>JAINUG010000037.1:4964165-5564165 GCA_029706075.1 Aldrovandia affinis | reverse complement strand
TCAGTGGTTCTCAACCTCAGTACGATTTAGATTAGATCATGCACATTGGTCAATTTCCATGTAACAGTTACTCACAGTCACTATCAATATACAGTTAATATAAGTTATTTCAGAAAATTGCTAAACATTTCCAGAGAATTATGATCAAAATGATAATTTGTGTTGCACAATTGCCATGCAAAACAAAAATACATTCCACCCCTGCACGCACGCACACACACACACACACACACACACACACACACACACACACACACACACACACACACACACACACACACATAATCCCTCTCTCTCTCAGGACTGCACCTCACGATTGAAGCAGAATGGTGTAACCTTCTGGAATTACTGTACTGCTCTCAGCACCATAAACACTCATTAATAATGCATTCCGAATAAATACATAAATGATGACCGGGGGTTCATACCCGGGCAGCTGAATAATCATTTTTAACCCACCTGCTTACTGACGTCAACCATATTCCTTACAGTACTGTCATTATGCAGTGTATAATGCCTTTGTTTTAATAGCGGTTTTTAGAAAATGAGTTTCAGTATAATAGCTGTATCAGTTCGCCATAACAGTAGCATGCTAGATAATGCTTTGCAACGTGGATTAGTGTTTGGAATGGGGACACTGAGCAGATCCTCTGTGTAATGCTGGATTCTCCACACGGTGACTGAGGAGGGTGCGGTCTCAGAGCTGTGTGTGCGGGCGATGTGGCACGGCGGTCCGCGCAGACCTTCTGCGTGGGCTCGCAGCGCGGGCACTGGCACAGCGGGTGGCAGAACTCCGTCTGCAGCGGCGGCACTGCCTCCTCATCCTCGGGCTCTTCATCCAGCCATTCTAGCAGGTAGCGCACCTGCAGGATCACACACACACACACACACACACACACACACACACACAACACACAACACACACACACACACAACACAAACAAACAAACACAAACAAACACAAACACACTTTATATTCCGGTCTCCAAAGCCACCATCTGTCCCTGAATCTATGACTGAATGTGATCATGTGCTGTTCCAAAAACTGCACATGGAAAACAACACAGTCTGCATCTGCCTCTTTGCTATTTTCCAGCCAGTTGCAGTTTTGGATGAACAAAAACAGATTGGACACCCCTGAAACACTGATGGAACCTCTAATTCACCTAACAAATAGCAAAATTAGCCTGCACATAACAAAACCAGAGTTGCCTCCAGCTAAATGCAAATTTCTTATAGACAATTACCAGTATTTCCATGTAGCCTCAGCTAGACTTGTCATACAAGTTGAACTCAATTCACCCACAGCAATGATTATTAAAAACAGTGTTCTCAAACTCCTCCCACTGGTGACTCACCCAAATATGACCGATATTTCATTCAAACACACTTTTTTCATAGTAACACTGACAATTTTTCCAGAAAACTGAGGGCGCACGTTGCCCCCCATAACACCACTGGCCGGGCCCACAGGGTCTGCTGGAAGCAGATACCAGAGATGAGCTCTCTTGACCCCAGCTTACCTGCTGCCTACCTGGGCTACAGAACCAGAATATGGTAATTGATCCATGACCTGTGAGATAATTATATCTGCCTCTCTGACTACCCTAACCAGCCTTGAGCCTTTTAGAGGGATTGGTGGCTTTGCTGGCTGGAGAGGGGGGTGTACAAGTAAGAGGCCTGGATTCTGGCTCAGCAAACCCCCCCCCCCACAATCACCTAAGATTCCCTTTAAAGATAAGAAAGTAAGGAGGTGTAAAACTTACAGCCTGTTTGTTACACCACCACTTGACTTCTTGTTTGTTTCTTACAGGGGTAAATACAGTGTCTTGAGTGGCTGAGAGTGATACCCTAGCTCCCGAGGAGGCTGCCAATGTGCAATGTGGAAGCTCTAAAGCTCTACATGGTGCCCCTTGGACCAGTGACGCAGAACGCTAATGGGGGGAAGAATCTTTGCTCAAGTCCTCAGATCTTTCAGGTTGGAAACATGATAGGATTATCACTAAACCGGGCACCCCAGCAGATGCCCTGGCTAATTATAGTTTATCCCAATTCTAGTTTATCCCATAACTTCTGTGAAGAGGCTTACCTTTAAAAGGGTGAGGGCGTGCTTGTCATGGGCTGAAATTGGAGACCTAACCATATGAACCAGCAAAAACCAAATGATTAAGTCACACTGAAGACTATCGGAGCCTAGCAGAGCTTTGTTCCCTCATTTCCTGAGCAGTACGTGTTCCACCTGCGGTTAACGTGTGGGGGACTCGCACTTCCCCCCTCTCCCCCGAGGGAAGACTCACCTGGGCTCAGCGCACCTGCGGCTGCCAGGTATCCCCATGGCATGACCGTGCTTGTCGGGAGGGTTAATCAAAGTGAGGTGGTTGTGAATCGTGGCCTACAAGGTGTTCTGCATGAGAGCAGAGTCTCTGGAGTGGATGGAGCGCATCAATAATTCAAACACACTTCCTCTCTATGAGTCTCTGAATTACCCCCCGCCCCGCCCCCCTACTCTGCAGCAGTCACGCAAACTGCCTCCAAATCAAGAACACAACACCAAAACCATGCAGGATTTTTATAGCAACAAGACATAACATCCACAACAGCCATTTGTGGGATAAGGACATGGGGGGACGCTCGTGGCTGGCTGTGTAATCGTATTTTCTGTGGCTCTGTGGCTCAGTTGGTAGAGCACGGTGTTGGCAATGCTTAGGTTGTGGGTTCAATCCCCACTGGGGCCACATATACTGAAAATGTATGCATTCACTACTGTAAGTCGCTTTGGATAAAAGCGTCTGCTAAATGGCATATATATATATTTTTTCAATGCTAGCGAAGATCAGTGCAGTGAGATGTCGGACACTAAAGCCGGAGTGTGGATGCACTAATCTCCGCCCAGAATAGTGCTGCAAATGGCCTCACGTTTGAAGTGGCGAGGCCCCGACATGCGTGCGGGATTACAGGCCTGCAGCGGTCTGAAATCAGGGATTTAAAAACCCCTTACTCTGCATTCACTGTTTGCTGTCCTGCATGTATGGAGTGCTCCTGACAGACCACTTATAGATTGTATTCAGCGACGAGGCACACTTAATGCCGTTTGCACTTGCATGTAAGATTAGCCCAAGCACTCTGGTGGTTTCATCTGTCATGAGGACGCCTTGTTGTGAGCTGCATCTCCTACATTGGGCTTTTGTTCAGAAGTTGTTCAGACAAGTTTCCATTTATAAAGATACTGAAAAATGAAGGCATGCAGTGTGTGTGTGTGTGTGTGTGTGTGCATCAGTTGCAATTTGTTTAAGACAATGAGGGAAGCTCGGCTTCCCCTATAATTTGGGAAATGGGGATGGGAAATATTTTTTTAAATACAACATTAATAAACATTTTTACTTAATATCTACTGTAGACCACACCCTTGATAAAAATGAACAAAAGAGATTGTATAAAAGAAACAATGTGAGGTATATTTTATGCTCAAAAATTCAGAAAATATTATTTGAAATTCATTGGAAGGTTATGGAACTCTACAGTGACCTACAATAGTTTCCTGCTTCCCTAGGATATAAAAAGGAGTAAACAGATGGTGAAAGGCAAAGAACTCAAAAAAGCATCAGACAAAAGGTTATTGACCTCTACAGATCAGGAGATGGCTACAAAAGAAATCACTAAAAAGTTCAAAGATACCACTTTCCACTGTTGTGTCAATTATTGAGAAGTTTAAGGCCACTGGAACAGTGGCTAACCTGCCAGGTAGAGGACGCAAGTCTATCTTGCCCCCATGTGTAGTGAGATGGATGGTTCAAGAGGCAAAAATAAGTCCAAGGAGCACAGTTCAAGATCTCCAAAAAACCTGGCATCTTGGGGTTACAAGGTGTCTAAAGCTACCATTGGACAATGCCTACATGACAACGGCCTTTATGGCAGTTGCAAAAGGAAGCCTCTTTTGAAGACAATTCATGAAAAAGGCGTCTTGAATTTGCCAAATTACATCGAACAATAATTGGATCCGTGTGTTGTGGTCAGATTCAACAAAAATATAGCTTTTTGGACATGCACATCAGCGTTATGTTTGGTGTCCAAAGAATGCAAGTAATGTTGAAAAGCACCTCATGACTACGGTGAAACATGGTGGTGGATCTTTAATTTGGAGTTTGAGCTTTGGGGTTGTTTTGCATCCAAAGGCCCTGGGGCCCTTATTAAAATAGATCCAATAAACCATGAGAGTGGCATTTCAATTCCATGGTATGTCACTGAAATGTTTTGTTTAAACCAGCACTATCTATCGCCTCACGCGCTTGAAGCTGTCAGTGGAAGCTCTGCCAGTCGCAGTTGTCTCTGGGTTTCTAATGGACTTACTGTATTTAATGGAATAATGTCATGGGTTTCAGGGAATTTAATTGGATAATATTGACCCACCTGGAAGCTGAGCTTCCGAGCCATACAACCAATCAGATTTCTACATGCTTCCATCAAACAAGATCTGTCTGTGGCTCCATCCAATAGCTACAATACTTGGGCACAGCTTGGGCACAGTAGTTTTTGGAGAGTGGTGTCTGTTACAGGTGAGGTTGGCAATAGTTTGAATTATTTGGTCTTTATTCCTCTATTATTGTCATTCAGTATTTTCATTGAACTGTGAATAATTTATATTCTAAATGCATCTCTTGGAGTTTGAAAGTTAGCCACAGTAGCTAGCTAATGTTAGATAATTGGGGGGGTCAAAGGGTACACTCACCATCTCCACGTCACCATCTGCCACAGCACGTAACAGCTTCTCCACCTGACCAGCAGAGAGAGAGAGAGAGAGAGAGAGAGAGAGAGAGAGAGAGAGAGAGAGAGAGAGAGAGAGAGAGAGAGAGAGAGAGAGAGAGAGAGAGAGAGAGAGAGAGAGAGAGAGAGAGAGAGAGAGAGAGAGAGAGAGAGAGAGAGAGAGAGAGAGAGAGAGAGAGAGAGAGAGAGAGAGAGAGAGAGAGAGAGAGAGAGAGAGAGAGAGAGAGAGAGAGAGAGAGAGAGAGAGAGAGAGAGAGAGAGAGAGAGAGAAGAGTAAGGTTGCCTCCATTAAAATGGGAATTAACAGGAATTATAGTGCTTATCCCAGAGCCTTTAGTAACTTGATAATCTGGATTACAGAGGGTGCAGATCATCCCGGTGGGGGGAAGTGGGTGACCTGCAGCACCAGCAGCACTTTAGAGCCAGGACCCCCCAGCCCAGGAGAACCGGAACCTGTGTGTGTGCGCAGCCAAAGGGCCCGGGCGGTCCGCCTCTCCAAAGCAGACGTTTCATTCATATTTAAAGTGCTTTTACTGTTTGGATTCCCACAATTGTCCTAAACATGTCTTTATTGTGACCCTAGAGATCCAGAGACTCCACCGACTCCTCCAGTGTTCCAGAATTCAGGCACCCTTACAATCAGCTAACAGAAACATATCACACAGAACCACCACTCACTTCTCCTTTCCCTCTATCGTCAAGCAATTCACTGAAATGTTGCATTTGTAGGTTGCCACATTTGCACAATTAAACAGTTCCTAATACTCTGCTGATAAAAAAAGTTTAACCATCAACCCATTTTTCTCCCAGTTCGTCTGTCCATGTATTGTCTTTGTAACAAGCGTTGAGCTGCAGGAAAATTTCAATTTTATGCCACGTTTAATGGACAATAAATTATTACAATTATAATAAATCAGTGTGGAGGACGTCAGTCTCGGCCACGTGGGAGTGGCATGGTTGCCTGTGTGTTACATGTGGAGGAGGCCTTTGGAGCAGGGAGACTTTCCAGGGGCAGGTTTGGCACTCTCACAGGGTGTGAGAGTGAACTGTCACCCGGAAGGTTGCTCCAAAGGCCATAGTTGATTTAATTATTATTTAATTGGTGTCAATCAGTTAATTGATATGGAAGTCAATTGGCTGATTGGGTGTCTGTGTGAGAATATAAATTGTTTGGTGGTGAGTGATTGTGATTGGGTGATTGCCTCACAAGTCCCACCTGAGCCAGGCAGAAAATGAGCCTATTTAAGAGCAGGTGGGGCGAGTGGGGAATCAGTTAGTCTTTGACTTGGGTGTGTATGGAGTTTTTGTCTTGTCATGTGTGCGTGCGTGCACGCATGTAGTGGATTGTTGTGGATTGTTGTATTGTGGAGGGATGTTTGATGTTTGATGTTTGGTGTTGGATGTTTGATGTAGGATGTTTGTGTGGTTTTGTGTGCGCCTCTCGCCCTCGGTGTGATTGAAAGAGAACTCGCACTCGGGCAGTGGAGAGTGTTTCTGGGCAATGGCCCGAGAACTCTCACTGGAAGAGTGGAGAGTGTCTCGGGGCTGGGTGCAAGAAAACTCTCACTGGGAGTGGGGAGTGGCGAGGGTCTCTGTATGCATGGGTTGGAGAACTCGGACTGCAAAGTTCAAGTGTCTCAATATGCATGGGTGGGAAGCACTTGAAAGGGGATATGTCCGTAGACCGACAATCTCCACTCCATCTCCAGACTGCTCTGTTCCCATCCAGGGATTGTCACGTGGCGTGTGACAATTTGGTGCCGAAACCGGGACAGAGCTTCCTCCCCTCTGGCTTCACCACCCCGATCTTGCAGCTTTTCAGTTGCTCGACTGAGGTGGGGGGAATCCCCATGACAGCCAAGAGGGGTGCTGCTCTGTCCCGATCCAGGGATTGTCACGTGGCGTGTGACAATTTGGTGCCGAAAACCCGGGACAGAGCAGCACCCCTCCTGGCGGGTCAAACCCCCAATCACATTTTAATTGATCTAAATCTTGCAAGAGTTTGTAAAGTCACATGTGTTTTGCTGCGAGATATTTTGTGTCACTCTGAAGGCTCATCTCATCAGCCCTGAGGTCGTCACCTCTTTATGGCGCACTCTGTCGCTCTCAGGCTTCACATCGGTGTTGAGGGAGGAGGTGCTGGACGCGGAGGAGCGCCGACTGTTGGAGTCTCCAGAGGGCTGGGGGGACATGCTTGGGGACTGGGGGGTAGGGAGGAGATGCAAATATGGAGTTATTTAGAGCCAGTCATTTAGAGTCCCCCAAAGCATACCTATGAAATTCCATTATTGCTTCCTTATAAGCAAAAACCTAGAAGATTTCATGCGCACCCACCCGTGTGTGTGCAGCTAAAAGTAATGAAACATCATTGGCATTAATCTACAATGACAGCTTCCACACCTCAATCCTGTCTCTGGACCATGTGTGTGGTCTCTTTGTGAAGAGAACACTGATCGTTTGCTATTCAGATGCCCTGGCTGTCAGACAGCAGTGCGATCCATGAACAAAAGACCGATTCCTAACGTCCTCCACACTGAGGGATGCTGAACAAGAGAGGGGAGATGGCCAAACCTCACTGGGGCTCCCACATCTGCGCGAACCGTTGCGTGTCAGCTCCAGCAGGGCCAGGATCTGCAAAATAAACATGCCTCATACACACACTGTTGTGGTCTTAGGACGAGACTGAGCCTTCAGACTTTAGACCCAAGGCTGGGATAAACCCCATGACAGAGCAGGCATTCATCACTCTTAGCCCTCAGTTTAGAAGAGCCACTGCTAAAAACACCAACCACTTACAGTACCAGTCAAAAGTTTGAGTACACCTTCCATCTGGACTACGGCTAAGCGGGCACTCCTTCATTCTTGAGCAAGATAACAACCCGAAACACACCTTGAAGTTGTGCAAGAACTATCTGGTGAAGGGGAACATGAAGGACAACTCAAACTAAGGACCTGGCCTGCCCAGTGTCCAGACTTCAATCCCATAGAACTTGTCATGAAGTGGACAGAACAGTCAAAGAAAGCAACCCACAAGTGCCTGTATGGGATGAACTGGATTTCCTGAACAGTCAAAGCAATTTTGAGCAAACAATTTTCACAAGTGCCTCTAAACCTAGTTTCCAGCAGGTGGACTCAAACTTTTGACTGGTACTGTATGTCAATTGAAAAATTCTGAGACTGAACGATGAACTGCAATGTAAAAATGGGCAGGTTTAAAAAAAATCAAATAATCGTGATATCCGTGACAATAACGCTGTGATTTTCATATTGATTTTTTTTGTCTGCGCTTGTTTGAGGTGTGGGTCACCTTGGAGTTGAGGGCGCACTGGAGAGGCGTCTCCTTGCCCTTGTTGTGGAGCATGGTGCTCGCCCTGTTCTCCAGCAGCACTTCGATGATGCCCTCGTAGCCCCAGCGCGCCGCGATGTGCAGGGGGGTGTCCCCCTTGTCGTTCTGGATGTCCAGGCGACAGGAATGCAGGTCGTAGTACACCAGGGCCTTCACACACTAGGAAACGCACATCGAAACACACCCATTACCCTCTTTACGGGCAGCACAGCGAAAGGGGAAAAACATCACACTGGTCTGGCTAACATAGAGACACATCCTCAATGTAAAACTTGATAGGAGAGGCAGGAAAGGGACAGGAACATGAGATAAGTTTTGTTGTCGGGAAGTGCATTCGCGAGTCTATTACTGTCCACAAGATTTGCCACCAGAGAGTCAGGGATGGAAAATATGATACGAGTGCGTCTGAGGAGAAAGTCGGCAGCGTCAGAGGAAAATAAAACACGCAATACTTGTGTTGTCAGCACATGCAGTCTTTACAACATGAAGATGTCTCAAACAGGGTCAGGGTCAGGGCACAGACTTACGTCTTCATGTCCGTACATGCAGGCCAGGTGCAGTGGGGTGTTGCCGTTGTTGTCCTGTACATCCGTGCTGGCCTTATAGTGCAGGAGCAGCAACTGGGGTAGAGATGGAGAGATGGAGATGGAGAGATAGAGAGAGAGAGAGAGATGAGCAACTGCACGGGAGCATGTGCTTTAAAATAGAGTCATCATATCTAACACTACAGACTCTGGCCTTACCGTGACACCCTGGTATCCCTTCTGACAGGACAGGTGCAGGGGCGTGAAGGCGTGGTAGTCTGTGGCGTTGACCAGGGCTCCCTTACAGACCAGCAGATCAATCAGCAGGGACTGGCCTTCGGAGACAGGGAGAGAAGCAGTGCTCCACTAAAGAACACCTCACAATAATCATGCGTGAGAGTGCTTACAACCTGATGAGGAATTCATACAAAGAGCATTCAGTAAATGGAAGGAAGTGCCTTACCACAGATAGCAGCAACGTGGAGTGGGGTGTAGCCCCTGTCGTCTCGGGAGAAAGGGGTGACAATGGAGGGATCATTTAGCCTCCTGAAAAGGGTAAGGAGTCGAATGACATTTGGAAATGGGAAATGTAACTAGCGCATTAATGAGGGCAACGAGGGCGCACCAAATGAGCATAACCCCCAACCCCCCCCGACTCAAGACTTCACACGAACTAATGAGCTCACATTAGCTCAGAATGACAGGCTGTCCAAACTGGTTCCCCTGTGGAGCATTTCT
Organism: Aldrovandia affinis; assembly: GCA_029706075.1. Classification (NCBI taxonomy): domain Eukaryota; kingdom Metazoa; phylum Chordata; class Actinopteri; order Notacanthiformes; family Halosauridae; genus Aldrovandia; species Aldrovandia affinis. Next base: position 5,554,796 of record JAINUG010000037.1, on the reverse strand, counting down.
CCCCTCTGCATCTTAAAAATGATATCTGTGGAAAACTACACACAATCTGCATGGGAAAGACATTTAGCCAAATAAAAATGTAAGCAAATTTTATTTCTGGTTTGAGGTGGAGAGGCCTTGGCTCTCAGCTCATCCTAATGGTAACGGCTGATCTCCTGCTAGGCAGACTTTCACTGCAGCCTGCATCACGCACAAACACTGGTGCATTAGTGGAACCAAAAAGGAACTCCGATTCTTGCTCCAGCACCTGAGGTAATGGAGCCTGAAGCTAATGGGCCATTTCCCTAAAATAGCTGGTGTTCAGCTGGCATACAGAGGTCTAGACGGGCCATTTTATCAACCACACTCTGGTAAACACCAAGCATCCATTTATTACATTAAATTATTTCATAACAGCTCTTTTCACATTTGGTAAATTAGGACTTTTTGTGAGCCAAACTGTGATAAAATCTGAGTTTGGCACAAAAAAAGACAAAAGAAGAGCAGACACTGAACAGAGACAGAGTGAGAGCACAGAAACAGAGGCTGAACATGGAAACAGAGTGAACACAGAGAAACTGAACGCCGGATCAGACATCGTAAGAACAAAGACAGCGAGTGCAAACACAGAGATGTAGAGCAAACACAGAAACAGAGCCCGAACGCAGAGTCAGACGGAGCACAAAGAGACTGAGAACAGAATAAGAGAGAGTGAGCATAGAGAGAGACAGAGAGTGAGCGCAGCAGCTGGGTAGTGACAGGGACCCAGCAGTGTGACCCAGCACTCTTACCCAGACAGACGCTGCTCGCAGTGGTCACATGAGCACAGTGGGTGGCACATCTTGGCATCGTCGTCCTCACTCTCACCCTCACTCAGGAGACGCCGGACCTCTGCCTCACACACGTTGGCGATGTGCTGCAAGCACACACACACACACACACACACACACACACACACACACACACACACACACACACACACAGACAGAGAGAGAAAGACACACATGCTAATTCACACTTCACAAGATTATACACAGATCACATGCACTTTTGTATGGCTCAAGTTATCAAATGTAATGCTACTAACTGCAGTCTGCAGTGTTGGATGTTGAATATCTTTAAAATATATTTTTTAATGCTTATTCCCCCAATTTGGAATGCCCAATGTATTCTCACCACGCTCACTGCAACCACCACTATCAATCTGGGAGGGTGCAGACAACATATGCAACGTTGTCAGCCACTGCTTGTTTTCACACCACAGTTTACAAGTTAAGCTTACAGAGACCAGAGTTGGAGGAAGACACTTCATGTGCAGCTTTATACAGACAAACTGTGGGTGCCCCAACGAGACAAGGACACCCAGCCCGACTGAATCCCTCCCACCCTGGGTGACATTACCGCCAATGATGTGTCGCCCTGCTGCTGGCCACAGTCGGCACTGGCATGGTCCGGATCAGATACCAGACTGTAGGGCCCATCCACACACTAGAACAGTGCCTTCACAGGATGAGCCAGCCAATAGCCCGTGGATTTTATATTTAATATATAATATTATGAGTCTTCATAAAAATGCAAGCTTTGCATTTGAGAATAGAGTCAATTATTTGAAAATGCTTGTAGTAATGTTACTAACAGGGAATCAATATATACAGATATGTATGGACACTGCTTAAAAAACTCTTATGACACTGCTTATGAAAACAGCGCATTATCAGATGCAAAAATCTGTGCGGTCAATTCTGTCCTGAATGTAGTGTCTGTTTTACGAAACATCAGTCTCTCCAGTGGCGGCAAATCTTTGGCTACAAAATGACACGAGTGTGAAGCTAATACACTAATCCCCGGAGAGCACAGGGGCTAAAGGATGCTCTGTGGGGGATCAGGCCGTGCCGGTGCTGTGGATGGGGGGGGGGCTCACCTCAAACAGACAGTCGATAGGGGTAGCAGCATTCTGAGAAAGCAGGTTCATCTTCTGCCTGAGGAACACCTTGTCGTTCAGCTCCCCGGACCCCTGCGAAACCACAGTCAAAGTCTCCAGCTGTTAAAAGTGCAATCGGCTTTTCAGACCGCTGACTGTAACGATTAAGGAGTGATGAGCAATATCTCATGAGCCCAAAAGGGAGGAAGAGAGAAGAGGTTACCATCCACCAAGTCAACCTTCAGTGGATAGATGTACAGATCAAAACCATCCCAAGACTGAGAAAGAAGAGGCTCCATCATCAATCCTTTCGTGGTGTCCAAGGCTATGCAGGACGTGCACGGCACGGTCACGGTGCGAAAGGAGGCGGTGGAGCTGGCAGATGGCCGGCTGGCGCAACGTCAGCCTCCCTCGCCGCCGGCAGTGTGGGTCAGTCTCACAGCAGCCCGTTAGGGACAGGCCCAGAGCCTACCTCTCTCCCCACTGCACCAGTTAGCTCGTTTCCCCGGCCCACTCCTGCCAAATTAGGAGATATCCAACGAATCCCCGGAGATGTCCCAGTGTTTCCCGAGCCCTAAAGTGTATGCCTGATCTGATTAAAGCAGAACGTATAGCGCCCCCAGTCTGGGAACAACACTCAGGGCGGTAAGGGGGTATTGATCTTGACACCTCCCGGAACATTAAAAAAGGGAGAGAGAGATGCTGAACCTCTGAGTAGCTAATGTTAAACTTGACCCCAAATATTGAGTGAAATTTGCCCTTGCAGTACCAGATCATCAGATCACCATTCCTAGTAGCAGAGGAAGGTTACTTTAGTAAACTGAAGAGAACATGAGAACACCAGACTGATAAAGAAGTCTGATTCTGTACTTTTCTCTGTCTCTCATGCTCTGGGATTGTCCTGCACCACTGTCCAGGGTAGATGAGGGATGAGGTCCACCCCACCCCTGCACCAAGGTGGCTGAAGCCTTTTCATTGGCCTCTTAAGTCTCAAGAGCTTTGAGCCGCCATACTCAGTAATCCCATCAGACCCCGGAATAGACAGCATTTTAATATCCTTCATCATTCTTGTAAATGATGCGTAGAGCGGGCCATCACAGGACCGGGGTCGTCCTGTCACCCTGAAAAGTGCTTGCCTATTTTCCCTATCAATATTTCATGTCTAAATGTGCTAGTCTTCTCTGTATTCCACCATTTTTGTAGCTTGGTCGCCTGTTAAGGGGTCAGGGAATCATTTTCCATGTTTTTCCCATACTGGCTCAAAAGGTTTTTCCTGTTTTCTTATTCCATCCCAAAGCCCATTGTGAGACAACCTGTTTGTTAATGGCTCACATTACACAAAAAAGTTACATTCATTGATTTTACCCATAATGCCATGCTTCTTGCTGTTAAACTGGTACACTGACAATGTGGTCCCCTTTCACCATATTAATGTCTGATTACAGCCCATTCCTCTGTGTTCATTGGTTCCTTGAAATGTTCTGCAGCAGTTCAATGGATAAGGCAGTGTAGCCAATGGGCTCTCACCGTGGCGCCCTGGCTGAGGTTCCCCTGGCTGACGTACGCTATGGCGGCTTCGAAGGACGTCAGGCAGTAGCTCAGCTCATCCTTGGAGGAGTTACAGAAGCGAAAGTTCTTGATGTAACTGAGGTTGGCCATCCTTCAAGGTCACAAATAAGATATTTTCAAATTAACTCTAGTTAAATGTAATTTTAAAATGACAGAAAGCAAGTGGGGCTGTAAACATGAATCACTTTGTCACACAGTTAAACGTTCAACTCACCAGTTGGGTATTTCTGTTTTGACCAACAAATACAAGAGAACAGAGAGAAGATCGTCTGCACACATGGCCTCTATGTTAACTGTAAAAAAAAACAAAAACAGAAACGGGGGTGAAAAAAATAAATAAAAAAAGCACATCTTGATACTTCTGCTGTTCCAGTAGAACAAACCAATTCCTGGCGCAAAATATTAAAAGATGTGTTAAAAATGTACAGAACATCAGACACAAGACACAATATGTCTCAATAGAGAAAAGGAAGGAATGTGCCTGCATGCCAGGCATGACGGTAATCACCAGCAGCATGCCCAGGCTGTTTAACCTCTCTGTGGCTCTGTTCCCTTTGTTTAGGCCCAAATTGGGAAATTGCCTGTTTGGCAAACACAGATTAGCAGAAGGTTGAACCCGTCTCCGTGCACAGGGGGATTCTATTAAAGTGCCAATGACTTTGGATTTAAAAAACAAACTCGACAAACACATTTTGTGAAACAGTCGGGAGACTGTTCTCTGTGTGTGTGCAGGAGTTAATTCGATTGGAGGGCAGCAGCTTGTACCGCTGCTTCATACAGCACTCCTGTAAAGAATACATTGGCAGTGGGGAATCACAGCACTTTCACAAACAGCTCTGTAATTAATGGGAAAGACTTCTGTCAACTGCTGCTGACTACAGGCCTGTGTGTATACCACAAACAGCTTTGACCTTTTTTCTACAGTAAATGGCTGCACAATTGTACTGTGCAACATGTAAAAAAAGAACACACAAACTTGTGATTTCACGCTCGCTTGCTCGCCCACTCACTCACTCACAGAGACACACGCTTGCTCGCTCGTTCGCTCATGCACGCACGCTCGCACGCACGCACGCACGCACGCCGCACGCACACACACACACACTCTGGTGGTGGTCCTGTAAGGGGGCGCACCTGTGCGACTGGGAGCCTGCATGATGGTGAGGGCCACCTTGCGCAGGCACAGCAGCTTGTGCTGGGGGGAAGTGCAGCGGTTGAGCTGGCTGAGCTCTCTCTTCGCCCGCGGGATGTTGATGCTGCCCAGCACAGAGAAACATGGGTTCAGGGTCAGATCAGTGGGACCTGCAAGTGCCTGCCCACACCCACGGTACAAAAATACATACACATGTGCAGACATACATACATGGACAAACACATTTGCATTGACTCGCGCACACACACACAAAAAACACGTATGCATACATAAACACAAACACATAAGGATCCAAACACACACAAACAACTGCACCTGTGAACATACAAGCATTCAGGCATTAACACATTAACACACACACACACACACACACACACACACACACACACACACACACACACACACACACACACACACACACACACACACACACACACACACACACACACACACACACACACACACACACACACACACACACACACACACACACACACACACACACACACACACACACACACACACACAGTTCAAGAAGAGGCCTTCCATGCTCAGTTTGGTGTAGAGCTATTTGATGTAGAAGTCTATTTATAAATGAGATGCTATTGAGGACAAACACAATGAAATGCTGTTACCAATGGAGACGGAGTAACTTCATCTGGGAAAAAGGCAAAGGGGAATTTGTCATCATTTCCAGTCTACTCACCTGAATTCAGACTTAACACCCAGGTCTTTCTGCTGCAGATCCTGCAGACTTCTTGTGATTTTATTGAAAGCCGAATCCTGAAAAGTTAAATGAAATTAATAAAACCAGACATTTCTTCCCTGTGGTTACTCTGGAAAGAGTCAAAATACCAGGTGATATGGATGCACTATGTACCTGACTTGCTTCAATAGTTCCCACGTACTTAAAGATGAAATCATGGATACCATGATGTATGTACATCTAGAGACGAGCAAAGGAAGACCTGTTACACTTTACCCAACACTCAACACATGACATTACTGCATTACAGACCTGAACAGACACATCTGAATGTCCACAGGATCACGATTAGGTGTGCATGACACAGGCCCATAAGGGGCATTCCAGGGAAAATATCATATCATGTGCAAAATAACATCTACACCAGTCAGCAGGAAGCCTGATCAGGCTGCCTCATTACAAAGCTCTGGACAGCAGACCGCATTACATGCACACAGCATACGCCATCACATATCGTTTGTCCTGAGGGCATTCATAGTGGAATGCCTTGTGACAACCAGATACATTTTTACAATTTAAGACACATGATTGTGGATTAAACCATACAGTGGTGAATTATTATTATGATTATTTTTTTAAAGACAAAAAAGAAGTGCAATAAAGTCATCAAGTCTTGGTCATGGTATCATTTCCGTAGAAGGATAAAGGCCTTGGAGAAATAGCATGATGCAGTAAGGGTGTTCATCATGTGGGGCTGAAACTGCGCACAACGATTCAATCCACTCTCACCTCCACAGCTTGCTTGAGAAGGCCCATCTGTAACTCCTGCTTGGCCAGTACTTTCTGAAACAAACACAAACACATTACACTCTCAATCCACACAAGAAACACACTACAGCAGGGGTGTACAATCCTATCTGAAAAGGTTGCAGGTTTTGGCTCTAGTCCAGCATTAAACTAGACCACGATTAGTTGAATCAGGTGTTGTGGTGCTGGGCTAGAACAAAAGCCTGCACCCACACCGGTCCTTCTCGGATAAGACTGGACACCCCTGTACTTAGGCGAGCCGCCTGGGACAAACAGTCGACGGCTGGGGACAGAACTCACCAGACGAGAGTCCCTCAGCAAGCACTGAAGACATTTTGTGTAAAGTGCATTCACAGAGTCCTGAGAAGAGAAGACACGTGTCAAAATGGGAGATAAGGAGCAGACCGGATCGAGCCATGCGATTGCGCAAGTACGGCCCTGCGCAAAGGGGGGAAGGAATGCATTAGGCAAAGCCTACGGTAAAGCTATTTATCCTTCATCTGATAAATAAAAGATTATATAAGCCATCCGATTCGCCGAACGGGGACTCGTAAGCTCTCCGTGAGTAAGGACCTGTCTGAAATACGAAGCCAAACAGAAAGTGGAATGACTCAAACTGAACGCTGATGCATTTCACATTCCGCTGTCCTTGGCTCGCTCGCATCCCGTCTCAGAGAAGCGAGCTCTCCTCACTAAGCAGGCTAGGGCTCCGGGACCCAACAACAACCAATTACCCACTTTCAATCAGGAACAAAGCAGGCTGCCACTTACAATTTACTTCAATGATACTTATGTTTCAATAATCATCATTGGGCTACATATAGGGTGCACAAAGTGCTGAAAACAGGGGTGTGAATAATTGTGACATCTTTTAAGGGGAAAAAATATATATATTACATGTTAACATCTTTACCTCTGAGCAATTGTATTAGTATAAAATCATGTCCCCATTTTTTAAATATTTTTTTTAATACAATATAGCTAATTTCCTGTAATGTTTATTTTATACAGCCTTCTTTATCTTTATAAAGGTTCAGTACTTGTATGGGGATGGGAAAACAGATTCCCCAGGACTCATTCCTACAGAGCAGGAATGCCTCCTAAGTGTAATTAGTCCAGTAACTAGGCACTTAATTGAAGAACTCTAATGCCTTCCACGAGGTCGTATACGGTTGTGAATTCACCATACAACTTTGAATTAGACCTCTTTAAATCCACAACTCTGAACAAGAGGGATCAGGCGACCGCTCCTGTATGATAGTAAAAATGAACAGATGCAAACTGATCTGAATACAACCTCAATGATTTCACTCAACCACGTCTCGCCCGGCTCTCTCTAAGCAACGCATTAAGCACACTGTTTTATTGCCTGAGTGGAAAGATACCCTGTGGCAAGAGATGTAGAAGTCAAGTCAAAGAATGTAGGTCATTTGCCTGCTCACACTGCTCAAATACATTTCTTACTAAGAAATCAATCCTTTTATTACAACTGCAGATGCTATTTTTGATGGAAAATATGTCACAGGTGAAATTAATTTGGTCTATTATAAAGAAGACACTGTTATACACCTGTAAAAGGAACCTGAACAACAATGACTGAATAAAAACTGAATGTCCTGAATAAAAGCCATTTAAAAAAAAATATAATTTCAGCTGCCAACAAATGGCACTATAACTCCTCTCTGCACTGTGTGAGTGGTAAGTATTTGCATGAGCATGTGCATGAGCATGTGTATTTACATTTGTGTAAAACATATGAGGGTGTGGATGCATGTGTGCGTGGCGTGCCTGTGTGCATGCGTGTATGTTTGCGCATTGTGTGTTTGCACTGTATATAAGTGTGTGTGTATTTGTGTGTGAATACACAAGTGTATAAATGTGTGTATGTGTGTGCATAAGTGTGTGTATGTAAATGTATGGGTGTGTACGTGTTCATGCGTGTGTGTATAAGTGTGTGCGTGTGTGTGTGTGCATGCATGCATGCATGTGTGCATATGTGTGTGTGTGTGTGTGTGTGTGCATGCATAAGTGTATGTAGTGTGTGCATATATGTGTGTGTGTGTGTGTGTGTGTGTGGGTCGGGATATAATTACAATGTGGTGCCGGAGCCCCTTCCTCTCCTGCTCCTTGAAGGAGTGACGGAAGGTGGCAATGATCTTGTCCAGTTTATCGGCATGGCGGCCCAGGAACTCCTTGACGTCGTCGACATTCTTCAGGCAATATGGCGCTGGTATGGGGGCCGCCTCCACTGAGGAACACAGCAGCATTGGTGGTCTTAGTCATTCTGAAGCCCCGTGCCCTGGAAACCCTCTCCCATTCCACTGCCCCAGCTCAAACCCCACAGCCAAGCAAGCCTCAGACCGAGGCTGGGGGTGCCTCCGTTCACCACTTTTCCCACCCGTTAAGACGGCTGCTGAAAACACAGACACCAAAGCATTTTCCCAGCAGGGGCCGCACGTGCGCATTACCCTGGAGTTGGTCGTTCTCGATGGGCCGAGCGATACAGAGAATGCTGTAGCTCTGCTCCTTCTCGTTGTAGAAAGTCTCCTCGAACAGAATGGGCACCGCAGCGGGGACCTGGAAGCCCGCCCCCAGTTTCACCAAGCTGTCCTGAATGGCTATCTCCTGGAGAACACAATGCACACAGTCCATGTGTCAACTGCAATTGTCATTCTGAAAATCACATGGAATATACTGGGACAGATGAGACTGAAATAACACAAATATATGATGGCCATTTCACTGATTTTAATGTCACAAATAATGTTCTAACTGAGGTCACTCAGGTTAATACTCCAGGTCAGGGTTAAAACCTTAGTCGTCAAAAGCAACTCAGCAGTCTTGAGCTGTGCAAGGTGTGCAGTCCTGAAGCAAACGGACCGCAGAGTTGGAATAAGTCGTGTAGCATGTGCAAGCCAGCATCCTGAATTGACGGACAATGTTGCAGCGATGGGCCGCTCTTTTAAAAAGTGGTTCAAAAATAACTGAAAAACCTCCACACGGGAGGCTGTAAATGATAGAATCCATTAGGGATGTCAAAATAGCTCCCTTATACAGTGAAGAAAATACTGACGGTTGCCAAAAAGCTGCTCATGAATTAGCCCAACTTCCCTTAAGGTGTTCCCCTTTTGTGCTGGCCCACTCACTTCTCAGTAGCTTCCTCGGTGGCACACCAGGCCTGATGGAGGCTGATTGTTCCACTATGTATAAAGTTTAATTCTGCTTTCGAACATGTCGTATTTTGGTACCCTCTAGGTGTTTTTAGCCTTTTCTTGTCTTATACATCTGAAGGCTGTTAAAAACAAAGGATTACATGACGGGATTCCATGCAGAGGCTGAGGTTGAATATATTTGTGTGCCCAAACGAGTCTTATACTGATTTTCTGGACACATCGAGGCTGGATATTCCCTCTTCTACACACAGCGCCCTTTCTTCTCCTTTATTCTTGTGTGTTTTTTCTTCGATTAAAAAAGCAATCACGTGTTTACACCAAAAGGCTTTTCTTACACCTTTTCCCCATTAATGACTGCAGTATTCTGCTAAATACTTTACGCTCATGAGCACTTGAGTGAGTGCTGTGAAATCAACGGATAACAGCAATGAAAAAACATGAGCTGCCCCTGCTGTAGCGTTAATTGGAGACAGAAATACTGAACGCAGGTGAGAGAATGCAGTGAGGCAGTGCCACTGCCTTGCCCATCCTCCCCGTCCTACCTTCCCATCCAGGGTGTGATATCCCCCTTCCACAGGCTGCAGTACGTAGCCCTCAAACTGGGCTGGGGTGTAGGTGCTGACGGGCAGACTTCCACGGCATGGTACCAGCACCTGCAGCAGGACACAGTGGCAGAAAGTGAACAGGGATACGCACGGGGAAAATCTAAGTTATTTACAGTGCTAGGCAGCTATGGAGGAAATGGTTTCATGAAATGTCTGATTTAAGAACCCATGACCCTGTGCGGTAATCCATTATTCTGAACTCGATTGCTCTCCCTGAGTTGGTGTGCGACGATCCTAGGAAAGCATACCTTGATGCCAAGGTCAATATGCTTTGATATGAGTCAATCCAGTTTTTTTACTGTCACCGATTTCTTTCTAATAAAAAACCCACTCGGACCACAGTTTATTGCTCATCTCCAAAAAATAGTTCAAAGTCTACTGTTGACAATGCCCTACTCAGTAATTAAGATGGAGGAAACTGGATGACTCATTTCTACTGCCAATTCAACTGATAAGGCACTGACAACAAACCAATATTTAATAGTCACAACCATCAACATCCACAAATCAGTCTTCACCATAAATGTACATCTGCACATAAACTGCAGACCTGGGTAGCAGCATCCACGACACTCGTGATGCTGCTTCATAGGAAATTAAACCAACACACATTTTGACCTCACTTTTACAGCTTAAAGGAAATAGAATATTTTCCTGGCTGACTGCCTCAAACAAAGCATTCCTTTGACTACCAGGACCTTCGATCGGTCACATGGAGGTAATGGTCATGCTCTCTCCAGCCCAGGCTTTTCATACATTAACTTCCTAAAGGCAATGCCCAAGGAAGAAAATCACACAAATATCTTTTTAGAAAACAAAGTAAAAAAACGAAAAAACATTTGAAAACATCAAGAAACTAGATAAAACGTCTTGTCCATTGGGCCTAAATGCAGCAGATGCATCTCAACTACCATTTGTTAAGCAGCATTAACACTTTTTTCTGATGGAAAAATCAATGATTAAACTTCTGTATTCCTTTCTCAAATGTAGTTAACAAAATAGTTAACATAAATTAATCTTAACTCTTTGAGTACTGTTTTTTCTAGAACATGCCATAACATTCTAGTTCATTCTAATTGATGACATCAAATGCAAATGGAATCCTCTGTAAAAGCACTGTACAATTCCAGAATAGAACACTGTGATGATAGCCATATAATAGTGGCAACTCTCCCAAGTCTGAAAACACACCATCAAAAAAACCTTCAATAAAGCATTTAAAATATGAGTAATGTCCTGATTGAGTACTCAAGCCCATCCCTAAAGTATGCCTGCATGTCTTCACAGCCTCAGATGAGCAGGTCAGTGGGGAGGAGGAGGAAGGAAAGATCAAGATCACTTTCTGGGGGTTGTGAGAGTGGACAGACTGACCACAGACCAGTGTCAGCTAGATTCAAACAATAGTTCAAGTGAGGTATAGAATTGTGCATGATGATTCACAGCTGTTGGTGATAAATGGTTCCCCAAAATAGTTTATGCTTCAGGGATGGTGCTGTTGTGATAGGCATGTCGGTGCATGCAGCCAGTCGAACTCCAGGTGAGGAGAGGGAGTTGGGCAGACTGTTTACCCACTGAGCCGGCCAGCTACATTGATGGGATGGGGAAAATCAAATTAGGCTCAATAAGGCTCAATTTCAAGTGGAATAAAACCAACTAGCAGCTATGGAAACAAGCGGAGACAAATCAAATTGGCAATTACAGCCGCTTGGGGGATGGGGGCACATGGAGGGTAAGAGCGGGAAGGCATCATGAGGGCGAGCCAGGCTGTAGTCAGCAGTTTGAAATTAGGGTGGTACTCACTAACTCATGTCCTTAGATCTCAGAGATCCAAACAGCAACGCTTCAAAACCTGCAGGGCCAAACAACTAAATGATGAGCTCTACATGACAATGGCTAATATGAGAGGGGGCAGATACCAGTTATAGCCTCGAGTAAAACAGGGCATTATTATTGAGACATGCGTCCCTTGGTCGACAATAACCAAACTTCAAACTTGCATACTGTTACAACCGGCTCAAGGCTGAAACATGAAATCAGGAAGACAAGTCGAGATTAGAGGAATAACAAATTTATTCAGTCGTTGGTTTCACAACAAATGTCACAAAGACGTGGCTTTCCACACTGTTCACGCAAGCGAGGAGAAGCTAGGAGAAGAGAGGAACTGGGGAAGCAGCACTCCTTATATGGGACTGACCCCAGCTGGCCACAATTAGGTGGGTGGGAGTGGACTACTCCATCGCCCCATTCCGCCAGCCGTTCACCACACTGCAAAAACAGAAAGAGGAGAACGAACCGGTGGAAGGGACAAAGAGCCGGTACTTAATGATAAGATGGTACCATTATCTGACTGACAAAGTAATTTAACCATTCTTTACATGATCAGAGACTGACATATAATATTGTAGACAACATCTGCCTGCACTGTGCAAAATAGGCTACCAAAAGAAATATCAGATTGGATAATCCCCTCAAAAAACAATCCTTCACTTCCCTAAATGAGATCTATTTCAGCCTTTCAAAATGCAGAAGGGAAGCATTATGAAACTGCACAATGAAAATATTCCATTGAAAAAGACAATGGTATTGTGACAGGCTACTGACCTGCCACATTACAACACACAGAAAGTAGTTGTCTGAAAGTAGTCAGATTATCTGAACGCAGGTAGGAGTTCTGTCCTGGATTTTGACTGTACACTGATTCACTGTCAGAGCTGCTGTCTGCCCCCATATCCTCTGGGTTTCCCATTTTCCATTTGCTAACACAGCAACCAAGCAGGTTTCACATCGGAGAAGCATTTTCAGTGCAGACCCAGACATGATTTTTCAAGTGTCTGTCAGGCCCTCATCATCCTCCTCATGACAACCAAGACGGTAAATTACTCAACATTTTAATAAAATAAAATAGTAAGTAGCATACAATATTCCTACCGTCAGATGCACACTGAGACAGCCATATATAAGAACATAATACATAATGATGAGAACAGGCCGTTCGGCCCATCTAGGTTCTTCATTTACCTAGTCTAGAGAATAAACAGTACTGCATCAATGCCTGGCCTTGGATCCGGATACTTTGTTCAACTACAACTCCCAAGTCTCTTTCAAATTTAACATATTCTAATTTTGCTCCGCCCATAAAAAACTCCTGTCTTCATTTAAAAAATCCTTTTAGCTGCACTTTTTTTTGCCTTATTCCACATATTACAATACAAATATGTACCTTCTTTCTCTCAGAAATGTCTTTTTTTTTTAAATATACTCTATACAGTCTCTTCTTTGGTCTCAAAATCTCCCGTAAATATTTATTCTTCCACTATGGAACCTGCTTTTTCCCATCGAATTTTTTCTTAATTTTGGGTTGAATTTAAACTGTGCATCAAGAATAACCCTGTCCTGAAACTACTTCCCAATTAATACAGGGATAATTTAAGTCACCCATTATTAAGGCATCTCCTTCCTCACAAGCTTGCTTTATGTTTCATAGTGCATAGTGTGTATGTTGCTGTCCAAAGCTGGCGGCCTATAGCATACTCTTAAGTATTAAGGCCCTTCTCCCAGTAGTTAATCCAGATATCCGAAAAAGGAACGAGAGGGTAAATTCCTAGAAATGTCCTGTTTAGTCCTGTACGTTTACTGTGTTCAGACATTTCAGTCCCATGCCAATCTAAGTGGCCGGGCTGTAATCGAACCAACACAAAACATAGGCTTGTGCTTGTACCACTTAAACAAAAAAACATTCGCCTGAAATAGGAACAGTAACTAAGCTTCATCTCCCCCCAAAAAACACCAGGTAATAGGAAAACAAGGAATTTACGTGCAAAATGAAACAGAACTTCATGTGCGTGTAGACCTATAGTGAGAAGGAATTGAAATGGACCTTGATAAACCCTTTAAGCCGTGTGGTGCCACAATTAGCCCAAAAAGTGTGAGAAGAGCAGCACATTGTGTCTTAAAGGTTAGATGCAGGAGGGCCCTGAGCAGCAAGGCATGCTGTGCTCCTCGCACCAGGGCTTAATGATGTTCTGAGAGCTCATTAATCTGCTGCTGAAGAACAGAGTGCGGGCTGCGCTCTCCTTCAACAGCGAGAGGCAACGGGTAAACAAGGCCCGGCGGGCATTCGCAGCCCAACAGGACGCGCACCCGCCGGCCCGCCGCCATGCCACGCAATCCACCAACCGCTCACGGGGAGCGTTGCGCCCTGTGCTGAGGGGTCCTTTCAGCTCTGACCCTGACACGTGCTGTGGCGACATCCAACGAACCCCTACAAAAACACCTACTACACACTGCAACACCAACAGTAAACAGCACGACTGCGAGGGTGGATTTGGCCGTTTGGTGACAGGAAGGCGACGGTGACGCGTTCCTCCACTCCTCCGCGGCCTTGCTGGGAGTCGTCCTCGTCTGCGCTGGCTCCTTGCTCCTAAATGGCAGCCTGCTAATAAGGAGGACCCTGCAGTGAGACACTCACGATGCCATGGAGCTCTGCTACTCTGCTGCACAGGTCGGGCCGATGCTTCTCCAGAGCCAGGTAGAAAGGGTTCTTCAGGATGTTCTCATCATACACAGCCATATGGAACAGGGACTCTGGCTCCTGCAACGGCGATGCACAACAAATGGTCAAAAATAATGAACAAGCAACATCTCTATATCAAACATTGATCAGTGGTCCGTTTAGTCCTTCCCTTGAGGAAATGCTTGTTCATTTTACATAATCATAAGCACAATCTCTCGTATAGGCTTCGGTCCAGCCAGGTGATGTTCTTGCAGTAAAGGTAAAATGTCTGATAGGTAAAAGGGAACATCACCTGCTGCTAAAGATCAGCCTTCAACCCTGGCTGACCTCATCACCAAATGCTTTTGAAATGTACTTGCAATCCTAGAGTCTACAATAATCACATACACAGGCCCCACCAAACAACAAACAACAAAATAGATATTTTGGTAACTTAGCATCAAAATGTTTAGGCGAGACCTGAAAGCCTTGATGGAGTTGGCTGGACCCTTGATGGAATTACAATGTTGGCAAGCAAGGGCAGTCACTTGCTCAGAGGAACCACAGATCACACTTTTGTTTTGCCGTATCGTCTAAAACCTGAGGCAAACAACAGGGCCCTTGTTTCGTTCTCTGCATTTCAGTTACACCAGCCAGCTGCTTCTCAGCTGAGGCAATTAAGTGCCAGGGACATGAAATGATCACAACCCGTTCACTGCACCATTGCAGCCGAAGATGAAGCCTGCAAACACACTGAATGGAGATGACAAGCATCACACAAATCAGATGGCTCTCCCAAGACCTGGACGCATGTCAATAGATTGGATGACTGTTTATAGACTATGTTATGTTGTAGAGTGAAGTAATCTTTGCAAAATATAATGATTCCGAAGGCCACCGAAGGTTTTCTACCGAAAATGTCAATATTTAACCATTTCAACGGTTTTAGCGATCAGCTTTTTATCATACATATTTGAAGCTTGAAGACTCGGCTACATGTAGCACATCATTTGCAATAATAATGTATTTATAATTACAAATAATTATTTGAAAATTAAACTATACCAAGTGGATGGATGTATGGTTCTAACAGACATGGCTTTGCTGCCCAGGTGCCTGATAAACACTTGGTGAGCCTGACTAAACACTATCCCTGGGTAACCTTCTATTCAGCTCACAGGTGCCATGTAGGGAGTGAGGTGAAGAACCGATGCTCAGATCGAGCCTTTGAACCTCGAGCAAGCAGTGGAAGAGAAAAGCGGTGAGAGAAAGCGGGTCAAGATTCATGCAGAACTTCTCAGGAAAGGCACTATATTTAGCCCCCGGGCTCCTTCCTAGTACAGCAACACTTGGAGAAACAGTTTGCGCAATGGGGAAATACCTTCACAGCTACTTTTGACTTTTAATGCAGACGGATGTCAATGAGACAACAGAATGTGTCCATGGGTGTGGCGTGCCCCCACCCCCCCTCTCTTTCACACAAATAGAGGAGTAAGCACACCAGAGCACTGGGATTCCTATGTTTAATCATCGTCCCACAGTATAGTCCTACTATTGTTACTTTTTTTTGATGGGAAAAAAACCCACAAGCATAAGAACGATAAGCTTCTGCGGTGTACTGCAGTGCAATAGCACAATGGGCCACAGTTTGATAACATCAGATAACACCATGTCTTCATGAGTCAGTGCTATCATAAAGAGGCCAAAAACCAGACAAGAGTAACCAGATGGCTCACCCGTGGACATGCAGTCAGGAATGATAAGAAACATTGAGTGTCCTTTGATGGCAAGAGTTAAATAAGACTGACCTCTCAGGGTCCCTGAGGAGGATGTTCATTTGACCAGTACTGCAGGCCCAGTGAGCTGTGGGGCAAGCTGTCCACATGATCAAATACATCTCTCACTTATTTTCACTGACAGGAAACAATATTGTACTTTCACTCCCCTGCAGCTAAACAAACTTGATCTACTTTATCCTGTCTGTCCTACTTTTCTCTACCATTGTCCTGTAATCCTGTAACGTCAACACATTAGGGGCATTCAAAGCCAAAAGCTGGAGAACAGTTTCATGGGATACTTTTAATGATGCAACTAGCCAAATCGAGGCCAGGCATATCCAAAGGTGCACATACCAATATCGAAAAATGTAAGGACCAAGAGTGTCTTGGTTATGCTTGGTCTCTAATCCTTGAGACAAAATATGGCTTATAATGACAAGTAGCAACATTTTAATTAAAATCATGGTGAGCTACAAGCTCTTTTCATCTGTGATGTTAGTACAAAAATTCTCTCAAACCAATTATATTTTAGGAAACCAATCTACACACTTCCCTTTTCTAAGAGAAGTTATAAAAAAGTAAAGTAAAAAAATGAGGCTGTGAAGTACAGCATAATCAAACACAGATGGCTGGAAAATCCTGTGGCAGGTGATTTTGTAGCAGTTTGTAGCAGAGTTTTTTCAGACCTCCTGTTAGCTGCAACCCATTAGCAGAGCACTTCAGGTGCTGGGTCATTAGGCTCCATCCGCTTCAATAATGCAAAAAGAGCTGTCTGATGCCTGCTTTCCACTGCTCTGCACAGCAGGAGCCAGGTGAATAAACACATAGTCCTCATCTGCAGATATACTGTCACTGTATTCTCTCACACACAGACACACAGACACACAGACACACAGACACACAGACACACAGACACACACACCGAGCACACACAATCATATACACACACAGACGTAAACACGCACACAAACACAGACACACAAAGAACCAGTCCAAATGCGCACCCCAACACAGAGAAACACATCAAAGTGCGCACACACGCGCCCACACGCACGCCAACACGCGCCCACACACGCGCCCACACACGCGCCCACACACGCGCCCACACACACACACACACGCACGCATCAAGAACCTGTCATGGAGCCATTCATAAAGCATTTCACAGAGCACTGACAATTTAATGGCCAGTACCTAATTGTTTTTTCAAGCTCAATACGCCTCATGTTTCAAGCTCCTTAATGCATTAACGGCCTAAGGCTTGAAGAAGACAGGGTTGTGTCAGTGGAATATCTGGTGGCCTGTTTTGAATGCAATACGCAGGTTTTTCAAAGATAATTCTTTTTTGGTTATTCTGTCTTTCAAATGCCTGAAACTGAATGGTGAATCCGTGCAGGGAAGCCAACAACACTTTCACATCACAGCTTGTGTCACTTCCCATGAGGGCCCTGCTACAGCGTTCTCCCAAACCCTATCTTCCCACTGGGTGGGATGACTGCTACTGTGCATCTCAAAAGACTGCACTGCTTTTCTGAAGCTTCCTGTCATGACAGCATATGGTAAGGACTGTTCTTACTGTGGTCCTATTTTCACATAACATGCAAACATGATAAAGTGAGCATCTGAGGACTCACATAACTACATTACACCACTTCACAAGGTTTTCAAAAGGCATACGAATCTTAAGGTTGCTTACTGTCTGGGTGTGAATGTGAACATTCAGAGTTTGAAAAACAGCTTCTTTTTTCTTCTTCTTTTAAAAAATCCTCAGTGACATATTAGCAGGAAGAATTAGAGCGCCTACTCGAAAGTTTACTCACTTGTCTGTGCGGTTTCAAGAAGACCCGAAAAGCCCAGTTGACTCTTGTCTTGTCAAATTTAAAAAGGCAAATAAAAAATGACAACACAGCCATTGCAACACCAGGCGGAGGTTCGCACCTACAGTGGCAAAGCTTCTGAACTCGTCGTCGCAGTGAGAGTTCTGGTCTGAGACAGCACCCTTCCACCCTCATCTCCCCCCAGTGTGGCATGCTCGATGCTCGCCTGGAGCCCTGCGGAATGTGTCATGTGACCCGTGGCCAGCCAGGCCTGTCCTGCCCCAGTCGGGGGGGAACCTCGCACTCATGACTAGCAGGGGTGGGATCGGCTCCCGGGCGAAACTCCAGGGGAGCGGCCCTTTTTCTTTCCCAGAGCCTGTGGATCGCGGCCCACAGGCAGCAATGCACCAGAGCGTTCGGAGCAGAATCAATTATTCAAGTGGTCTACCGGGTCATGCTCTGCTCCTCATCATAAATAATGAACTTTATGTCATTTCTCCATTTTTCACCAGCAATCCTCTTTCACCTTCTCTGGTTTTTTCCACTATTACACAGTTTGCTGGGTGGCTGCAGGACATATTTAGTCTCAGCATTCACAGAGGAGCTCCCACTATACCGGCTGGTAAAGCCTAAACATTTATTAGTAAATAAATTATACTGTTCATGGAGAAAGACTTAAGGTCATTATGTTTTCGATCTAAAAGAGGTGCAATAAACTATTAGCTTCGTGCTGATCAATATGACGTTGCTTAAACTGATGGATTTGCCTGATTTAATGCACTTATCTCTAATTATTTTCTCTAATGATCACACAGTCCATGTGATTAGCACCCATGTAATAATAGACAAAGCACCAGAACTGGCACCACTCTCCCATAATAACTCCTCTTCAATGTGGGTGAATATTCATATCGGATCATCAGATGCATTTGCTCGGTTTTCTTTCTAAGAAGTGCAAATGAGCTGGAGCTCTCCAACAGTAAGCGGTTTAAATTCCCTGTATCTGGCCACTTCAAAAATCAAACAAGCCTCCATTCATTACCGCCACAGAAATGCATACTTCAGACACCTGGAACAGCCAGTACAAATCACTGTGGAGAACAGAAACCAGGACTATATGTGTATACGCATACAATGGTGCAGAAATACAAACCACAACTCCACACCCAACCACACAGAGAAACAGATATAAAGTTTACAAGATCTCTCTGTCAAAATGAAAAATAAATTCAGCCACCTTCCCTATCAGTCTGGGCTCCCCGTCGTAGACAATGAAGTTTTTCTTCAGCAGGCAGTCGGTGTGAAGTTCATGATGTCACTGCAGAACGGAGTGAACAAAGCAAGGCATCTATAATTAGAACGCAAACAGGATTTCCTGTGCCACTTCAAAGAAGAGAGGGTGTGTTGGACCCGACTCGCCATGTACGCGGCAGCACCGTCCACCTCAAACGCCAACACCTGCCACACTTCCATCTTCACACGGCCATCACGGTCACGGACCCCCACAGGTGTCCTTCCATAAGTGCTGCTGATCAAATCCTCAGGCACAGCTGTGCACTACTGCCAATAAAGCAGTACACAATCAGCATTGGGCAGGCACATCTGGCTCTCTGATTTGTCTTTGCCAATTTATCTACCTGTAGAAGACTGTGACAGTGAGTACTGTGGAATAGACAACTGCATATTTTGTAAATTAAAGCCGACTATGATTGTGATCACAGGGCTGTTAACAAGCACCCAGTTAACAAGTTAACAAGCATGCCTCTACAGTAGCTATAACAACAGACTTCAGTGTTGTTTCTTTTAAATGCACAATTTAATCCAAGACTGTCTTTATTTCAAAATCCATGTGTTGTGTCAGTCATCAACAATGTAATGGCAGCTTAGAAGCATTTAGCAAATGGACACTGACTGTCTTTGGATGTGTCATACCAAAATTCAGAGACATCACTGCTTGTATCTGCACTTAAGGGGGTATATGCTCACCAACGTATTATTTCAAACTGAATGCACACATATATGCAACCAATATCTTATTAAATCCCTGAGCAAGGTGCTTTGGAATAAGACCCAGGATGGCAGAATATCTGAGAAGTCTGACCACTGTATGTGGTCAAAATACATATACTGTATTTCTGTACACATATTTATTCTATGAGTATTATCAATACAATAGCAAAATAAAGTAATTCCATGTGGCATCCCTGAATACATTCAAGTGTCTAGTTTTTCCACCCAGTTGCATTGATCTCTCGCTCTCTAGGTGTTAGTCTAATCTCTCCTACGGTCATCATGCTCATTCATCAAGCAGAGGCATATTGTGTTTCAGATTTACTTCCCTAGTTATTATTACCCTATAGTGATCTCACACACTTGTGAATTACATCATGCTGCAGCTGCTAGCTCGACAGGTAAACATGAGCATGACGCAGGAGCATTCGATTGACAAAGTCACAAAACTTTTCACGAAGGAGCAGATAGGAAGTGGAGTCTGGAGCATGTCAAAAACGTTTAAATCTCAAGCTCTGGGTATTACCTCCCACTATGCACCCTGCAGTTTTTTGTGATGCTCTGAATGGACATCAGATGTTATGAGAGCAAGCCAATAGCTGCCACAATATGACAAAAGCAGTGAAATTGCTGCACATGCCAGCACACATGGGTGGGTGTCTCATAGCATTGCACAATAATCTGATTACTGATTTTGTTTTATGACATTTAAAATATAATACAACCATTGCATCTGCATCCCTGTATGCTATCCCTGTAAATCCCCTGCATTTCTGAATGCATAACATCATACTATGTATGACCAGTTTATCGAAATTAGCGAATGAACTCAAGTTAGCTAACTTGGTGGGTAGCCAATGCAACTTACTGGCTTTTCACAACAGTCGACCCGAACCTATCGTTTTCGTATGTGTGACGACTTCACGAACAATTTCTTAGATAACGTTAGCCAATTTAGCTGCTCGCTAAAACAGACTAACAGTTTTCGCCTACACGCAGACTCGTTCTATCAGGATTACAACAAAATGGTTAGCTAGCTAGCTAGCTGGCTAACAATGGCAAAATGTAGGTAGCTAACATTAAGTAGCTCCGCATATGGATTGTATTAGAACCACTGGTTTGGACTGTAGCTATTTGACAAGGCGCTAGCTAGCTGTTTACGGAGCAAACCGACCCATTCCTTCCTGATAAACAAATGACACCCATTGTACACAACTGCTTAGCCGATAAATAGACAGCTGGTTAATGTTAGCGATCAAATTAACGTGACAACAGAACTCAATCGCCGCTGCCCGGGCAACAGTTGCTAAGTTGATATTAGCTTGCTAGCACCAGCAGCTATGTTATAGAAGGGGGAAACGAACAGGGGGAAACTAGCTTGCCAACTAATGTCAGCTGGCTTGCTTCTACTAACTAAGCTGTCCTTCTGAAATATGAGGGAGTTTTCAACAGTCAGTTAGTCCGTTGCTTAAAACACTTTAATTCAAACAGTATACATTTTAACAGTAATAAATTAATAGCTAACCGATAGCATGATACTTCACGTAGCCATGGGCAGTCCTACCGCTTGCCAGCTAGCAGGCGGTTAGTTGTTATTGGCTAGCCTGTCAGCTTGCTAACTGCTAATACTGCCAGTCGAAGTGACAAAACAATAGCTAACGGGAGCAGAACAAAACTATAACGTTTTAATCCAACATGAGTTTTTACAGGTGGACTTACCTATTTAGCTATACACGCCAGGTACACATTGCAATTTTTGTACTTCTCAAACTGAACTCACACAAACATTACCGCTAATCCACCGTCAGCACTACCAGTCTGTCTAACTTGTTTTCAAAAGGACTGGGACTGTTTATGAGTGAAGTGAGCCTAGCCAATCACGTTAAATAAACAAGTCTGAGGGAGTAGGGTAAGCCAATCAGAGCAGCGCTCCACCAGGCCCTCGCGACATCAAAGGTACAATTTCATCCTCTAGCTGAGTGGTTCTTTCCTGTTATGCGTGCATGTGACCACACAGGGCGCTTAGTGGTATTTAAACCCCGACAGTGATGCTGCTGAAGTGGACAGCTCCCTTGCTGGGAATTTTCGAGATAGACGACAGCATCACTCCTATCATAGAAGTGCTATTTGTTTGACAGTCTGCGGCTGACTAATCCTGTTTGGCTATAAATTGGGAAGAAACTACACCTTTGTTCTTGAGAATTTGACAGATTTTCGACATCAAATGGGATTTTTTTGCAATTAACTTCCGTGAAACTAGAGGCTACTGGGCTGCTAGTCAGCGAACATGTCATTTGGAGTTATTTTCTAGTCAGCTGAGTTTGGGAGTAGATTGCTGAAAACACCTGTTACTAAATTTGCATGTAGCGATCTGATGTTGGTGTTGGTACCTGACAAAATAACATATTTTCCACGAATGAAGGCAATGTGATTTTATCTTGCGTTTAACTCATTTGCTTGAAAGGTTATTCTAATACTGATTAATCTGACTACGAAAGCGCAGAAATAAAGCCGTTTACGGGGCCATTTACTCCCAAACCCGAATGCTGTCTGCTAAACACACAGGCAACATGGATGGGAAGGAATTTGCTATGACGAGATCGTTGAGCGAATCTGAATGGCTGCGTTCCTTCCGTGGAATCTAAAACCAAAAAAATAAAATAATAAACATCTCTTTTTAAGACATCTGGTGGATCTCAGTTCCATTACGTACCGTTTTTAATCTCTTTCTACCTCTGGTAGAAGGAAGATACAAATTTGATTAAACATGGGGAAAGATGAATGCAAAACCATGCTGGATGCTCTGAACAAAGTAACCGCCTGCTATAGACATTTGGTCATTACTCTCGGGAGCACCTCGGATTCGCAAAATCTGCGGGAAGAGCTGAAGAAGACTCGCAAAAAAGCCCAGGAACTTGCCACGGCTAACAGGACGAAATTGACGGCTCTGCTTAAAGACAAGTCGATAAGCAAAGACGACCGAACCGAATATGAGCGGCTATGGGTGTTGTTCTCAAGCAGCATGGAGCTGCTGGACGTGGACATGAAGAGGTCCTTGGAAATTGGACAGGATTTCCCATTAAAGGTCCCCACGAGGCACCTCATCCAGACGGGAATGACGGGCAGTACCACCACCGTAGCTGCCAGAGCCATGAGCGTGCAGAATATGAAGTACGAGGCAGACAGCAACATCGACACAGCGGACCTGAAGGAGCTGGAAACCGAGATCACCCAGGTTGGTCAGATGATGGAGGAAATGGAGATGAAAGTCCAAGTTGCACCGTGGGCAGTGGAAGCCAAGCAGGAGGCAGGTGCTGAGCTGAAGTCAACAGTTAGTGTTGGAAATTCTTCGGTCGGGGTTATTTCCATTTGCGAGGAGGAACCCAAAGAGGCTGACGGTGAGCCTGGCCTCATGAAAGTTTTCGCAGGGATAATTTTCACAGCTATCGTACTCATTGCGGGCATCCTTGCGTATTGTGTCATTAATCTTTCTTGAACTGTATCAGTACATGAGCTATATGTAAATTTCGTCACGGTGGGACAGCGGTAGTAAATGTATAGCTCCGGAGTTCAATTTTGTGAAGAACAGCAGCCCCCTTCCCACAAATCTGTGTGGTTAGGGTTATGTTATCAACGGATTTACCGGGATTATTCTGTTTTTAACATGATAATTGTTGAATGTCATTGGGCAGTAGCCTACTACGATGATAGAAAAGCGAGGCCGTTGAAGAGAAAATAAACAAGCATACGATGTCTCGCATGTATGCCAAAAACTTTCACGCAGGTCGTATTGCATTTGTAGTGTAATATTGTGTGTCAAAGTAATGCCATTATATTAAAAAAAGTGTTGTGAGAGGCCGCTGTTAATGGTTAAAACAACGTAAATAATTAGCGCATAATCCGAATGGATTAGACCAAATATTGTTTTTTTCTGTAGAAAAAAACCTAGATAATTATATAGACTGCGCTAAATGCGGGTTTATGTTTACACGCAGTTTTGTGCAAGTGTAAAATAGTGTTTTCACTTGCCAATTGACCTGCTTTGTAAGGACTAGCATATACAAATTAAATAATTATCATGCAGTGTGATCTATTTCATTGTCACTGTAAGAACAATATAATTGAATGTCACAGTTTTCATCCACGACTAACAAATTTACGAATGTTACAAACGAATTATTAAAAACAATTATTCTTACTCAAATCTTAGAATTTGACAATTTCCAAGTATTACAGTGACTGTTGACATCTGAGTGCGTGCATAGTATTTGATATGGAAGTTGTACACAATGTTTGTGCTCATGAATGGTAAAATGCGTAAAGGATTTGTACACAATATACAACACATTCCTGTTTTCATAGTGTATATATAATGAATTATATTTATTATAATAAACAGACGTTTCATGACAAACCTAAGCATCCATTCATTTGCGATTTTGTTTGTTCTGGATTAAACTAGAGCCTTTTATAGTTTGAATATCGTAAAGGTACTGCATCATGTGTAAAATGATTATCGACAAAGATTCCTTGCTCGTTAAAAATGCAATTCAGAGACTAGTAATGGGAATCTAGAAGTTAACGGGTACATAAATATTGATGTAGGATTGGTGCAGGCAGTCATCATTTCTGTTCCCAAAGATATCCATTAAATAAAAATAAAGATTAAAAGTCATTTGGAACTCATAGGCCTCCAAATGCTTTGCTTGCTAATGTGATTATGTCTTTTAATGCTGATTTAAATATGACTCAGGTTAGAATGTCTCACTGAAACGGACTGTGTGGGAAGAGTGCAAGGTGGAGTTTACACCAAGCAGATTGGACAGAGCGGAGAAAGTGAGATTACAAGATTACTAAAGAGACGAGTGAAAAGGCAAGCAAAACCGCAGGAGGCCATGAGGTGGATTATCAAACACCAATCTGCTGGTCTCCTTCAAAGACCCAGGAGTTGATCTGAGGCAAATCTGCACATGCGTTAAAGGTTTGACATTGACAAACTGGTTTCAGCTAATTGGCAACAGATCTCTTCTTACCTTGCTTTAAGCGCCGACGTGGATTAACTTAAAATAAACCACTGGCAGTTCTTGCTGCACGCCTGGGTCTCAAATGGTACAGACAATAATGGTTCAGTGGGGAAAGGCATCCCATGCATTGCAGAATTTTGTGTGACTGTGAGGTCTGCTTACACATGTAAATAATGCCATTTGTTTGGTTTATCATTTTCATCCCCACAACCAGTGCAATGTGCCTGATGCAGAGAGCAGTTACTTGCAATATACAATCAGATTTTTATATAATTTGTCTTTACACTTTTGGTCTACATGATCAGAATCTAAAAAGACCCTCTCTGCTACCGTACACTCGACAGGACTGTAGGATATCTGTGTACTGATGCAGTTTTGTAAAATATGTCAGATCAATGAATTAATCCCTGAACTTAAAAATCCACCCCGTTGGTTGCTTAATGATCATCTCCCCTTCTGTGAGTGGTCTGTTTTTCCAAAATCAATGTCATTACGTATTCCTAATGTCAAAATTTCTATGGCTATTTTCAGACTTCAAGGGCCGTGTTTTGTAGACTTATGATGCATCTTCCTCTTGTCATGTCACCAGTCTTGCATGTGCTGACAAAATATGCTCCCAGACAGAACTATAATTCAGCAGTGATACCCTTACAATCCTGTCCTTACTTACATTTTAGAATGTGGCATCTCAATTCAAAATGCTAATTTATGGCTAGCAACTATTTTACCATACCTGAAGAGCCAAAAATGGTCAAAGTCCCACACTCGTGTCATTGTGTGTCACTTCCTCTCAAGTCTGGAGGGGCAATCTGTTTCACAGCAGGGGTTCCAATAGTGTAATACTCGGCCCGGACACATGTGCATGTACATGTACAACACTCACTTTCACAGGCAAACAGCCAATCGAGTGACTATCGCACCAATCCCCTGCCCCAAGTATGATGCAGAAGGTTTAGAACCCATGTCCTGCAGTCATTCTTCTCTGCCCCCTGCCTGGAGGGATGATTGCATTAGTGCTTCTCAGCAGGCATCTTTTTCGAAGCTGCTCAGACAGCGGTAGAGGGGGGTCAAATGCACTGAGCTGTCGCCATTGCCAGTCACACACAGAAACATCTTTGCCGTAGTTAAAAATCATCTGCAGCAATTGAACGTGACGGGTGGACGCCGCACACAATCAGAGAAAGGGAGCACTGCACATTATTTTAATATCAGAAATCAGAAGCTTTCAAATCTCGGCTGAAGAACAATCAGTCACTCCTTGGGTAGGTGGGTTCCCATGATAACACATTGGTGTCTACATGCTGTTTTTCAAGTAAGCACGAAATGAATGCATGCTAATAGACATTCTACTTATGCCTCAGGAATAAATCATGTAATTGTTTTTTTATACCAATAAAACTAGGTGTTAATGGTGAGTAGAGGCTTTATTTACATGCATATCTTCAGCATCAAGGAAACGATCACTGGAATTCAGCTGGAGGATTTAAAACAGGAGGACACCGAAGATGTTTGTGCGGATAGACACTTATATATGGCCATCAGCTCCTTTTGAATCATTTATAACAGAAGATTGGAACGGTTGCTGAGGAGAATGTCTCTATTCTTTGTGTAGCACACACTGCCTGTCGCTTGAACATGCCCCGCTTGTGACTGGCAGCTTGAAAATGTGGCCGGGGGGGGAGAGGGGAGTGCCATTCCTTCCGCAGTCCTCTACGCATCGCTCACCCCTGGCCTGCTGGGAGCACTGCAGCAGCCCCCTCTGCCCCAACACTGCCCGGAGCGGT
Source organism: Aldrovandia affinis (assembly GCA_029706075.1). Lineage (NCBI taxonomy): Eukaryota > Metazoa > Chordata > Actinopteri > Notacanthiformes > Halosauridae > Aldrovandia > Aldrovandia affinis. Next base: position 5,527,978 of record JAINUG010000037.1, on the reverse strand, counting down.
AAGCTTTTGTGTTAATTACATAAAGAGAGAAGACACAGGTAAGGTATGACAAAGTTTGATACAACAAAAACACATTGTTGTTGAGCAATGAACAGATTATTTAAAATCCACAGTAGAAATGAATTCAACAAATAAATAAAAAACCTAGAAAACAAAGTGACATATTAACCACATACACAAACAGCCAATTATTTACAAAAAAATAGGTCATGCTTTTGAGTTGCTTTCTTCTCATCCTGTTGAGAGCAAATATACTTCTGAGGGAAGACTGCTACTGTGTGAAGTGAAGGAGCCTGACATTCTTGCCAGATACTTTCTATTTCTACTCACTATTCAAGGATTGGATTGAGATTTTTTTTGAACATTTTCTGTGCAAGGCTGCTTACAAAACATCAAGTACCACCCGAAGAACGTCCATATCGTACTTTCTTCGAAGGTAAGTGTTCTCATGCCCATACCTACCCTCCTTGGACACTTTCCTTCTGGGCAGGTCAGACCCCATTTCCCCAAAGAGCATTGGTCCAACTCTACACCAGCTACTGTATGTCTGTTTCTTTGAAGTCCACTTTCAGAGTATGCCCAAAAATCTAATGCATGGCACCAAGGCTATGAGAAAACTAGACATAGGTGGTACTGAGTCCTTGGCTCGTTGCTTGTTTGTGCATAAAGTACACATTAATACAGAAAACATGACACCATTATTAAATCAACCTAATATTAACCTATTCCTAAGCATTTTCATGCTTTCATGAGTGCTCAAAATATGGAAATTATGTTCCCTCGTGAAATACACATGAAGTAGTCAATAACTAGCATTTCATGGGCTAAAAGGAAATGCATACTTCGAAACTAAACTACATCATAACATTAACATTACTGAAACAATTTTCAGCAGAGAATCCAACTGTGTGACTTGCCTTTGATCCTCCTTACTATTCACGTGTTAGTCATTCAGTATCATAGTTTGTGTCACTGCTCAGCAATTCTTTATCTTTATTCATTACCTCTTCGCATTCTTCTTTGCAGAGATCACACAAAGGCAATCTCTTCTTGGTTCTTCCATTTCTACATTTTCTACAGCAGTCCTGTGGCAAAAAGACCCATTTCAACCTCTCAGAGACCGTCTTTGATTGCTTCTGCATTTCCCTTGCACTCTGATATTATTTCTATCCGCACCGGGTTTTGATCTCTCAACGCATATGATCATCATCTCACCTAAATCCACAGTTCCTTTGTTGTTTAAAACCCATTTTGTAATTGCAGAATTTATTTACTTACACAGTTGGTTGCACTGCATGGTGTCTGTTAAATGACAGACATGGCACAATTGATCAGACGGTCCCTGTGCACCATTACGTATGAATCGCTATATCTGGCCTCGCAAACCTTCCTAGAGACATGGATAGAGCCTACATATTGGTCAATGAGTAGGTTGTTCCGAGTACTCAAGTGGGCATAACAGGTAATGTGTTTCAACTCGTTGCCATGGCTACCACCCACATCCTCAGCAGAAAGACAGTTGTGATGCAGAGCAATTTCTCCTCTCATAGCCAGAAGGGGGGCAGGGAATTGTGGGAAAACACAGCAATAGAGCACATACAGCTTATGGGCTGGAGTCCCTGGAGCCCAGGTGGATACACACGACTTATCAGATTATCATTTTTATTGCACAGCCAAACCCTCAGGGTCTATAAAAACATGGCTCGTTTACGTGATTTATGCACTCACATCACTACATATAGCTACATATACTTATAATCCTTTTAAATCCTCATTATTATATGAAAATCTCCCTTGGCCAAAAATGAGGAAGCTTGACCATAGAGAGGTCAATTGCTTTCCCAACCAGTAATCCACAGGCATTACTGTAACCGCCTCGTTTGGCTGTTATTTCAAACAAAAAAAAAAAACCAAATTTAAGAGCCTACTGGTATAGAGTTCATGAAATGATCAAAGATTTATCACACTACTGATAAACTCACTCTACATGCTGAGAATAATGCAGAGTCTAGGAACAGTGGGCACCTGGCCTTCCAGATCTGAAAAGGCTCAATTGAATAACAATTTTTGTTTTAAATTGTTATACAAGAACAAAATATGGATTAATATGGATGACACTGGCATTGTGATCTGATATAGTTTTATTAATGCTCCTATGAACAAAAAACATCAACAAATCAAAACTAAATTTCAACATCAAAATTAAATGTCATCATCAAAACTTTCATGACTGAATGAAAAAAATATCCCAGACAAGAATTGGATCCCACTTCGATCCAACGGTTTTAAAATAATAAGTCTGTGCCTCAACAATCAGCACATAATTCTCCAAAACAAAACTTCTTGGCCAATCAGAACCTACCTAGGGCACAGGGCAATGTGGTGGCAAGTTAGTATTTGCATTTTTAATAAAGTTTGTTCCTCAAATTTGAGTATGACATTAGGTTGATTGTGCATGGGGGTTGACATTTAAATATATTGATACTTGGTAACTTATTTACAACTGTCCTGGGGTGATATTGAATTGGAAACAATGGGGACTCCGGAGTGGCTCAGTGTGTTAAGATGCTTGCCACCAGTGCACGCTGAGCCCTTTAGCCTGCTTGCTACCTACAGGTAACTGCCAAAATAAAGGAAACACTTCAGTAATACGCCACTGCTATGGTAACACACATGACAATTGCCTGAATACAGTTTAAATCCTAACTTTCACAAGGTCAGTTTCAGTCACATACCAGAAAGTGGCACGAATCCCCCAATGTTCAAAGTGAAAAAGTGGGGGGGGAAAAAGCCACTGGCACATTTTCTATACACAAGTTCAAGAAAGACTTTCTTTCAAGAAGACAATGCCCCTGTCCATAAAGCACTAGGAACTGAAGGGATTAGTCTTTGGATCAGGCTTTATTAATGGCATATTCTGGAACAATGCTTGAGACAGCGTTTTCCAGTTCCATCAACTAAATGGGTGTTGATTGACTTTCTTACGGAAGACCTGTGTCGTATTCTTCCTAAAGAATTCCAGATTCTGGAAGAGTACGCCATGGCCCATACAGCCCATACTGGCCACACATGGCAATGCCTGGGTTTTGCATTACAGAAGGCAGGAGAGGAAAAAATGCATTATGGAGGTGGAAAATGCAGTCTTGGGTGTTTATCCAGAATCTCTCAAATACGCAATTGGATTCAGATCTGGTGACTGAGAAGACCATGTCATGCTAACCAAGCCACTGGATGACTACTCATGCTCTGTGCATGGGAGCATAGTCATCTTGTAAGACACCCCTCTCTAAAGGAAAGAACACAAGGTGTAGATGATCATTCAGTACAAAAAAGTAACAACTGACATCGACCTTGACTACTAAGGGTATGAGTGCACCCAAACCATGGCAAAAAAAAGCACCCTACACCGTTACAGAACCACCAGAACACCCTTCACTGCTGGAACACGGTTGTTTCCATTTCTTCTGGGCAAAGTCATCAATATCTGTCTAAGCAATGCACAAGTTGGATATTACGATGTGATTCTCGATTGTTCTGGGAAAAATATAATAATTTGTGAAGCGTTCGATTGTGGTTCGTGCCAGTGCATTATTATTAAAGAATATAATTTTTAGCATTTTTTCAGCATGAAATATACCTCATTACTTATAGTCTCAACAAAAGCTGTACAGTCCGACCAGGACTAATGCTGCCCACTGTGACCGGGGTTCGATTCCACTGGCCGCACCAAGTTGGTTCTGGCCGGGAGTGCCACTAGGGGGCGGCAATTGGCTGTCCGCCCCAAGGAGGGTGGAGGCAAGCCGCTGCATATAGGAGTGGCTCTGTGTGTACCGGAGTTACAGTTGACGGCTTGGCGAGTTCCGGCTCGGAGGAGACGGTACATCGCCTTTGTCACTGCTGGTCTCAGGACTACGGCAGCAAGCTCACAATACTAAGGGGGGGGTAATTGACATGAAAAGAGGGTATAATTGGCTACTAATTTGGTAGAAAATGGGGAAAAATCAGAAAAAACTAAACAAAAACTGTACCGTTGTGAGCTTCACAAAGCTGATATTTATGGTAGGGCTGCCATTCAGAATCCGCTTGTAATCAAGGTCAATGCGCAACAAACTATAACCGGGTGTAATGCGCACAAAACCTGGACTTCAGTGGAAGAAGTGGAAGAAAGTAATATGGTCTGAGGATTTGTTTAGGTTTGGAAAAGCAAAGGAAGCCTTGAAACCAGATTGCCTGTCCTGAACTGTTAAACATGGTGGTGGATCTGTTATGATATGGGCAGCCACCTTGTGGGAGTCATTGGGTCTGATTAGAACTCTGATAGACTGAAAGGAATACAAAGTCTTTTTAGGTTTTTAAATTCATAAAAGGGATTAACAAAGCAAACTCCCAAATATATTTTTTAAGACAAGTTCGATTAGCAGAACAAGACGGCACAGGTGGAAGTTAGTTAATCAGGACACTTTTTTTTTTTTTTTTTTTTTTTTTTACAGAGTTCTGAATGCCTAGGAAATGAGTCTAGATGGTTAAATTACCCATCAATAGAAATTAAAGGTGCCTAACCATTAACAGCTAACAATTCAGGGGTTGCAATTATAGTTGTTTATTTAACATGTTATCCATGTTAAATTACATTAAACATACTACGATTTATAACTCTTTATCCAAATAACCCCTTAACCACAGCTAATAACCTTTTTGTATGTTCATCTCTCGCACCTGCAGACACACGTAGTGAAGTGCAGCTGAATTACAGGCTACAAAATACAACTGCCAAAGACCCAAGGTCCTACCTATAAGGTGTGGTAAGGTACACAGTTTTGCCCATTGGCCTTGGAGTACGGTTAATTATTTAAGGCCTCCAAATGAATGGGATCATTTAAAGAAGAACAAAACAAGTCTAAAGACTCATCATCTCTAAATCTGGTCTCAAAATGTCAGGTTCTGGCCTCCCGCGTGGTCCAGTGGTTACAATGTCCGACGCTGGCCACGGAGACCGGGGTTCAATTCCCCGTCTCGCCAAGTGTCGGCTCTGGCCGGGAGTGCCACCAGGGGGCGGCGAGGCTGTCCGCCCCAGGGAGGGGGGGAAGCCGACGTGACGTTCGCTGCGTATAAGAGTGGCCCGGCTTGGCGAGTAGTGACTTCGCATTCGTCACTACCGGTCGCAGGACTACGGCAGCGAACTCACATTACTAGGGGGGGATTGACTTAAAAATAGCGGGTCTAATTGGCTACCAAATTGGGAGAAAATGGGAGAAAATCAGAAACAAATTTATTAAAAAAAAAAGAAAAAGAAATGTTCTGCTGTACATTCAGTCGCTGTCAGATTCAGTGTCCGATCTCACGTAGCAGCCCTCTTCTCCGGTGTACTCTGTAAAGCAGCGACCTGGACACACAAAGACACAGACAGAGAATGAGTGGTTGGCATTTGTACCACTTCAACGGTAAATCGATTCCCACATAAGTTGCACAAATTGCTCGCAGCAGAGAACACCCAATTTAGCTGGACTGATGACAATGATAACACACACAAAGGCCATGGTGACACCAGAGCAGAACTGTCACAACTATTTGGCTACTACAGGGCCACTCTTATACGCAGCGAACGTCATGTCAGCTTCCCTCCCCCCTCCGTGGGGCAGACAGCCAATCGCCACCCCTGGTGGCACTCCCGGCCAGAGCCGACTCTGGCGAAACGGGGAATTGAACCCCGGTCTCCGTGGGAGCTTTCATATTTTTATATTATTTTGAGCTATTATATATTGTGCACCCACAAGCGCATTCAATTAAATAAATTGAGGGCGACGCGCACAAAATGTGGACACTCAAAGAAGCAGGAAGAATATAAAGGCAAGATCACACAGAAAAAGATATGACATTATGGAAGTGCGTCATCCTGCTCCCAGGAGCGTTGCAATCTCAGTGCAATCTCACCTGCCGTCTCTGAAGTGGATGGCACCGATCCAACAGCCATGTGAGCCAGTATATTTTCATTCACATATGGTCATATTATAACGTACAAAAACAGACTGCTTGTTTGCAAACATTTCATAATAAAGTGTTGTTTTTTCAATCAATATGGCAGGCTAATGGTGGACGCAGCCGATTACACAACCAAATCGATACATGGTAATAAATTCAAGGCATTCTGCCCTTAAAGCCAAATACAAGATGCAAGAACAATGCGATGCCCATCATTCGGTCTTGGAAGGAGTCATTCTAAAAGAAGATTAGGCAAGATAAGATGTGTTCATTTTGACAAGGGGACAAAATGAACCCACAATTTCCATGATGTGAGACTGTAGATAGTGGTGGTCGATGGTCCTGGGGGCAGGGTGAGACGCGTATTAACTCTGTAAATGTGCTCTCTCCTTCCTCGGTTTGTGTTTATATTGTGTGTGTTTTTTGTTTTATTGCTCCTGATTTGGGTGTTTTTCCTGTGTTATGCACATAGCAGCCAGCATTGAAAAACAACTATGAGCTTACAGTATAAAAAATACTCTCTTATAAGAAACATACCTCTTTCATTAACAGACAAATGTTCCATTTCAGATCGTACACTCCCCATTGTTGGTTCGTCGTCCTCAAAGTGGTCAAAATCGAAGGTTACAAAGGTGCTCTATTGGAAGAAATGAGTTCATTCAAACGATCTCATTGCATATTTTCATTTTCAACCAATCAGTTCACATTACAACGATACAAAATGCACGTTACTTAAGATGCATTTTATTGACCCTTTCTGTTCCGGTCAAGCCACTGGCAATTCGTTCAGAGTCTGTTTTCTGAGCTCTGTCCATTCTGATGAGTGTAATGGAAGGAAAATAGCAGCATCACAGGAAAGGAGCAGCATCACAGGAACGTAGCGTGACTAACCTTCTGTTTCAGCAGCATGTTCCAGGCCCCTTTCTCCTCCTTCATCAGTCGCATCACCGGCTCGTTGCACTTTACATCCCAAGTGCACTTGTCCACTACGATCGTTCCGTGAAGCTCCAGGTCTGCATAGTAATGCCTGTCATTAGAGCAGGCGCTGCAAGACAAGCCATCAGTGTTGATTTCACTCTCTTCACAGAATCACAGCATTAATGACAGCAATGAGAGCAATGCCTTTCTGCCAATCTTCACACCCATCAGCATACGTGGAGCAGCATGTGAAGGTGGTTCATTTTCTTGATTTGTAAAAATTATTTTACATTTTTTAGACATGATATCACAATACATTTCTTCTTTTACAGAGAGAACTGAATAATAAAAAAAGACTACACATGTTTTAAAGTGCTTTTAAATTATCCACTAGACCAGCAGCAGTAAGTAAATATAATTAAAAGCATTGAGGAAGAATGCTGTGGTATTAAACTGGGAAGAGTTCAAACCAGTTAAAATGTGGCAGTGTTAGGTAAGAGTCATGAAGAGCGTCTCCCTGACAGGTACTGAAGAACAACTCAAGACACCTGTACACCACTCTGTCGGAGAAGAATTCACACGTCTGCGCAGTGGGGCTGAGGAGTTTAATGTTCAACATGACAAAGTCCTCTCTCTCAAACCACTTGATATGTGGGTGGAAACTGTGGAAGATAACAAGAGAGATGATGAAGACAGCAAATGTCAAAGCAAAGATTGAATGAATTTGCTTTTTATGATGCATGTTATGTTTTTAAAAGTTAAACCATTAAGGCGTAAAACATGATTTCACAAACTACACTTCTTACGAATTGTCTCAATCTTTACAAAAAGTATTTTTCCAAAACAAAGTTTGTAGAGGTGGTGCATTTTCTGATCCTGCGCAGGCAAAAAGAATATGGCCTGGCCTAACCTAAATGCTCATAAACAAACATGGTGCCTTCACTGACAGCTTTATTACTCCTTGAGTGAAACCAGGTCACTTAGGCAGGCAAGTTTGGCACCAGCCTAGTCCATATTGGATCAGCTCACCAAACTTACATGCCTATGTCACACACCACACTATTGGGTTTCTACCTACCCAGGTGAAAAAGTAGTATACTTTAGTGTATTAGAAATATAACTTAAGTATACAAAAGATATTTCAAGTACACTTTTACTTTTTGTGCTTAATTTCAAGTATATTTAAGTGTACTTAAGTAGTCCTTTAGTAGTACTTGAGTACTACTTGAATACACTTAAAGTGTAATTAGTATGCTTTTTTGGAACCACTTTTAACACACTTTAAGTGTATAATATTTTTTTACCTGGGTATGAGCTAAGAATTTAGGCCCACCGGATTGAAAGCGGAGGTCTAAGGTGTTATAATTGGCCTTACTCGATTGCCACCTTATTATGGCAACATTCTTTTATATGTCTCTCCAAATATCAGCTCAACCACATCTCGGTATAAACCAAGCTGTCTGGCCCAGGCCCCATCGATGTTTGGCGTCACCACGATTCTCAACATGAAAGGATCATATCAATGGCAACCTTGAAAAGATATATTGTGGTAGTAAGTGACCCAAAACAAAATGTAAAAAGGGGTCCGAACCTGGCTTGTGCTGGGCCTTCCCCCAAATTGTAAATTAATCATGCCTGGGCTATTTGATTATTTATTAAATAAATATTTTTACATGTAGGATAAGTGAGGGGTTTTAATGCGTAACACTACTTGTGTTCAGTATTCAAAGTGCTGAACTTTAAACAAGGGCAGTGAAGTGAAAAGGGCAGTGAAGAAAATAATTTTTTTATTCTTTTCTTCACTGTTCCGACAAGTTCTATATTTAAAAAAAAATTCTTCCTTAGAGGCACAATCAAAACAACGATACAAAAGTCATTCTTCCTAACGAATGTAAGGGAGCACTAAGAAATACACAAAGTAAAAAACACTAAATACCGTTTTGGCGTGATGTTGTTGCTGACATCTTTGATTGGCTTCACACTGGTGTTCACTACAAATGGAACATCGCTTTTGTAAGGTGCAAAGGTTTTCAGTGGCAAATAAACATAAAAAGGTATACAACAAGAACAGTGTTTCACTGTTGGGCCTGAGCAATTCTACAATGAATATAAGGGAATACCATCAAAACACCAAGTGACTCATCCCTAACCTTAGCCAGTTGAAACCAGGGAAATTCTACAGCACATTTTAAGTGCACGTAATCCGACCTAGCTCTCAACTGTGAATCTGTAAGTACATTTACATTTTTCCCCATGAGGATGTCTTTGCTGACACAGCATATATGTGCTTGTTAAGAGGTTCTCCACATGCACTCTCCGAGTGCAAGAAGACTGAGACTGAAGCTATATTGCATTGCTTGCATTAGTAAAGTAGAATTTCCAATGAGAGGCAGACACATTTCACCTACCATTCTCCAAAGAGGAAGCTGACGCCCAGTCTTTGATAAAGGATCCTTTCAATGGAGACAGGCTGCATGGAGGAGATATCAAAGTTACAACACCCTTACTGTTGATAAAAAAACTCTTACTAGCATAAAACACGGGATGCATTTTCATTCACATCAGCAAAACAAAGAGGAAATATGTATGGTTAGACAAGCCTACAGAATGTGCTTGGTGGATGCAAACTAAAGAAAGCAAGGAGCATATATGTACATGCATACATACTGACAAAATAAAGGCTGCAATTTGGTAACCGGAAGGGGGGGGGTTGTGGGGAGACACGCAAGCAGCCCTGGCTAAAAGAGACCCAGCTGGGGGAGGAGGCCTCATTGGAAAGGGTGACAGCCGGACCTATCCAACGGTTCCGGCCATGCACCTGTATAAATGATCCTTCATACACTACTCGCACTCACAGTGATAACAGCTTTAGAAAAGAGTGTGCAGAGTCACATTGGGAAGCAGCAGTTCCTAGGGTGAACAGATAATGTGCGTACCATGTGGCCTGTGTAGGCTCCCCTACATTTAGGCCGTTCTCCAGGGTCAGCGCAGGATCTTGTACCCCATTCTGCAAGGAGGCTGGAGGGGCCTCCAGCTGGCTCTCCAGGATCCCTGGAGCAACATGCAGTCGGTTCTCTACAGAAGCATCCGGACCCGGGGAGGGCACATGACCGAGCCCCACAACGGCTCGGCTCCACAGGACCCCAGATGGGCCCTGAAGCACACCTTCTTGTGGAGATGCGAGGACCCCAGACGTGCTCTCTGGAGTGTCGGCAGACCCCTCTTTCCCGGACAGCAGGCTCTCGACTGAGGCTTTCATTCTGTTCACCAGGGCTCTTTCAGCGCCCGTCAGCCTGCTCTCTGTAGCCCCTGCAGGGGCCTCTGGCCTAACAATTGACACAACACACAGTTACTGCCAGTACCTTTACATTCATTCTGAACATAATAAAGCCCTAATCATAAGTAAACTGCTTACAACATCGCACACATACACACACATTAGATTACTCTTGTCGTGTGAGATGTTGTATGTAGTGGACGTGACGCATGCAGGTGAGGGTCTTAGAAGTTCAGCTCCCAGGTGGGGAAGCCCTGTTTTGAGGAATGAGCCAGGTATTTGATCTAATCCGTTTCAGCAAGTATCCAGATGTGCAAGTGGCCAAGGCATAAGAAGTGAAGTGAGCTCAGTAAATAAAGTCGGGTGCGAGACGTGATGAAGGGCATTGCCCCAGTCACTCACACCACGCCGAGCTCTCCAGCGCCAGCTGAAAGCAGGGTCTCCTGGCCCAGCGCTCTCAGGAGCTCTACGTGCTGAGGGTTGGCAGTGCCCATCCCAGTGGCCAGGATCACAGAGCGCACGTTGTACTCGTTTATGGAGGTCTTCAGTCCCGGCAGATGTGTGACTCGCACCTTTACGGGCCGGTACACAAACAAACAAAAAGGTCACTTCAGCGTTTGTAGCATTATAAGCAACATCAAGCTTGTAATTGCAATTAATTGACTTAATACTACGCATTCAGAACACGTTCGGCTTGTAAACGGGTGCCCACTCCTGGTTTCCTTGTGCATTAACATGTCTTAATGGCAATCCTAATGGAAAATGGTGAGCAATTTCACTGCAGGCTGGCATCAAAAAACTGTGGTCATCAAAATAACAAATACAACACTAAACCATTGCTGCAACATGCCCCTGCTACAGAATACTGAAGCTCAAAGTGATCACCAATGACATGACAGCTTACCATAGGATCTAACCAGACTGTGTTTCCCAGACTCAGGACAATTTTGGCTTGATGCTCAACTCCTTTAATCATCTGGCTGATGCGTCTGTTGACCTAATAAGGGAAGGAGTTTACAGCTGATTAGGGACCTTTTCCACTGCAACGATACCAGAACTTTAGGCACTTTTTGGGCACTAGAAAACAGGAACTTTGGACTTTCCATTCGCCAAGGGTCCTGTTCCAGAGTTCTTGTTGTTGATGTTTGGTGCCTGCTCAAGATGTGGGACTTACCATACCAAACAGGACCTTGGGGGCAGGACTAACAGCACTGTTTATTGCTGATTGGTTACGCACTTTCCGTCACTCAAGTGACTGATCATGAGGCGGAAGAAGCATTGTTAGAGTTTGTTGAAGAAGGAATATCAGCATAATGGAGAAAACAATGAGTAAACCACAGGACCATGGAGCAACGACGAGGTCCAAGCTCTCATCGCCATTTGGTCAGAGGACAAAATTCAACGGGAGCTTGAGGGAATGAAAATAAATGAGAAGGTATATCGGAAAATGTTGCTGCGTTTGAGGGAACTGGGCTACAAGCATGATCCTGACCAATGTCATTTAAGATTAAAGAAACTGAAACAGAACTATACAAAACTGAAGGATCACAACAACAAAAGTGGAGTGGACATAAAAACCAATTTTCCTGTCATCACTACAACCGTAACCGTTTCCCCTGAAGTCAGTGGAAACAAAAACGGTAACTAGAACCAGATCTAGCACTAGTTCCTGTCAGTTCCCGTTTGGGCTAGATCTTGTCTATTGTGCAATGTGAAAAGGGCCTTTTGGCTAAACAGTCCCAAATGTTTCCCCTTCTCATAGGCAATGTCTAGCACCCAAACAAAGCCTCCCCAGTCAAAGTGTGAAGAATGATGGGTGCGGGGTGTTGCTAGTTAATGGTGCAGTGGTGAAGCTGCACCTTGGGGTTCCAGTCCTCCTCCCCGTCGATGGGCTTGGCCCGACACACTATGAGCTCAAGGGCCTGGGGCGGGAGGCTGTGGAACCGGCTGGGCAGCATCAGCAGCTGGTGGGCCTTCACTTCCTGCTCGCGGCCCTCATCCAGGAAGCGCACCTTCACGCTGGAGAAGATACGCTGGCCTTTGTCAGGTACGACCAGCACCTGGATCCTATCATCAGTGAGAACAAATCAGGAATAAAACACAAATGGCAGGCGATTCAAATTCTGTGAAGACTGTATTGACATCCATCCATCCAGCTCCCTCTACGCAGACGCACGCGCACATGCACATACACAAATATGGTATAATTAAGAAGCACATGCAATAATTTATCAGCAAAACCTGACTTTTTAAAAATGTAAATGAATACAAACATCGCATAAGCATTCATATTCTTTGGCAATCTTATTAACGTAATGCAATTTCTTAGTTTCATCGGTTTGACGCAGATTGCGTCAATTCAAAAAATCTTTTGAATATAATAAATTCATTAAAATGTTCAATGTAATATCTGGTTTGAGATTTGTGTTGCATGTTTGACAACATAATTTGTAAACTTTTATAGTGCCTGCCTTTGCAAGGAACTGTACATATAACGTACATACAGACAATGTAGCTACATATCAGAGTTGTAGTGAGTGTAGTTCATTTGAAAATGGCATCAACTAAACTGCTCCAGATGACAGAAACACAGGTGGAATTCATCAACTAATGAGGCCTAATACCTGTGATATATGCCCTCCTCCTCTACTCCATAGATCCCTCCTTCTACCACCTCCTTGGCATTGAACTTCTCGCTGGCATAGTACTCCACCATCTCTGCTGCAAGTCTTTCATAACAATCATCTTTTCTGCTTACCAAGCGCCCATAATAACAGGAGGCATTCTTGATGTACAAGGGTAGAACCTGTGAGGACAGGCACAGATTACAGGGGGAAAAAAAATCAATGTTCATTAAACAAGATAGAAAGCTTGTAATGCACGTGTAACAAACGCAGTCGTCTTAGAAAAATCCCCACCAAACTATGGTGGTATGCACTGTGATGTGTGTGTCAGTCTGGGGATGCCTCACCACTACGTTTCCAGAATCAGGGTGCTGGGGGGCATCTTGCTTGGGGTTGATGCGGTGCCGATCAGCACAATCTCTGCTGTCCCTGTAACGGACCAGACAGCATTGTTTTCATACACAAAAGACCATTCTAGCAGATTACAGACGTCAGATCACAGTTTGATTGTTAGCGTATGTCAAACGGAGGGGGAGTGTGAATTTAATCTAATTTAATCTGGGTGATATCGCGCACACGCACGCACGCACGCACGCACACACACACGCACACACACACACACAGGCAAAACATACGAATTTAGAGACACTGGGTTCAGCTCAAGCTATACTTTTCTCAAGCTCTCATTTCTCTCAGCTCAAGCTATAAAATGAGGATCAATGCCAAATGTAGTACTATTCACAAATACAAGCACTGGTGACTCAGGCAGCCTGGCACCTCCAAACCACCCACCTGCAGAAACCGAAGCTCTTGAGGTAGCCGCAGAGGGGTCTGTCGGTCTTCTGGTCCTCCTTGGCCTGCAGAACGCCCTGGGCAAAGTGCAGGAGCTCGGGGGGCAGCGTGGCCTGTGTGCGCTCCAGGTAGCGGAGCACCCCAATCACATGCCTGGCATCCCTCTCCGACAGCAGCAGCACAGACTTAGTCATGCGGGACGGCTTCTCACAGTCCTGCCACGGGAGAGGCTGCTTAACACTGAGAACATGCACAAGTGGTGGTGGTGCAGGGATTAACATACTCTATTAAATCCCATGTGGGAAAATCGATAATACGTTATAGGCCAGATGAGAGGAACTGCACAGTATGTATGGTGCATGGAGGTAAGGAATCACACGTTTCTTCAGTTAGCCCAAACCCGTTAGCTTAACTGTGGCTCAAAAGGTAAGGGTGCGGCAAAAATTAAATAAAAGAAGAAACAAAAAAGCAAAGGTCCCTTTAATTGGCGAGTCACGTGACAGGGTCCAAGCCTGGCCCGGCGTACCTTGTCAGAGAGGTTCTGGAAGTTCTCGGACATGCACCACAGCCGACTCCCAAACAGTCTGGGAGACCTCGGGAAGCCGTAGTGCACGACGCAGGTGGCGTCACGGATCCCCAGAGCCTTCATGCACTCATTAGTCGTGACTGGCAAGCAAGGGGGATACGAGGTCAGCTTTTTTATGAACAGACTCCCACCACTTTGTTGAAACAAACTCACGACAACACCAGTAACTCATTCTCTATAAATTTACAGCCGTGAAAAGCAAAGTAGAATTTCCCAGGCAATATTTCTTTACAGACAACACAATTAATACTTTTGCTTCTAATTACCCAAAATGACATGAGTGCCGGGCCCTATGACTTTCCTCCACTGCTCGATAATTAAGTCAAACTGGTAGGTCAGGCCCTCGTGAACCTTCAGGCAGAAAGCTGCTGTGTTGGTGACAGCCTGGGGGGATGAGAAATTCAGAAAAATTTACATCACTAAGCAACAGCAAAAACGGGAGGCTCAAGCAGTTTCAGAATGCAGACTGCACTTTGTGTAGAGTCTCATTGGCTCAGATGAACCCTCTTCACTCATACAGGATTAAAAACATGGCATCCATAGGAGTAACACAAACCACTCACCTTCCACCAGATCTCTTACCACAAGGCCTGGCCAAGACCGTAAAAAAACTGCTTCACTGGCACACCCCTTGATGTAACCTGGGATTTATTGGTGGTCTCCCAGTCAAATTCGTTCTCATTCGCTCTACATTCCACAGCAATGCCAATGGAATTCAGCCCCAAACTCTCGGGTGTATAAATATGAGGGATATCGCTCATCTGGTTAATTTAAGTACCAACTGACACAAAAGTTGCCCCATTTTACTGTCATTTGATTTACAAACTGTAAAGATTGAAATCAATTCCTGAGTCTTACCAAGAGACCGCAACTATTAAACCTCCATATAGACAACCAACCTCCAGCTATTATTGGAGTGCAAGAGCGATTTTGAGATGACAGACAAGTGTATCCTTAACCACAGTACACTGCCTATACACCTGCATAATCAATGAACAAGAACTTCCATAGAAAAGACACAATGCGTAAACTTTGGTTTTCACTCAGAGACTGAAACGGAGGAACACGGAGGGAGGCGATTCATTTCTAATGAGTATGGCAATTTCTAAACGGCATGCAGGGCAAACAACCAACCTGACAGATTTTTACAAGGAGATCCTTTTTAGCTTCATATGATGAATCTGCATTTTTAATTGGCTCTAAGACCCTGTGTCATGACGGAAGCCCCTGCGGTGCAACTCCCAGCATGCCTCAGCGAGTGGGAGTTAATAAACCGCCGTTTACCGCAAAGGTGTCCCGTTTTCTGAAGTCGGTTCAGAGGGTCAGCAGACCGCTCATTACCTGGGCCATGGGGGTGGCCATAGCTGTGAGGGAAACAGTGGGAACCAGGAGTGCACAGCTGTGACATTACACCAAGGCTTGCAGGCAGTTCCCTCTGATCAAGAATATATTTTATCCTGGTCTTTGAACTTTTTTTTAAACAACTTTTCTAATTACATATTTTTTATTTTCTACCCCCAGCATGTACGTCGCCCAAAATGCATGGAGGCGTTAGGGTTGGACTTATTTGCACTCTGTATTCAGCAAGTTGTGTGGAAGCTGTGTGATTGGAGCAGAAAGATCACAGGAGTCCCTTTTGAGTGATAAGGCAGGAATGCCCAGCCAAATGTAACCCTCCCTCAGCTCGACAAGGCGCCTGGAAGCCCTGTCTGTGATTGCTGAGCACAACCGGGCACACGGTGGCCAACGCAAGGTTAAACCATCAGTGGGTGCACAAAGAAGCCTTTGCCTGACTCCTGACTACCATCAAAATGGCTTTAGTGTGAAAACTGCATGTTGCAAGATGAACTGCGGTAATCAGCACCTTAAAGACATGCTCCACTTCTTCTACAGAATTGGTGATGATTAGGGTCTTCTGGGCAACATCGGGAATGAAGTCCAGGGCACCGTGCAGCACAGAGACCTTGGTGCAGTCCAGACACAGCAGAACCATCTGTAGATGAACAATGCCATTGGTGGAAAATGAGCGTAATACGTTATTTGTGGAAATCCCCCCCCCGGCTTGCATATGCAGGCCCCGTCCAACTCAACCCTGCTCTAATGGGGCTACAGAGTGCCCTGCCACTGCCAGGGAAGGAGGTTGTGCTCTAGCGGCTCACACACGGACCTGGTGCACCCCGCCGTACAGGGCTGCCTCCTCCATCACTGTGATGATGACGCAGGGGTCCCTCATGTGCTCCTTCACCAGGCCCTCCACCTCCTGGGTCCAGCAACTGCCCACGGCGATGATCTGCTTGGTGGATGAGCCGCGCTCTTCAGTAGCTGCTGCCTTCTGGAAGTGCTGAAGGGCTGTGGCCATCTGACAGAGGGCGACAGCTGTGCTGATGTACAAGGTGTGTGTGTGTGTGTGTGTGTGTGTGTGTGTCTGTGCTTACAAAACCTGCAGTGACAACAGCATGCGCTTCAAATACAGATCTGCGTTATAAGCTTGAAATGGAACGCGGATGCAAATCCACCACAAAATGGACAAACTGGTAACTATGTTGTCAAGACAAAGTGATTTTGCCAAAAGCTTCGCTCTGGGGCTCAGTGCGCCCAGAGTCTCACCTCCTCGGGAGCTTGGGTAAACAGCTTGTCCACCTCATCCAGCACAAAGTAGCACAGCCTGAGGAACAGGAAGCAGTGGGACACTAGCAGGCGTGCCAGGCTGAAGGGAGTGGTCACCAGCAGCTGGCCTAGTGTGCAGGATTGGAAGAACGGAGGGGGTGGGGATATGCTGTATTAAGGCTGGTCTACACCTCATGTCATTCATACAACTCATTCAATGTCAAACACACCAAATGTCAAATGACCATACATAAAATCTCCCCACCTTTATGATTTTTACAATTTAATTTTTGGAAGACAGGTAACAAAAAAAATGTTTTAGACAACTCATTGAGAAGCAATCTGTTGAGTCCTGACAACAGAGTCAACAAAATGTTAATGCATTAACAAAATACTGGGTATAACTCGTTTTACTCACTGAATGATGATTCAATGTTGAATCTAATACCAGTTCTGCAACTACTCAAGGCACCCAAAAATAAAATCCCTAAACGGCTCAGCTGATAGCTGAATATTTAGCACATGGTTTCATGCATGCTGTTAACGTGTATTCAGACATCCTTTAGGACATTTCTAACCTCCAAAAAACAAACATTGACTAACACATTTAGATCACATTTGTACCCAGACTGCATACATAAATTAGGTACATACCCACTAAAAGGCTAAATTTGGATGTAAAATATTAGTGCATCTAAATATTTTGGTAGCAAGGTTACCCACAGTTTTGGCCACTAGAAAAACAAATGGGACTCACAGTTTCTTTGTATTTTGACGTTTTTGGCCTCATCCTTCTCGTGCCCCACCAAAACAATCATGGGATGGAGGGACCGAGCAGCTGGAATCTCCTCCAGGAGATCAAACACGTGTTGGGCTTTCTCCCACCCATGGCACAGGATCACTGCTATGGGCTGCAGAGGCAATGCAAGGGGGAGACCATCTGAATTTAAACAGGAGACCAATAGACTACGAGGTTAAGTATTAAATCCATGTCACTGCTTACCATCAAAGTCAATTATCTTTGGCAAAATAAAATAGGTGATGAATAATTTATTCCGTACACTGCCATTTTAGTAGCTGATGTAATAGTTTTTTCTTCAAACCCACAACTGTGCTTCTGAAAAGAGCACGGAGAAGCTAATCCATCCCGTGAGCTAGGGGCTTGAGCCTCACCCCAGTGCGTGAGGTCAGGGTACGGCAGGCAGAGGAGAGGTGCAGGTGGGACAAGAAAGGAGGGATGTAGGTGAGGGGTTCCGTCCCACAACTGGAGATGAGCACAGTGTCACAGCCCCGTGCCACCGCCGGCCAGCAGTAACACTCTGCAACATCTGGACCACCGTACCCCTTCCATTTCAGATCCTGGAGGAGAACACAACGAACACTCAAACTCAAAAACACTGCACAAGACACTGCAAACCATATTATTATTTTTTTAAAGATTTTTTTTGTTTCTGATTTTATCCCATTTTTCTCCCAATTTAGTAGCAAATTACACCCTCTCTTCTTCACGTCAATCCCACCCTCATATTGTGAGTTTGCTGCCGTAGCCCTGAGACCAGCATTGACAAAGGCGAAGTACCGTCTCCTCCGAGACGGCACTAGCCAAGCCATCGCCCATAACTCCGGTACTCCAGAGCCACTCCTATATGCAGCAAACTCATGTCGGCTTCCCTCCCCGGGGCAGACAGCCAATTGCTGCCCCCTAGTGGCACTCCCAGCCAGAGCAGACTCTGGCGTGGCCGGTGGAATCTGATACATACCTTGTCAATATGTGTACATGGGACATACACCGTACACGACAGGATGGAATTGTTAACCAATTCTCATACTTATCATCAAAACATTTTCAGCCATGAAATGAAATTAATCACCAAAATGTTGTTTTACAAACCAATTTTACATCCGAGATGATAACATTGACAAAACACTATGGAGCAAAAAGACTGCAAATACCTTTCGGATGTCATCGGTGATGGGGGAACGGGCCAAGCTAGTACAGGGTTCAATGGCAATGGCAGAATGCAATAAAATCCCACTTCTGCTCGGTACATTCTGGCACAGAGAACTTCCTCCGACCTGTAACACACAGCAGGACACAATGACTTCATGAAAGGCACCACACATGAACTCTGAAGTGTGCCCTGAGAAAAATCACTTGGATCATCGATTCATTCTGATCCGAGCACGTTCTTACGGTGTTGTCTGAGAATGCCGCATCTGCGTTCAACGGATCTGGATTTAGCAACTGCAACAACCTGACAAAATAAAAGCACATTAGGACCAATGGTCTGTGCATTGCCAACCCTCAAAATACAAGACTTTGGTTGGATGTATAAAGACTAGGCTGAAGAGGCGCACATGCTGTGTGCATGCAATACACTTCAAAGAGTCCCCAGGACAGAACTCTCAAAAGGAACTAATTACAGTGCACAACGTAGGGGCCACATTAGAGAGCACATCTGAGAATTTCACATCTTTTGAACTCCACAGACATGCCATTAGCTTGTTGATTAAAAAAACACACCCTGAAAGACAGCCCTGGGTGAACTGAAAAATGAAATGATTCATCTTAATCTATAAAAATTCATACATTCAATTTTCACACCACAGGTGTGCCCCTGCATGAACCTCTCAGGGAGAGGCACGTTGCCCCCCTCGTGAAGGTACAAATAAACACGCAGGACCCACCTGGCACAGGCCGGCTCCTCGCCAAGGTTCCGCTGCTCTGTGAAGAGTATGGCCCCCTCTACGTCCTCCTCTTCATCTCCCACAAGGACACTAGAAGCACTGACGAGACCAAAAAGTTCAATGGTAGCGCTGCCCACGATACGAACACAAGCAGCCTGTATGAGACTCGATCTTCTCTGAGCTGTGGAATGTGGAATGTGGCGCAAGCAAGGACAGGCCAACCGCAGTCCATCAAAAATCACAATGCACTGGTTTTTTTCAACTCAGCTATATTTTATTGACAGTGTACTGAACAGTGCTCATTTTGAACCAGAACTTTACTATACTGGTTTAACCATTTAATAAAATTACATGACTAGACAAACCCGAGGAAAGGAAACATGATGAACGCCGCAGAGCATTTTACGGGCTTGGAATGTTCAAAATGGACTTTAAAAAGAAAAACTCACAAACATCTGTGTTTAACACACTGCAGTTCTGGAAAATCCTGAAGCTGAAAAAATTGAGGAACTTTAGTGTAAGAGAATAGCTTTCCTAGGCAGCTATGCTTCAGTAGTGATGAGCCTTCTGCTGCGGTGGGGGTAACCACTGTGCTGTGCAGTGCTGGTTTCTGCAGGTCGTGTGATCATACCGCTCATGGCCTGCTGGTGGCGCTGCAGAGGTTCCGTAGGTGTGTGGAGTGGCGCTGATCTCCTGGGCCTCTGTGGCGTCCTCAGGGATACTCTTCACACTCTCAGCCTCCTCCTTCTCCAAGTCAGTCTGAAATGCAATCATAGACCTCATAAACATACGGTGAGCAGCAATTACAGTGGCAAGCAGAAGAACAGACCCCAACCAGTGGAAAACAAGTGCCTGCAAACACACTGCGGACATATTTCTGTAAATATACAAATCTTAATACACAAAACCTGACAGGGTGTTGTATGGTGTTAATTATCTCCTACCTGTGTGAAAAGGTGATTATTGATACTGTAGATATGATTCTATTTGCATGTATTTGTGATAAATGAGCCCATTGGCTTCCATTTCATTCTATAGTAAGATCACTGATTTAGTAGCTTACACAAAAATGGACTTTACAGTACCGAAAAAGGAAAGTTGACAAAGCGAAATCAGCAGAGAAATTCAGAGAGCGCTACATCACTCTTACTTAACCCATGTCATGGTAGTGCTATCAAACACCTTTCTTTTACTTAATATAAAAGCAGGCTAACAAATGTCTCAAATTTGAATGGTGGGCACCTTTTGTTCCTGATAGGTCAGGCATGGTACTGTAACATTTCAAACAGCAGGTTATGTCGGAAAATGCTATCACGACATGGGTCAAGTAAGAGTACCTTGGCCTTTTTGGCTTTGTCAGCTCTTATGGAGACTTCCAGTCTTTAACAGGAGAAAGTCTGACCCAGGCATACAAGAAAAAGAAAGACAAAGGACACTCATGGTAACCAGGGTTTCGACCACCGTTACAACAAGCAGCAGCGAGAACTCACCTTAGGAAATGGCGCCTTACTTTTTGAGACAGGATTCAAGAACTTCATAAACCTATAAAAAAATATACCGCATATTTAGACACATACAGCAGTTCTTAAGAGTTCAGAAGAGCCTGGTATCCACTGACCAGCCTCAGCTATACAAATTCCATTCTAATGTTTCCCATATGACGGATTGTGTTACAGCTAATTCAGGCCTCGCCTACTGCGCAGGTACTGCTGACTACAGACCATCTAGTACCTTTCTAGTACCACTGTACACATTTGTTAGCAAATAACAGAGTGAGACTGCATGCTAAATTGAGGCCTTCACTTGACCGCTTATGGTGGGGTAAGACACCCTGCTGCTTTCTTTGCACGGTACAGGAAGAATAATCGTTATTGTCTAGAGTAGTCTACAGATGATGCGAACGATTCTTGTTACATACAAAGCTAGGAGCAAGTGCTGAAAATGGCAGTGTGCAGCTATAGTATTTAATGTCAGACACGTGCTCAGGATGAGCCTGCAGCACCTGGAGTTGGCCGATGTATTACACAGGTCATGTCTGCGTTTGGGATGAGCCTGCAGCTCCCCATTTTACATTTTTACATTTTAAGGCAGTTTATCCAGAGCGACTTACAAGATGTGCATCAATACATGGTCATGTCTCAGTGCAGGAATACAGCAATTCATTGGGATCTGTACAAAACACCGGGAAGGAAAAGGTACCCAAAATGCTCCCGAACCTATAGCTGATCTACAAGCTGGGCTGTTCAGCTGGAACAAGAATTTCCTTTTACAATCAGTTTCATTAGAATCAACCAAGATTCTCACCTGAACAAGTTCAGTTTTTTGAGAAATTCATCTGCCAGGGAAGTCTCCGTCTCAGTTTTCAATGCATGGTGACTGCAGCACAAAGGGTGGATTACCATTCAGACCATCATGTGAAATTCAGAAAACTGCACACTAATGTTGGTGCACAAGCCATTTGAATCCCTAACTTTGAGATGTAATGACTTTGAAAAGAGAGCGATTGTAATACAACTCAAGGATAACATACTGATTATTCTGAACTATGATATTTAATTACTTTTCATTTAAAAAGAGACTCAGCACTTATGAAAAGTAAAAGAACATTTCTGAAATAAAATGTCAGAATTCAGAGTGAAGAGTAAAACTACAGATTGGGGTGGGGGGGACAGGGTTGGGGAGGTCAGATCCTGGAACACAAAAGGGCAGAGTCAGAGTCAGTGTGAGCTACCTTCCAACGTCCCGGCTATTGTCCAAGGAAGGAGCTCCAGCTTCTGAGCTCTTGCTGCTGTCAGAGGTCCTCTCGGCCACCCCTTCTTCACTCCCCACACATCCTTCACTCCCCACGCCTCCACTCACCACAAACTCCTGTGAAAGCACACACATCAGAGATGGAGAAGCACAACTAAAAATGGTGGCCATGCCTAAAGGAGGTTATTGTGTGAGGGACATACAGCTGCAGGGCCTGCTTCCAATTCTGGAACTTTGTGGGACAGCTCCTTTGTGCCTTTCCCTGGGTCAACCTCTACTGTCGGACTTGCCCCTGAATTGGTAAACAAACAAAAGGACTGATTAACGATAAATGCCAACTTCATTGACGGGCCTTGAACCCAATGTTCACGGTTCAAATTCAGAGATCAAATGCTGAAAGTCAGGCATTTCACTTTTACATTATACACAAAAGCACTCCATGAATACTCCGATTTATGAAGGAAACGACAATGCCACAGAAAGGGGGCTGCAGGTGTTCACCTGATCGGATGTTCTGAAGGTCCTTCCTGGGTGCGATGGTGGACCACAGTGCTCGTGAGACACAACCATTCTGAGCCATAAAGTCATTGGCATTGGCGAAGATGTCACAGGCCAACATGACAGGGGAGGGGTCATCCACACAGTTGTGAGGGCTGGACCCAGCTTCATCTCTCGAGAAGCACGCAAACCTTTTTGTTACCAAGTCGTCATTCACGCATATCTGCAAGGAAACACATGCGGTTTGTGTACACCCACTAGTTAAGGATGTTTTCTGCATGAATTTTGCTGACACATGGCCTGATGTAATAATGTCTATATGAACAATGTAGTCACTTATGTTTGAAGGAAACAGCCAGAACATTAAAAAGGCTAGGCTTGAAAGCAGGGTCTTCTGGTACCTTCACATTCCGGATGGTCAAATAGAGCTCGATGGCATTACAGTCCTCCAGTACACCACACAGCACTGCCTCCAACAGTGAAGAAGCTAAACACAAAGCAATGCAATCAAACGCACTGTAAGCCCAACTGCTCTAGAACACACAGCTGTGTCCTCACGCTCCAACTACCAGTAGACCTGGTCAATGATCTCCACCAGGGGGCCAAACAAACTCAAAATCCACTTCCAGGGTTTTTCCTACATAGAACATTTTCAGGCGGACACCTTGCTAATTTCCCGGGCTGCATTTTTATTCTCGTGTTATGGATTTTGTCCAATGCCGGTCTTCTTTCTTAACTGGCTAAGCCAATGAGAACATAAAACTTAGTTGCTATTCGGCCAATCAGACTTCATTTTCCCTCCTTTCCGACCAAAGATGACAGTGGCTTGAGATGACTGGTGCGACTACGTGCAGCATGGCAGAAAGCAAACCAATATCACCTGCTATATTAATGATCTGCCGATTATTTTATGTTTAGATGGTCTCATTTGCATTTGTTCAATTCCACCACCAGCACAACTGATTAAACTAATCAATGCTCATTAAGTAGTTAACTAGTTGAATCAGATGTGCTGGTGGTGGGATTTAACAATGACATGGATCGGCTGGGGGTCCCCAAGGAGAGGTTTAGGAACCTCTCATGTAGACCATTGGAACACCCTCTTGACCAATCAGAATGGAGAATTCAACAAAGCCAGGGCATAAGTATTTATAATGGTTATGTTATTCTGAAGAGGTAATAGTTTGTGTGCCAAAAACACAACACGGCACAGCACAAAGTCAATTTGGGAGGTCCAGAGAATCACAGGTGGTGGTGAAGCCAAACAATGGCACTGGCTCACAGCAACTTACCACCATAGCCTGGTTTGGAGCCAGGAAAAACGGACTTCTTATCTAATGATAAACACAGCAGTGAGCCTTAAAATCCTCAACTTCACTAGGTTACTTTCTCTTGGGCCTAATGGAACCATTTGTGCTCTATGCCAAATATATCTCTCAAAATATAGCCGCAGTTCTATTGACTTTTACCTTTGGATTTGGCAGAAATGAACAATTGTGTTAATTCCAACAGCAGCTATATCCTGCAGGCAATATGTGGTAGGGGTTTCATACCTTGAACCAGGTTGTGCAAGTATTGTGTAGCAGAGCTGTCCCAGTGAGTTGAAGGCCTAAGACGAACAGCAGCAAAGCCAAAAAAAAATATTTTCAATATTTATTCAACATTAAATTACAAAATATGTACAATATTTACATGTTGGCAGCTGGATACTATACCTGTAACACAAGGAAGGAAAAGTTAATGTTTTTTTTTTTTTGGACTTCAACATAGATACATATTACAAAATGCAGTATTAAATGTAATAATGTAAGCAGTGGTGATGACAATGAGTAAAATGTACAGTCAGTGGTAGTGGATCTGAATAGTGGATCTAGCATAGCTGAAGAGGTGGGTTTTGAGTCTCTTGCGGAAGATGGCCAGTGATTCTGCGGTCCTGACCGAGTGCGGAAGATCGAGGGGTCAGGACAGAGAAGAGGCGAGACCGCGAGGAGC
Organism: Aldrovandia affinis; assembly: GCA_029706075.1. Classification (NCBI taxonomy): domain Eukaryota; kingdom Metazoa; phylum Chordata; class Actinopteri; order Notacanthiformes; family Halosauridae; genus Aldrovandia; species Aldrovandia affinis. The sequence goes on along the minus strand of JAINUG010000037.1, from coordinate 5,503,266 downwards.
GGCTTCCGGGCGCCCGGAGGGATGGGACAGTCAGGTTGCCAGAGGAGGCAGAGGGGTCCGGCTGGGGTGTAGGGTGTGATGAGTGCCAATACGCAAGTGCCAATATCCAATTTAAGTGATACTTAATGTGTTCAGGGTTTGCTTCTTTGGACCCATTGCATTGTAAACACTTCCTTACACAAGTTTAGCCTTCTCCTTGACTGGCACTTGCAGCCTCATAGGGCGGATGCCAGCGAGCTGGAACCTCCTCACCCAGAACGGCAGCTGCAGAAACTTCTCCAATGGAGCTCTCACACTGAAGGAAACATGGTTGCCATGACAGAAACAGTCCCACAAAGTCCCTTCTGCACCATGTAACTGGGAAAAGCGCAGACAAATACATCTATCACAGTTTTTAGTGTGTGGCCTGCAGTAACTGACCACATGCTAGAACTGAAGGGCACCACGCGCTCCCCTGATGTCATTCATTGGCACAGCTGTGTGTCTTCTTGTGCTTCTATGAGCTCATGCCTTAAAAACAATGAAAGACTGAATCGGTTCTATTAGCTCACCTGTCTGATTTGACGAGAATGTGCTCAGCGTGGTCCACCAGGAAGCACATGACCTGGCAGCCCACAGTCCCCTCGAATATGGACTCCACAACAGCTCTGCACCAGCTCTTCAGGGTGGGGGAGTAAACCACACACACCTAAAGGGCACAATTCAGGCCTGACTCTCGGTGTCAAAACAGAAATTGCATTACCCTGCTCAATAGAACCATGTCAGTACTAGGGCTGTCACGTTATACTTGAATATTACATATAATTTTGAATCTGCATTCCAACACCAGTTTTAAAGAAGGGAAGATTCCATATTAAGAAAATGTCAATTATATATATTTTTTTAAATAAAAAGGTGTAACATGTGCCCATAAGCTACTAAATGGTGATTAAAATGACCAATAATGCAATCCACATTTTAAGAGCAGCCCACTCTGTTCTCTGCTAAGATGTTATGTTATGAAGTTATGCTTGTCTTCATATTTAGCGCTTTTCACAAATAAATTCTACCATGGAAAGATTACCTGCTTTGTGAAAGCGCACAGGTACCACTTTAAACTACACAAAAATGAGGCTTCGGTTAAAATGTAGTTATTCAAAACTCATATTTGGACCAGAGCCAAATAAATGTTTGGTTATGCAAACTAGCACTTTTCAAACTCTGCAAGGAAAGTGAGGTGAATTTTCAGGAAAATTTTAAGAGGTTTTAACTAACAAAAGGAATCTCCCCACCCCAAAACACTTGAACGAATCTTCATTTTTTCTCTGAATATCAAACAGGACTTTTCTTTGTTAAAGTGACAGCCCTAGTCAGTACACTAGAAATGGACAATAATCTGATATTAGGCCTGTGTGTTGCTGGGGGCATGTCTTAGGGGAAAAAATATCTTTGGACTTCACATAACCAGACGACCAGAATTGATACTGCCCTTAATGGTCATATTATAAACATGAATCACCTTATCCTGCAGCTTAACAGCACAATCACACTGGCTATTACTGCCCAGTGACATCTTAACCATTATGCATTGTCCCCTAACAACCAAACAACCAGGCTACTTCAAATTCATCATAGTATAACCTCTTCTCACAGAATACTGAAATCTGTGGGGAACACAAAGGTAATCGACTCCAATTTAAACCAAATGCTCTTGGATTGTAATTTTTACATACCGGGATAAGACTGAATACGCACAGATGACAGAAGGCCTATCAGTATTCTTTACAGACCTACTTTATGTGTATTTTGGGCACCATGTATCCTGAAAACCTCAAACTCCCAATTAAGATGAACATTAACACAACAAGAAACAACACCTACACAGAATTAAGCAAACATCATCATTCTCTCACAACTCTGATGTGCCTTGGTAGGAGCCCTGCTACTGAAACTAACAGTCACTGTGGGGTAGTGTCAATGTTACCTGGATAAATCTGGTTTCCATGACAAATGTATTCAGTGGTTCAACATTCACACTATGGCTTTGTGTGGTTAATAGGGCTGTCACATTTTATTCCCATATCGAATCAGATTTAAAATCTGCATCCTAACACCAATTTCAAAACGTTTTGTAAATTATTTTTTTTACATTTACAGCATTTAGCAGACGCTCTTATCCAGTGCATTTAAACATGGTAAGATTAATCAAAGTTAGTGCAAGAGCAGTGTAGTAACACTGCAACAGACATCAACATTGGCAGCTGCACATCATACCTATAACAGGGGAAGAAAATTTAGCAGTTCCCCCCACTTTTAAACAGTGGGGATGGCAGTAAATAATGTAGACAATCAGTGATAGTGGAGTCTGAAGAGGTTGGTTTTGAGTCTCTTGAGGAAGATGGCCAGTGATTACACGGTCCTGACCAAGTGTGGAACATCATTGCAACACCGGGGGGTCAGGACAGAGAAGAGGCTGCTGGGCTCCCGAAGGGACAGAACAGTCAGTTTTCCAGAGGAGGCAGGGCTCATTTTTGGGCTGTAGGGTGTGATGAGTGTCTGGAGGTAGGAGGGAGTGGTTCCCATAGCGGCCTGATACGCCAGCACCAGGAACAGAGGCGAGAGTCATGATGTAGTAGTGGTAATAAAATGTGCAAGGAAAAGCGAGGTGAGGTTTCCATATTAGGTTTTTAAATAGTGAAAAGAATACATATTCAAAGTTAGTGAAAAGCACATGCATTCTGTATTTGACTGTTCCTACACATAATTATTTACAGATATAAAAGCAAGCATTTTATCGCTTTGGATAAAAGCGTCTGCTAAATGGCATATATTGTAGATGAATAGCAAAAAGGTGAGGATTTCAACCCTCTTTTTATTCCCCCTTGTAGTTCAAGGCTTTTTACAATAAAATCCATGGTGCTTTTTGCAACAAAATAATAATAATCACATCTAAAAATAAATGTACTCAAGTCAGAGGCTACCAATTGAGGCAAAATAACACATGCATGAAATAGAGTACCTGCTGCTCTGCCAGTGACTGAAGCATAATCTTCTGGACATCCAAGCTGACTTCATGATAGAAAAGGTTCATTCTGACCTGCAAGTTCTCATACTCCTTTGGGCTTTCTACCTGTAGCCCAGCTCCTTTTAAGATCCGGCCCCAGAAACATCCAGGATCCTGTATCTACACAACATAAAGCAAAACATCCCAGTGCCATCCCATCAATATACCATATACTTGGACTAGCCATTAGATAATGCTGCGTCTCCTCTTCCACAAATATAAAACGGTTCCCTTGTGACACTTGACATTAAAGTTACAAAAGTAAGGTTCTGAACAATATCGCTGGGTCATTTGATTGTGGTTTACCTTTAATATGGATATTTCCAGCATCGTTCCAACTCCCTTAGGGTCACCTGAAAAAGCACATTAACCAAAATGAAGCACGTAGAACATTAGCCAACGTTAGTTACTAGAGATATTATGTTCCACAAAAAGAAAGATTTGTTCTCACTCCTTAAAATAGTGCGACCACAACTTTTCCACAATCCCCCCAATTTCACTTCACAAGTTTTGAATAAAATACTTTGTATGCGATTTATGCATTGTGATGTTGACGGATAATGCACATTACTAAATGGGCCACTTTTAACAAACCTGCTGTTACTGTTAATTTGTCTAACAACGATGTAAAATGAAGCAATAAAGTATCAAATCACGTATAATAAGACAAACTTAAATCGTTGGCTAGCCTGGCTAAAAATTTGCCGCGTTGCACTATTCATAGTGCCACCTTCCACGGCTGAAAATGGCTCACGACACGACAATTATCTCACAAAAATCTATTTTAAACATCGGTTTGATTAAAATGTTTATCCTAATCGTTCGTTGAAAAAAATTATTAAAACTCAAGACACCTGTTCATTCGATTTTTGAGACTGTGGCCTTTGCCAATCCCTGGACCCGGTCTTACTAACTAGGCTAACTAGCTAGCGAAGTTAACTAGCTATAGTTATGCCCAACTTACCGTAAAATAAATATGGTAACGTTAACGTTAATGCCGGTTCCGTCTTTTATTATAAAATGAATACAATGCCAATGCTGGCGTCTGTAAGCTCTATGAAAACTATGCTTAACGTGGAGTTAGAAGGTCAAATTAAATGCATTTCGCGCCCTTTCGCAATTCCGTCACTGTTTTGTTCAGCAAATGACTAATGTAATGCTAGGTGGAAATTGGATGGACGGTTGAGTCAAATGCATTTTTTTCTCGTTTTTTTGGCCCGAAAGTAAGTTAATGACTGTGATAAAAACGAATTTAAGAAATGAAACTTGAATTCAAATGTTCTCCCCTGCTAAATTGTTTGAACGTTACCTTGTCACTGTGCAGTGTAGGTAGCAGCTGATCCAGTGTGGCGGAGGGAGGGGGGATAGTCGTGAATGCCCAAAACTGCCTCGCGCCTTGAGGAAAGTATGGAGTCTTCATACAAATGCACGGTGTGCGTTTTTATGAGTGGGCCAAATGTAACCCTCGAAAACTGTCATCACTCCTAAAAAAATGTAGTTTAGTTTTGAGTAGTGTAACGTTATTAATAAAATGTGATGTGATCTAATTAAAGCAAGCAGGCTTATAAAACTTGCTTCGTGCAAATAACTGGCAAATTTACGAAAGACGAAATGTTTATATTATATCGCTGATGTGGCAAACTGTTTACCAAGGCGATTTAAAAATCCCACTACATGCATCCGCATTGTCTGGTCCTTCACGAGTGTCAGCTGCCTATCACGGTCGCGGTTCGAAACCCGAAATCCGACTGTACCACACCGGCCCCGGTGGGGAGTCACGATCTGGGGTGGTGTTTGGTTGTCCCCCCAGGGTGATGGTGAACCGGCATGAAATCGCTGTGAAGCGCGTAAAGGCCTCGGTATACTTCAAACGAAATCGAATTTGGCGTGTTCGCACAGGCCGTCGAATATGGCGTCGCGAGTAAATGTCAGTATACTGGCTGCGACTTGTGGTCTGGTCGTTTAATGACGCTCCACGCCAGATGGGGGAGCTTGCTCGTCGCTAACTACACAACAGAAAATATGAATATGAACGGTGAAATCCAAAACAAAGCAAACATCGGGCTAGCTTATTTGCGAACACCCGAGGCAGATAGCCATCAACACGGCCTTTTACCGTCTCCCTATAAAGATTACGCTGCACTTAACCCTCGGTCACAACAGACAACACTTTCCCCCAGCCATGCAACTTTCTAGCCATCTAAGCATGAAGTACACCTAAAGATAGTGGTTCTAGTATGGAAAAGTAAGCAAGATTACTAGATAAGCGCTACTCGGCAATACGGCTGAGATTTTACAGCCACCTGGTATTTGCTAAGGGTGTCTCCAGAACCTGGGTGGGCGAATTCTGTCTCGAAGGATGCGGAGTACGCTGCCCTCGTAGAATTAGCTTGCCTCGTAGAGACAGGCAGCGAGTTTGAGGGTATAATTAGTCACTAAATTGGGAGAAAACCGGGGGAAATCCAAAGGCAAAGTGATAATATGTCTGTTAAAGAAGCTAAAACCATGAAATTATACGGCTATGGCAGAAATAAAAGTCCATTCACTGGACGAAAAAATGGCCAACTGGCTTCCTTAAGAGAATTTACTCACTACGCAAACGGGCAGGTGACTATTTCGACGCTAGCCTCGTGCACACTTCGGAAATAAATTGTCTACGATATGACAGAAGTCATTCATTTTCAATGGAAGCAGTACGGAATGTTGCGGCTGTGCTGGTCTCGTGCGCAACGCTCTAGTAGAGGCGACGCATACGTTCGATTTGTCCAACATTTGCCATATGCCAGCTCCGGCGGAAGTTGCACTTCGTGGCTAAATAATGATTGAATAGCAAAAAAATGTACTCTGAGAAGAAGAAACATAGAAACAGCGAGCACAGCGCACATTTCTCTATAAAATGATTTGGGGTAAATAGCACGAGAGTATAATGGTGTATAAATCTGTATTCTGGCGATTTTGTTTTTGGCGACCGTGGCAATGGTTTAAGCAAGGCCACAAAACGTAAATGTCCACTATGTTCCAGCAGGTGGTGCAGTTCTGTTTGTGTTACCAGTGGCATATACTGTACAACAGCCAGCAGTGTCATATGGTGTATGGTGTAATAGTCATGGGGTAGGTCAATCAATGACTCAAACACATAAGATATTTACACTATTTAACTGTAATAGCTTTTCTGTTCAGTTCGGTCCCAATTTTCGCTCATTAAAATACATTTTGTAATGTAAAAAAATGAATGTTTTCCCACCCTTCCAAAATATTTAGACAATTACCAAAAGGTACAAAACAATAATTTCAGTGAAATGAATACATATTGGAATGAATATCCCTTTTTGAAATTGCTTCCATGAGTTAAAAGAGGCTCTGGTTGTCAATTGCTCTAATTATCATGTATACATGTGGTGATCCTTCGGTGTTTGATATATACGGTTTCCATCCATGCATTAACATCATTTCACTAATAAACCTGATCTGCGGAAATGTTTGAATCTAGAAGTGTGTGCAGAGACGATTGTAACATCTGTTGAAAATAACAATAATTACTTTCAATATCTACTTCTTGATTGCTTTAATTATTGATGAGTTATGGTTTGAATCAGCTTTCCCCAATAAAAACATCCTCACTTATGAGGATTATATTATTATTATTACTTATGAGCCACACTGCAGGGAACTTAAAGCTGGCAAAAAGCAATGTGCCAAGCGCTTACCTCTCTGAGCTAATTGTGTCATTAATGCTGAAATGATCGAAAGCAAACAAAGCACCTCACTGTGAAGAACTAGGCTGCCCTATTGATTCAAAGCAGTCAATCATTATCAAGGCAATTAGCTCACATATTCTATTGATTTGTGAGGCCCCTTACTTGCACCACCCATAGCACTCAGTACTGTAGCTCAATGTTTCTGGTTTTGATTCTGTATGAACCTTTAGCTCTTATATAATCTCTTTTCCACTTAATTATTTAACCATTTCCATTGCCTTTGAAACTCTTTGGGGAAAAACAGTGGTACACCCTTTTGATCCAGTTATTGTGGATTCAAAACTTCTCCCTTGCCCCCTGCAGATGTACATAATTCATGTCATACTACAACTACAACACCATGACTTCATGGAAAATAACAAAGCTACTGGCATCCAATGAAAGCCAAAGCAGCTGTGCAGTTTAAATGCTGTAGACTATGCAACATTGGTTTAGTTCTGTACTGTGCCATTTAAGACTTTCAGGCCAATTTCAAGGCTATGTCTGGACTAGAGCAAGGAAGCAGACACAATATATAAGAAAGACGATGGAATCGTGTTTGCTTAAAAGGTTAAACCTTCATATAAGTTTTGCCTTTTTAAAGGTTAAAAGGTTAAAAAAAGGTTAAGGTTGAAATCAAACCAACGTTATTGAAAAGGTCATATTTGTTAATTTGTTTCACAAGAAAAAAGAAAAACATTTTGTTACTGAGGAGTTTCAAATTCAAGTTGTGTGACTTTTTGGCATCAACATGGGCACATTCCCCCCATTGACGCTTTTCTAATATCACCCCTCACATCAAAGGGTATTATATCATGTGCATATGAGATAATTTTCTCTCTTCGTAGCTCCTCATTGCTAGCTATTAGGGCAGCATGGGAACAAGATTTGGGGGAGGAATTTGACGATGACCTATGGGATAGGATTTGTCTCCGGGTCCACTCCTCCTCTGCATGTGCCAAGCATGGCCTAATCCAATGTAGGATTATACATCGCACCCACTGGACAAAATTTAGACTCTCAAATTTACCATGATGTTGATCCTCTTTGTGACAGATGTCGACAGTCTCCTGCCTCATTGACCCACATGTTGTGGTCTTGCCCGGCTCTTCATAATTACTGGTCTAATATTTTTTAAACACTGTCTAAAGTACTACAGGTGTCTTTTGAGCCAGCCGCATTGATGGCAATTTTTGGGGTAACACCGCGCACAGTGGTTCTGCCAAAAATTAGGGCAGACCTTGTGGCCTTTTTGACCCTATTAGCTAGACGACTGATATTACTTTGTTGGAGGTCACCCTCCCCTCCATCCCACGAGGCCTGGATTAGAGATGTCCTTCATTTTAGTAAACTGGAAAAGATCAAGTACACTGTGCAGGTCTATGGGCAAATTTTAAAAAATATGGCAACCCCTCTTTAACTATATAGATGCTGCAGTTCCTGGTTGTGCCCCAGTGAGACTGGTTTGGCTTCCTGACTTTTAAACGCCTGACAGGTGACTATAATGTAGCACTGATTATCTGTTATCACTTTACATTTCTCTACAAAGACCACGTGTTGTTTGTTTGTTTTTTATTTTTACTGATCTTTATATATTTATATATATATTTAACTTTGTTATTATTTTTTATTTTATTTTGTGTAATTTTAATTTTTGTAAAAATGTATCTTTCCCCCTTCGGTTAACCTTTGTGTAAATGTGTGGGTGGGAAGGAGGTTGTTATGTGTATGTTTGTTCAGAATGCACAAAATAACCAATAAAAACAGTTTTGGGGGGGAAAAAAAGAAAAAAAAACATGGGCACATTCATGCCATGTACATCTGTTTCAATAAATGCTTCGCAAATGTGCCAAATCACATGGAATTGCTAACAGAGAACACAACGAGTCGCCTGTTTCAATAACTACAAAATATGTAATAACACTGAACGATTCGAGTCAAATTCATTTAGTGATTTAGGAAATCAGTGTAGAAGTCTGGTCTCTTTTTCTTAGCGAGTGCAATCTATATTCTGTGTAAAGAATTCTGATCATAGATGGGACAGACAGGTATTCTGATCATGACAGATTATTCATATTGAATCATTTTAATTTCATATAGATTCCAACCTTAAGAGTAAAGACAGTTATGCAGAACACACCCTCCCAACTGGCATCAATACACATTTGTTTTCATGATCACTCACACAACCAAAAAGGCTTTAGAATGTACTGTTTGGCCAGTATGGGCTACTTAATTAATCGGCAGAGATCCAGTAACTATCCAGTTTTTCATCTGATACAATTCTTAATTACAAATAAAAAAAACAAATTCATATGTTTATATTAATTGACTTCAGAGCTCACACATTCTTTAATATTAAACATGATAAACAGAAATAGAGAACCAATGATCATTATTGTACTTATTTAGTCAGCAAACCCTTATCAAGGGAAACTTAAATTATTTCATAATTATTTATAAAACTGAAACTATTTATTGAAGCAAGAAAGGCTAAGCACCTTACAGCAGCAGTGCTACACCTGGGAACTGAACCAGAATCTCAGGTGATTAATCCAGTTCCTTGCCTTAAGCTGTCCTAATCTACACAAATCAGAATAATTACATGTATTTCTTGTTTTGAATAGATCATACTATGTCCAAAGGGCAATCCTCACTAAAATGCACATTGCATTGTGAGGACAGGGAGTAGAAAGAGTACATTCAGTTGCACATGAGGGTAGTTTTGGCATGAGGTCGCTCACAGCTGGCTCTTGTGCATGGAGGGACAAGTTTGCACTGGGCCTCCGATGGGCTGCAGGTGCTTGTACTTTGGTGTGATGCTCATGTGGATGGTGTTGGCGTAAGGGTCGAAGCTCAAGATGCGGTGCAGCGCCGAGCTCTCCTGCTGCAGCTGCTCCAGACTCTTCTCTGTTGTCAAGTTCACATCGCTTTCCTCCGATAGGTCCAGATACTCTGGGTATAGCCCATCGCCTGAGCATGAGGAAAACCCACACATGCACATGCACGAGCACACACAGACACATTCAAAAAGTGCTTCAATACAAATGCAATAGAAAACATTTTTGACCCACCTGCTAATTGCAAACCAATCCTGCCTGACACCAAGTGGGTCTTACACATTTCGGAGGGTTCTTATGTGGAGAAAATCCATACTTTGTATGAAATGTAAATAATACAAAGAACTTTATGAAAAATAACTAGTGAAATTAGGGGCACCGTTAAATAAAAAAATGTTTTGCCTGAATTTACTTATTTGCCAAATGTAATTTTGTTTGATGTTTTTAGATTAAATCAGCGGTTTTAGATTAAATTTAGGATTTGTTATGAATCATAATTCTTTGACTGGTACAAACCGTCAAACCACAGGGGAGCGGTCGGTATAATTAACAGAACTAGTGGACGTAACCTGGCAGAAGGGATATGGTGCAGTCCGTGCACACAAGTCGTACGGGTAGCCACTGCTCACAGCCCTCCAGGGCTCTTTCCCTGGCAAAGCTGTGCAGGTCCTGCAGCTGCGGGAAGCGACACAGCCGGCTCAGGTCGTAGAACTGGGGTGGTGCTATCCACAGCGTCCGAGCCTGGTAGCTCTGCAGGACCTCAGAGGGAGTGGACCACTGCAAAGACAGACACAGAAGATAAGAGTCTGGATAAGAGTGTCTGCTAAATGCTTAAAATGTAAATGTAAATGTAGAAGAGACTCACTCACTGCATCTCACTATGGAAAATATGAGAGGAATAACTACTTTCCTCCCTTTTTGCTGATTATTTATTCCACAGGCAGCCTGGATAGAGAACAGCCAGCAGGCTTTTGTTTGTATTTAGCTTTAGGTCTACTTAGCTGTTTCTGACCCTAGAATGGAAACGTCTAAGGCGGTGACGTTTTGCAGAATAATGAATAAACATGTCAAGGACAAGCTAGTAAAACTATATGCTGCAGTGTTTAGTAGTGTTATCTTCCGTTTGAACTGTACTGTCTAGCTCTACTGAATTCTCAGACGTCTGCAACTGAAACACACACACTCCTTGAGAGAGCCACTATCAGACTCCAGTACAGCAGGGTTGCAGTGTCTGCAGGCTTACGCATTTCTTTTCAGCAGCCAACTCAGGCCTTGTAAACGTTGTGTGGACTCTCACCAACCAATGACTTAAATTAAGCACTTATGTGCTGAAAGAAACCCTGAGGCCCTTCAGGAGTTTGAGATGGTCTACTCCGAATTAAAAAGAAAACAGCCTACGAAATTAGCACGGTAATTTACTGCACTGTGCTCAAGCTATTGCTGAAAGTAAACGACACTATTTATTAAACGACACTCATTGTGTGTTAGTAACACACACTAACAAGCAAAGTGATTACTTTGTAAAATGTTTTGATTGCTTAAGTTTATCGATTTATTCCATTATAATTATTGAACTTTAGCTAGGTGGCACCAATAGTGTCAAATAAATGTGTAAATAAATCAGTATTTGCACGATACACAATTGCACGATAGACAAGATAAAACGGATCACCTCAAAATGTACAATTTCCTTTTCGTCTTGAACGGTATGTGGGATCTCCTGCAAGCAGCAAATGAAAAAGGCAGTGTCGTACCTCCTCTGTTTCCCATAGACGCCTGTGGGGGTCAACCAATTCCCCCACTCGTGCATGGCCCATATGTTGGGCAAGCAGTCCAGTTCCTTACACATACGGATGAAATTGAATGGATTTTCGATCACCAACGACCTCCACTTAGCAAGCTCCCGTTTATCCCAGAGCTCGGATATCCTTGTAAGGCAAGTCGGAATATTGTCACCTCCACTACGGGTTAAAGTGTCCATAATGCTTTTCTCCTCATTTTTAGGAACCACCAGAAGTACACCGGACTCTTCGAAGGTCTCTCGCACGGCACATATCCTGAAAGCAACATCACCTGGAATAGGAGACCCTAGTTTTAATCTGTCCGTAGCAAAAATAGGCGGTCTCGTCTCCGGGGGCTGTTTGACAACCGCCAACCCAAAATTCGGCGAGTGTCGGAACGATTTAAAAGTCTCGAGCCAATCGCTGGAAAAGTCAGACGAGTCCACCAAACCACCGGGAAAAACGGAAGCATTGGGCATAAACCCGCTTTTGCCACTTCGCTTCAACAGCAACACCTCATAATCAAATACCGATTTATGCGGTAAATCCGACTGGGTAACGTTACAAGTCGGAGGCAAATTAACTTTACTTATTTTCAAACTGTCAGCAGCAGGTCTGCATCTCGCCCCAGCAGCTAAAATGACTGTCGCCGCCTCCTTCCAATGCTTCAAAGCTGTGTTCATCCTCGGCTCTCTGTTTACCTGTGCATATCAAATAATATGTTTTAAAATGTGACCGTATTTGTGACTGCCTCTAAACCTGAGCGTTTTACTTTTCTTAGTCCACACGGAAATGTCAAGGGCAGAGCAGGAAACGGTTTTTCGGGACGTCTGCGTATTAACTGCGCCATCTACCGACCTGGCTGTATAAACTGGAGAGTGGGTAGAATACTATATTCATATACACAAAAATAATTTTGTACAAAAGATTAATTTGAGGTAATATCATTATTTATTTGCTATATAAATTAAAAATCAACATGTTTATAGATATGACATGTCATTAATGGAGTACCTGGAGTAGTGATGTATGGCTTCTCGTGAAATTGATATTGAGAGTTTGTGAAATAATTTGAAACTGTTCAATTTGACGTAGCCCATGAGGATTTATTCAAAAGACAACTGATTATACATAAAATCTCGCAGGCATGTGTTTAAAAATAATTTTAGGAGTTTCATTCTGACGCTTGGTAAAATTATTTTCCACCAAGTAATTGAAAGGATTTGAAGTTGGGCAACATCTCATCTCATCTGTCTAAGCGCTTATTCCTGGTCAGGGTCGCGGGGGGGCTGGAGCCTATCCCAGCATGCATAGGGGCGAGAGGCAGGAATAAACCCTGGACAGGTCGCCAATCCATCGCAGGGCACACACACCATTCACTCACACACTCATACCTACGGGCAATTTAGACTCTCCAATTAGGCTAACGTGCATGTCTTTGGACTGTGGGAGGAAACCGGAGTACCCAAAGGAAACCCACGCGGACACGGGGAGAACATGCAAACTCCACACAGAAAGGCCCCTGGCCTGGATTCGAACCCGAGACCTTCTTGCTGTGAGGCGACAGTGCTATCCACTGCACCACCGTGCCAAGTTGGGCAACATAAATTACTTATTTCTATTGCAATAAGGAGAGAATAATATGACAGCTTTCTTTCTTTATTGAGATTAGCTTCAACAATATTTTCCAATCAGTGCATATTCACACTCTATTTTAACTGTGTTTCAGTACTAAACACTGTACAATGCTACACTCCAGTTATACACTCCAAACTTGGCAAACAAACTTTAAGTGTAATGTCCTTTTGATTACAGTCTTTGGTACGTTTTTCTGTTGCACGGGGCTTGGAAGCCTTCAAGGTTGCCTGCAGCCTCAAGTTGAATTTGATCTAGCACAGTGTACTGAGCTCAGAATTCCCTGTCCTGTGTACCAAAGAATCATTTGCTTTCCATCCTTGCTTGTGTTGTCTTACTGCTTTTCAGTCCTGATTTTTGAAACGTATATATTTTCTACACGATGGTTGGTTTCTTAGCAACTGAAAACCATCAAGCTTGAGGTGATCTTTTCTTTTGAAGAGAGGTGGGGGGTATTGATTTTTTCTGACAATCTCTGTAGAAGTCCAATGGAAGTCATTGCCATTTTAGTTTTTTTTCATACTAATTGTGCTTTAGCAGCAATTGTGCTTTAGCAGCAATCACAACACACTGTTTTTATGTAAATACAGTTTTTTTCATTATTATGGATTACACACTTGAATGGTGAATCTTTGATCCTGTGACACGTCTGTCCTGTTTTAGCATGTCTGCAGTCTCCTCGTGTATTCTTGAAACACAGCAAAATTTCACAGTGACTATATGGATAATCATCATTTTATCATGCAAAGAATATGGAAATGGCGAAAGGAGTATGTATTACTGCTTCCTTTGTTAATCATCCACATCCTTGAATCTTATGGAGAGTGAAGACACCTGTTTACAACAGGTCTCCCACTGTTGCATTGTGCTGTTTTGGCCCAGGTGACTGCCTGCAGTAACAGCCTCAGGGCTCCACTGTAACCTGAGAACAATAAGAAGAGGAGTGTGTGCAGAGATATACGATCAGACTTGTTTTCTACACCACTGGCTTTGTAAGCATCCTTTAGGGTCCCTGTGTATGGATACTTACAAGCATAAATGCTTTTGGTGTCAAACTGTCAGTGCTGTCAAATGTGGATTCAGTTGTGGAACAAAGCATTAAATGGCCCTTTAAATGTGTATGTTTCTGATTGTTGTGTGAGTGTCATGTCGCTTGTGTACATTATCCACGGAAGCTCCGCACTTGTTGATGAATTTGTGAAATCTCGGTCGTGCCATCGGTGGCCATTTTGTCCCGTATAATGCAAATGAGAGGGAAACAAAAGTCAGATAGTCCAAAGCATGCAGATTCATAGAAACAGCTCTCATCACATTCAACACAGTTTAAAGCTTAGCATGAAAATGACAGAGTATGTACATAGACGTGTTTCATCTGGTGGAGAACTGTCACTGCATCCCCCACAAGAGGCACATAGTGTTAGAATAGGCATACTCTTTGATGAAAACGCATAGCATTATGGGTAACACAGGTTCACCTCACCACTGGCTCACATCCCCTGTAAGGTAAAGCACTAAACTGAAATGAAATACGACTGATGCAGTGCCCCTGAAATGAACTTATCTTAATTTCACAGAGAAACCTCAGAATTGTCTTTTTGCTTCATTTCATAGTTTTGATCCTGCTAGATCCATGTTAATTAGAGCAGGAGGAATGTTTTACAGAGAGACTGAGGTCCTGTTGCTATTGAGGCAAGGAGATATAGAATAGATCCGCTTGGGGTCTGGGGATACACCTTGCCGATATTACCTTTGAGTGGGGCACCAGACACCTGGCACAGAGAGGCAGGTGAGCTGACAGGAAGGAGGACACACTGTCTCAGTGAAACCATAACAGGACACAGGACAGGGAAGTCTGCTCTATGGGAGTCTGAACCCATGCCACCACTACCAGTCTGACAGAGCAGAGCAGAATTTCCATCAATTAGAAACATATACCAAGAATGCATTGAGGATAACCTCTGGCAAATATTGGCTTGAGTGTATTTCTTTAGGGTAACAGAATTGTAACAGGGATCTCCTGATCTTCATTTGAGAAACACATGTAGAACACACATTTTGGTGACCATTTTTACAGTGCTACTGTAAAGCCATCTCTTCTCACTGATGAAAAATATGTGAGATAATTACAAATAATGAATTTTATCTAATTTGCCTATCCATTAATTGCCCATGTGGCATGTTGTTTGTGACAATGCTTCATCAAGATGGAAGATGTTACTATTTGAAAAGGCAGGCAGGGTGTATAATTATTATTCCAGTCCAACAATTTACCCTCTCATAAATGTCATAAAACATTGGCCTACCTTAGGTCTGCTCATGCCCATTACTTTAAAATTTGTGATAAACATAACGATTAAGACATAATTATATCAAAATTAGGATTGTGCACAATTATTATGGTGAACTGATGTAAAATTACTCAAAATGCATGTAGATACACTCATGGTCTCTCTCTCTCTCTCTCTCTCTCACACACACACACACACACACACACACACACAAACATACACATGCACGCATGCATGCACTCACTCACACACACACACACAGATATATGTATATTAATTTAGCATTAGTCCAACATTATTTGTAAATGATTGTGTATTTAATATTACTCAACCATTACACTTAACTTCCACTTAAATCAGGGCTTAGACTGAATAATTACATCAACCATAATTAGGTTTCAACTTAATTTGATTGATAGTCTGTGTGCACATTAAAATGTATGTAATTAGTCTACATTTTACATGATCAAAACAGTACATAACAGTACATAACCAACATCATCAGCATTGAAAATACAATTATCACATCATATATACATTTATCAGGCTATGAATTCTGCTAGGAATATATAGAAAAAATAGTCAGCACTTCCACTACATAAAATAAAAAACATATTATGGTGTATGAACAACTGGAACATTTGGAAGGGGATAAAAGATTATGAAAATAATGACCATTTAAAGAGCTTACTTGGCATAGTCACAGCGACTAAAACAGTGTTTCATTTCCCCATAATGCATTTTCCAAGATGTAACATGCGTGGCTGAGATTAGCAGAACAGTGCTCGCACAATTTCTGTGTTGATAATTGTGCTATGTTCAGAGAAGAAAAACTGTAAGTCCATATCTTGGTAAAACACATTTGTGCTCAGCCTTACTGGTGTTAAAATGGGCAATTCAACTCCAATCACCGTACAAGACACAAGCATCAGAGCAGAGACATGGTTGTGAAATCTACTAAGGCACAATCAGACCTTGTGCCTTAGTAGGTCAGACAATTATTATGGACATGTGTCTGTATTGGCTTTCTAGTACTTATTGGCTACATGACATCAGGTCAGTTTTGAGCAATATAGGACTCAATGTTGTTGATTTTTTTCTGCATTTTATATTTGACATTTTAGGCATTTAGCAGACGCTTTTATCCAGAGCGACTTACACTTTACATTTCTTTACATACAATCCATTTATACATCTGGATATTTTTTTACTGAAGCAATTCAGGTTAAGTACCTTGCTCAAGGGTACAACAGCAGTGCCCCACCTGGGAATTGAACCTGCAACCAAGTTACAAGCCCAGCTCCCTAACCATTGCACTACACTGCCAGCCACACTACTGTCATACCGGTCAGTTCTAAATTCAAGTATTTTCATCACATGCATTGTGAATCTGGTCAATCTGATAATTCCGTTCATAATAATGACTGTAATCCCTCTGCTGGTGATAAATATGAACTATACTTTAACCTGCTGACCCAGTGCAGAAGGTACAACAATAGACCTATTGCAAGTGTGGCCTTGGTCTTCCTCTCATTATAGCATGAGGACATTAACCTGCATTTATACAGCTAAATATAAACATTTTATTGAACATACATTCAAAAAGCGTAGCTGGGGACGTATTTGCATGCTCAAATATCACCCCTCAGTTTAATTAGTCTGGTTTCAGCTGTGTTGTATTACAGCATTAAACTATATATATTTGTAATGTTTCATAATGCACAACCAAGTCTGTTTGGCAAACTATCAAAAATAATGTGGAGAAAAATGACCAATAAGCATGGAATCGACCAGCATTTTACTCTGGAAGGTTCCTCATTATTGCCATGGAGAATTTTATTATACTGCATGTATTTAACAAGTGCAGGAAGGTTCCACAAGTCCATAATTCAACACAATAGCCACTAGAGTGCAGTGTTGTACCTTTAAAGTCCTTACAAAGCAACGGTAAAGCTTGGTATTGTTTTTTAAAAATGAAAACAACCTGTCCTTGTCCTTGTTCTTGTCAGAAAAAAGGACAGAAACAAGACAAATAAATGATTAGTTGTATCTGAACTGCTTCCAGCTGCAGTGGATTATCATGAGTGCACAGCAAGGCAAAATCATGTATTTTTATTTTCACCGAAACCACCTCTACATATACTGCACCACATGTTATTTAGCTGCCATGCCAATTTACTGGGATTCTGACAGACTAAGTCTCCCTCATGTTCAGTTGGAGAAAATGTTTTGTAACCTGATCCATTTCTTCTGTGTAGGAGTAGCATTACATATTTGCATGTAAAGTCTGGTAGCTTTGCTATAATAGTACTCTGTCTCTAAGGTAATGTGACAAAAATAGAAGGATGCTAAACACCTTGTATCTGCTGAAGAAAAAGAAAATCAGTTTGATGCGTAATTTATTGAGACATATTCACCCAGGGTTTGGATTTCCCACTGTGCTGCCAGACATTGGTCAAACAACAAAAAGTAAGACCTACATATACCTGGGGTGAGCAACCATTGTTCTGGAATGTGACAGATGGTTCTAAATGTCATTTGTTTAATGATAAGACAAGTTAATTTCAGGTGACCAGGTGCTGAAGGTATTCTTTATTTAATTAAATAAAATGTGCAGGACTGTGGAACATCAGGAACAGGGCTTCCTTCCCTGGATCTATACTCAAAGTAGTAACAAAACCTTTTAGTTTTTACTTCACCATCCAAGTATTTTTAATGTGTTGTAATATAAAGAATAAACTCATACAGTAAAAATCATTGGCTACTTACATAAATTCATGGGATCCATACGCTGTATATAATCAAGCTGGCCCTGAAGTTGGTGTAACACTAAAAGCCTGTGTGGTTCTAATCATTCCAGAGAACATGGTTGCATTTCTGCTGTTTAAAGAAACATGACGACGGCACAGGAATATCGCCTGTGAGAATCAGAGCCTGACTGAGGAATGGTTCAATAGAAAGAGGTGGTTAAAAGGGCCTGTATAAATGAGAGAGGAGCAGCAGGGTAAAGCACCTCTCCCGTGGAGACAGCTGAGGTGCCCCCAGAGGGAGGCGGGGATCCAGCACAGGCTCTGGGGCTGCCAGCCTCCATCAGGGCACGGGTCCCAGCGGGCCACCGCCGCTGAACCTGGAGATGAGCCCGGCAAAGTGGGGCCACCAGGGACAAGCGCTCACACCCCACACCCCCCCCCCCCCGTCACCCCATTCACAACACACACCACCTCGGTAACACCTGCCAAGCCTGAAAATGTGCTTTTCTGCATCATGCTGCTACCACTCCTTACTCTGTCTGGAACAGCTCCTTTTCCCAGTCATCAGACCGTAGCTACCCCCTCCTCCCCCGCCCCCAATCATCAGCCTGTATTTACCCCCAATCCCTGCTCCCGTCTCCACCGCCCTCTCTCCCCCGCTTCAGAACGGTCCGCTCATCACAGCCACCCCCACCAAGCAGTATGGGCGGCATATTATAGAGGACCCTGAGTGAACGGTTGAAAATGAACCCAACGAAAACACCAAGGGGAACAGCCGACTAATTTAACTATGCTGCAAAAATCAACATCCCATAATGAGAAAAGATCAGGAATGCCACAAACGTAACCGTTCAGTAATAGAACAGTGCGTGTGTATGGATGTGGCTCTGTTTTCACTCTTGCATTGAGGCTCCATTGCTAAATCAAATGTGAAGGGTCTTTTGGAAGACAATATACTAAAGCTCATTCATATTCGGGAAAGCGGAATGACTAACATATGCTTCTTGAAAATAGCAAATCAACCAATAATGTACAATCTTATGACTTGAGTACAGTTGATGCACATGCAATTGTATTGGTTTTGACATTTTGTCCATGTTCTATGCTCAAGTTTTAAATCAGGCAAGAGTAGGACCGGAAGAATACTCATTAGGATTAAAAACCCAGATGAACACACTTTCCTCTGTTGACCTCTGACGTCTGTGATGAACGGCCCTTACAATGTCCAAACACTTCTCCTCTCGTGCAAGAAACGCATGACACAGTGACAGTTCAAACAAGACAGAGTGGGGACAATTTTCATAGACAAATACAAATAACTGAATAAGCTCTCTAGTTTTATTTCTCAGAACAATTGGCCAGTTTTTGGTTGCAAATAAGGATCAGTGGTGTTGTTTTCCTCTCGTATGGCAGTCAGCTTTACAAAATGGACCTACCATTAATGTGTTTCTCAGTGCTCTGTATTGTATGCAAGCTAATCATTATTATCAATGTTTATCGCTCCCTCACTATCTATTAAAGCAGAACATACAGTGCGTTCACATGCAGTCCCCCCAGAGACTGGTGATACTAGATGACTGTCAGATGCTGCGTTGCACTATAGGAGGGTTTACCTTTTACCTGCTACAATTTATTCAAATCACAGATCACTCTCTCTCACTCTCCCCCCACATTTTATCTCCATACCTGGCCTGGAGCGTGCTACCTTCAAGGGCTGGAGACCGCCTGTGTGTGTGTGTGTGTGAGAGAGAGAGAGGGGAGGGAGGGAGGGAGAGTGAGAGAGCAAGAGAGAGAGAGAGAGTGGGTGAGGGAGAAAGAAAGAGTAGGGAGGGAGAATGTGAAAGAGAGAGAGAAAAAGAGAGAGAGAGAGGGGGGGAGGGAGGGAGGGAGGGAGAGGAGAGAGCAAGAGAGAGAGAGAGGGAGAGGGAGAAAGAGAGAGTAGGGAGGGAGAATGTGAAAGAGAGAGAGAGAGAGAGAGAGAGAGAGAAAGGGGTGGAGGGAGGGAGGGAGAGTGAGAGAGCAAGAGAGAGAGAGAGGGAGAGAGACAAAGAGAGAGTAGGGAGGGAGAATGTGAAAGAGAGAGAGAGAGAGAGAGAGAGAGAGAGATCAGGGAGGGAAAGCAGGAGTGTAGGCTCCTGTTGTTAAGGAAAAAGAGGCTTTTGATCATCAACTGGTCTGTCCAGCAGCCCTTCTCTCTCGCTGTTTTAGGCATAAATAGCCTCCTATGCAACAGTTTTTTGTCATATCAATAAGCATTGATATAACAAAGAACATTTTTCTCCTATAGAAAAACAGAAAGGGCGCTTTTACTCATATTTTTCTATATCACGTCTTATTGGGGTAGAATGCGAAACAAACATACATACAGTGACTGTACATTTTACCTCAGGCAATCCAAGATACTCTGATTTGGAGAGACCACCCTGCACACTGTAATGAAAGTTTTTCAAGCTGCATTTCATATTGACTTGTCTGGAGTCACAGGCAGCTGGCCACACATGGCTCCCTCTTCATTATTGACTGTCCATGGGGAAAGTACCTTCTATCTGCGAGCACACTTTCCCAGTCAATACAGTAATGTCGCTTTAACGACTCCACTTGTTATCTAATCAGCCGCTGCACCGTGCGTCCCCACCAGCTGGGTCCTGGTTGCCGTGGGAGATCTCAAGATGCTCCTCTTCCCCATATCGAGTGAAGTGGAGCAACAGGCGCCACACAGACATCCACGCCTCTTCCAGAAAACAACCTCAGCGCTGGCATGCTGGGCAGTGCAGAGTGTGCCACACTCATTACATCTGCCCGCAGACCGGCTGATGTCACGTGCTTCAGAGAAGAGCGTGTGATTGTCTACGCTTAACCCAATTGACAATGGAGGTTGCAGGGAGTGTGGGCTTAGAAAATACGATTTGGCATTCTAAATTGGGATAAAAGAGAAAGAGACCTTTGTCCAAGGTCCACAACTCACGCTAGCTAAAAAGATGCTTATCCAGCGTGATTCACATAGCCTACATTGTACATACGTTCCATGTTTACAGCTGGATATGTGCTGTATTGGGTATAAACACCTTGCTACAATGATCACCTTCAAGGTACAGATCCAGCTCCTTGCTGGTGCAGAAGAATGCTGTAATTATGGCATTCTAGATATGCTTTTAGGCAATATTTATGAACTCCATCTATACTGGACTATTAATTATGCCGTCAACACAGAATTGTACAATATGTCACAGTATACAGACTGATGATTTGTACAATTCAGCCAAGCGTTCCCATGGTGGAGTTCAAACCCTAATATAATCTATATTCACAGATATACAAAGAAAAACATCACAGCGAAATTAGTGAACTGTAAATAACGAACACGGAAAAGCTGCCATTGTGCTAATTAAGCTAATGGGATTGACCCAAATAATTAATTACAAACAGATTCAAACCTTTAAAAAAAAAATATATTTTCTGCAAGACAGACATTTACATCCATATAATCGAAAAGGCATCTAAAAATAATCAAATAATCAAATCAGATACGATGGTTTGATTCAGTCCTGCGCCATCTCCAGGCAGAGCCTGTCTCCAGTGGCCATCACCTGACCTGACGGTAATTAAGGTGTGCAGAGCTGGGGCGAGACCGCGGGTCACTTACCAAACCACGTCTCAGCCTGTTTCACAAACCGCCACGCACACTTAGCCCTGCTCAATGCCTCACGCTTTAGGCCGACTGAACCGGGCAGCGCAGAACGCTCTGTGGAACACCAGACTAGTGGCCTCCTCTGACGCTTAACCCTGTACTTACTCAATCTGGAATGTGTGGCGGTGGAGCCCGGTACCATGCTCAAAAACACCGCTGCAGCACCATAGACAGCAACCACCTGTCAGAATCCAGCACTGTTGTTGTGGACAGCAGCCGACCACGCGCACCAGGGGAGGAGCCCCCTAACCACCCACAGCTGGAGCCCGTTGACCAGGCACACCCGACGGCCCCAAAGTTCGTCAAGGCAGCCTCAAAGAACTCCCACCAACCTCCAATGGAGAGTTTTTGGCTGTAACTTTCTTACCCCCACTGTCTTGTCTTTTCCCCCTTCAAATAAACTGGCACAGAGGACCCTTACAGACACAGGGGGGCACCGTGACCACCTCAGGACATCTCTCACCCACCTCTGTGTGCACAGGAAGAGCACCACCCCAAAACCCTGACCTGCACAGCCACTTTGGGACTCTCTGTTTTATTCTAGTGTTCACACTGTGCATTTGGGACACTAATAAACGCCTCTCCGGGGCATTAGCACTTGATTCTGTTGTCAGAGCATCGTGCTTCCCGCTACGGCAGTGTTCCCCACGCCACACACGATACGAAATGTTTTGTTGCTTAATCAATACTTCTGCTCTCAGCTCAGAGAATAGTTGATCAATGTTTTGCTATTTAAAACTCTACGTACTGGTAGAGAAAGTTCAGTCAAGAATTAGATTGACACAAAGTACAATACCGTACATCACATGACCTTGTTTTCCTACCTTGGCAAAACTGCACAACGCATGCAAACAAACAGCATAGTAAACATTGTTGGAGTGATTTGCTGATTTAAAACAATCATTTCTGCCTAAAAGTCTTTATGGGGCACATTTTATAGTTCCAAGACGTCAGAGCAGTTTGTGTTTCATGATCAACCTGATTATTGGCTGTAAAGCCGAACTACTCACTCCATATGGCACACGCACCCATTAAAACACAATTAACCCCATTGACTGAGCAGAGATCTGGGACAAGCAGGCCTTCAGGCGACCAGCGTTAACGCCTGTAAAAGTAGCATCACAAACAAGAGACCAGTCTGGGAGAGGAGTTTCAATGACCTCAAATTCCCTCATTGACCAGCATCTCTGGGAAGTGGTCTGCAGTAGGATGTGGGCCTCAGGCTCCAGGCTGGCCCTAGCCCCCCTCATAAAGTCATAAATGATATCTTTATCATCAGCACCCCTGTAGAACAGGGAAGGCCAAGGCCCTGCCATAAGCTTGTTATGATGCTATCATCCCAGGTCAGCCTGACAAACTCCACACAGGCATCTCTCATAGTGAGCAGACTGGCAGTTCTCAGCACAGTTCATCAAAGTTCAACTACAGCATGCCCACAACGCTAAACCCAATAAAAGCTCATAACCACCCGCGAATGCCAAATTACAGACTCAGAGCAAATTGGATTGAATTGAGGTTTTTTTTAGCACAAGAACAATAAAGCCCTTGCTCTACTCTGCAGTGTTTTACAGTACAATGCACAAGCTAAAAGCACTGCACACAGTCAATATACTCACAACACATGGTGCAATCATTGTGATAGAAAATAGGGTTGTCTCAGTACAAAGAGAAGAGGGAATTTTTGTTTTGTTTTGTTTTTAAAGCCAAGAATCACATAAACCATAAAGCACAATCCTCAAAATGGCACTCATAAGTTGTGGAAATAGTTTTGTTTTATTGGAATTTTACAAAAATACAGTAGAAACAATTCACACATGACAAAAATCTCAATTACAAAATACTTTTCAGTGGCATCAACATGAGCAGTGATAACATACGATGATAAAGTGATGCACGAAACAACATGAATCAATAAAACAATAGGTGTGAAGCTCCATTATTATTGTTCGAAACCAATTGTGAATATGACTGTCATACTGAACACTAGGAAAATTCTGGGAGGTTAAGAGGCTAAACTATCAATTAGTCACTGTGATTGCTATGTGTGCACTGAAGAATTAAGATTATGAACTCATCAAAGTAAATATTTGAATATCTTGCGTATTTGAACATATCAGTCACAGCTAAATACCAGCAGGACTATAATTGTAAAAAGTAAATCACTTTGAAATCATGTTCAAATATCCTTACAGGCTTTCAGTTAATTAGCATGAACAGCATTGAACCAATTAATTTCTGAAAGGCTGCAAAATTATATTCCTGATATACAAATAGAATAGTCAAAACCAGACTATACACATACAATTTTTGCAAACAGAAATATTTTGATTGCTTATATTTGCAGCAGAGATAAAAGATCAGTTGGCTGCCGCTTTAACAAGTCCTGATTTCCCTGTTATCCTTCAAAAACATAGTTTCAAAGAGACTGTGTGGAAGCACACATTTATCCAATTTATAGCTTCAAAACTTAGTAAGGCTGCTCATAAATTGATAAACATATTGTTTATTTTCTAGAATGTATTAATGGACTTAAACCTTGAATTACTCTCACTGGCCTACAGACTTGGGTATAGTAATGAATAAGGGTATTTGAATTGTATTTGGAAAACATTGGTACAATATTAAGGAAGTATTTGCTAATACTTCAAATACAAAAATTTGGTTTCTCAAGAAAGTATTTTGAGGAGGATACCAGGATGTACATTATAAGAGGTTATGTTTCGGAAAGGAACCCCATTATGTTTCTGTTAAAACATACAAAACATTTTGTGTATGTAGTATATGCATGTATGTTTGCATGTATGCATCTGTGCGTGTGTATATTGTTTGTCAATGTTTGGTGCTCGATAAATACACTATATGGCCAAAAGTCAGTGGACACCCCTACTAATTACTGAGTTCAGATGTTTCAGCCACACCCATTGCCAACAGGTGCATAAAATCCAGCACATAGCCATGCAATCTCCACAGACAAACATTTAGAATTCAGAATGGTTCGTAAAGAGCTCAGTGACTTTAAACGCGGCACTGTCATAGAATGCCACCTTTGCCACAAGTCAGTTCATGAAATTTCTGCCCTACTAGATGCGCCCTGGTCAACTGTAAGTGCTATTATTATGAAGTGGAAGCGCCTAGGAGCAACAACAGCTCAGCCACGAAGTGGTAGACCACGCAAACTCACAGAGCCTATCATCTGCTGCATCACTCACTACAGAGTAGCAAACTGCCTCTGGAAGCACCATCAGCAAAAGAACTGTGCGTTGGGAGCTTCATGGAATGGGTTTCCATGGCCGAGCAGCTGCACACAAGCCTCACATCATCACATGCAATGCCAAGCGTCGGCTGGAGTGGTGTAAAGCACGCCGCAACTGGACTTGTGCAGTGGAAACGTGTTCTTTGGAGTGATGAATCACGCTTCACTATCTGGCAGTCTGATGGATGCATCTGGGTTTGGCGGATGCCAGGAGAACGCTACCTTCCAGAATACATAGTGCCTACTGTAAAGTTTGGTGGAGGAGGGATAATGGTCTGGGGCTGTTTCTCAGGGTTTGGGATAGGCCCCTTAGTTCCAGTGAAGGGTATTCGTAATGCTACAGGATACAAAGACATCTTAGCCAATTAGGCGCTTCCAACTTTGTGGCAAGAGTTTGGGGAAGGCCCTTTGCTGTTCCAGCATGACTGTGCCCCTGTGCACAAAGCAAGGTCCATAAAGACATGGTTAGACCAGTGTGGTGTGGAGGAACTCGATTGGCCTGCACAGAGCCCTGACCTCAACCCCATTGAACACCTTTGGGAGGAATTAGAATGCCAATTGCGAGCCATCAGTGCCTGACCTCACAGATGCTCTTTTGGCTGAATGGGCACAAATTCCCACACACACTCCAAAATCTTGTGGAAAGCCTTCCCAGAAGAGTGGCAGCTGTCATAGCCGCAAAGGGGGGTCCAACTCCAAATTAATGCCCATGGTTTTAGAATGGGATGTCCAACAAGCTCATATAGGTGTGATGGTCAGGTGTCCACTGACCTTTGGCCATATAGTGCATAAATGCTGAGAACCAGATTTACTAAAGGATTGCGAGAGCAAAAGCAGTAGCTACAAGGTCGCAATATCTACATCGCAATGGGTCAAATTGCTATTATATGGAATTTGCGGGGATTACATCACTATGCAACTTTGTTTAGACACATAGTTAAATCTGTTCATGCATATGTATACCTGAGGTGGTGAACACGCCAAAACAGGGTGGAGATTTTGTAAATTAGACTGATTGGGTATTCGGCCTGATTTACTAAAGCATGCCTTAATTGCGACTCTCCTCTTTGCGTGAGAATTTCACGAAGAACTTCTGAAAGCAAGCAGCATTTTTCTGAGTGCTGATAGAGCCTAGCTAACGTTCTATAAACTCTTCAAAGAATGCGACCACAATAAGGAGGTAATTCTTATGGATGATTTGTTTGAACTGGTCTAAAAATAAAAACAATAATATTTACAAATGAAACTATTTGTGGGTTGTTTTGTATCACGGTCTCCCAAGGTCCCAGCGAGCAAGCCTTCACATATGCTTCCCAGTAGGCATTCATCAAACATAAGGTTTTTATGTGGATTGTTTCACCTGTTGTTCTATCAGTGTAAATATTCTATTCTAACATCATGTCATATTTTCTTTACCGTTCATTCTGTTATGTGTAATGATTTTGTTTTGTGATGTCATTGCAATGCTTCTCCTCTCCGTTGGTGTTGTAGTCTATGCTGTAATATGGCGTTGTGGCGCTGTACCTCGTTGCCCATGACCTCTATTTCCTAATCTGTATATTTAAGTCTTTGTGGTTCCCTTGCTGCTCCGTATACATTTCTTGCCACTTTGTGATCTGGACCTGTAAGCGTGCCATATTGTTTCAGACCATTTTTATGGGTGTCTCTTACCACAAAACAGCGTTTATAGCCGCTACTGTGGCGCTGCGGCTATTTCCTAAATCTGGCCCAGAGTGTTTTAAAAATAATTTAAAAAAATAAAATATATGAGGAAAAAGAGTATTTCAAATACTTCAATTACAAAGCATTTGTTTGGATGAGTGTACTTGGACATATTTTAAATGCATAAAATAATTTCATTTTCAAATACAAATATATAAATATTCATGTATTTTACCCTGGTCTTAAAAATGAATTCCTAATACTTCCAAAAGCCAGACACATTGTGTTGCCCTTAATACAGAACATGTCTTACCTTGAAAACATTGAACACCTTGTTTTGACCATAGTCAAACCATAGACAAGAGATCATATTGTACATCTGGGGTGCGAATCTTCTCTTCTCCCCTCTCCTGATAAAGTCAGTCTTTGATCAAGACCAATTGGAAATTATAATCTTGTTTGGTAACATTCCTATTTGTCTCTGGACCACAAGTGCTGCGGTTTGGATGCCAACCTATGTCCCCAAATAATTCATGCCCTGACCGTAAAGGACCCCAATCTTAGCAGTCTTAGCCATGTCCACCCTGTATGCCACAGAGTCAGATAACACAAGCGATAAGCAGAGATATGAAATATGACTGATTCCTTTATGATAAGATGTAACTCTTTGCATGAACACTGAACAGCATGCCCAGATAGGCTTCACTTTCAGAGCTCTAAAATATATATATTACCAAGCACCGCGCAGAAAAAGCTGACCGATCTTTGAACTGCAGAGGGTTTTGATTCTGTTCTGAAAAGAGAAGTGTGATAATAAAATCCTTCAAGGCAACCATGCGAATAACCAATCATAATCAATGCATGTAATCCTAAGGACAATAAATAATACAGACAAGCCTGCATTATAAGAAAGATTATTATTCCTATGAGTATCTGTGTACCATGCACAGCTGCCAGCCAGGTATAAACCGTTGCCTGGACAGAAATTAGACTCCTGAGAGTGTGCGGTGTATATTCATATGTAGGTCTGTTGGTAGCCGGGAGACCCAGGAGGTCTAGGTGTAGAAGTCCAGGCCAGTCTTTTCGCTCTCGTCGGAGGACGGGTTCTGCTGCTGGTCAGAGTCGGACTCGAACATGGGGCTGTGGTGGACGCCCGGAGTGGCCGCGCTCTGGCGGGAGGCGGGAGGAGGGGCAGAGCTCCCTGGCCGGATCAGTGGAGAGAGATCCTGCCGCTGTGGTGACCTCCGGTGCAGGGAAGGTCCCTCGGTGAACCCTAGTGCCTGGAGCCCCAGGTGACGGGTCAGGGCTTGATCCGGCTCCAAAGCCACACCGTCCAGGGTGAATGACTCAAACAGGGCCCGCTTGATCCGCTGGTTTTCCCTGGTCGTCGACTCCCACACGATCTCCAGCTCACCTTCCACCGCTCTGAGGGAGAGACACAGGGGAGCCGAGTGCATCACAATCTCAGTGTGATTACAGGCTAAAGGCAATGTAGCCGTTCTTGACATCTTTACACTGGTACATAGCAGCAGATGACCTGAAGCAGTGTATTTACTGCCAACGACATCAGAAGCTGACGATGTGCGGACACATCTCAGACTGGCAACATGATCAGCCACCTGCCCCATGACGTGAGCATGGAACAAAGTGCTTGTCTTGTTCTGTGGTCAAAATCACATGAGCTAGATTTAGGTGACTGGTGGATGGATGAAATGACACAGCTCTTCCTCAACTCAAATAGTTTGGCCCAGGAATACAGACAAAACGTGTGGCTGTCATCTCTTGCACGTTCAGTGCAGCTGTGTGAGAAATCACTGTAATTTTACTGAAAATGAATCATACCACTACCGTCACCAGACGGCAGTAATCCAGAGTGTGGTCATCCTGCAATTACAACAATCAACCGACACCTAACATAGTGCCATAGCTGATGAGACGTTGGAAGGCAGACAACAGCACACAGACTGCGCCGAAGCCCACCTGCCACGCCACTCATCAATCAGCGCTGGATTTAAAAACATGATGTAGGTTCAGCAGGTGCTGTTCTTCTTTTTATTACAGCTCTATTAGCCAATAGATCTACTGACACAGTCCATTTTTCAAAGGTACTCAGTGTGTGATTTTCCTGCATTAAGTGGGGAGGTCATTCTCTCATTATTTATTCCATGCCAACAAGGACATTGGAATATTGGATGGGTGGAAATGAAAAGCATCAATGCCTGTTTAAATGTTCTCAGACTTACACAAAATAATGCAGTGAAGGGGATAGATAGCTTCTAAGTCCAGATCCTGAATCCCACATTTTAAACAGAAAGGGATTAGTGGTAGATAAGCTGATCCTAGATAGGTTTTTTTTGACAGGTTTTTTTAGAAGGGTTGGACAGGGAGGATCTAAGCTCACTTTGTGCTGGTTGGATGGAAAATGCAAATAACCTGCTCATTTTATGTTAAAAAAACAACAACAACAACAACAACAAAAAAAAAACAATTCTGAATATTTATCTTGGATCTGAAGCCTTTGTATCATTGTATTCTGTAACGCTTTTAATTTGAATGTGACGTGGCATTTTCCATTAGATATTTAGAAACAACGGTGTAATGAGAGTAAAATAAACCCTTTCTCTCATCAACAATTCATTTTCTTTTCTGACAGTTTTCTCTGTAACCTGTAAACGATTCAGATTTAGGACTAATCAAATTTTAATCATTAAGTGTCCTGAGATGTGTGCAGCCTAAGTAAGTATATACAAATAAAACATCAAGCTAATGTCATTGTATTAGGCTGTTAGCCTGGGAAGGGCCAGACGGACCTCATCTTTTACCCCAGCTAACCCCTCCTCGCCCCACCCATCACCATCACTGTGGACCACAGTCCATTGCCACCGTCCACCTGACGGCTCTGTCCCTGCATCATTACCACCACATTTAGAAACACGCCTCTAAGTGGCAACATGCACGCCGGCAGAGGCCTGCAAAGGAATCATTTACTTCTTTATGAATTATTTCAAGAGCCTTCGCGAGCACATGAAATACATTTGTAAGGGTAAGCTCAAAGTATTCGGCCTCTGACAGGCGGATGTACTTTGGCAGGGTTCGTAGATTTAGGACTTTCGCTTTTCATGAATGCATGATGTAACTAGCCTCATTTTGTTAAAACATTGCATTCTCCGGTTGGAATGGGAGCCAGGCACTTTGAATTGATACGTTGCAATAGCAACATGACAGACTCATATAACCAAACACATTTTCATCATGGCTGCTGCCTCGGGAGAGGCCCATAACTGAGGCCAGTGCAGGGACGGTAATTAGCTTGACGCGTGAATCACTGGGTTCACAGTTTGACGTCTCCATATTCCTGTCGCATCCTGTCCCGTACCCTCCTTTGATTTTCACTTCCACGTCACATGCAGGCTCAACTGGGGGCCCCCCCACCCCACTTGAGATTCACGTTCCGTACACATCAACTCACGTCAAATATGAGCATGTATGAAAAGACCGCTTCCACAAAAAGAACATTCGTTTCACTTCATTATTGAAATTCTTTGATAAGAAACTGAACAGCTTCATCATTTACCGTTTAGGATTGGAAACTGAAATGCTTGGTTTGAAAGTTCTTTTTTTAACTTGGGAAAATTGGGAGTATGTTGGGAAATCCAGATTTGATTGGAAACAGAGCTGGGTAAGGATCCTTGCCATTACCAATGAGATATTGGCTGTAATTCCACTCTCATAATTCCATGAATCACCACTCCAACAGAAGATGGAATAAGGAATTATGAAATACAATCTGAGCTGCAAAAATGACAGTGTTGTGTGCCCAAATCATACAAGTTTGCATGATTAAATATGCTTTACTGAATGTCTCCTATATAGCCTCTTACCTTTCTCTTACTATGATATAATGTGATGACAGCTATGACTTTCTGAAGCTCCATTCAATTTATGCAAATCCTGTCTAAAGTATTCTCTTTTACACTATTGTCTTCTTGCTGCACCAGCTCAAAAGAAATGGGAGCAATTCGGTCGTTTCTCTCCTGCAAGGAAAAACCTCAGTGAGTCTGCACCTTATGATGACAATCGACCCTGTGGTAATTCTTTGGGAGGGAACGGCAATGCCTTATTTTTACTGCTGTTGTAAACAGATATTATCGCTCTCGGATGGAGTTTGGCACTAGCAATCCCTCCTCTACTGTGGAAGACTTCATCAGAGAGCAGTGCTCCAGGTTCAGAGAGACTTCACCAGAGAGCAGTGCTACAGGTTCAGAGAGACTTCACCAGAGAGCAGTGCTACAGGTTCAGAGAGACTTCACCAGAGAGCAGTGCTACAGGTTCAGAGAGACATCACCAGAGAGCAGTGCTACAGGTTCAGAGAGACTTCATCAGAGAGCAGTGCTACAGGTTCAGAGAGACTTCACCAGAGAGCAGTGCTACAGGTTCAGAGAGACTTCACCAGAGAGCAGTGCTACAGGTTCAGAGAGACTTCACCAGAGAGCAGTGCTACAGGTTCAGAGAGACTTCACCAGAGAGCAGTGCTACAGGTTCAGAGAGACTTCATCAGAGAGCAGTGCTACAGGTTCAGAGAGACTTCACAGAGAGCAGTGCTACAGGTTCAGAGAGACTTCACCAGAGAGCAGTGCTACAGGTTCAGAGAGACATCACCAGAGAGCAGTGCTACAGGTTTAGAGAGACTTCACCAGAGAGCAGTGCTCCAGGTTCAGAGAGACTTCACCAGAGAGCAGTGCTACAGGTTCAGAGAGACTTCACCAGAGAGCAGTGCTACAGGTTCAGAGAGACTTCACCAGAGAGCAGTGCTCCAGGTTCAGGTTCAGAGACTTCACCAGAGAGCAGTGCTACAGGTTCAGAGAGACTTCACCAGAGAGCAGTGCTACAGGTTCAGAGAGACTTCATCAGAGAGCAGTGCTACAGGTTCAGAGAGACTTCACCAGAGAGCAGTGCTACAGGTTCAGAGAGACTTCACCAGAGAGCAGTGCTACAGGTTCAGAGAGACTTCATTAGAGAGCAGTGCTACAGGTTCAGAGAGACTTCACCAGAGAGCAGTGCTACAGGTTCAGAGAGACTTCACCAGAGAGCAGTGCTACAGGTTCAGAGAGACTTCACCAGAGAGCAGTGCTCCAGGTTCAGAGAGACTTCACCAGAGAGCAGTGCTCCAGGTTCAGAGAGACTTCACCAGAGAGCAGTGCTACAGGTTCAGAGAGACTTCACCAGAGAGCAGTGCTCCAGGTTCAGAGAGACTTCACCAGAGAGCAGTGCTACAGGTTCAGAGAGACTTCACCAGAGAGCAGTGCTACAGGTTCAGAGAGACTTCACCAGAGAGCAGTGCTACAGGTTCAGAGAGACTTCACCAGAGAGCAGTGCTACAGGTTCGCCTATAGGAGGAATGATTTCCGTGCTTAACATTTTTCTGGTGATATTCTGATGAAGGCAATTTCAAACTGTCACGCTCACGTTCTGGCTGTCATATCTGGCTCTGAGGCCGGCTCCATTCTTCATCGCATCTGCCGCTGTCATTATCAGCACTGGCAGCGCAATGCACGGACGCTCCCTCCTCCTGAAGCTCCTTGGCACTAGAGGTGCTCAGTCTGATTCCGGGGTGTGTGCTGCATCAGCAAAAGGCCGGAGGAGACCGGCGTATTGATGCAGCGACTTGGGAGTTTCCACAGACAGGAGAGACCTGAGGAGAAGTGCTGTATTTTCACAAGGGAGGAAGAACATTAACCCCCGAGGTGCCACCTTTAACTTTCTGCTCCTTTGGGTCAGTGGGTTCCAGTCCATTCTGCCTGTACAGAAGTGTCATAACCAAAGACACGACTGTTCCGAAGGGTCATGCCATAGTATGACCATAGTAGACCGGGAGATCCAGAGTAATGACAGAGGGGAAGTGATGCCACATGCCGACTCTAACAGGAAATGATGGAATGTCCAAAAAAAGCTGAAAAAACATTTCCCTCCCTCTGGCAGCACTCACTGTGTAAGTCTCAGACACTGCAGTAACAAACCCCCTGTGAAATACACTCCAAAGCCTGTACACACGCAACCACACACACACACACACACACCCACCCATACAACCACCCACACAACCAAGCACACACCCACCCACACACCCACCCACACACACCCCCATACAACCACGCACACACGCAAGCACACAAGCACACACCCACCCACCAACATACCCACACACACCCCACCCACCCACACCCATACAACCACGCACACACGTAAGCATACACCCACCCACACACACACACACACACACACACACACACACACAACACACACCCACCCACCCACATACCCACACACACACACACCCACCTACACACGCAAGCACACATGCTCAAACAAACACACGCACGCAAATGTAATACTTAATAACTCTTGATGAAAAGTACAAACAACATAGACAAGCTGCTTAGCTAATTGGACTTGAGAGAATATTGAGCAACAACAATTCAAATATACTGCTGTTCATACCATTCCATCATGCTGTTGTTCTTCAGCGACATAATAGCGATCATTTTACTGAAAGGATCTTAAACAGCAACAACACTAAAGTGAACCTTTTAATTACAACCACGATATTAAACTGAGAGCCAGTGCAATGTCCAAGGTGAACGGTCACAATTTGGTTGGCTAATGTCATTTTTCACACAGAAAACACTTTTTTGAAACATTTTAATCTACTGCGGCTTTTCTCGATGCTAATCTCTAACCTTGGAACTTCATTAACAAAAATGAAATAGAAAAATGAACCCACTCTTATCTTGAGAGACAATTTGTCTTTCCTTTAAAGGGGAACGGAACATTAACGGTGCCAGTAGGCGCAGCAACGGCAACCTCAATTTACTTCAAAGTACAAATCTACTTCAGGCTAATCCACCTGCTTCAAAGGACAGAGTCAGGGGTACGGGACGATACTAAATACATTAAATGTACATATGAGGGCCCTTTATCATTGGGTCTGCTCTCAGGGCCCAGGGGAGGAGAGGCCTGTAGCACCTGTGCTCTCGTTAGCTGTGACAGCGCTGTGAGATCTACACACGGACATTTTCAGCCCGCGTTCCAAACCTCAGCAGAGCCTCTTCCCCTTACGGACCGGACTATAAGAGTGGACGGGACCGCGCTACTTTCCCGAGCGACACAACGCTTCTCCCTGGCCAAGGGGCTGAGGAGGTACGCTGAAAGTCAAATGCAATTAGACCTGGGATCTAAAAGGAGCCGGTATTGACCACTTTTATTTTAGCCCACGGCCAAGCACCATCACAAACACTGCTATTAGCAGGGACAGCGCTGGGAAAGAGAGCCCCACAGGAGCGCTCCTCCCTCTGGGCCGGTATCTAACATTTCAGACTCGTACTGCTCACAAAATTCTATTTAGAAAAGACATAACAATAGATACCAGGCAATGTTTATGCATTAGGGAGAATGGCATCCAGGAAGTAATGATCAAGGATAAAGGCCTTCATAGATAAGGGAGAATTTGTCATTAGGAGTACAATCTCAAAGAGTCAGTGAGAAGCATTGAGTGGGATGTGTGTTTGTAGGTGGTTATGTCCCCAGTTTCACAAACATAGGCTGAAAGTTATTCAGTTCCCACAAGAAAAGAGTGCCTCTCTGCAGCTTTCCTGAGACTGATGTGGAACCAGAAGGGATGCTGCAGTCCATGAGAGAGAAGAACTGAGGGAAGTTACACAAAGGAATTCCCCAATCTTCAAATGACCTGCACACATACACAGACACACATCCCCCATCTTCAAATGAATGCACTGCCATAACAGTAAATTGAACCGTTTTAATGTATTGCAATGACCAATGCTACATCTGCTCCTCAGTACACTAAAGTGCACCTCTCACAGTTTCAAAGGCAAGAATGGTTTTATTCCATGCTTATTAGCTGTACATGGCCTACAACATCAAATGAGAGGAAATGTCCATCAGAGACCTGCACTTGAAAGCTGAAAGAGATGCACACTGTACCAGATTTAAGAATAATTATAATCATTATGTGCGAATGGTAGCCTCAGCCAGCTGTGTAGTTTGATATTAGCACCCTGCAGATATTAGCATCTGTTTGATACAGATTTTCCCCGTTTTTGCTCCAAATTTGGTAGCCACTTATACCCTCTATTTCTTTTGATTCGCCCTCCGCCACAAACTCACTGCCATCACTACGGGGAAAGCTAATTCCCCGAGGCCATCAATGATCCGCCTCCTCTGAGACGGAATTCGCCCACCTACTTTCTAGAGACACCCTTCGCACTTCTCGGCGAGCTCGTGCTGGCTCACCCCCCACGCAAGACGCAAGTGTCTCGAGGGCTCATCATCAACTAAAACGTAGGGAATATTTCACATGCTTCTGCTTCACATTCGCTGGCACACAGTGCCAGTGCCAGAGTTTAGTTTGGGTTTTAGAAACTATTCATGTCACCAAACCAAAGAGCACAAAACATCTCTGGAATTACCCCTCCTCTCTGTGTCTCCAATCACCAAGAGAATGCGTTTCATCTTTGTGCAGGGAGAGCGGAGCAGCGATCTGTTTCAGAGAGGAAGCAAACATGTTAGTCGACTGGGAAAATAACGAAAGCCGGAATAATAAAATGTTGCGAAAGAGCGGCGTCATGAAGTGAACCGCAAACCCACGAAAGACGCAAGTTTCAATTAAATTAATGAACAGCGGGAAAGATGAATGAAGGCAGTGAAGCACTGAGACACCTCCTGCAAGTTTAATGGAACTTTATTCTGCGTTTGTCTAAAGTATTTTAGCTGAATATAAGAAAGATTTTCCCGGCTCTTCATCAAAAGGTGCTGTGTCTACGCCTCGGTAAGGGTACTCTGGGCCCCAAGTCGTCTCTCCAGCGCATCCTTCTGTTGGGTCTGCAGCAGTAACACCTCAAAGCCTCACAGCTCCGGGGATAAAACCACATCAATGGATTTTTCCTTCATTCACGTCCCTGTCTATTCTGGGCTGTCCTGGGGGACGGCGCAGTGCACACTTCACCGCTTCACTCCACAGCTGCCACGCGGCACGGGAGCACAAATCAAACCTGACGCCTGTCATGTCTCCGCTCCTCTTCTCCTCTCGGATAGCACTCTTTCCCTACTCCTAAACGGACGATCCCAGCTCTGATGGTCACAAGCCCTCCTGGTTGATAAAGATTAGTCAAGTGAACTGTGATATGCTTTGCTCTCACTGGCCATATTTAAGTGCCGGTGGACTATACCATGTTCGCTTGGGGCCGGCTAAGATTTTGATTGCCGTTTTTGTTCCCTTTCCTCAGATATGCTTAACCTAAGATCTTTGGCAGAGAGTCAGAGGTCAACTGCTCCTCACTCTGCCCCTATTCCTGAATTGTAATTTGCAATTCTTTTTTTTTTTTTTTGCATGTGCAAACTATTTATAGTTGTTGGTGTGGAAGCCAGCACAAAACATGGAAAACTGAAGGAGATTTCACTTTTGAATAAGGCTTCTTATTTTATTGATTTTTGATTGATTTTTCCCCCATGTTTTTCTCCCAATTTGGTAGCCAATTGTACCCTCTATTGATTCAATTACCCTCCCCACGAGCCCGCTGCCTGCAACTACGGGACCAGCTGCTACCCTGGGACCGGCAGTGACGAGGGTGAGCGAACCGCCTCTTTCGAGATGGACTCCACCTATATACTGCTGTGTGTATACAACCACAAAATCTCTCTCACACACAAATCAGATATCCTCCTTCAGTCAGTACATACACACCTGCAAAGAAGGTACTAGCTTACACTGAAAGCATTTTAGTTGAAATTTCTGTATGTAATTGAGGACAGTGATAATATGCATCTGAATTTATCAACCACAATCCAGCAAGATATACAATGAGACACACAGGAACACAATAAGAAACACATAAAGGCACATAATTGGAAAGTATCTTGCATAATTGTAAAGTAAACAAATTATGGAGAAAATCCCTTCAATTTGTGAAGCAGCTGCAACAAAAAATAAGCTTGGCTGTAGTAACCTGCCGTATTTAACATGTGCTTGTGTAAACGAACACCTAAGAAAAAGTGCTGGTGGGCAGAGGTTGTTGCTAAGGAGCTCCCACTTTCTATGTTCACATTTAAAAGACCAACAGCACAACAGCAGAAAAACAGAACTTCAAGGATTTTCAAATAGTGGAAATTGTGGAATGATGTCACTAGCAAGCCAGCACAGTGACTGCAAAAGAACAGCTGATAGTCTATGCATGGAAGGGCATGGCCTGCTGTGGATAACTGCACATGACTCATAGCCCCATGTTGTAAGGTGGTCTATTTATGAAATGCACCGTACCCGCAGAATGCCTACGCGCAGGGATCACCCGGAACGCGGATGACCACTCATTATCACACCCCACTCAGCGTGAGGTGACAGCTCATCAATAAAGCCACAGACGTGTGCAACAGAATCTAAACCTGTTGATGTGCTCTGGGTTGGTATACATATATAACGGATTATAGCGGGGTTTATACATACCAATATTACAAGTAAAAAGCAATTTTTCATTCTCCTTGGCTGAAAAAGCAGCACTGCAGATTTAAAATGATGTTAAGATTTGGCACATTACTCCCTAGCAGTGTCTGGACAAAAAAACATCACTCACTTTGAGGTTGTCTTAGCTCATAATCATGACTTGACACCGTAGTAGAGTGCAGACGTCGGCGTAAAGCTTCTGTAATCTCATAAGTGACAGTGACGCGACAGGAGTTACGCAGACAGGTAGCGAGCACATCTCATTAGGAGAGGCGAACATGTTTCAGGATGAGATCACGGTTATGGCCGAGAATTCAGACCACGTGACAGCAACATGTGCAGCAGCCTGACGACCAAACGCACATGCTTCACCATCATCTCCGCGGTCACTCCTGTGGTGTCCTTTTAACCCTCCCACTTCATATTGTGATGAACATAAGCATCGCTATATACAGTATATACATCTTGCTGTTCCAAAACAGCCCATCCCCCCTTCTGTGGCCATTTTAATTCAGCAGGAAAAACGACCATCTTAGGGCAACAAATGAAATGAGTGGGAATCCAGAGCATGAAAGCACTGCTTAGTGGAACTGAAATGACATGCACTTTGTGTCAAACTCCATCAAATGGCAGTGTATGCATTCACATCCACATGCATCCTATTCATATATGTCTTCAGCTTCATGGTAAATGTTTCCAGTTTTGGTGCAGAATATAGAAAATATTCCATCTTTTTCCATCGACATTCAGGTCTTATATGCTGTATTTATAAATGTGAACCTCCTCTGAGGGTTTCAGATGAAGACAAACGGAGCCAGAGAGATATAAAAATGGTAATGCTCAATTCTCCCACATTGCTGTGACAGCAGGAGAACTGAGCACAATCCCAGCAGACAGACAGGTCCTTCGAAAGACTCCCAAACAAAAGCAGAGGCAGAACGTTTGCCTTCGGGCTTATATTACAGCGTATGCAATAATATAAACGCCCTGATAATTCATAGTGCATGACGCAATCGACGCAGGAAAGCTTCGGAGATGCAAACCAACGCATGATCTTTTAGCCCAAATCCGCTCAATGGAGTCTTCACCTGTAACCGCCAACACACAGGTGCTCTTCCATCACAATCCAATCAGAAATCAAGTTTACTCTCCTGATGTCAACGAATATAACCTTAATCCAATACTTTCTCAATAAAGAAAGGGAAAAGATGAAAAAAATAACTTTTCGCCAGTAACCCAAAAAGTATGAAATATCTCAGTATTAGCAAAAAATATATATTTCAGTCAAGAAAGGTTTGGGTGCACTCCTTGGCGCCCTGTTTAATGAATGATGAGTTTTCATTTCTGTATGGCTCCTTTCGAGTGTGATTAGTTGTGCTCTTGAAATAAAAAAAAAAAAAAACATAAACCCAAAGATTACCATGATAAATCTCTACAGATAGTGGTGTATTGTACCCCGGTACTGCCTTTGCAACAGCGAAGGGTTCTGATTCCCTGTTGCATGTAAACAAGCTGCCTCGTGTGTTTGGCCCCAGACCATGTGACCACGCCATCATAAAGAAGACTTAAAGGACAGAGGCCTAATGAAAGCTGCAGGATGTTATTGCTCTTTAATGGCTGGATCATTAGACCTCCCTTTCACGTCCTCGTCAGCTGTGTGGGAGTGGAGCGCGTAGAGACACGTCACAATTAGCATGTTATTGTTGCACGCGCGAGAGGGCCAATCCTCTCTCTCCACAGCTGGCTTTGCAGCAAAGGCAGAGAGGACGTGGGAGATAACGTGCTCAGGACGCCCGCCCGCAG
This sequence comes from Aldrovandia affinis, assembly GCA_029706075.1. Lineage (NCBI taxonomy): Eukaryota > Metazoa > Chordata > Actinopteri > Notacanthiformes > Halosauridae > Aldrovandia > Aldrovandia affinis. Next base: position 5,464,273 of record JAINUG010000037.1, on the reverse strand, counting down.
AGACAGTGCACACAGCGCCGTACCAACACAGGGGGCTGAGCCCGCTCATATCAGATTAGCATAACGAGCAGTGCACTGAGGTTCATGCAGCAGGAGCCCGGCACTGCTCGGAACTACCGATTGAGATTTACCCCCCGAATATCCCACCGAACGTGCACTGCACTAACGTAAATACTGTCTGACGTTTCCTTTTCACAGCTCAGAAAACACATTATATCTTTTTTATCATATGGACGTGTAAGGTCAAAGGAAGGTCAAAGGGAATCTTACCCAATGTTCCCCTACCACTTTATTTGATGTAATTTGTCTTGCTGTATGTCTGAACACAAATTCAGAGGTCCAATCCTCCCCTCACATCTGTGTCACCCCCCTAAGCTCCACCCAGGCTCACTTGTATTCTCCACAGAGCAAATACAAATGTGTGCATACATCACATATCACAAAGGCCCACAGTATTTCATGGAGATTAGAGATTAGGCACACATAAAGCTCATAGTCCAATGTACAAAAGCTACATTTCAAATAAAGCAGCAGAACTTTTTTTTGTTTCAAAGTGAAATATTTTTGTGTGCAGGGGGCATCTCACTCCATGTTCCTATACTTGAAAGTGAACCGTCAACATCGTTATCATTTACCCAAATATTTTTTGTTGTTGTCCCTCAGGCATTTCAGGTATTCTGTTCACAAAATACTAAAATCTCTACTCGGTTTGCCCCTGTCTGGTTTGGAGAGTGTGTTGGCCTCCGAAATAACAAACAGTTCAAAGGTATCACTTTCAGTCCCTGTGCACCTACGCTTTTATACATGAGAGCTCAAAAATGAATGAGACATTGAACTGTTTTTGACTTGTACTGTTCACAGATATACTGGCCGGGACAGCGACAGACAGCACTGATCACATGGTGTCCACCTCACCCACCTGGTGACAGAGCTGAACACTGGAGTGTGCAGTATCCCCGCCGGTGCTGCGATGCAGCGCATACAAACATCGAAGTGGCACAAAGCCTTATTGTGCGACTTCCTGCAGCTGGACATCAGAGCGGCAGCGGGGGAAGATTAAAGGAGCTATTCCGCCACGGATGAAGAGAAGCGCTCACACACAAAAATCATCACAATGTCTGCCTCGCTGCGATCAGCCTTACCCCCCGGGGGCCATGTTCGAAATTAGGCCTTTATTAAAAGAATGGATAATTCTGTATAACCATAGCCAGAATTCCTCCACCGCGTTACGCAAGTTATCAGTGACGCTGCCCATGCCAAAAGGGTGATAACAGCATATCTACTTCTGTGTGAAAAATCCTCAAAAGGAACTCGGGAACTCTTTCAACCTTTCAAAGTTCCAAAACAAGGCGCACTGCGAAGGCAATATTTTTGTCATCTGACCTTGCCCAAACCAGATCACTAACTTTCTCATGTGCTGTGGAATGGGGCACTAAACAGAAAACCTAAACAGCACACAAAATTAACCAGCCAGATTGTCAAACTCACACTGATGTACTGCATTTCCAGGTCTTACAGGTCTTTACATTGTAAATAAGTGAAACTTTCAGGGCTGGACACTGATCTGAGATGCATGCCTCAAGATACATACATATTTGAACTCAACTGTTTCAGTGAAAGCACTATAAAGTTGTGCTCTGGACTAAAAAATAATAATAATAGTAATCAAAATAAAATCATAAATAAATAGTTTAGAGAAATTGTGCTTTTTTATACATTCACCTTACCCTTTCCTAACTTGGTCTTAGTGGGCAATTCCACAGCGATTCACGACATGCTGGAGAAATGGAAATCAGACGAGGATCCGACCGTTCCTCACCCAAGAGGCCACTCAACTCCTGGTCCAGGCCCTGGTGATCTCACGTCTGGACTACTGCAATTCCTTGCTGGCAGGCCTTCCGGCCTGTGCCATCAAGCCACTGCAACTAGTCCAGAACGCTGCTGCTCGCCTGGTGTTCAACCAGCCGAAGTTCACCCACGTCACCCCTCTACTCTCCTCTCTGCACTGGCTCCCCATCGCAGCACGCATCAGATTCAAGTCACTGGTGCTTGCTTTTCAAGCGGTCAGAGGTACTGCTCCCCCATTCCCTCCAGTCACTCATCACTCCCTACACCCCGCCCAGACCCCTCCGCTCCGCCTCCGCTGGCAGACTGACTGCCCCATCCCTCCGGGCGCCTGGCAGCCGCTCCTCGCGGTCTCGCCTCTTCTCTGTCCTGGTCCCTCGTTGGTGGAACGACCTCCCGCAATCGGTCAGGACTGCGGAATCACTTCCAATCTTCCGCAAGAGACTCAAAACCCACCTCTTCTCTCCACTACCACTGAACACTGTCCATCTAGTCAATCTGTCGTCACCACTGTTTACTTGTTCTACACTGTACTGTACAAAACCCCCCAAAAAAACCCACTAACCTTTTCTTTCCCAGTGTTACAGGTATGATATGCAGACGCCTGCAATGATGTCTATTGCTGTTTACTGCACTGATCTTGTGCGCCAACTATGATTGTTCTTACCTTGTATTAATGCACATCTTGTAAGTCGCTCTGGATAAGAGCGTCTGCTAAATGCTTAAAATGTAAAATGTAAATGTAGGTAAGGAATAAGCCATGATGGGCTGTGCATCTGTATGTGAAATAACCCATGACATAGCCATTATTTTCAGTTGTAAATAAAATTCTCAATTGAAATGGAAGGCTGAATGTGCTTGCGTATTAATTTGCTGGACCTACTTTATAGCCGTGTATTATGTTCTTTCTCTGTGCGGTTTACAGGAAAATAATCAATACCCTCTCAACCAATCAGAATCGAGTATTTAACCAGGCCGTGGTATAAGGAAATACAACCCTGTACACCTGCACAAGATATGTGCTTTTTGGATTTACCTTGCTAATGTATGCCTGGCTAAGGTGTTCGTGTCTTACTGTGAGTGCGATAAGCCTCTCTATCTCTGTCTGGGTCATTAACTCACTCTTAACCTAAACAAGGGCCTGAAAAACAGTGTCACATACAGCACACGCGTGGAACAGGTGGAAATACACAGACGCATGCGGCACTCGGCAGACCTGTCTGCAACTCCTCCAATCATCAGTCACATTACCCAGCTGCTCAGATATGCTCCTGAATGCACTTTGCAGCTGTGGAGGAACTGTAGAAGGGATGAAATAAAGGTTTGAAGAAGCACTGTGTTGAAAGAATCTAAACTCATGGAGTACAGAACAATTAACGCCTCAACTGGGCGAATATTACGAAACTTGCTACAAAAATTCAGAACGATTGAGCTACGGAACCTTGTTCAAAAGTACATCAGCATTGACCTACCTGGGATTGACCATCAGGTCAGATCCAATGTCCAATGCTTAAACCATATTCCACCTTTCAATATCATACATTTAATTCGACCACTGAATTAAGTGGAGTGGAGATCAGATGTTCTGTAGGTGAGCCTGAACAGGAAGCAGTGCGTATGACCAGGCTCCTGATCAACGGACTGTGGAGCTCTCAATTCAACATGCAGTTAAATGAGCTCCTATACTGTACCTCCAGGAAAGTGCCAAGCTCTTTTCCAAGAGTAAGTAGTTAAATCTGAATTTGAAACCCCCAGAACACGAAGGAATATTCTGTGCTAATTACACCGTCGGCCTTGTGCCCTTGTTGGGAGTACATTTTGGCATTTCATGAGACAGGAGTGACTCAGAACTCTTAATTAGCTCCTTACTACAGCATAGCGCATTATTCATAACACTTCTTATTTCATTAATATTTCTGGGCAGCGGTGAACATTTTGAACAAACATGCCGACAATACATAAACTGTGGAAAAATATGTCAGGTTATTATCTACCTGGCATCGAGTAGAATACATTTCATCCTCCAAATTTTCTATTTAAAGATGAAACGTAAAATATATAAGAGGAGAGAGGAATACAGAATAAACACAAATACATCTCAAATAAAGAATAATACAAATCCCCCCAAAATCTCACTCCATAGAAATTGGCAACTTCTGTCCGAATCTATTAAAAGATGGGTTCATTTTTACAGTAAAGCTGTGCGGTATTTGCTTAAGATCATGTTGAAAATGTGTCAGGACAGTGGCCAGACACATTTAACAGGCTCCCACAGGTGGGACTGGCTACATTAAATATCTAAAAAAGGGATCTTGTCAAGAAGAAGTGCTGCCAACATTAATCTTGAGAAAGTGAACAGCTACGTTGGGCCACAACTTCACAGACGAGCTTGTGTGTATTGTACAATACCAACAACACAACAGCTGATGCGCACACGAGTACAACGAGTCCTGGTCAAATGCAACATGCCTTTCTGAAGAGGCCTTTTGTAGCGCAGCATTTACAATCAATTAAACGATCCTGTCATACTCCCCACGGGAGTGGATAAACCCATAAGTGTGCAATCCAGGTTTTGATGCATTTAGCTCAGCTACAATACGCTGTGGTATAAAACAAGAGCACTGTGAGCCTAATGGATTTATACCCAAGATAACCGCAGCACCAATCACATCCGATTCTCTAGAGAGATGCCAGGGATGGAGTGTCATGTTTTATGCTTACCATTCCAACACTTGCACAGACAGGGTTTTTGGCCTTAATGACCTCGGCAGTAAGAGACAGGGTGCGAAGAGTTTTCTTCGCAGCACTGCCCTGAGGTACAGCATCTAAGAGATATTCAACTTTAATTCAGTGTCAAGAATAAGTCCCAAACTCAATTTTGCAGCTCGTGTACAATTCTGTCAGCACCCCAGTACAGAACGTGTGCTGCACCTCACAATGCCAGAGTGTTTTGCCCAAAGACAACTTCAAAAGCACAACTTTCTCTTTCGTGCTTGAAGAAAAATGCTAATCAGACCCCATGCCGAGAAGAGAGTGAAGTCACATCTTTGGAGGAGTCTGAAGCATAATCAGAAGTACAAGCGGGCTGAAATGTAGGTCACAGCCTGATGCTTTTGACGGAACATTAGCAGTAAAATGTGTCTGGCTCTGGCTCCACAGCTGGGGCTGTTTGATAGCGAGGGCTGGAGACCATACGTTTATCTCCGCACTGCACAAAAGGAGCACTTCAGAGACAATAGCCTCCTTTGTGCTGCCTGGCCTTCGCCCGCAGAGGGAGATCGCTCTGTCTCCCACGGTCAGCGCTGCACCGCCGTCGTCAGAGTCATGGGGGCAGCGTCGCCCCCCTGTTATCGAGTGGTCATCTTGGGGCGGTGTGGAAAATCACTGGCAGCCCAGGTGAGAAAATGGGGTGATCAAATCAACAAGAAAAACAAAAACAACAAAAAAAAGTATGCTATGTATGACACCCTGGAAAAGGACATCTTATCAAATACATAATGTAAGGTAATGTACTGGTGCTGCAGCAACACAGCCATCCGAGCCACTGTATCACAATGTACCACTGCTTTTATGCACAGCAGTGGCACAAGAAGCAGGAGCAGTTCCTTAACATTTTTTCTGGAAAATAGGAACCAATAAATGTCATTCACTGGATCATTTCTCACTGTTCAATTCAACGGCACGCCTCCCACTCAAACTCAGTCAACCCCAATGTCCAACTACTGTGCCTGACAGAGGGATAGTACTTTACTGTAAATACTTTGCATGCATTGCTTTAGACGCTGAATGTCAATCGTTGCGATAATTGGCATCCGATATTTACTGCGAGGCGAACCTTGCCTGCCAGCTTTCAGTAGGTCACACTGACAGCTCCACTAGCCGAACAAAGGGAAAGGTCAACCGTGGCATTCCGGCAGCACAACATCAAATGTAGGGCGCCATAGGCAAGCCATCACCAAACGGCGACAGGACAGGGCGGTGGAGAGTCTGTGCCGTGAACACGATGGGCCACGACTGTAAAGAACAGAGACGGCAATTCATGTTTATGACAGTCTAATGACTGAGGCGCACACTCAAAGGCATAAGAAAACGCAACTGCAGGCTAGTGAACACTGCTCCGAGCCAAATCCAGGGAACCATTTTAGTGAATACAATTCATCTAATGACAGCATGGGAAAGAAATGTGAAAGGCCAATTTAATGTACGAGGCAAAAGAACAAGAGTCTCTTGAAGATTTATGCCCACAATACTCTTGCCTGAATACAGAGAGGGCACAGTACATTAATGGCTGTACTGAAAACGGCAATTTAGTGGGGAAAACATACACCATAAATACAGATGCAAGAACAACGACGCAGCAATTCTACAATGAAGTTGTCTATGATGACAAAGGAACTGTTTAAGCCACTTTATCATATCGCACACTACACAATATGGTTTTGTATAAATGGTATTGTGTACATTTCAAATTAAATGAAGCTCTCAATCTCTCAATAGTAAGTACCTAGTGTATGGATCAATCATTCATGCAATTTAAATACTGTGTGCAATTGCACACAATATTTAGTCTGAGTATTTACAGAGGGTGAGGGAATTCTCAAACCAAAGTGCATTGAGTTGGCACTGCATGGGCACTGTGAGCTGTCCCTGGTGAATAAGCCTGCTCAGCAAACTCCATTCCACGAAGGAGAGAGTGATGTCTATATGGGGATGAGGTGAACGGGAGAGATCAAGAACAGTGATATAAAGGAGAGAGAAACAGTGCGAGAGGGCTGGAATCGGAGGGGCGTGAAGAGAGAAAGTAGCCGAGCTGCTCTGCCGCTGCCCGCGATGTTGGCCTGGAACATCCCCCAGCCCCCCGGCTGTGTCTAGCTGCATTCTCATCGACCCTGCTGTCACAAGCTCTCATGGGTCTGCACCCCCCCCGCAGGGTTACTAATGAGCTGGGAAAGCGCCGCCACATCGCTCACACCGTCCCAGAGTCACACTTCCAGCGCCCCGGGACAGCCGGCTCCTCGCTGACGAGGACGGAGCGCGTGACGAGTCCCAGGACAGGTCGAACCTTAAACCTTGAACTCCGCCCGGCGACTACCACAAAGTCTCGATCGGGCAATCGGGCGAGCTGGCGTCACGTGGCGCGGCGGCAGGTGCAGGCCGGCGTGGGAGGTAGTGCCTGCGAGACGTTGCTGTGGCTGGCGGCAGGGCAGTGGTGACGGTCTCTCTCTCTGCTCGCACAGTGACTCAGCAGAGTCAGAGCCAGGCTGGAGACTGCGCTGCACTGTCACAGTGATCAGGTCCTGCCATGTCAGATGAGGATCTGGACAAATGGCCACATCTGGAGGACGTGGGGGAGGGGACTGGAGCAGACTGATCCCATGGGGCTTAGAGGCTCCACAGTTATGCGGTACGGAACAATGCCAGCAACATGTACACGAACCCCGATGGTCATCACGAAGACAGAGCTAGCTTAGAAAGGCCGAGCACCGTTAGCCTATCAGACAGGAGGGTGTCCGGTTGGATATTGGCATTTATAAATCCGGACGTGGAAGGGACACTCGGTTTGTGTATGGTTGGTGTGTCAAACTTTCACATTTTTCCCGGGGGCCTTAGAATTGATTCTAAGGTTCTGCTACAAAGTCACGTCAAATGAAAACTGTGCGGCACCCTACAGATAATTGTGTCAGACGATAATCCTCGCCTGCTCCCTGCCTCTTAAACCATGGAGCCCTCCTTCTGGAGGGCGGTAGGTGGGGTGAACCTGCCAGTACTCACAGAGGCCGATCATTGCAAGCTTTGTTACACTATTCATTCAGCCTGCTTCCCACCTTCAATGCTCCAGTTCTTCAAATAGTGGTAAAAAAAAAAAATAATTCAATTTTCCTTTTGGATTTTACAACATCAAATCTATTATGAAAGTAACCATTAAAAAAAAAACCGAAACAAAAGAACCAAAACATGGATTTTACTTGAGCTGCCACCGGTCCGTGTACCTCGCCACCCATTCGAGGAGCAGATCCTCCTCCTCTCACAGCATGGCTATCTGATCCGTTTCAAATGTGGCAAACAGTGCAGACGTCAAGAGCTTCGAAAGATTCCCTGTTTGCTACCGTTTTGAAGGACATTTTCACAGACAACGCAGCATACCAAAAGTGATAATAGCCATATTTACTTGAATATAATTGCTACAAGTTTGCAAAGCCTGATGTTATTTCACACGCAATTCTCTGTAACAATGTAAATGTGTTGTCCCAGCTGTTTCGTTATGCTCTCAGAAGCTTCACTGGTAGAAACGAGGGAATGATACTTAATAGTTATTCAGCTATTCTTTAAAAGAAATGGTGTGTTGTTAAGCCCTTCTGACCAGCGTTGCTTCAGCTAGTTTAGATATCTTACAATGCTAAGAATATACACCTCATTTCCTGCTGGAGATTGCATGACAAAAATGTGAGATAAATTGTAAAATCCATAAAACAATTATAATCACAGGAGAAACAAAAACAGGAAAGCCCTATAATTATACAGCGACGGCTGGAATGTTCAATGAAAATAAGAAATGCTTTTTAAATATTGACTCAGACAAGTACAGTTTTCTTTTAAGAAACAATGTCTCGTGGAAGTCAGAGGAGAAGACCTGGCAGATGGGGATTGAGCGGGGGGATTATAGAAAGAGTGAAAGAGGGCACCGGAGAAAGAAAAGGTAGAGGGAGAGAGCGAATGAGAGCGAGAAAGAGGGTGGGGGACTGGCAGGGAGAGTGTGAGAGAGAGCGAGCGAGAGAGAGAAAGAGAGAGGAGCAAGAGAGGGAGAGAGAGAGAGAGAGACAGAGAGAGAGAGAGAGAGAGAGAGTGTGCAGCTGTGCAGTTGATCACCGCCCCTCTGCTCCAACTGGTGGCCTGTAATTGGTTTGTTTTGCCTGTGACTGGCTGGCTTACCTTTTCTGCTGCAGCACTCCGTCCAGCGCTTCCTGCTTGTCTCGCAGCAGCCGCTGGAGGTGTCGGATTTCTCTCTGGTAGGAGGCAGCCTTCCCGGCAAAGTCGTCCTCCTGGTCCTGCAGCCGGTGGCCCAGGACTCCCAGCCTGGTGGCTGCCTGCTTTTTGTATACCTGTGAGAGTGGGCCAAGGGGGCACAACATGGGCACGGCTCAGTCAGGGTCAGGGCTCACACACTGAACACTGCAGCTGGAATACCTCTGTGGACCCTGGATTACACCACATTCAGGCATCACAAGGCAAGGGACAACATGCTTTCAAACTCTCTAAAGTGTGTGTGTGTGTGTATTGTAAGTCGCTCTGGATAAGAGCGTCTGATAAATGCTTAAAATGTAAAATGTGTGAGTCTGAGTGTGTGTGAGTGAGTGTACGCATGCATGCATGCATGCATGCATGCCTATCTGTGTGTGTGTATGCATGCATTCGTGTGTCTGTGTGTGTTTTTTTCTCCTTGGAAAAGTGTGTGAGAATGTTGGATTCCATTCAGGGCATCAGTGAGCAGTGGTCTTCTCTCAGCACTAAAATTAAAATGAGAACTGTTTAAGCTGTGCATGCCAATAACCATTCGTTAAGCTATTTAAAGATTTACCTTTCTCAGCATGTTTTATTACATTTGAGATTTTACTGCATAATGTTGCTTTATTACAATAATGCTTTCCTTCCCAACAAAGAGATATCTGTTGCACTGTTGTTACTGTAGGCATGCATTAGAATTCAGGACTGAATGCTGGAATGTTTCAGTTTAGAAAAAACCTTGTCTAGCAACTTCCACCAATTACAGGCTGACAGTATTAGACAGTATCAACTACTGCAGCATTTTCAATATTTGCAAAACGTTAGGTTGTGCACCACTAAGAAAGACTTGAGCAAGTATTTTCCGAGATATCTGCAGCAGCATGCGGGGAAAAAAAAAGAATCCAGCCCAAGCCCAACAGACAGACCTTTATTTACACGGTAAATCATAAAAAGCGGTCTGTTGATCATGCAGCCTCTGAGCTGAAGGCTTTAAGGATGCTGTCTGGAAATAAAGAGACCTGACATTACAATAATGACCATGTTCACATGCAGTGTTTTATAGTGCCGATTGGCATGCGCACGGTCTGTGCTTCTTGACCTGCAGCACAGAGCCAGCAGGATGCGATCCCTCCGTGAAAGCAGCCTGTTGATAAGGCGCTCACTCTTCCCTCTCTGGCTCCCGTAGTAGTAGTGAAACGGCATTACAGACAAAGAAATCTCCCGTTTCAGCGTTTAATAATCCCCACCCCTGGTCGGGGACGCCACACGAACCTCAGGCGGATCTGATTGCGGGGGGTGGCGGGGAGCGATTATGTTAAAGGAGCAGAGACTGTGAAAGGCATCTGCTCTGGAGCTTTGAGGACAAGTGGAGGCTTTTTCTCCTTCCTTTGTTATTGGCCGTAATCAGAGGGATTTACTGCCTGCAATCAACGTGCGGCGAGAAGCGCGCTCTCAAGCCCTGCCATTGATTAGAGCCATAAGACTATGGACTTAAAAGTGGCGGAGATTGCTTTGCTGGAGCAGAGACAGACGCACGTGCGCTCCTTTTGGACGTTGGGTGGCGCACCTCAGTTTATTTATTCGCTGATGAACGGAGCCAGATCATTGCATGGGGACTGCTCCGTCTCCTTTGTGTGGCGTGCAGGGGATGACTCCTGTGAGGCGAGCGGCTCCCACTCAGAACCGCTCCATAGGCTGTGAGACCAGGCTGCCAATCGCTCTGCTCGCTTGCCTGTCAGTCAGTAAGGCAGCCCGGAGACCCCTGGGGCTCTGCGTGCGTGTGCACGCTCCTCAGAGAGAAACGAGTTAACGGCGGAACAGCCTGCCTTTTAAGCACTCCTAAAAAGATCAAAGATCTTCTGGGGGTGACAGGAATTGCGTACTTAAACGAAATGTATTTTACGACCTTTTTATATAATTAAAAATGCCCTTTTATTATACGAGTAGGTGCTGTGTTACACGGAACAAGGACCACATGACAAATCCTTTTAATGGTGTACTGTATTAAGCCAATACGGCCTGTTTAGTGTTGATTGCATGTGCTCAGCTACAATTGAAGTGAAAACCTCTTGAATACAATCAATCAGACATACAAAGTGCTCATTCTGAAAGCATTCATCCACCCACCATTACCATGGTAATGCAGAGGGAATTAATTTGCTATTTTATAGCAATAAGTGACAAGAACTGGCCACACACCTTTCTCTATAATTCGATTTGAACATAACCCAACGCACATTGTCCTAAGGCTAAAATACAGAATGTCCCTGCTATTTGTGGATATCTTTGACATCTTGTAAAATATTTGACATTCTCTCATAAATTATGTCCAGAATAAGGCAGTATATTGTGATTGTGTCTAGTGTCATGAGCAGCTCCTACACTTACCTTCAACCAGAATATATACGATTCACAATTAGCCAATTCAAATAAAGTAGATCAAAATCGTCGTCAAAAATGAGTAAACGCATTTCCCCCCACAATTGTCTTCATTTACATGTACTATAAATTCTAGACTTCTAGATAGAAATAAATGTGTCTCACCATTAGCTAAAATTGATTTAATTTCTATCATAAATCCTACGTGGGCGCATTTGGACTGCTAATCTTGACTCTTTGATGTCGACCGTTTAAAATGGTGAACCTGTGAGCTGCCGTGCCACGCGCTGTCTTTGAAAGGGAAGGATAGCGCTGATAAAGCTGGGGCTCATACTCTTCGGAAACAAACAAGTCTAAGTGCTACCAACCAACACAAACAGGAGCCGGGAGGACAAAGCAACGCTCCAGGAGTGATAGGAAGCAGCACTGCGTCAGGTCTCCACTGCCTCCCAGAGGCATTCTGTTTGACATCTGAGTCAGTGTGTGGAAGCTCACTTGAGCATCATAAAGCCTCAAATTGCCTAAGCGATGGATGGTCGACCAAATAGTGTTATTTTGTACTGGATGTTATTGAACCTGTATCGTTCCCATATAAAAAGGAGAACAGAGCAATGTGATCTGTGTTACCACTCGCTTGAACAAAATGATTCTGCTATGGACATGCAATGAGATAACTGCAGCTGTCACAAATTAATAATTGCCAGCAATTTTTGGTTTGGGAGATGTGATGTATAGTCATGAGGATCTATTGACATGGGTGAGGGCAAAATGGCAGTCGTGCAAATGCTATATTATTCTTATAAAATAAAAAAATCCCCCAAAAATCTTCAAGGTCACTCACTGTTGCCCTCAACAATCCCGTTGATGACGGCCTCGTCAGACTATACTGTGATGAAGCGCTGCCAGCAGAGGTCCCTCAGAGCTGCAAGGTCGGCGCGGAGCACCGGGGAAGTCTTGCGGAACTAACGTGCGACAGGGCGGAGCGGCCATCTTCAGGGCCATGTGTCGGCCCGGGAGACGGCGCGGTGGAGATGTCGCACCCCATTAGCATGGGCTTGCAGAGGGCCCTGATGCGCAGAGGCAGCTTCCACAGCGCGCATCAGGCCCTGCCCGCGACTCCCAGGGAACTGCACACGCACGGCCCACATCTCCACCACCTCACAGCACGCCAACCAACGGCTACCTTCCTCCGCTGCACTTTCCCTACATCCTTCACAATTCAGGGCCTTAAAACACTACAGAATGTAAAGGAATGCGTCACGCGTATTTGGTTTGGAAGTATATGGAGCTATGGATTTCAATAAATAAATAAATACAAAATTCTGAATTGGACATCAAATCTAATTTTCTGTAACAGTAATGGCTGACATTTTTACAAAAGACCACTCCAATCAGATATTTTATGAATCACATAAGCAATGATCCAGCTACGTGCTTGATGCCTGCAAGATGAGGAGAATCATGCAGTCACGCCCCCATTACGATATAAACCTAAGAGACCTTTCTACTTTGCTTAGTTTTAAACTGAGGCCATTGTTCAGGAATACTAATATGCATTGTCATATGTGGGACAAGATACTGGGAATCATCTGTATTCCTATGTCAATTCCCATTTCATTGGAGCATCCACGCTTTATGGATTTGGTCCAATCAATCTGTTCATTTTATTCAGCTAAATAATAACAACCATTTTAGTGGGCCATCTATACATTTTCCATATTCATTGAGTCAGTTTAGTCACAGAAAATCCGTGCAAAGCTTTTTCAGTGTATCAGTTTTTTGGTTTCACAAAGGTGAAAGATTACATACTGAAAATGATATGCTCAGCAACTCAAGACATCATTATGGCCCTATTAAATCACTTCTGATGGTCCGATGTGTCTTTCCGGCTAGAACGCATTGGTAAAGCTAGAGCAGAAACCCAGTCTAATCCGCTTTACTGAACTTATTCACACATTGTCACAGATATCAAAAGGCATTACACAACCAGCAATGTATAACAGCAACAGATATCCCCCCCCAAACTATTTTTGTCCGGCAGATCTTCTTGTGCCTGCAGTGCAAACCAGTAAGCGCAGCGAAGAAACTAAAACGCTGTCACAGCTCCGAGTGTATAAATGTGAAACAGCAACATGGCAGCCAAACTCTGAATACACCAGCAGTTAAGGCTACATTTACTTTCCTCATCGATTGCCCCATTGCAGGGGAGTAGCTTGTAGATGGGAAGTGATCTTTCTCACAGTGAAGAACTGCTTTAGATTGCGGGTAATTACCTCCTTCATTAACGGAGATAAGACCAGTAATGGTCTCGTGGTTCTAAAGTAATTGAATAGGCAATGTTCCTGTAGACTGGGCAGCTACACTGATTCGAGACGCAGCACATGCAGATCCATGAGGCGCAGCTTTTTCTTAGTCATATACCTGAACAAGGATAGTAATAACTGAAATGTATGCTGGATATTGCCGGCATGATCAAACTGAGGGAAATTCTCATTTCATTATAAGCAGTGCTTTGAACAGGTCTGATATGTCCCTGAATAAATTGTGAGGATGCAGAGCTGTTTATATGATAGGTATTTTTTTCCCCTCTATTTGAGAGCAATTGTTCTCCCGGTACAGTGAAATTGCTGAACACACTGCAGCCTTAACCTTTTCCAGTCCTGGGGCATGTTGCCAGATTCCTCTTTGGATCCTGTACAGGAGAACCGTGTAACCCCTTTCTGCCTGGCGAGGTGAGAGGGAAAGAGAGAGAAGCATGAAAGTGGGTGGCTTCATGGACAGGGGTTTTCCAACACAACTTCATCTCATATAAACTGGCACAGCCCCTCGTTTGATAAGTGCACTACGTCCTCACGCAATTGGCACTGGCTTTCTACAAAACAGAGATTATAATGGGCATGCTAATCTGCATGCTGAAGCAACAGGCGACCAAAAGAGAAAAAATGAAAATAAATAGCCTGAACACGGTAATTAGCCGAGCGGACCGAAGGGATAATGGAGAGACTTCACGAGGCAGACACAGCATTTGGCAGTTTGACGCGATGGGTCAAAGCCATTACCATTAACTGAACACTGGGAGAGAGGGAAGGCGGCAAAGCCCAATGCCTTCTACAGCACTCTGCTGTGCTGGTCTGTGCAATAACAGGTCTGCCTGGTCCTTCAATATCTACCGCCTTAGAGAAACAAAGTGAAAGCTGTCCTCGGCTGATTAAAGCAAATCACAATGAGAGTGGTGGAAGCGCTGGACCTGCAGCCACTTCACTGAGCGTTTGGCATACGGATCTGCGACTCGCTGCTGCTGTTACGCTGGTGACAGGTGAGGCATTTGCCATGAAGAGCACTGGCATGCAGGCCTACATCGTTTCATAACAAACATCGATTCGCACCTAACTCCACTGTCACGGAAATTGAGAATTCGAGGCTTATTGTCAGATTTTAGAGCAATGAAGTGGAATTTGCATTCAACATATTTTACAGTGAAGGTAGACAGACAGGCTGGGCCATTTCTGTAGAGACAGCTGCCTGGTCATTTACTACTTCAGGGTCAAATTCAGGAGATCAGTTAGACATAGTCTTTGGTATTACCTCTTCTGTTCCCCATAGATACTTCAGTGAAGCAGCATGTACATCATTAGGGTTAAAAACCCTATATGAGCCTCTCTGCAGTACAAATGTGAAACAAATACCCCACACAATAACAGAGCTGCCAGTATCCCTCATTTACTCAAGTGTTTCCTTTATTTTGGCAGTTACCTGGACATCCTTATTCTATAGTAATATGTACCCAATACAGGTTTTATGCCAATTATAACAGAAAGGCTAACGTTAATTAACTGCCTGATATCTTTGTCTCATTTTATTCGGCTTTCCACCCCTCTACACTATTTTGCAGACAGAAATAAGAAAGTTGTGCATTCAGAATCTTTCCAGACAAAATACCAGAATCCAGGGATAATCAGCTCAACAGACAGGGGATTCTGGGTAAGGCAGAACCTTAAGCACTGCTTTTGCAATTTAGCAGGGAAGTGCTTTTCCTTTGAGTTAATCACTCATTAGATTATCACGTCTGACTGGCTCCTGATTTTTCTGCACCCAGGTTTCGATATCATTTTTAGGCAGAACTTCTGCCGAATGCAAATCTTAAAAACTAATCAGTGTGCATTTCATGGTTGAAATGCTGTGAAACGGATATCTCACCAGTATTTTAATTAAGCTTAATTACCTCAAGACCAATTTTTCTTTTTTAAGTAATTCTTGCACAACGGACGCAAAAAAATAAATAATATATTAAATAAATAAATAAAAACATGGTAGAAAAACATGTTTTTTTAATAATTCACCGGAACACATTTGAATGCAGTATTAATTCACTTTTGATAAAGTTGATCTTAACGCGCTGGCCCAGACGGATGCTTGGCTCATGGGCGTGCGGGGCGGTCAGCGCGGCCCAGGGTGGATATGGTACCGTTTTCTTGGTTCACATTTATCCGCCATTGTGGTGCGGAATTCAGCCCCCCGCCACTCCTTCTGCAGGGAGGTGCGCCGCCACAACAGAGAGCAGGATAATTGTCATGTAAATCAGCCATTAACCTTTCTGCCGGAGCGGAGGAGCAGACAAAAATGTTTACCTAGGAGACGGCGTGTCTGGTGGGGTCCACGCAAGGCGGGCAGCGCAGGGAGGGGCAGGAGAGGATCAATCTTTTTGGGAGCACCAAGAGTCTTGACAGCGTTTCCATCGCTCTCTAACAAGTCATACATCAGCCACGAAGGGCACCCATTCGTCAAATTCAGCGCTGTGAAAGGGTGTGCATAAAATACACACATTTGGGCATTAATATGGATCTACGACACATGCAGTCGCACTGCCCGCTCTTCAATAGGCCTTGAAGAATGAACCGAGGGCAGCCTCAATGTGCTTTACTGCTGGTCACCTGAACAGGGACGAATACTTCAGAACTCCCAGAAGAACTGTTCATTTTAAGACCATTAGTAGTTTCAGCGCACGCTGTAAGTGAATCGACGTGATTACAATTGTTCCTTGTGAGGGCTAATATGATGACTACACAGACATCTACTTGTAACTGCATACCAAATAAATGCATAGTCAGTTTATTGCACTAGTATGCAGCTGGTCCTTCTTTAATCCAACTGACTTTGTTGACATTATGCACATCAGTAAGTTCCTAGATGCAAAGTGCCTCGCATCTGTAATTATCAGGAGTGGAGTGTAAAACATAACAAGAGCCTTCATATAGGCCTCCAAGCACCTGGGTGAAATATTTGTCCTACCTGTTATCATGAACAAATATGCCAGAGAGCTGCTGTCAGCTAAGACAGCTGCAGAATCAGATGTGAGACCATGGAGATCTCTTGCCTCTTCAGAATCCTGAAGCTGAGCTTCAAAGCAGAGAGAGAGAGAACACAGCACAGGCAGCACAGAGCAGAGTCACATTCTGTTCCCAAAGATCAAAACTCCTAACGTACAGTAAATAAGTTCAGAAAGATCCTTTATGATCGTCATGAATCCTTTGATTAAGGTCTCATTAGTATGCATTGCACAGGACAAGAGGGGCGCTGTTGTCAAATGAGAATATACAATACATGTGGTGGAGTAGCCAACTGCCATGACGGCGTTACGTTTGATCGATTTTTTCAAAAATGTTCTCAAATAATGCATTTCGTACAAACAAGTCCGAAACGCATTCCCTACAGCTTGTTCAGGATTCACTCGGCTTTCACTCAAGGACCGCGCAAGCCCTTCAGAATAAATACACTGTATAAAGGCCTCCTCTTAAAAACTCTACTTCACGTCCCTCGGTTCCTGATGGATTTTAAAGCAGAGGACCTCAACAACATCTGGATTGGAATGTGAGAGCCTGACAGGTTGGATTTAATGGCAGTGCCAGGAGCGTTGTACCTGCCTGGTTGTGCTGTTAAACTCGTCCAATGTTTCTCTTAACAACTTTTTATCACCTCTCTTACTTTTTGAACAATTTGGAATACCCGTGTGCAGGGCTCCGTCAGCCTGGCAGAGTGCATGTCCTAAATCATACACCAATTCTTTTCACTCTGCAGTCCACTCAGGGAAACTGCTTTCAAACAGAAGACCTTTCCTAACACCAGAAAATGTCCACAGCGGGAGTGAACCGCTGAAGCCTGCAACGCCAAAGCAAAAGGCAGACGGCTCTAAATTCGAGCAGAGCATATTTTCCCTCCACTCGGGACAGAATAACATCATTACTCGCAGACGTGCTTCAGGAGTCTTGGTTTGGCTGCTTTTCTCTGCAGAGTGCTGACCGTTTGACTTGCTTGAACTTGAACAATGAAAGCGGGAATATAAGGGAATATTAAGACACATTCACTTACAAAACTTGCCTCTGACTGTGAGAAGGAGAATATAATTAATAAAAGCCTTTTACAGTACTCTGGGTATCCTGCATAGACTGCTTTCATGCTTTCATCCTCTACAATGTCCTTATTTTCCAAACAGATTTCAGGGTAGGCTAAGAATACATTTTCACAGCACATTCAATTTCTAACAAGGGTTTACATCAATAGGGCAGTAACAATAACAATGGCCTTAAAAGTATCAAGAGGGGGAATTAACAACCTTTGAATAATTGATCATTTATGATAATCCTGTAGCAAACAGCATCATCTAGAGCAATATGTTCAATACAGTTGAGAGTTGACACCTACCGGACAATCTGTGTTGCAAAATGCAGACAGTACTGATCTCTTCAGAACCTGGAGCTGGCAGATCCAGCATACAGGAGATACCTTCACTGAGGACAGCACCAATAAAGAATAAGACAAGGACAGGGCCCAGGAATAGGCAAATCTGTGCTCTCAGTCATACACAGTAGCTGATGGGGTTGAAGAGACAGAGCACACCATCTGTGCCTGGTCCACGAGGGAAACGATTCTCAAGTCTGGATCTGTTGTCTGGCACATTCATAACTAGAAAACAATCCCTGTAATGACTGTGGGCACAGTGACACTACTGCTGGCATTAGTAGGCTGCTAAGGGAATTCAGTGGATGTCAACCCATTAAAGTAAGACTAAATGTTTTTACATGATAAGCCTGTAAGGGAGAGTGATATTGTCCATCTGGTAAGAGTGCGAGAGTAAGAGATACTGGGACTGAGATAAAGAGAGACTTGGAGTGAGAGTAAGAATAACAATGACAGTCCTTATCGATGGCTGGGTTTTTTGGCCGATGCAGGTAAACGGCTGAATATTTTGTGCTGTTGTCAGTTTGGAAAATGCAAACTGCACAAAAAAGGAAATATTTAAGAACTGTCCTTCAGAATAGCTACATTTAAAGGAAACTCATGAGAAAGCTTTAGGTATTCTGTGGGGAAAAACCCAAACAAATATAAAAAAAATAATGTTTTTAAGGAAATATACAGGTGTAGGCATGTCTGGCTTGCCTATAAATCAGAGTATCATAATTCTCACAGCTATTTCTGCAGCTATTATTGTTTCGTTTCAAATTCCAGAGCATAATACACTCAATGCAAAATAAGCAAGTATGTTGTTGTAATTACAGATAAGGCACGTGGCTACATTCCCAAAGGAAATCCTCTGTTCACAATACATTTTTAATGGTACTAAATGAATAAATAATCCTATAGCATATGTTTACCCCTGAACACTGCTGTTTTTATTCTTCGTTTAAAACAAGGATGCAAAATATTTAGCAAAGGTACTTCCTTATTAGACACAAAAAAAAAAAAAGACAAATCAGATCATAAACCAGATGTGATTTTTAAATATAGGATACAGCCATTTCCTAGGCTTGGAAAATGAGCTCACAACTCCACACACGAAAGCATCCTCAGCTGCTGAGGAGCTAACCTACTTATACACTGTGAAAAAAGACCTGAACACTGCAGAGAAACCTGTGCACATTTATTAATGCCCAAACACCATTCACCTCATAATAAAAGACTAGCAGAGTTAATCCAGTGTTTATATTTGTAACATTATGAAGAAATGGGCTACATGGAGAAAAGGGGGTTTCTATGATGGGCATAAAAGAGAACTGCTAAACATTAGACAAGTCAAACTCACAATGTACGGTGTGTGTTTTGACAGGGTATTCCTCACAGTATAACTAATCCATCTCACGGTGTACCACACAAGCGATGACTGGTTATAACTTTAACAGCATTTTGTGTATACTATTAAACCCGATTTATAATTGTACCATTAACTATTATACTATCGCTATATATACACCAACTACATCACGCTATTAAAGGACTACAGCATTACTCACAGTAGTTTATATAATCCACACATTTAAAATAAGAGGTAAATAACACATTTCAGGATGTGTGTGTGTGTGTGTGTGTGTGTGTGTGTGTGTGTGTGTGTGTGAATGTGCAGCAACAATAATAAATCAAATCTAACACCACGCGTAACGCAGAGAGCAGAAATGCACTTTGCTTTGTCAGCCTCACCTCTCTGGGATCCGCGCCCATTCATTTCTCTGTCACAGGAGGACAGCTGGGGAACATTGTGATAACCTTATGTTGCATTGATCTGGGGGGGGGGGATTAGAATTTCCAGTCAGAAACTCCTGCTATTGGTTTGACGCACCAATATGACATATCCACAGGATCAGCTTAAACACGATTTTGCTTCACTTTAGTCTTCAAAAACATTCAAGTTCTGACAAAAAGGTCTATTCCCCTAAATTATTCAGGGAAATAATTTGCCAAACCGGCTGCACTCTGCTCCGACAGCATCACTCAACCTCTTTTGTTGGTGTATAAGTGGAATTCCACAGAGTTTTCCCTCCCTGTAGAAACAGGATTGCTCAATGGACTTGGCTGCTTAAGAGAATAGTGAACAAACATAGATGGCCTGGATTCTATTAAACAAGGGTGGGCTGTGGCTAATGACGCATCGTTCTAGCAGCTGAAAATATGGAAATATAGCAAAACAACAACAATACAAGTAACACAAATAAGCTAATAGGTATTACCAGTGAGTTGAGTCATTTGTCATCAGAAGAAAGTTACAGGTTTAAATAACAAAATGTCATGTTAAGGTCGTGTTAGAAACCAGTTTGTTACAGTTCTCAGGCTTCTGAAACACCATCGTCTTTGTGCAAATGTAACCTCTACAGATAAAATATGTAACCTGTAAATGACAAACATTTAATGTTTATCATATTGTGCTTTATGACCCAAATTGACCAGAAATGGTCATTGGAATATTGCAAATCCCACATTGTGTAGATTCCACCCTGCAGGAGTCATCAGTGTTATTCTCCTCCCAAGGTCACCTCCTTCTGAAACATAGTGAAGTAGCTGAACCCTACAGCATCACCCATGACTCCCCTCCCTGGTAGCTTCGGGACCCACACTTGATCAACTCAATAACTGGCAGTTGTGGCCTTCAGGCAAGTCTATTTCATGGATGCTGGGACTAATGATGGGCTTTTTACACACAATTCTTAACCCCCCACTCTCGCCCCCGCCAAACACACACACAAGCCCTTGTGCGAGTTTGTAGCCTATAGACTGCAATCTTTCACACATCAGACACCAATTGCTGATCCGTTGTACAGTACATCCACTTGGAAAACACAGGTGCATTCTGGAAGGGACTGTTATTAATCCAGCTGACACTACAAAGCACTCTGATCAGACAGTTTCCCCCGGTCCTGAAGTAAAATTCCATTCAGACTTTGCACACCCACGCTTTTAAAATGGGTCTTAAAATGTGCCTTTTCCCACAAAATAATAGTTTTCCATCAGACCCTGGTTAAATAACTACTGTGAAGATAAAGAATGGAAGAGCTTTGATAATACCGTTAAATGTTTTTGACCCACATGAACTGTGTGCACAATCCTGCAATACCTGATATGTCTTAAGGCGTGTGGTACCAGCACAGGAGTGCTTCGTAGCACCAGCTGGGTTAATAACTATCCCTCCCAGACTGCACCTGTGTTTTCCAAGCAGAGCAAGTGCATATACTCATATATCAATGAAATAATACAATCATCCATTGCAACCTTATAACAGAGAAGAATGAGACAGAAGAGTATGGTTTGCTGTTGAGGCGTATTAGGTTGTTGTGAGCAGTGGTTTGGGATCGCAGTTTGACCTGGACTGAGGAGGACACAGGAGTTCTTCGTTTGTGTTCTGAAGTTGACAATCAAGTGAAGGCCAGAGGGGAATCAGCAAAAACAAGCAAATTTTCTTCAAAGTTGTGCAAGCCTCACGGTCTCCATTTTCAGAGGTGAATAGGCTATTAGTTGAGACAGACAACTTATTTGGTGCTGTAAACACATGCTTGTATGTATTAACAAGACTTGACAAGTACGGTTGGATTAAATGGTATTCACCTTGGAAGTTGTGTATGGAGTCTCTGACAAGCACTCCTTACAGTGTTCAAAAACACGATAGCAGAATTATTAACTCCATACTGACTACTGTCCTCAGTGCCTTCTCACAACCAAAAAATCCCTGATTGCATGCAGTGAACTGGCATTTGTTTATCTCCTCTGTTCACCATCACACAGATGGCTGATTGCTGAATGAATTTACATCGATCTCTTCAGAGTCTATTTTATGTCTACCACTTACATTTAAACACTTACATTAGAATAATTGTAGACCCTTCCATTTCTTCTCATTTGCCTGAATAGAACCTGTAAAATATGGAGTCTGTTCAAGTGCCATCCTTAAGCAGGATTAAATGGTACCTGGTGAGGGAGATGCCAAAGGCAGGGCAGCACCACTATCTGTGCAGCTCTTCTGAATCACTCATGACTTCATCCCTCAGAAGAAGTAGGTCAGCCCCACTGTAAACCATTTCTTCTCTGGGCGTCACCTGTAGATTGTGCTATAAAACATCGCTCCTACAATATGCTTGCTGTACGACTTGTACTTCATACCTGATGTGCTACGACTGTACAACTGCAAATGACCAAATTATTAGTCTAAGGAGGACTGTTTTTAAAAGGGGTATAAAGTCGGGCCCGTGGGGATGGGGCCAGTAAAAGCACTTGCTGCGCCAGCCCGGCTATGGCTTGGAGCTCCATTCGGGAGAGGCGAATGGCTGTTCGCCCCCTGGAGGGGGGAGCCAAGTGGGCATGAGTTTGCTGTGTGCAAACAGGGCTCTGTGTGACGGAGTTACGGTCGATGGCTTGGCGAGTTAGGTCTCAAAGGAGGCGGTTTGGCGTCTTTGTCACTGCCTGGTCCAGGGTTGTGGTGGTGAAGGGAAAATGGGTGGTGCAAGGGAAAATGGGTCACTTAATTAGAAGAGGGTACAATTGGGCACCAAAATGTGAAAAAATAATTCAGCAGAGGCTGTTTCATACTATAAAAATAACTGTAAAAAGAGTTTATCTTCCAGTTGATTGGATACTAGGTTATAACATTCAATCCAAAGCGGGTGATTTTTTCCTCAACAATGTGTCCTTGAACTTGAGGAAAAGCTTAACAGTAACAGTAGTCCATACCATAATTTATTTGGAAAAGATCATTCAATTATATTTTTGTCCAATGACAATGAGCACGCCATTCCACCCTTTCTGTCTTCTGTGGTGAATACCTGTGAGAGCTGTAAACAGCCGAAAAAAGCCAAGCTTCTTTATTGAGCAAAGCCCTTACAGGTGTGTACTGCAGGGAGCTTCTGCGCCAGACTGTTTGCACAGGAGGGGCTGGGAAATGAGGTGATAGCTAACTAACTCACGTAGAGGACCAGCTTGAAATCGGGAGAGGAGTGAAATGGTACAAGGCAAGTTTTGTGTCTAACAGCGGGTCATAGAAATGCAGCAGGCTCTTCACAGTAAGAGATCTTGTTTTTCACAATGCGCTGAAAGTAAACTTTGATTGAATTTACTTTGTTTTTGTCTCCAAAATGTAATTTTGTGCAATTCCACCTGGTTGAAAAGAATAAACAGTAAGTACTGATTGAGCAGACTGCAGAGACTAAGTTGTGACCATTAGCTGAAAACCCATCATGGTACCGCTTTCACGGAGCAATATGTAAACAAAGGACAGGCTCTTACGCTATGTTCACATCAAAAGGAATTGCCTTTTCAATATGCCAGTTCTATGCAATGATTGTATTATCAGCTATAAGCAATTCAAAAGTCAGTTGACAAAATTGGTTTTAACAAGCCTCTTTTTAATTACATTGAAACACCCCGAGGGGCAAAACTGCAGACTTCATCTCTCAATGTCATTTCTCTCTGTACAGAGTACATTCACCCTGTGGCAATTTAAAATGGCTTCTTGTGAAATACATTTGTCCCAATTTCTGTGTGCTTATTTATTTTTGTTATTTGGTTTCAGCCAACTAATGTTTTTTATAAACATACAGAACTAGATACACAATTCATTTTATTTATAGCCAGGACAACCTTTTTTGTCCTTCTAGCTATGAAAAAAACATGACCAATTTCTTATGGAGAAAGAAAAGCTTGCTTCATTACACTCCAATATCTGCAATTCGATTAACAAATGGTAATTAACAATGTTAATTGCCCCTTTGAAGACAGGTACACAAATAATAAAACGCTGAATAAAGAAAGCCTGATGATAGGGACACTAATTGCAAAAATAGTTAATGGTTTTCACAGACAGCACTCATCAACCCTTCATTTCAATACAATGACAAAGCACATTCATTTCTTCAGAATGTATTCATTCAGCACATATATCTCATGTGTGCATTGCAAAAAAACTAAAGACTAAAGGTTTTCAAACCAAAAATTTCAAAATGTGTAAGTGAGAAATAATCATTTCACGAAAAGGTACAGATATTGCCAAATCAAGGTCATACAAAGTTGTAAAACACTATTCTAAAACCTATTCTGCGATTAGCAATATTATGCTCAATTCAACCTTTAATTAAGTACCGGTAAGTAAATAATTGCAAGCTATTACATTTACATTTACATTTTAGGCATTTAGCAAACACTCTTATCCAGAGCGACTTACACAGTTTACATTTCTTTACATACAATCCATATATACAGCTGGATATTTTACTGAAGCAATTCAGGTTAAATACCTTGTTCAAGGGTACAACAGCAGTGCCCCACCTGGGAATTGAACCTGTAACCTCTGAGTTACAAGCCCAGCTCCCTAACCATTACACTACACTGCCGGCCCCTATTACAGATCACGCTCAGCCAAAATATTGAAAAGTGTATGTGATGTTACACAGTCAAAGCTAGCTAATTAGAAATGAACAAAACTGTAGCATCCTACAGTAACTAGCCAACACGTACACCTCATTTCAATACTAGATTTGCCAAAGGATGCATTCATTCAGCACTCATTGCTGACCACATACTGTAGCTGATATTTGCTTAGCGATAGTAGATGACCCCTCCATGTCACAGAATCAGATTTTTACAAACTTGACCCTTAAATCCTTGACTTTAAACAAAGTTTGTTGACAATTTAGAGCCATTTTTCTTGGGGAATATTACATCATGCACTGTCAAGATAGGGAATTTTCAAATAGATATAATAGTCTTTTATTGCAATGGGGTCACAGCCTATAAATCGGGGAATTTAATAACAGCAAAGGACATTGACCAAGCATTGCAACAGAGAGAACTCTTAACGGAGTCATGTAAAAATAACAAAGGCAACATTCTTTCTGCAGAACGCACAAAAGCACTAGACTTGAACACCATGAGGAGCAATGATCTGTGATATGTAGATAACAACTGTTCTCCTGCAACGTTACCCTATCGAAGGAGCATCAAATGGTTTTGGACAATTGCCATTCAGTGTTTGTATTGGTTTTTGAAGGATTAACCAAGGTTGGTTACAGATAAATCAGTTAATACCTCTGAGATAGAATGGTAAGATTCACATTGAGCAACCAGCTGGTGGTAGTCTTAGGACCTGACTGATTTGAGAAAAACAAACAATAAAATAAATTGTGAGACCAAGAGACAGAAAAAACACATGTGCTGGGGGCATTTGTCTGCGCTATTATCATATAATATAATACATATTAGCAGACGCTTTTATCCAAAGCGGCTTACAGTAGTAAATGCATACACTTTTCAGTATATGTGGTGCCAATGGGAATGCAAACCCACAACCTAAGCGTTGTTAGTACCATGCTGTAACTGCTGAGCCATACAGAACCACATCATGTGGATGTTGTTCTCATCATGCTGTTGTCCCCTTTCGGTCTGTCCCTACAGAGCATGCCACAAAAATGAGCTGCACCCACACGGAACCTGAGGAGAGGCCAGCCGCTGATGAGCTGGAGTGTAAAATTTGTTACCAGAGGTACAATGCCCACAACCGCAAGCCCAAGATCTTGGACTGCCTTCACAGGGTGTGTGCCCGTTGTCTCAACAAGATCCTGGACATTGGAGACGGCTCTCAATTCATCAGCTGCCCTTTCTGTCGCCATGAGACGGAGGTCACGGAGTACGAGGTGGCTGGGTTGCCCGACGACTCCAACATCATGTCCAAACTGGCCACAAGGGACAAATCGTGGAGCTCGGATAGCAAGGAGGTGGTCCTGACCCCCAAAAACCTCTCCTCCTCCAGCCCTTCCCATGACTCCTCCAACTGCCTGGTCATCACCATTATGGAGGTGCAGAGAGACCTGCAGGGCTCGCCCAGTCGCAACGGCAGCTCAGACTACTATGCAGAGCAGAGCCTGGACTCCATATCGGTCACCTCCAACAACCAGATCGACCAGGATGTCTTCTCCAAGTTCTGCAACCACGTGCCCAGGATACTAGTCTGGCTTCTGGGCTTCTTCTACTTTGGCTCGCTGCCACTTGGGATTTATCTGCTGGTGATTCAGAGAGTGACGCTGGGTATCGTGTGCGTGAGCCTGGTTCCCTCTAGCCTGACTGTGTGCCTGGTGTATGGGTTCTGTCAGTGTCTGTGCCAAGGCATGTGTGACTGCTCCTCCAGGAGCTGACTGAGCCAGGCCCTGACGGCTACCAGACTTACGTGCGAGGCAGAGGCACACAGTACCTCGAACACCACCGACCCCGTTTCAATGATGCTTTAAAAAAAAAAAAAAAAAAGTGGTGATAAAAATAAAGAAGCAGATTTCCTCTCCCCAACCATCTCCCTCTCTCTCTCTCTCTCTCTCTCTCTCTCTCTCTCTCTCTCTCTCTCTCTCTCTCTCTCTCTCTCTCTCTCTCTCTCTCTAAAAAAACAGTTCAATGTCAGTTGTCTCACATCGGAAGAAGGTGTAGACCGGGATTTGAAACACTGAGCACTCCTTAAGAGCAATGTAACCTGGTAAGATGCACTTATTTTAGTATTTGCACTTATTAGTATTACATTGTGGATGAGTACTGTCCTCCTGCTGTTAACCCCAAGACGATGTAACGTGTTACGTATGCCCTGAAGTAGCCAACTTGTCTTTGTTCCTTTGAGTTTCACAAATCACAAATACACAATGCTTAAGTACAAGCTTTGAGACCAGTAAAACTGTCTTTGAGGGGGACTAAATACCCTAAAAGAGGAAAGGGGAACTACATACTGCAGATAAGCATAGAAATACATTGGGACGTTATTTTTTTGCAATTGTTTTTGTATTTCTTTATAAAATACATTTCATTGAAAGTGCAAAATGATAGATGCCAATGGTGTCATAATAGAGTTTATCTGTGTGTTGCTGTTCTAAATAGTGACATGTCTGCTGTTAAATAAATCCACTAGTAAATTCATAGGTATCATACATGTGCCAACATTGACATTTTAGGTTGTTCTAAATGTTTGATGTCAGAACTGTGAACATCATAATGTTTGACTATTCTTAAATCCTTCTTAACATGGAGCATCTTAAATAATATGCAAATGAATTGAAAATGTATGGACTTTAAAATATATTTTTTGCTTCTCTTGGAAATAGAATTAGACCTAGGAATCTAGAACATGATTAAACAAATTAAATTTCCATGGACCAAACAAAACAAAATATAGTGCAAGTGTTTTAATTCTTCATGTGTTGGAATCTACAGCTCTCAAGCATATTGCTGATTATATATAAATATAAAAAATATCTACAACCAAAAGGTCACTGCCACGTACATTTTGCACTGCCACATAACAAATAAAGCACTGAAAATCACAATTATTTGGGGGAATTATTTTGTTACACATATATATAGAAATGAGGACTTTGGATTTAAATGCCAAGGTCAATAAAAAAAACCTTCTTTAAAAAAAAAGACCTAAGAGCATAATCAAATCTACCAGCTATATGCTTTTGTATCAAATCCTCATTGATTTAAGATTTACAGATGATCAAATCTGTTCTTCTGTTCGGCCTGTTGCAGTGTTACTCGTGGAATACAAACACTGCTACGAATGAGAGTTTTAATTCCCAGCATGAGTCACATTTCTTTAGTACCCGATTCAATTAAATTCTCTGCTTCACTTGAAGACATAGTGGCGGGGTAAACACTCCAATAAGTCAATACATGCAGCACGCGAAAAAGGTTTGGTGTCTGTGAAATAACTGGATTGGTTTACACTGGGTTTCTCAATACACTGTAAAACAAAAGTTCCACAAGGACAAATTCTGTCTAAAAGCAAAATAAATCCATCACCGAATGAATGCAGCCAACTAACAGTACTGTAGAGTGGCTATTATGGAACACACTTCAATATGGACTTATGTCCTCTCGTTTTTAACTTAATGATGTAGCTGCATGGTCACAGACCAGTAAACAAAACCATTCAAATGATTTCTTACGACACGTTGCTAGCAACAGACACACAAATGTGGGCACGTATAGGTGTCAATACACTTACTGATTTAATGCAGCAATTGGGTAGCAAATCATTACCTATTTCCATGCTCTACATTTATGCTACATCACTACATATATTTTATATATTTTTACAGTACTGAACTATCGAATGTTAACTATTTAAGCATCTTCTCCCACCCTGGTTGTATCAAACTGTAACTGTTGGTTTTGGTCATGGATTTGGATTCGGTCAACTAAAATTATTTACACCCTTGAGAAAGGTAAGTAAAGAAGGCTGTATAACATAAACAACACAGAAAATGAGCTATTGTATTGTATTTAAAAAATATATATTTTTTTTTTTAAAGTTTTGTTTAACAAGTAATATTTGTTTTTCCAAAAATATGTCACAATTCAATCTCCTAATAATTTGATTGAATAAAATCCAACAAAAATAAATCTGCATTAAAATGCTAGCTTTTTAAGTCCACCGCAGTCTCAGGGAACTGTATTGTGGCCTCTCATGGCTTCCCGTTTCACTGCAGTATAAAAATGAAGTAACACACACGTAAAATCCATTTGTCATCCATCACCAGGGGGAAAAGCAAAGAACTTTCAGAAGAAACAAGACAAGGGTTATTGACCTTCACAAGTTAGGAGATGGTTACAAACATACATTTAAAAAAATTGAGATATTTCTGAAATCTTGTTCATATTTAGACAACTGTTAAGAGGAGAAGGAAATCTCAGCCACACACCTGCACTGTTTTTCACGCATCACTTTCATTGAAATATAAAGTATAAATGGAGTGATGCAGACAAAGTTCCTTAGTCACTGCAAACCTTTTTGTGATGTGTGAAATATGATCCCTGTGTTCTTGGGGTTCCCTGTGAGAGTACACACGTGAGCTGTTGAAACTTCCTCATCTTCCATCAGTTTGTCTGAAATGAACATGAAATCTGAAATATCTACAGCATTTTCATGGACAATATGCATTTCCTGTTTCCTGTGAGTGTCAGAAAGTATAGGCCATCAAGGTGTCAATTTCCTTTTTATCATATCATATTACAACAATTCTCAGGGAAGTGAGAATAGCCCATACATTCACAGGGAGCAAGCAGGACTTCCTGCTCTGAACGTGGCGCGAAATCACAGTTCTAGCTACTGGATCAGCTATGAGACCAGTGCAAAAATCAAAACATGTTTGAAAAACAAATTGTAGATAAGGAGAGAAGGATGGTCAAATCCAGAGTTTAGTCTTCCATGCTTATTGTAGGTTCTCCCTGCCTGCTCTTGCCTATTTCTCATCAACACCTATATTGTCACTGGTTGAATGGGATTACATCTTAGTCAAATCACTAGGTTCTCACAATGACAAGCTTGCAGCCATGAGGCACACGGTAGGTTGATACAGGAGTAGAACAAAATCGGACATAAGATCAAAATGAGTTAGGAAAGCCGGCCTAGAAAAAAATCCTTCTGAAATCATGATTACCGCTGGTTTGATTATTCAACAAGAAAATCCTTTCCAATGTTCAAAAGCCAGTTTGTAACATATAATACACAATAACCTTTAAGAGGCACATTTTATAAATATGCACCTTTTTTTTTTGTATAATATAGATAGCATCTCTTTCGTTTTCCCACATTTCACTTACATTTTATACATGTTTATGATGGCAATAAATCCTGTGTGTGTTCAAATCCCAGCGCACTGTGATTTCACTTTTCCAGCTTCAGTTCAAATGAACACAATCCAACAATCTAAATGGAAGCTTTAAACTCATGCATTCTTAATAGACTTGAGCTTGGCGTCTTTGCATATACATATTACTTTTTTCAGAGAGGAAAAAATATATATAAGACACATTTTTCTCCACAAAAGGAAATATAGTATATATGCATGTCAACAACATTTATTAAGAGATTAGAGAAGAAAAACTACCTTTTTGGAAAAATGGCTTAAATTACGACAATTTAAATTGTACTTATATACAAAATTAAATATTTAACACCTTTTTAAGGCATTTCAGGCAAATGTGCAGTATGAATTTTAATAACATATAAATAACTTAGCAGCAATCTTTCTCTTCCTGATGACTACTTTTTGCTTACTTTAAACTTTTTATCCCTGGCCATTTATTTTTAGAGTTTATTTTAAAGAGCAGAAAATAACACACATGCTGTTTAGAGGAGATATCTCAAATCCTTCCACCAAAATAAAAATACAAATAAAAGTAAAAAATAAATCGGGGCAAAAAAAAAAAAAAAAAAGCTGCATTTTGAATGAAATGCTTGTGTCGAAAATCTTTAAGAGCAGTCGCTGCCACTCTGTACTGCAGTCACCGCTTGCTTGAAATCTCAATTAAGCTTGCAAATTCTTGCCTGATTCAAAGGATGCCTCACAAAATGTTTGTCATAAAGGCTTTGGCATAGCCTGGCGTTGGTAAATTGAGGGCGACTTCTTGTTGATTGTGTTTCAACAGCTTTTGCTCTCCAGTGTAGACAATGCAATTTCATGGGCAGCAATGAAGAAAACAGAGGCGCTAATTCTGTCTGGAGGGCATGTTGGCTAAATAGAAGAGCGGGTGAGATTGTTCACAGCACTCTTCCTCATTTGCTTTCCTATCAATTGCCATCATGTCTTATTAAAAAAGCTTGCTTGATTACCACGACTCAAGTAAGACGAAACCGAGAAGTGTTTTTCCATGATAAAAAAAATAAAAATAAAAAGTATTCCCTTTTTAATTTCCTAAGAACACCATTTTCTAGTGTCCAAACATGCTTCACATTCTCAGACCTTTCTTACAAATGGGGCACATCACCCCTCTTAAGCCTACAGCAGGCCAAAAAAAAAAAAAAAAAAAAAAAAAAAAAGGTTTTCTTGGCTCCATGGTGCCAGGCTGAGTCTGCCATATTTATTTACTGTTATCATATCTGTCAGTAAGCAAGTAAGCTTGGAAAGTTTTCATTTGCATAGTGCTGACAACGAATGACTTAAAAAACATCTCTGAAATTTCTTTCAGTGGCGTTTGCATGTTTTTTTTAAAAGAATACAGCAGTAATTTCTAATTTAAAATAAACATATCAAACGTCTGCATGAATTATGAATCATTACTATTGTATACATATAAAAAATACAATTCCTAAATTAATTCCGAAATTATAGAAGTATATAAGTATATAAATATATATATATAAACCTCGAAAAATGTTTAATAGCTGTTAAATATTATTTGACAAGTTAGAAAGGATGGTAAAAAATGTATAAACAGCAAAGAGAGAAAGCCTCAAAACAAAGACATCCAGACACCCCAGCTGCAGCATAATGAAAAATATTTCCACGCTGGATGGCATTTCAAAATCCAATCAACCATGGTGAAATATCATTTAAATCCTCATATTTCCCCCATGTTCCTTCAGAACATATTGCTCTCTCCCAAACCATGCACAAAGCACACTTTTTTTAAACAAAGGTTATTCAATTTATAATCATTTCAACCCATGAATGCACACTCTTTATGGCCAATATTTTATATCAACCCAATTTTTATTTATGGTGCTCTTGTACATTTAAATTATTTTCCATCTATGGAATATCCATGACACTATCAGCCCTGCTGCCAATATCCTACATTTGTATGGAAAGATGCAGGCATATCAAGTAGTTTTCAAATTCCAATGTTGACCATTTGCATTGAAATCCCTCTGCATTTTCATATCGTGAACTGGGAAATGTCATAGTTCGATAGGCTTCGCTAATCATTTCATTCTGATGAACTGTTACAGAAATTGACTATGAACAACACACATTTCCCAGTGTCCTGTCTGTTGCCATGGAGATGCTTGCATCTGATGGCACTGCCAGCAAAATGACCTTCCCATCACTGAAGATTTGAGGGTTTTTGTGTGATACTGAAGACAAGCGTGTGCCTCATACATACAGCATAGCAACGTAAAATATATCAAGGACAATGCTGAACATGTCTGACAACTGACAACGCTGGCAAGCCAGACTTACATATAATTAACAGACAGGGGAAAATGCCCACTCTTCCATATATACTGTAGAACATGTGTCCTGGCAGTGGAGTACATTAAATAAGGCACTATCTACAAGAATATACTGCATGTCAGGTGGAAATACCACAAGGTTAAAAAGGCCTGATGTTTGAGGTGAAGAAAAACAATGCAGCAAATGGTTTCAACACTCCCATCTCTATTAAAACAATTTGCAGCTTTCTGAGAATTCTCTCCAGTGAATTGTACAAAGATGATCTTCCTTCTTTACCAATCCAGTCAAAACCTTGCTTATTTAGTCAAATAAACAATGGTTCAGAAAAATCATGTTTTTAACAGTTGCAGTTTTAATTGCACTGCAATAAAAATGCCTTTATATTATCCACCTGAGAAATGTTTTAATGCGAGAGACCATTATACATTGATTTAATGCCGTTTCTTTCTTATGAGTCTGCTGAAATGGATTCTCCTGTGTACAAGGGTTTGGCACATTAGCAAGCGAGCATCATGGTTAATACACTGGTGAAAGGGCATCATGAGGCTCTCCTGCCACTGCCTTCCTAACACCCATCCCCCCCTGTCCCCTGTTACCTAGTACTGGGACTTAGGATGGTCAGAGCCAACAGCTAAACGTCATTAGGCACATAATCAAGTTGGACGGTGATTGGCCTCTACAAACCGAGTGGTGGCCAATCACAGAAGAGCAATGCAGGGAGCGGTTTGTGGAGCACAAAAGACAAACAATTCAATTTTTTTTTAAGGGAGAGTTCACTTAACATAAAGGCCAGTAAGTGTAAAATAATGACCAATAACCATGACATTCTGATTAAATAATTTAGTTTTGATGTATAAATTGTGAGCAAAAAAAGCTGTAGATTGATGCTCTAGCACAGGAATTACATTAGAGCCATTTATTTGAATTCAGGTGAATACAAACAAAAGTTTATCTTTGATGTTAATTTCAATGTTATGATACTACACCATATATACGTATATATATATGTTCAGCACACAGTACAGTTTCCATCTCAAATAAGTACATTCTGATTTGTCAAATTTCTAATATTTTCTTCTCATAAATCTATTCACATCATGGCAAAATATATTTACTGCAATGTGGGCCTGTGCTGTCATGCACAAAACATTTCAGATAATACATATTTACTTGTCCATCTCATGTCGATTGAAATGCAAAGCAGCAGCACTAGGGAATTTTTAAGCCCTACAGCATGAAGAAGTATGAGGTAGTGGACTTTAAAATGTCTGGAGTGTCAGGAAGCAACAACTATTTGTGTCATGGATGCTTAATAGTTTGATGGAAAAATGTAAGCAATTAGGTAAAAATCCAAGAAATCCCAGCAGATGTTCCTTAGTCTTTAAACATGAAACTACACATCAAAGGATTTTAAGCAATCTCCGATAACACTTGCTTACTGTTACCTGAAGTGAACATCATTAGACAGTAAGCCAACAAATGGGAGGGAATGGGAGAGACATAAAATGTATAGAAATGTATGATCAAACAAAAGCATGGGTGGACAGAGATCAATTTCTTCATGTCTTCTAGTTGACCATTATTCAGTGTAAATAGTTTGTTAACTTATGATTGATGCATTTTGAACTGACTCCTGACCTGCCATACGTGCAGGAAGGAGGCTGGAAGCTGATGAGTCAATTGTGATCCGGCTGTGTGCTCGGCCAGCGAGACGCTGTGGATCCGATACAGGTAGGGGGTATTCAGTCAGGTGTTCCCCTCCCGCAGGTTACCAGTCACAGGACACAGATGTCTGCATTGAGCTCAAGGACATTTCCTAGCATGCCTCCAAGGCTGTTGAAATTATAAGTTGCTCAGAATGTGGTGTATAAACGTTTCCCCTCCTACTTTTCTTTTTTGATGAGAAATGCTCTTTTTTCCTAGTACCAAGTATCTCTTTGTTCTGGTATTATGGCAACCAGGAAGGTTGCAGAATGGGGCTGGTTTGTGTTCTCAGCTTTAGTTGTAGGCGGTCATTAAAAGACCAAAAATCTAATAACAAAATAGGCATTATATAGTTTTCTTGTGTAGAAATTAGTGTATATAGGAGTCAATAAAGGACCAATAAAGGACCTATTTTTGTGCATGGCTTGTACAATATGCCAACTAAGTCTGTGCAGACTTAGACTTCTAGACCCAAGGGCTCATGAACTAGAGGTC
The DNA here is from genome assembly GCA_029706075.1 of Aldrovandia affinis. Lineage (NCBI taxonomy): Eukaryota > Metazoa > Chordata > Actinopteri > Notacanthiformes > Halosauridae > Aldrovandia > Aldrovandia affinis. The sequence goes on along the minus strand of JAINUG010000037.1, from coordinate 5,430,107 downwards.
TTTTAGTGAGTGGTGTCACTGGTGATCTCCAAGTGTCCCAAAACCTATCCAAGGTGGCCAAATTGGCCCAATGACCTCTATTCACTTCTGTGCCACTAGAAAACACACTAAAATGTTTTGGTGACTATAAAACATGTTTCTAATACACAAACCATTATACATCTATATTTTGCTTACAAAAGAGATCCCAATGTGTTGGCTCAAAGCATGGCCTAATGACTCCAACTGGCCCAACTTTAAAAAAAAAAAAAAAAATATCAGATTTCAAATTCCACCCGATATGTGCATATAATACACGTTCATATTTTTGGTACATTTAACCGTGATATTTAAAGTAGACCGTGCTATATGATTTAGATGGCCGGTAGGCCGGTAACAGTTAAGGGGTTAACAAAAGCTCAGGGATGATGCTTAATACCATGTACGTTCTTTCTTTCTCCCATTTTGCTGCACTACAAAGACAGCATTTCAACCTGGTCGAAACAATGGGTCTGTGGTGCAACTAAGCTTTTGCTTGCTTAATAAACAAGGCAACAAGTGTAGACATTATTTCATACTAAGCAATAGTTTTCTATAATAATCCCAGCAAATGTTTCATAAAAATCTGCCACCAAGTTAAACTTTCAAATGGATCTGAATTTACTTTCATTTGCACCCATGTTTAAGGGTTAAAATGTTTCCAAGCTGCATTAGCTACAGATACAAGTCATACAGCTCTTTATTTACAAATTGAAATCTGTGCCAGTACATTTGAATTATTTTAGCATTCATTCAGGCAAATTCTTAAATGTTGCCTCCAGAATTCAAACCTGGCATTAAATGGATACGCTCAGTTGGGGAACCTCTTGTGCGATGTGGTCTATCCATGCACTTTGATGTTCTTGGAGTCACTTACATGCTCCATGGAGATGCAGTGAAGGAGCCACTTTGTTCATTCATTCCAGTATTATAAGATTCCTACGCATTCTGCTAAATCTTCATGTCTGAGGTGGAAATTTTACATTTACATTATATTTTACATTTTAGGCATTTAGCGGACGCTCTTTTCCAGAGCGACTTACAAGATGTGAAAATCATGTGTGAATAGCACAAATAGCTCAGCCTTAACATAAAATACCTTGCAGGTAATCGCTCATCCCCTTAAAAGCGTCAAGTGGTCAGTGCGGAGCCAGCCATGGCACTGCTATGTTCTCCTGACTGTTGCCTAGAGAAGTCATTAAGTTCCCCCTTGGCATCCATCCATCCATCCATCCATTATCTAAGCCGCTTATTCCTGGTCAGGGTCTGAGCCTATGTTGCCTAGAGGCAGGAATACACCCTGGACAGGTCGCCAATCCATCGCCCCTTGCGAGGCAATGTAACATTAAGCACATTCAGAATCCGTGAGCTCAAGCCACAGCTGCCATTCAGAGAGGGCGTCACGCTGTGGAACCCGTTGGGAGAACTATACTGAGCAGCGGACATGATTGCTGGTTAAGCCCGTTTGTGAGGTAAGAGCTACAACACTGAAGCCATATGGATCCACAGCTGCCTGCTCCAAACTCAGAAGTCACTGATTAGTGTTACCCTCCTCCCGACTCTCAGACAAATTTTGGCAAACAGGACTCTGCCTCACCTGAAATCTGTAAAGCACAAAATGGTTTAATGTTTAAGGATTCATAATCATTTTAGACAACTAATGCAATGACTGTGAACTAGGGGTTAGACTTTATCGTATAGCTTGCTGGCTTCAAGCAAGCTTTACTGTCAAAATAATAATATATTTCACATATACCATAGATGGGCACCAAGCACATTTGGAATTCTTAACATAGTTTTTCAACAATATAGAGGTTTCAATACTGAAATATATTAGATTGAAACTGCATCCTGTTCCATTAGCTTGATTATGATCATTTAAAATATTAGCTTGTACATTTCCATGTGGCTTATTTCAAGATTGACTCATTGACAGCATAGCCCATTGTAACAAGGTAATGAACAGTTGATTAAATCTTACAATAAGCATCACAGAGTTAATAGATTTTGATCTACATCTTTCAGGAGAAAAGGATTAGCCAGAGCATGAGGACTGGGCATGAGCATTTTGCTGGGCATGAGCATTTTGCTCCTGCTAAAGCAAATCTTTTGTACTGCTAAACTGCTCTCCCTCTGCACAGCCATGTTTTTCATCCCTTATTTACACTAAAGGCGAGAACAACATCTGTTATGTCTAATGAGTCATCAGGAGACAGAGGGAGCAGACAAAGAGTCTGGCCGGGCTGTAGCAGTTATACACACACTGAGTATTCGCAAGAGTATCCACGGGTGTCAAAGTTTCCTAAAAGCATTTCCTAAAATAAACCCTAATCACATCAAAATGCCAAAGAGAAGAAAAATCATCTCCCCCAAACTCATGCATTATTAATGTAGGAAAAGAGGATTTGAGCTGTGCGGTATATTATTCAAGTATCAGGCAAAGTCATTTCTGATTTAATATTCATTTGTGTGGTAATAAACCACCTCCTGGAATTAGCAGAGAAATGAAGCTTTACATGAAAGGGCTGGAAGTCTCTCAAAGAGAACGGGAAACTTGGTTCAGTACTTGGAGCCAGTAAACACATTAAAACCCTGCCTTTCCCAACAATCTTATGCATGACGCCTGTCTGCGGGCTTTCATTTCGCCACAGCGCTGTGGAAACAAAATGTGAAAATGAATACACATTTTTAATTCACTCTACTTTTTATGTGAACTGTTTTTATGTTTATGAAGAAAACCAACCTCTAGCAACCTGCATCAACAACCACTACAAAAAAAGTATAGAAGGGTTAGTGCTCTGCTGCATACTAATGTTCTTCTAAGTTGGGGTTGACTTAATTCTCAATGTTGACGGCAAATTGAGGAAAGTGAGCATGACAATGAACTTAAATACACCCGTCTCTGCAAGCCCCCTAAGGCAGTGAATTTAAAGCAAAGATTCAACCATGAAGATCAAGGAGCTTTCAAAACAGCTCAGGAATGAAGTTGTTGAAAAACATAAACCAGGAGAAGGGTGTAGAAAAGTCAAAGTCACTGAATAGTGATTTGAGCATGCTCAAGTCAATCATTAAGAGGTGGGTAGGTCAATCGTACTAACCGGTCAATGCCCAGATTAAACTGTCCCTCTGCACTGGGCAGCAAGACCAGGACAAACCTGGTTAGGTAAACCATCATCAGTCCAATGGGTGATGACTTTGAAAACAAGTTCAGTGCCTGAGATTGTCCATGGGTCAACAATAACCCAATCACTCCACAAAACAATCTTTTTGTTCTTTTTTTTTTTTTACTTCTTGAGGCATTTGGAGAATAAATATTCTCAATTACCAACATTAGCTGGATTCTGAGCTTGCACATTGCCTAGCAACAAAACAGTTCCTGGGAGGCAGTTGAAAAGTTCAGGAAGCCAGATGGTTGCAAAGCTGTAAACAGCTGCATTGCATAATGTATAGTTTGGCTTTTTGAATACAGTACTACCCAACTAGCGTTAATGGAACATATCAGGATTTTTAGTTGGTTGAATAGCTAGCTAGTTTCCAGTCACAGAGCCAGAAAGCTCCCACCCATCTTGGAGACTATATCAGACTAAATGTACACATTTGCAAAAAAATTATTGAATTTGTAGTGTATCTTTGCCTGCATTGATTCATATTACTGTTCTATAACACTTTACAGAAATAAATCCAGTGTAAATCCAGACTGCAATGCTACACAACAGAGTAACAAACTAAAGTAGATTACAGGACTGTTCAGGGGCAGACTACAATGGCAGCCATCATAAGGTTTGTGTTAATTTGTAACATGACGTGCTCTCACATACACACAAAATTGCGTTGTGCTCCTTTACTTCTAATTGTGCTCCTTTACTTCTAATCTCAATCTGAATCACTGTTTTTAAAGTACCTTTAAGCTGCAAACCTTCAAAATCATGACATATTCCAGGCCAGGCTTCTCATAAACATTCATGAGCGAAGCAAAAGTGGCTAGCACTGGATCTTAAAGGTCAGTAAGGAATACAGAGTGCTACAGTAAAGTACACACAGGTCTAAACTACTGATTAACCATATTTTTTCTGTGCCATTACAAGTACATTTTATTCACAATGCCAATTTACTACAGGAACCAAGTTGGCCTGTGTGTTAGGGTATTTGGTAATAGTTTGCAGTCCTTTTAGAGAATTTCGGAATGAGCCTTGGTGATTAAAACTAAAACAAAATTCAGGCAGAACAGGAAATAATACTTTTCAAATTCGTGAAGCCTTGGCAGAGGCATCATTAATAACCAAATAAATAATCATCAGATCAAACGTCTGTCGTCATGGCATTTTTCTTTTTGGTGACAGAGAGGGTCGTTCAGTTCAGTTAGTGCGTCACACTATTTCTGGTCTGTGTGTACAAGAGACTTGGAAGTGTTCTCCATGCTCGCTGATCGTGAAATGATTTGAACAGGATTCTAATCGACCTCCTGTTAACTCCTCCCAGTGCAGATGGAACTGTGTCCCCTGATTAATGAGTCACCGTGTCTTTTGATTTAGCCATACATGGGTGGGAGCAGGAAGGGGAGGGGTGGGCGGTGAATTCCTCTGGCGTGCCTTTTTACTTTCTCCTTAAAGGAATAAAATTGAGGTTTCCTTTTAGGCCTTCCTCAAACTCATAGGAAATATGCTAGTTCCAGTAGCATTGTCAAATGGCCTTGATTTTGTCGTCAAAGCAGTAAAGGCACTCCACTCAAACATTTAATAAATTTCTAGAATTTAAAATAGTCAATAGGTTTCTGCATGTGGTATATTTATCAAAATGTAGCCAATTTAATTACAAAAAATTACAAAACAGCAAATCTAGCTACTTTCAGGTAGAAGCAACCTTATTTATCCTTTATGACAAATGTAATCCAAAATTGTCCAATCGGCTCTACAGACCAATCCTTTCTGAATTGATCCACTATTGATTGTAAATGAATATATTAGTTTTTTAAGCATTGTGAAGAAAATTGTTCATTGTGAAACATTGTAAGACCATTGTATTTTTCCATCTCATCCTTCCCTTTCATTATATATTTTTTCTCTGTATATCTCGGCCGAGGTATTCTGATTTGTAAAGTTTGTGTAGATTTATCGCAAAAACTCCACTCCAAACTAAAACAAGGGAGATATAAGCAGATGTTTCTGCTTCAGATCAAAGCATGGAAAATATAACTTCATGGTACGTTTGCTGAATATTATTAGGAAACCAATGTTTTTGGTTTTTGCCATTTACAATATTATGACATGTATTTGAGAAGCTAGCTGCATGTTCTTAGCTAAATTAATTAATCTATAGAAATTAAATGAAAAATCCCTGTTTCAAACATTCATTATAATAGTTAAAATGGATATTGGTGGAAGGTGACGCCTCAGTGGCAGGTATTGTGTTTCTCTGTGGCTGTTCAGAAGCTCTGGTTTAGTTCAAACATAACAGTTTTTCAGAAGTGCTACACTTTCCTCTCAAATTCATCCTTACTTCAAAGCCAGATGAATGCACCAAATCACAATCTTCCTATGCATTCTCATCCAGGCTGTAGATACTAGGCACAATAATAGTTATATTATTAATTATTAAAGTAACTGTCTTTTATAAACGGGCCTTAGCCTTCAAAGATCATATATGATGGCAGTGCCACTGGCATGTTTATGGGCTTCTTGTCCTTATGTGACTGTCAGGAATTCACTTATATACAAACAGTGTAGCCTATTTTTTCAGATGGAAAAACCCCCCACATATTGGTATATTTATCTGGGCTACACTATATCCTTATATATGAAGACGTTATGTAATGAATGGAGACTTGAGCACAGTACTTGTCTTCATATAGCAATTCTGACAATAAGGCTTCTTCAGTTAACCTGTGGAAACATAATTAGCTTATGACTTAAAATGAGTTTATTAGACTGAAAAATATGGCAATATGCAAACAAGCATGGATTTATAAATTATATTCTGCTGCCAACTGAAGATCTGTGCTTGAATTGTTCAGACCAGAGGAAGAACAGCAATATACAGAGTCCTCTGCGATAAGACAGAGTCTTTTCCTGAACAACAGCCTAAATCCTTTATCCTTGAGACCATTCATATAGCAGGTAACTCATCATTCTAGAAAGCTTACATACAGGAAACGCTAATCCAAAATAGAGGTGTGGTACAATGAGAAATTGATGCGTATGATTCACAGATGAGAACAGATGTGAACTAAAAGATAAGAAAAGGGAAAATGATCAACAGTAGGACATATAGAATGACAGTAGGACATACAGACACATTCAGGTCCAGAGAAGGAATGTGCAGCCAGAGTCGCAGTCAGCCGTTTAAACTTACCTAGGCAACATGAAAGGAACAACAAAACAGGAAGATTCTGAGCTGCCATGGGTGCCTTTAAAAAAACTCCATCATATTTATTTCTAAGAGAGAGGCTTATCTCGTCTTAGTGAAAGCAATATACATTTAATGTTTGTTTCCTTCAGGGGGAAAACTGAAATTTCCAAATAATTTAAAAAAGGTTATGTAAAGGATTACAATTATTTTCGAACATCGTTAAAAAGACAGAGGGAGAAATGATCTGTGGTCTGTAATGGTCTGACCTGTACTGCTTTTTCCATGACATTGCTGACAAAGCATCACCCTCACCAATGCAAATGGATTAATTGTTTCTGCTGTTGGGTGGGTCAAGATGACACCTTTATCCACTCAACTAATCAGCAAAAATTAGTTCACAATCACAGCGGCAAGGAAGAGCAACTGTTGGGATTCTGAAGACAAAGGGAACTATGAGCTTGGATTCTATCAAAATTATATAAAAATAAATAAACATCAAAAGGGATTTTGGGTGCTGGGTCTGTCAAAAAAACTAAATAAATGAATGGGAAAAAAAACCACACAGGGAATTTTTTTTTATTGCTCTTCTGTGAGGATACAAGCCATTTTCTAATATTGTAAAATCACTGAATACCCTAATTAATGAATCAAAATGTTTATCTTATTTTATTGTTATATTTAGCTAATTAAGTTATGTCTATATTACTACGTCTTGATCTGACATATGAGGCAAAACTCTGGAAGGAATGCTGAATGACAGAAGTGTGCTTTCATGCATATTGAATTGATTTCCTCAATAATCACGTAAAGAGGTACAGGGATAGTTTTTAATATATTCCAGCCATCTAAATGAATTCACTCTGGCAACAACCAGATTTATAGTGAGCAAGAGCAAACCTTTTTTAATGACTGAAATTTTAAGATCATTATCTACCTCCCACAGAGAGGGTTTACAGAGAGATGGTAGAGACTGAAGTTATATTCTTTGTAGCAAGGGAAATATTCTTGGGGAGGTAATACTTCAGGAACTTTCCATTTTAATGAGATATGCTATGCTATGGGAAAATTGCATTCATTGAGAAATTCTCAACTGTAGCCTGCCTTCGATATTAAAATCCATGAGGTAAATATTTATGCACAGAAATCATATCAGGTGAATCCATTGGGTTTGCAATACTGGATATAATCCAGTATGTTCATTACAATAACGGAATTTGTTCCAAACGCATCAAAAAGAAAACCACATTCACTTAAATCAAGCTACACAAAGGGAAGTAGAGCACATTCAGTCCTTTCCCCTGGATCAATGAAGAAAAGTAATGCTCACTAAAATAGTCAAATTATCGCTTTTGCGACATTGTAACCCCTTAAACAAATGTGAAAAAATACAGCTGAGGTGCTTGATTAATACAAAGTTGATACTATGGCTTGTGAGATGAAGTGAACAGTTTGTCCAGAATCAGCTAATTTTGGCGTTGAAGGTGACTCCTGCTTTGAGGGCCTTCACTTGGGACTTTCCATTAAATTAATTATACCTTAAATTGCTGATGCTAATCAAACGACAGATTGCTTGATTACGGATCAGGCAGACACAGCCAGAGCACCACAGTGCTGCGGAACAGGGGCAGACAAACATAACCCTGAGGATCTTCTGGCTCCATTAGTCAAATACAGAGTACCTTTAACATTGGCACAGGCACACAATCTAACTAAAGGGTTAGATAGGAGGGGGTGATCCTGCCCTGTGCTTGCTGGGTTCATCCCAGGCTCTTTGTGATGCTCTATAGGATCATTGCTGAAAATGCAACACTGAATGGAACATCTGCAATGCTACCGAAGCAAACACACACATAAAGAAATTAGGGTATTTCAGCTTCTTCCTGTGACCTTACAAGGTGTCAATGGAGCCAACTGGGGTGATTAGGCCCTGCACATAATCACATAACGCACAATCACACCTCGATTCATCACACAGATGGAATGCAAATTCGCATGTGGATGTGTGTTTAACATTACTGCTTCATTCAAACAGTATAATGGCTGTGGTCAAATAGAGATATATCATCTTGAACACTGAACACATTCTGATAATATCTGCTTCCACAACAAAGGACTCAAAAGCTCCTCTGCAATAGAATGACACCATTTAACATATTTCAATTGCTTCTGTTTAGCATACATATCAGCATATTACATGGCATACTGATTCAACAAACTGCCCGCGTTGTTTCTCCAAAACGTACGGTTCAACGTCGAAGAGATTCTTTTCACCTAGAGGCATTTCAAGTGGCAAAAAATAATGCTTGAAATATGGCTAAGACAGCACGCATCTGAGAGTGCTCAACATATCAATGCGTTCCACTGCTGTTCCAGCAACAACACCACACCAACTACACAAATAAAATGATAATTTTAATGTCCCGAGGAGAATTCAAGATGGTGCAGACTTACTAATCATAACTGTGGCAAATGGACAGGTGCCTCTCATGGAGGGAGTAGCAATTCATCTTTTAGAATTCAGTTTGATGACAGAGGGTTGGTTGAAAGTTCAACCATAAATGTTGACCATACAAAAAGATGTTTTGATAGTTTTATTGAACTAAATGCAAATACAGAAAGGACAGTCTTCTTGAACCCTGCGTTTCCTTGAACAATCCCCCTTAACCAGAAGATGAATGGAGCTAGCCACTGTCTGGCAATGACACTGATCCACAATACCCAAAGGCTTTTTTTTTTTTTTTTACAGATCACCATTAACAAGACAAAATGTGGCTTCAATCCCATGGAAGGCTCATATATCACAAGCCATATTGCACAATTCAATCAGAGCACAGTACTCTCGGGACCGCCCTCGAGAGAAGCATCACTTTCTGTTCATTTCCACAAACAGGCAATTTATCAGTAGCCACAAGTCCACAAGATGTCTCCATTAATTGAAATGTAAACGGTCATCTAATTTTGGTCCTACCTCTTATCTTGATTTTTTTCCCTCCAAAGAATTGTGGCAAGTCGATAGTAAAAATCGAATAAAAACTCATCCCTGAGGCTTCTCACAATAACCTTTGTAAAGATTGAGCGAGAAAAAAAAAAAAAAAAAAAAAAAAAAAATGTCAATCGACCTCTGCTGAAAAGTTTGACATTTTGGGTTGCAGACATATTTCGTTTAATTAGGGCGAGTTGTCAGATGCAGCAGGTTTCCCGCTCGTCTCCATCACCTCATTGTAATGCGTGCTACGACCTGAGAAGCTGTTGGCCAGATCAATGGAAGCCCAACTCACCTCGAGCTGCTGTGCGGTCTCCCGAGAACCTCTGCAAGCTGCCAGATACTCAAATGAGCCTGTGTGAGACCGCCGATCTCTCACAGGAGCTCCAGAAGGTCACAGGAGGCTTTGGGTGAATATGAAATAAACGGGGAGAAGGCTTACCTTGACCTTTTCTTGCAGCTTTCCCAGGCGCACTGTGCCCTCGATGATTTGGGTGAGCACCCCCTGCTTGTCCTGCTCCAGAGCGGAGGCCTGCGACAGAGAGGGCAAAGGAAGGGTTACGGATCTGGGAGCGGAGGGAGATGATAATAAAGGGGATTATTATGCCTGCAGCACCCTTTCGTCTATGCAAAATAAAAATACGAAAAATCACAAAACCTTACACTAAATGTCAATCACACTGTGTATTAGGCATACAGAGAGGATATGAAAATAGCTCATGGCTCCAGACTCTCCCTGCACTTCAAGAAGTGCCAATTTGAATATTTTCCGTGAGAAGTAGGCTATAACATTATAGCGCCAGTCAAAAACAGGCTGACATTATGTAAATATGCAGCACTTTAAAAACTCAGTCACATATTTGCAGAAAGGCTGCAATTCTTCTGTTTGGACTATCAGTCCTCCCTCGCAGCAGAGAATGTTCCTAATCTGGACCTTGCTAAGATAGTCTGACACAGGTACATAGGTGATACAGCCTGCTGGTATCTGGTGGCACCCCACACAGTCTCAGTGGGCTTCCATCATTGTGGAACCTCATCCTGTCAGCAGTCAGGGGCACGATCAGGCTGAGCCACATATCACTGCTCTGAGAGATGTAATCGCAGTGAAAACGTGAGAAAGATGAGGCACTGCATGCATACAACTCTGTAAACATGCACTTGCCAATGAGCTGAGAGCCGCCTTTGGGAATCCAGCATCTTTAAATTACGCCCTTCCCTTATAAAGGAATTGGAGAAAGATCACGATCACACAGTTTAGTTTTTTTTCTTTCTGTTGAGGTAATATATGAGGATGAATTAGCACCCTTCAGCTTTCGACGTCTAGCTGCACGAGGGTTCCTGGTGTATCTCCATCAGTGGAGATGGAGGAGAATCATAAACAGTGTAGAATCCCTCTTTCTGAAGCTGGAGTTATTGCTGTAATTAAGTGACTCAGCTCAGTCACAGCCAACTGGTGCATCAATCTCTGCAATCTGAGATGAATTAAGATTCATATCCTTTCACTCTTTGGCAGTTTAACTCAGATTACAACATGGCTGAATGAGAGTAAAACAGAGCCAGCCTTGTATCAAAAACAGCCTCTTCCTTAAAAATGTAATGCATGCTTAACCCTGGCAATGTTTTCCTTTTACATCTCTCCCAGTGGATACATTATTGATTACAAAAAGCGTTGTTGGCACAGTAGGTATGCAGGTAGCTGGGCATACCTCAGACTCTGAGTCCTTACAAACATTAACTTCTGTACCCTCTGACCTCATGTAAACACACATAATTCAGATACAACTTCAGACACACAATAAAGCTCCATAGTTGGTGTTTCTTCCTCATCTTCTTCTTCTTAATTTTCCTTCCGACTACGTCATAAGAAATGCCCCAATAATGAATTCTCCCCATTGGGCAATATCTACTTCAACCAACAATATAATTCCTTCAACTGTATTTAAACCGATAACATCATCTCTTCATAGTAGCAAATTGCAGGCCATACAGTAGATAATATCATGATTTAGACATATAAGGAAGTGCACATGTGATTTCAGCCAATAGAACATGTTCAAAAAAGATTCCATATTGCTTTTCCCTGGGAAGTAGCTTGCTTGCTATCTAACACTATTTCTACAGCCACCAAACTACATTTCTATAATGTATTTCTTATCATTTCACATGTAAACCCTGTATCATTTGGTTTGTGTCTCAGATAGCTACGGTAACTACATAGCTACGGTAAGGTCAGTCACGTCTGTTTTCAGTTTCATTCAGACATCTGGTTGTATAGAGATTATATGTGTTTTATATGTGAGTAATTTGGCTTTTATTTACCTTGTAAATGTTTTTGTTGAGATTACTAATATAATATGAAAATCCAATTGTATATAAGGGTATCTTTATTTTCCTTCCAAAAATGTACTTTGCTGAACAACGTAGCAGACCAGAGAAACCGACAGCTTTCTTAAAGATGAAAAATCTTTAGTCAAAGCCTCTTTTGGATGATTACATCAGAACCTGAAGCTGTTGGTCGCAAAGCACATGTTCTGTCTCCAAAAAACATCTACCACTGAAGATGACTTGCATTGAGAAGGACATCTAAAGGCACAATTTCCCAGCAGACCTTTCACCTGAGAGACTGTGAGCCTGCTGACATCTCACAGGAGATATGAGATATGAGCAGCAGAATTTTTCCTCTGCCTAGAACATGCACAAAACATAACTGCAATTGTGCCTGGGGAAAAATAGATTGATATATGAAGAGGAAAAAAACAATAGCGTGCATGGAATGTTGCGGCTACAGTGCTCAATTGGCCTGGAGCAAAGTTTTTCTATGTTTTCTTAATCAGGAGCATCAGACTTGTGAAAATTATACCACATCGACTCACACTGCCAGAAGGTTATTTCTCTGACAAACCCCCCAACCCAATTCACTCACATATTCTAAAAAACATAATATTGACTAGAGGTTGCCAGAAACCGCAAGGTTTTCAAGTCAAAAAGCTGGTGGCTTGGAGCAATGGTCAAGAGTTCCTAAAGATAGTTGTTTAATGAGTGAATGCTGCTGTGCAAAATGTATGCATGAATCTTGTTTAGAAAAGAAAACACATTTGTACGCATCTAAAGATAACAGCAGAGCTTACCATGTTGGGTGTGGCTAGGTATGGCTTGGGCCCAAGAGGCATAAAAAAGCCACATACAGTCTATGCCAGAATGTGTGCCAAATGAGAGATTAAATAAGGGTTAATGTGGAAAATGTTATAGCAGATATATTGGCTGTTGTCTTAGACCTAGGGCAATGAAAAGTATGCACATTTATGAACTGTGAGCAATAAGTGTGCCAAATCTGATGCTGTCAAGAGCCATGTTGGGGAAGAGCCAAAGGAGGAAGAGGAAGAAGAAGAAAGACAGAAACAACAGACTTTCAGCCAATGTAGATTGAAAAGCTAACACATACCTGCAGTAGCAATGGTAAGGATACAAACGTATGATACAGAAGGAGTTCTGACATTATATTTTTTTAGTGTGTTTATTCTATTCTCTATATCCATGATAACATGGTTTTAGTACAGGGTTTGATGAGGTACCTTAGAAAGGATTGTATCATACATACCTTTAGCTGAATTATGTAATAATATTCAGATTTGAATTCTGAAAGATTATTCAGCCTCAGTTCCTTATCTGCAGTTATGGGGTGTAAACTCCCTGAGGGTTGCTTGTATGCTCATTTCCATCCAATCAATTCCCTTGGCTTAACTGGACCAATTAATTGGTGAAATGAGTTAATCAGCCGTGTACAGCTGCATAGATATTACTAATACACCCCTCAAATTAGCGCAGTAAAATGCTTCTTGAGAATGTGTCACAAGAAATACAATGTTCAGCTGCGATTTATCTGTTGATACAAGAAATGTCAAACCAAGTAAATATTTGGGCTGACTGGATAATTAAGAGCAAAAAAACTGCTAACATGAGCCTCTCCAGGAATTGAGTCTGACAGCAGCACGAGGCTGGGAGAGTCACATATTTTTTAAATCATTTTTATTTATAATTAAATGTTCATCATTTTGGAAGCAATGAGACTTTAGACTAGTGCGCATGTTCTCCAAAGTGCCTGCTGCCAGCCGCTTCTTTTCATTCTGCAGACCATTGCAACGGTCATTGCCTCAGATGACTAGACAGACTTCAGGCCGCTGATTGGCCAGAGTCGTAGCTCTTGCGCAACGGGGTGGGGAAAACCCTGTCCGCTAAAACCCTCCCTTCTTGGGTGACACACGGGCCCTGGCACGGTCAGGATTTGATTCTGGTCTGTGGAGCACATCACTGCACCAAGAACTTTAGCTGGGAAACATTTTCTGGGTTTTTTAAAACATCCACATCTCTATGGCATCCCTTCAGCCTGGCTTCCACTGACTTCCCTTATCTGTGCTGTCCTAATGCAGGTTGCTGTAGGCACGGGCTGTACATTTCAGCTGGTCCTAGAAAATATTTAGAGCTGAACTCTTCTGATAGTGTCTGCACCCGCCTACCTTTTGCTTGTGCGTGTGAATAAAGAAGTCAGGTTGCTTACAAAATGTAGTGAGTTTGCTTGTTAAGCTTATGAAGGAGGAAATAAATCCTGATGCTTGTGCTTCTGTAATTCAGGTTTCGGAAGGACCAAAACAAAATATGAAGATCTGCAATACAAAATGCTTAGTTTCTTGCAAGTACTATCAATGACATATGGGGAAGAACCAAAGCTATCTGACTAGTAAGAGTAAGCATTTGCAAAACACTTTGTGACTATTGCATTCTACAGAATAAATGTGTGTTCCTCCATTTGACCTTAGAAAGCGAGGTCAATGTCAATTGTTACTTAATGCTACAGACTCTGAGTGATTGTCCTCACCCCGTGTTAAAGCATTTCTTTCCTGCAGAGCGGGGTGTCTTTCACAGACGACAATCACCCTGTCCACAGAAAACGAGCAGTCGCCCCCTGGATTGAAGAGCATGACACTGACGTTATGACACCGATGTCATGGTCTTATAGGATGATAAAACCAGGAGCATATCTAACAGTAAATCTATATAACGTAACATTTGAAACCTGTTCCAACAGTTTCGAACAAACAGTATGCCCTTTGCTGTTCAATCAGTTTAAAGGTTGAAATCCTTTCAGAAATACTGTATGGGAAAATTCAATACAGCAGAAATATTACTAGAATACTATTAGAACTGAAACAAGTATTGAACCCATCCATGGCTCAGTTCTCTCTGCCTGTCACTGCCCCTGTCTCAACTCAGCCATGTGCAATCAATTCTAATTAGCCCCCATTTCATGTGGCCGGGTGGCAGAATGACCTAATAAAAGAATACCCTGGGGATACTGTCACAGCTGATTGGCCAAACAGTTCTCTCACATTGGGAGCACTTTCAGGCAAGACACAGCTATTATTTGCAAGAGTACATGCTAAATAGATTAGATTTAAAAAAAGAAAACTGGCAGTGCTTTTTGTTCACTACAAATAAATAATGACATATATACTTAGGGAGATATGCTATGGGGTATAATTGCTGTACTGATTGTCTATACAGTTAAGGAACAATCTTTCCAAAGCTACTGTAATCCAGGAGTAGGCTATTGGATAAGTCAATGCATCACACTGTATACCTTTGTAATATTGCTGCATCACCCTTACAACTGCTTTCTGTATTGAGTTTCTTGTGACCTGTACCTCTGAGGCTGGCAAATAGTGGACCACCAGGCCAGCTTATAAGAGATTCTAATATACAAAAACAGTATATCAATCAAACAGGTATTAATGACACGCTTCTTGAGATTATAGAAAATGTATACAAATACTATAATGTGCTCCTGTCCCAGAGAGTCACAGTCCAACAGGTTTCACAGTTCTCTTTAGAATGACTAACACTGGGATGTCCCATCGTGACACTTGCTAGCTGAATGATGTGGTTCAGTGCCTAGCTGAAACAGAAGCCTTCAGTCACTGCCACCATTCAGCAGCAGGGTGGAGAGCCCCGGTGCGTGATAACCACTTAATTCTCGTAATATCCCAGCATGGTTAGGGTAAGAGGACCTGCTTCAGGACGCACTGTGCAAAAACGGCCTCGGAACGAGTGCAATCGTCATCCCACGTAATTAGAGCGCAAGACGTAGAAGGCTGTGAGTCACTGCATAACAGGCCCTGCCTCCTGCCGGGTACTGACGTCTGTATATTAACCACAGCGATTAGATTGACTCTGCTCAATCGGGCGGTTTCTCCCTGGCCGTGTGCAGAGGTTCAGGGGCACAGCGTGCGTTACCATGTGTATGAGCTGGTCCCTCTCCTGCATGGTCTTCTCCGCCAGGGCCACGATGCTGCTCAGGTAGTGGTGGGCCATCATCTCCTTGTCCACGGAATCTTCCACCTGCTGCTTGAGCAGGCCGATTTTCCTCTGAGCTTTTCTGAGGGCGAGCAGAACAAGTGTGAGCGTCCAAAGTTTTACTTCCCTCGCTAAGATATGTAAAGCACAGCGCTTATTTATGGGACAGTGATTCCTGTTATTGCTTGCTCCTGGTGGTGCTCGTTTATCATGTTTTGGCGCTCACAGCCTAGCGCGAGCTGTCACTGAAGGTCGAGTGACAGTCAACACTGCGTTCCTGAGGGTGGATATACAGACATGGGTCTCAGGGGCACATCTCATGTTTTTAAAAACCTGACTGATGTATTTTATTGTCTGTGAGTGCTAACATCTACAGTAAGTTATGGCTGAATTCAGGGAATAATTCATCATTTTGCAAGTATAAATGAGCAATAATTGTGGGCGTACTACTTACGAATTAATAATAATCTGAGGTGTTGTCAAGGGTATGGTACTAAATCCACCTTTGATTCTGTTGAGTCAGAGAGGTGACCATTGGGCGATTCTTGGATGTTGTGTAACACCTTTAAAACTATGTACTTGCTTGGTGGTTCTTCTAATTCCCTGGTAAAGTTGCCAGCCTCCTTGTGTCCATTAAAAAAAAAAAAAAAACAACACTTCCAAATAAATTCTGAAATAGTTGAATCTTTCAGTCATGATCATTACTGTGGATTTGGTTGAAGGCAAATTAAAAATAAAAATAAAGTAATTCAATGAAACACAGGGTCATTCCTACCAGAACAGATAACCATAATGATAACTATGAAGACAAAATAAACTTTAATTATTCTGAACTGCAGTGTTCACACTGCAACGATAATTATCAATTGAGCTGCACCAATAACGACAAATGTTGCGATCACTCTCAGACCAATTAAAGATCATTTGTCTCCGACTATAAAATATTTTGAAATGTTTCTGGGCCCACACCCTTCTGTTTTTCTTCAGACAGAAGGCTGACCCCTATGAGCATAAGGTTGGTTTGATTGAGTCCAGCAAGTCTTGTTTGACTGAATAGCATATGTGCACGTATGTCTTCATTAAACACAAAGAGGGAGCAGGCTGTTAGGTTTATGGAATACATTTTTGTGACACTGTAGCCAAGGCCCAAAAGGACTTAAAAACAGAAAACCATTCATTCACTCATCCCAAGCACCTTAAATGGCCTTCATCCTTCGACATCATTAACAACTGGCTTGTTTTCATTCCATTTCAGATGATATAAATATTCAGAAGGTAATAAATAAGAGTCCAGCATCCCAGGTGAGGTACCTGTTAGCATGGCGTGATATATCCAGCTCTGTCTCAATGCTCTTAATATCCGCAGCGAGGTTCGTTTTCTCCAGCAGGAGACTTTTCTTCTCCGTCTGGAGTGAGGACACTCTACTCATAAAGTTCTCTACTTCACTCTTCTTCCTCTCCTCCTCTTGTTCAAGTTGCCTACAAAGTCAAGCAGACACTGTAAGACCACTGCAAAAGCAACCCCTCCATGCAATTCTTATGAGAACTAAAGCCAGAGCACATGCTGAAATGCAGGCAGACTTTCAATCTTTCATTGAATGGGGGAAAAAATGGCCTGACCACTTGTGTCTGTACAGTATATCTAATCATTGTTGTGATTAACCACTTAGAAAAGAGGCATAATGTTCCACAGTTTATTGTCCACCTTGGGCAAACGCATTAAGGGGCCATTAAATTAGTGAGACTGAAAGCCTATTTGTCTAAGACAATGGCAGACATTCATGTTGAATGACTTCCCCTGACTGTAAATAACCTGACTAGCTACAGGTTAATTACCAACACATACAAGAGTAATTAAATATTACAGTAAGAAAAAGCTTTACGAGGGAGGGAGAGACTAAAACTTCTGAATGTGCCATCGTTTCATTCTGTAGTCCTCACTACCTCAATGTATCATTGACATGCTATTGCTGTACAGCTCGCTGCTATAAAGTGCTTGTATTTATCTTACATTTACATTTTAGGCATTCATTCACAGTTTACATTTCTTTACATATAATCCATTTATATATCTGGATATTTTACTGAAGCAGTTCAGGTTAAGTACCTTGCTCAAGGGTGCAACGGCAGTGCCCCACGTGGGAATCGAACCTGCAATCTCTGAGTTACAAGGCCAGTTCCCTAACCATTACACTACACTGCCGCCCACTTAAACATATTTTCTTGTAAACATATATTAATATACTGAGCAATGCTCCTAGCTTTTTGTTAAATTTGCAATGTCATGTCATTGGCAATGGCAATGTGCAATTTTATAGGTTGTGCTCATAAGTACATAAATGAATTGAAATTGTACCAAGATTTTGGCTGAACAATCAAACATTTCAGTATAACACAAACAAATTAAACAGTTTTTTGACAGTATGTGGCTGTATGTCACCTGCAATTTGACACGCCTAGTACAGGAGAAGGCATTCATCACACCGCAAAATACCATTATACCCACATTATGCTTGCTATAATTCTCATTGTTAGAGATGTAGAGCACAGTTTGGGCCCAGATGGCTGATAGGTTTGCCACTTACAATTTAACAGTTCTGGAGAGGACTGTAATGTAGACTCAAGGAATACACCATACCATTTTTTAAAAGAACAAAATCTTCACTGTGAAGAGTTTGTGTAAAATGGTAAAACACAGCTGTTCCCAAACAAATGGCTTCACTTACAGAAAATGTCTTTTTTTTTGAGTTTAAAAAAAAATCGGTTTGGGAAATATTTCCTTCGTTTTGCTGGAGGGTGAAATTGATAATTATTTTTTGTTCCCTGGGATCATTCAAGGTTAGACTGTTTTGTCTAGATTGGATCGAAGTGAAGAAAAACATTTTTTCCTAACCACCTCCAACACATACCAAATAATCACCGCCATGCTGCATTCCAGCTTACCTTATCCTCACACGAAAAGCACACAATGAACTTGTTAAGTGTTACATAAATCATTCAAAACAAACATCTTTGAGCCTCCTTTGGGTACATTTAAACCTTTTTTCTACAGTGTCTTTTTAAAGCATCCGTTTTCTTTTAATGACAAATGCTTACAAGGCTAAGAGACTTGCACAGATGAATGACGCAGGCAGCACAATTACAAGGCAGAGGGACTTGTGCGGTTATACATGCCTTCAGTATCTTAGCATTTAAGATTCAAAGCCCTCTCCCAGACTGTTTATACAAATAAAGAGATTGCTGATCAATCTTGAGCATGTAACCTGGCAATACTATACTTCATATAACATATAAAGACAGAAATAGAAAGGGAAAGCCTCTGTGCAGACAGTGTAACAAGACGAGACAAACTGAACACGAAGAGCGCTGGGCTTCCAGGCATACAAGATGCCAACTGACACCTTTCGGCCATCGACAGTTTAAAGTAGCAATAATCCCATTTAGTACATACCATCTCAAAAATAATGCTTTGTTCAGGCATATTTTAAGAAATGTGAGGATATCTCACCTCCCGCGTGGTCCCATGGTTACAACGTTCGACGCTGGCCACGGCGACCGGGGTTCGATTCCCTGTCGCACCAGAGTCGGCTCTGGCTGGGAGTGCCACCGGGGTGCCGATTGGCTGTCCGCCCCAGGGAGGGGGGAGGGAAGCCGACAGGACGTTCGCTGCGCGCAGGAGTGGCCCTGTAGTACCGGGTTACAGTCGACGGCCCGGCAAGTGCCGTCTCGGAGGAGGCGATGCTGTGACTACCGGTCACAGGACTACGGCAGCGAACTCACATTACTAGGGGGGGATTGACTTGATAAAATAGCGGGTGTAATTGGCTACCAAATTGGGAGAAAATGGGATAAAATCAGAAACAAAATCTTAAAAGAAATGTGAGGATATCCAAGCTTCTATTTATGAAGAAGTAAACTAGTAAACTAAGTAAAATAAGTAAACGCAGGAAGCGCAGTGATGTAACACCGATCAGCGAGAGAGACAATTCTTGGGGGAAAAAGGCTCATTTAAATATGAATGTAAAACGTGAATGGCATTATAAAATGTAGCATACAGTCTATGGCAGCCAATAAACATCCTGTGACCATGCCCATGTTTCATTGTGATGAAAACAAAAGATTCTCCTCTCGTTATCACCATATAAATGTATGAATGCAAAGCAGGAATAAATGTAAAACAATTGAAAAAACAAGAGTATGCATAAGGCAACATAAAATAGTGCAAGTGCATAAAATTTGTTGATAATACTGAACATGTTGGTTGTGCCCACAGCAATATGCGACTCGCTGCTCTCCTCACTTCCCTACTCGCAGTTAGCACAGAAACCTTTGTGATGTTCTTGGTACCATTTCCAAACTTACCTCCGTTTAAAAATTGTAATTAGATTACCCCCACAATATTTGACACACCCAGTTTTATTCAGATTGATGCTGCCTGAAAAACGTCACGGCACTCCAAGTTTTAATGACAAGCTACATTTCCCTAATTGTCTATACTGACATTGAACCTTTGTAAGTCAAAACAATTATTTCAAATTATAATTCAGTTATTGGTATATAACACGCCTGCCAGTGTAAAGAGACATCTGGAGTTCAAAAAATATAAATATGCCGTCCAACAACAACCTGTTATAATTGGAGCAATCCACATAAAAAGCTGATGTTACAGACACACACAGCTTATGTTAATAGAAATAGAAATTCTCTGGAGCAATAACAGATACACAACTGTTCTTGTTTCAATGGAAGTCGTTATGGTTAACCTGCTTTCTAGTCACCCCTGGCCTCAGTCCTACTTATGTTAGGCTTGTCTGGGGCCACCAGAGCTATGGGACAATATCGTGGCCGGTGACAGGGCCTTTTCAGGACTATTTATCAGAAAGTGCATGTCATCGTCTCCAAAGAGAACCTGTAAGAGTTGGGGACCAATCCAAACATGGGTCGCACCCCTCTTCTTCACCTCTGAATATGATATAAATGGTCGTGTGTTCTGTCAGAGGTGGCGGTGGGTGCGCTGCAGGCCGAGATGACACGGACATGGGAATTCCAAGCTTGACAAAAATCAACACAAAAATGCACGTTTAATAATTCCAATGAGCACTGAAGGGCATTTACCCGACGCTGAGCTCATAAATATAGCAATAATATCTGGGTTTGCCACAGCAGAGACATAAGGTCCCAGGGGAGAAGAGAAGAGAGCCAGGAGCTAAAGTGCACAAAAAGGTGTGGAGCGACAGACTAATGGGGTCTTGGTGAGGAATGCCAGCGAGCGGTACCGTTTGAGCTTGCGGGTGATGGCGCAGTGCTCCTCCCAGCTCACGGCGCCCTCCAGGGTGGAGCGGGCCTGCGTGTGCTGGGCCTGGAGGGCCTGCAGCTCCCTGCGCATCTCACACAGCTCCTTCTGCAGGCTCTCCTTCTCCGCTTCCAGCAGCATCAGCTCCTTGGACACCTTGGACACTGGAGGGACAAACGGACACACAACACAGTCAGGAGGAGCCTCACAGGCTCAGAGAAATGTATTCAACAAAAATGGTGGATTCATAATCATGTGAAAATGCTTGGCGGTGCACATGATTAAGTATAATTATAATTATATCTCTTTTTTTTTTTTTTTTTTAAACAACCCATCAACCTCAGGTGGGTTGCCTCCTGGGCACTTTCAAAATTCAAACAAGATGCGATACATTACACATACTTATTTATGAAGGAGATCAACACAGGGAGATAAGCCAGATGAGCAAAAAGAGCGCCTCACCCTCCTTTATATGGCGACTGTGACTGTCCTTGGATTTGGCCTGCTGCACCTCCAGCTGTTCCACCAGCACCTGGTTCTCCTTCAGCACCAGTTTGGCCTGATCCTGCAGCTGTCGCCTGAAATGTAAACCAGAAAAAAAATAAGACATGCACACAGGCACGTGCGCACATATGCGCGCGCACACACGGGAATGCACACAGGCACGCACATATGCGCGCACACACACACACAAACGCACGCACGCACGCACACAGGTGTAAGTATTTTGCTGCAATCCGATAGAGCATGACACACTTTACTGTGTGCCAGAAATGTCAACACACCCAACATCCATTTGTTCACCTAGTCTAGAGGGAACAGGCTCTAGGCTTGGCTGGAAAAGTTGTGGGCCAAGAGAGGAAAAAGCAACTTGTGAGAAGTAAAAAGAAAAAGGAAAACAACACCCCCAAAGAAACACAATGACTTCAGTCCCCACAGAGCCATTGTTTCTCAAGCACTAGTGCAGTCTAACTTCCAGTCACAAGTCCCCCCTGAACATCAAATCCAATATGTACTGACAAGATTAGTAGGAGAGAGGAACCTTGCATCAGCATTAGGATGGAGTAAGCCAGCAATCAGCCCACCTTCCTTAAGAATGAGAAAATCCAGTCTCTTTCTCCAATTCCAAAATACCACAGAGAATCATGTGATGCCAATTCATATTAATGCTCTGTTCGTTCTGGAGTAGTTGATACACCTCCAGTGTCCAGAAGTAATTTCCTTGACATGTACATTACACACCCCTCATTAATGTTATGCATTTTTAGGTGAGCTGCCAGTTGATTAGATTTGGGGCTGATTACATTTTTTACAATAAGCTAAGTAATGCATTGATTAGCCAATATAATGATGTTATTAAAGTTTCATGCCAGCGGTTGTGCATTACGCACTTGTAATGTAAAAAAGCATGTTTTTATGTATTACAAGAGCATTTTAATTGCCCATATTTGACTTGATTACACTGGGGAAATAATACCTGTTGTGATTCAACAGATAACATTATAGAAAATATTTCAGCCTCACAAAAAAACATAACACACATTGTGAAGTCCAAACTTGAGCAGAAGGTACTTAATTACCACAAAATGATTTGCATGACAGATTAAGTAATTATACTGGTATTCTTGCCTTCATTTTTTTCCAAGCCCATTGTTTTATGAGAATGAAAATATCGAGAGGCACACAAGAAGAAGAAGAATTACGCAAAAAGGAATAATACATAACAGTAATTATATGTCCGAACTCATTGGCCATAATTGAGGAATGCACCTGTCCACACGTTCCCAAAAGCGTGAGTATTCAACTCAACATCAACATGTCAACATCTCAACATCTCAGGCTTATTTCCAGCATTTTATACGTTTCTGGCATTTCAGTGAGGAGGAGAAGACAAACTGGTGCTTGCTAGGCAACAGAACAGCCATAATTTCCCTATACATGAGTCATGTTGAGTGCAATTCTTAGGGGAATGTAAGAGAAATCCTCAAACAGAGTGCAAGGGAAATACATGGCCCTTTGCAGCACTTGTTAAAGTATTAAAAATAGAAACACAGTGTATAATTAATACCCATGAATCTATATTCATGAGTTATGTATGAGACAGTGTTCAACCTTCTGAATATAATGCAAATCAAATAGGTGTGCGCTGTGGTCTGTTCTAAGAATTTTGTCACAAGCTGAAGAATCAAGGCTGAACATCGTTTTTGTGATATAGCTGGCTGCTATCCCCTGTATATATGATGTTGTTCATAGCTTACTGAATTTTATTTGACAGTACAAGAATATCAATCATCACACATTGGTAAGGCTATACTGTAAACCGTGAGGGCACGGTTCTATTTGAACATTGAACAAATGTGTTGAATGTTTTACATTGTTGGATGTCACGTCTCGTGTTCGTGTTTCCCATAATTAAGCGTTTGTAGTTTGTTCCATGTTTTCCTAGTTGTCTGGTCCGTGTTTTTACTTTCGCTTACCTGTTCCAGTCTCGTCAGTGTATTATCTGTTTCACCTGTTTCTCGTTATGTCTGATGTGGTTAGCTGTTCGTTTCCCATGTTCATTTCCTGATTGTCTCGTTATTGTATTATCGTTTTCACTTACTTCCTCATGTGTCTGATTGCAGTCAGCTGCATTCATGTTTATTCCTGATTGTTTCTTGTTAGGTCTAAATGTATTTAAGCTGTGTGTTTTCCCATGTTCGTTGCCAGATTGTCTTGTGCTTTGCGTATGCTTACACTACTCTCCAGCGTTTTCTCTGTTTCCCCGCGTTTTGTTTCATCGTGTTTGTGTTCGTGCTTGTGCTCCAGTGTTCGTCTTGATCTCAGTCTCGTTCCCGCTCCTCCCTGTGTTCCCTGGACTGCTTTCACGTTTTCAACCTTCGCCTGCCCACTGACTACGCCTTGCCTGCCCCTGATACCCCTGAAGCCCGGAACGAACTTTGCCTGTCCCCGACCATTCTTTGGATCCCTGCATTGCCCTGATTACTCCTGCCTGACCATCGCCTGTTTACAAAATAAAAGAAGTTATTGCATTTCTGGGTCCGCGCCTGGTTTTCTGGTACCAATCGTGACAGTTGGACTGAAGACCATTTTAATGTGCTCCTCTCTAGGGAGCAGTATGGAATTAGCATAATATTGGAATCTTAATTGGAATTAACATAATATAAATCAGAATGTCTTCAGCCTGTGGTTGCTTTGGATACATAAGGTACTACACATGAACAACTGTTCAGCATGTTAACCACCTATATGAGTTGCTGATTATCAGAAGATTAATACATGGGTAGATCACTGGTGATCCAGTGAGGATTCACACGCAGACACACACGCAGACACACACACACACACACACACACACACACACAGTGAGCCAAAAACCACTCACCACTCCTTCTGACTGACACCCTTCGTCTTCCCCAACTGTTCGTGGAGCTGCTCGTTCTCCTGCACCACTTGCTCAACACGCTCACGGAACATCTTCAGCTCCTCCTGAACAACACAACACATACACATCAGCACACAGGAGCTGCCATTGCCATGTTCTATCAATTAAAAAGAAAGAATTTCCCCTCCTCTGAAAAAAGGTGATTCAGTTCTGCACTCTTGCGTGTGTTTCACTCTGACCTCTTCATTCAAATAGTTTAAAAGAAGCTGCAACAGAAAGACCAGCCAGCTAGTATGGTAGCACAGCTGTTCTATAGATAGTATGAATTACTGCCAAATAATAAGATTGATATTCAAATAAAGAAAAAGTGCAACCAGTGGAATGACCAACAAGAAATGTATAAACAAGATGTTTAAGTGTTATTACTTTATTACTATCCTTAACTGAATATCCTTATACTAATTGTTTTGGTGGTGATTGGTTACATTTATAGAACACTGCACCACCACACATTTGGTTTGTATTCTTTTTTTCCATAGAGGTTTGAGAGGTAAGGGGCTATGCAAATAGACTTCATCCATGGCATATAAAACACACCACTGTATATCTTTGCCCATCCAATATGCTAGATTCTAGAATCCAGGAAGTTACATTTTGCTTTGTTAGAATGAAAGAAATATCCCCAGAGCAGTTGGCAAATTACGTTAAATTACATTTGGCTAAAAATCTCCCGAAAGAAGAGGCTTCTCTGTCGATACTTTCCAACATTAAAGCCATCATTCAAAAGGATGAAGTGCAGGCTATTTAGTCTACAACAAACCACTAGATGAGAGCTTGAGAGCACTTGCAGCCCAGCTATAAATGTACATCATTAAAGCTTTCCTGTGAGAGTGTGAGGAGAGGTAGGATTTGCAAGTGTCAAGGTAGCATGTGACAGTCAAATAAAGCTTTTCCAGTTCCTGGAGATTGGATTATAAACCTGCTCCTATCAACAACCTACAAGAAGGAAACTCAAAAGAGAGACTGTGCTTTGAAGCAGCTGCTGTGAGGGTTTCATCAAGAGGTTCAGACCCAGGCCCTGGGTTTGGGATTGCTCATCCTCATCAAGGCTTCAGGTAAAGTGTAAAACCAGAATTAAATGTGGAGTCCTATATAAAAATACACAAAATACTTCACAAATGTGATTCTCGTGCGACACCAAGGATATGCTACAGTAAGGTCTTTACACCTACACCCCGATTGTCAAAGCAGGAGAGATTGAAGTGATGAAATACTAATTCACCGACTTGTGGTCATGTGTGTTATGTGATACAAACTGTGCTGGGACTGCGATTGGCTTTAACATTTTAACAGATTTAACACATCTCCTTTTTTTTGTAGCTTGGTGAAAAACATCTAAAACTAAATGCAGTGTGTGCTGCACGAGGCTCCTATGGTTAACTCCCAACTTGTGCACATCTCGCTGTAGCATGCATTGGATTTCATATCTAACAGCATTGTCATAAAAAGTTTGAAATTCTCATTTGGGGTGCTGCCTCGAACTTGTCCACTTACAGCAGCGCTCTTTCTTCCTTTTTTTAATCCTGTTTGTATAGATATTTTTTAATATAAATGAGACCGGCGCTTCACCAAACTCACCCCGCAATCCTGTAATAGAGATTCCTTTTCAGTGAGCCGGTCTTCATATGCCAGCAACAACGGAGACAAATATTTCATGTCCAGCTAAAAGCAATACAGAAAATTTAATTTAATAACATTTATAAATGACCCTTTAAAAAGCCCTAAAAAGCAAGGGACTTGCTTTGATAGGCATGATCCATGTGTCAAATCTATTTATAGTGAGAGTGGACTGCATCCGAAATTTCTGTTTGACATACACTCCTTCGAGATGGGATAGTGGCAAGGACTATCCACTGAAACCTGCATGAAAAGCCACGCAAAGTTCATAACAGTGTCACATTGCACGTGGAAAACAGTGATATGCCACTGGTAACGTTTCAGAGTGATTATAAGTTGTTACAATCCACTGTAGGAAAGGTTGTTTGCTCTCCCTGATTTCTAACATAGCAGTTCTGACAGGTTCCAAAAAATCCTAAAAAATGGATAAGTGATTACAAGCTCATTTTTGTTGGGGGAGCTTACACAGGGGATATGAATGATTGAGTCTAGCTCTGCATTAACAGCTCTGATTCCTACGTTCAGTCATGTAGCAGTCAGGTAATATCTTATTCGATATTTGTCCTTATACATAAACCACCGCAGTCCCAATCAGTACAAAACCGAAGTGAGACTACCTTTTCTGAACAAGGGGAGCCCATTATCCCTCTGCAATGTACTCAAGAGTGTCGAGAGCTGATTGCCTGATTTCAAATATGCATTTATACAGACGGCATTGATGGGGGCGTGCACAATAATCCTACCAGCCAGGGGGGTGCAGGTCCTTTCACTGGCAGGGCACTGATCCTGGAGCTCTGGAATATAGAACACCACATCATAAATGACAACAAAATCTAGACCGTTGGATTGGCTCAATGTTGCTGGGAGAACCACCAACCAGCACATGAATGAGCATTCTCAGGAGGGCTGTCATGAAGGAAGCAACGGATATCAGTTTTCACATGTTTTTCACGCCCATCCCTGCCTTTGCACCAGCAGTGGAATTCTTTGACTCTCTATCCATTTGTCCTTCAGAACAGAGACCAGTGATAACAGAACTTCATGAGTCACACCCACAGTATGTGGTAACTATGATTAACTCTAAAGGCTTGCATGGATCAGTGGCCCAGAACAGAAGGCAACAAAAGGGAAATCGAGAGAGATATGGAATGATATTTTCTTGTGCATTCCATTCTGGTATACACAGAAGATTGCATTTTGGAAATATTCTTGCCATCTCTACTTTGGGAGTTTAAACATTTGGTGGAGTTTTCTACCTGCTGTTATAACAGGGCGGAGCAAAGTTATTAATGACAATTTGTCTCGACATTGTAACTTTAGCCTTTGGCAATGTTCTTGTCACCTCACACCTGACAGTGTTGAATGGCCATTAATGGAATTTTATAGCGTGTCACAACACGTTGGAACATTGGAAACACAGAACACATACATTTGTGCTGTCACCTTCCTGTCATTCCATTCGGTTCTCTCAAGATTCAACAGAGCCAGAATGTCAAATGTTTTGCGAATGCTGCATTTAAGTATCAAGTATACAATTACTTGAACACATTTCCCATTTGCTGTGATAACAGTATTTTGGATTTTGTTACTAAACTGCAACATTAAAATTTTTTGGGTTTCACAATTTTTCTTATACAGCTCAAGTATTCAAGTATTCAGGAAAGTCCTTTTTGAGTGTAAGAAAACAAATGTTGATGAGAAAGGTTAAATGTCACAATTGAACAGTTATAACCTTAGACTCTTGCATCTTTGAAGGGACAAAACAAGGAGGAAGTGTAAAATAAAGAGGGAAAATTGTTCCTCGGTGAACTCAAGAATGATACTAAAATCCCAGAGGTGTGGTATTATGGGACTGCCTGTCACAGTGGATTAGACCCTGGGTGACCGGGTCTGCAAGGGCAATCCTCCATAGTGCAAACGCAGCAGGATGTGGACTTCAACTAGCCTCACATTTCATCAGAGATGGATAGCTCCGTGGAGGGAAACATTTTTCCATGGAATCGAAGACATGACCTGCCTTCGATAGGTCAAATTCTCAATGAATGTGCTTGTGTCCACCCTGCTTACAAGCAGATTTATCTTTACACACTATATATATAGTATACACATTTTGTTTTTGATAGAACCTCAACTTTGTCAATGTTACTTTAATGCCCAAAGGTACCCATCAACCTCACATACACAGTAACCCCGTTTTTTAAAATGCTGATTCACAGTAAGCAGACCTTTTCCAAACCAACGCTTGTGAAGGCATGAACATTAAGGAGAAAATTGTGTAGCTGGTGCGGCATACACATCAAGCGGAGTGAATGATCGATGATTAAGAAACAGGGGAGGAACTAAATGACTTTATAATTGTCTTGCACCCGTTTTTAATTCCCAATTTTTAGTAAGGATCACCCGCCACCCAATGATCCTTTTTTACTTAATTGTGTTTAATATGATAGCTCTATCTTGGTGCACTTCACATTCAATCATTTCATTTTTAAAAGGATTCTGGGTGACATTTCATTCTTTAGAATTGATTGAATAGAATTTGATTACAACAAATTGATAGGAGATTAGTTGTAGCTTAAAACAAATAGCTTTTTCATTAAATGATTTAGTGTGTAGTACAAAATGGAAAGACACAATTAAGTAAATTAATCAGCTGAAGATGGTTCATCTTTACTAATACCAACAGTCTTGAAAAACAATCAGGTTCAATATAGATAGAAGTTTAACATGCAAGCTCTTTTCAACTCTGGATTTATCCATCACCACCCACCGTATGTCAATTGGTCTGGAAGAACGCAAACATACATGCTGTAGAATGCTATCATGTGTCAGATTAACACAGCAGACCTTTGAGAAGAGCCATTTACTAATTTACACCCGATTTGTAAAATTCATGAAAAATGTGTCTCCAGAATACCTGAAAGTGACATCTACTCTTAAAAGCTTTCTTAGTCTCCATTCCAATGTTGTGTTTGAGTACAGTAAAAGCCCACAATTATTAATTGTGCGCACTTTGTTTAATGTTTCATGTTAAATTAAACAATTTAGATGCAGGGAGCCATGCTGATAAATATTTATCCAGAATGGAAAAGAAAAAATAATTGTTGAGTACTTGTGAAAAGTCCTTTCATGAAGTCAGAAGAAGGGGAGAGATGCCTTGGCGTGAATCAATACTCGAGTCAAAGGAACTGAACATGCTCAGGGGCCAGAAGAAAGCGTTGCTTAATGTAAAGTCACAGCGGTCGAGCCCAACCATTAAACAGCCCTCTCCAGTAGGCCTTGAACAAATGGCTCACCTACTTCCCCCACTCCTGAAGTCCCCCACTCTGTGATGGCTGATTTCTCAGATTTTAAAAGTGTGCGCTGACTGGGAGCCAGGCAGCCCTAGGGAACAGAGCTGTGACCATCGCCTTGGAAATGGAAGCGCGTGTGAAATCATTCACCATTTGGGAAAGGGGTCAGATATACAGGTAACTGCCAGAATAAAGGAAATATAGGCTGTTGGGCCACCACAAGCCGCCAGAACATCTTCAATGTGCCTTGGCATAGATTCTACAAGTATCCTACAAAATTCCATCAATTGGTGTTTTGTTGATGGTGGTTGATAATGCCGTGTTTCAGAATCTCCCATAAGTGTTTAATTGGGTTGAGATGGCCATGGCATAAGGTTTACATCATTTTCATGCTCATCAAACCATTCAGTGATCAATCATGCCCTGTGGATGGGGGTAATGTCATCCTGGAAGAAACCACTCCAATCAGGATATAAATGCTTCACCATAGGATGAAGGTGATCACTCAGAATGGCTTTGTATTTATTGGTGTTTACCTTTCCCTCTAGGGGGTTTAGTGGACCTAAACCATGCCAGGAAATTGCACCCCACACCATAATAGAGCCACCAGAACCCTTCATTTACTCAAGTGTTTCCTTTATTTTGGCAGTTACCTCTAGCTTACTGACTGGGAACTGTAAAATGATCTCCCCAATGGAAGATACTGTCTCAAATATGAATCCTCCCCACCATGAACCACTCTGTGCTAGAACCACAAACTGCATTGAACAGCAAAAAATGGCGGGCAGGGGATTCTACACTGTCCAGCCTTGTGCTTTTCAATTATAAAAAGCCATGGAATAACCACATGATTATGTGAAGAATGACCTTGAGGGTATCAATTCCAAAACAATATTATACCTGAAAGTCAGTGGAGAAAATAGATAAGACCAACCATGATTTATGTGAATTAAAGCATCCTGTAGGCCAGTTTATTACATTTAAACACTGTTATTTATTCCAGGGATACTCTTGAGACTAAAACTGTGCAGGAGTTCGTCTATGATAAACTCAAATTTATCTTTGATTTTGGACCCTGTTCATTGAGGGTCATGCCCAGCATGTTCTGTGTTTTGTTAATCACCAGCAGTGTGGCATGATAAAATACAGCAGGGATGCAGGGACAGGCCCAGTTGCAATTGGGCATTCCAAATTGGTGTGAAATATGGAAGAAAAAAAAAATACATTTAAAAAACACAAACCTGGCTACAGGGTCCTGCAGCTAGGAGACTACTGGAAGACAGAGCAGCTGTACACCGTTCAGACATCACCTCAGTCCGGTGAGCCACTATTTATTCTTTTTCGTTTATCAACCAGACTTGGAATACATATAGTATTTCAATATTTTTTGCAAAAAGTAACTCATTTCTTGTCAACGCTATTCATAATCCATATAATATATATTTTGTGGTTTCCATCACTTTTAATAAGCTGGGATTTCATTCACATAAATATAGTCTGATGGAAACATGGTTATACGGTGTAGTTCAACACATATTGGCAGTATTTATATCAAAAAATTGCAAACAAACTACAGTCTCAGTTATACAATTTAAAATGTGATGAAAACATGGATCACCTTTTTCCCCCTGTGGAATTGGACTGCTGGTTGAAAAGTATGTCTACAGACCAAAGGGCCAAGTGAGGACATTACGGTCTTGAGTGGTCATAAGACTTGCTTGGGAAGATTATCGCAGCCAGACACAAAATTATCCACAGCTCACTATTGATTATGTGCTGTATTTCAATGAGAATTACCAGGATTAGTGTCTCTTAGCGTTCGTTTCTTTCAACAATCATTTGCAGGGAGAAATATTCTCTAACTATCTGTGGAGAGCGCTCTACTGCATCTGAGAGAGAAAATATATAACTCTGCATGAACTAATTCTGGCTTTGAAGAAAAAATGGAAAATCTGATCGCCCCGTTTTCTGAAGTTAATGCCACTTTGAAATCATAATACGAGGCGAACCGTCATCTATAATGTATCACACACCCGGGGAAAGATGAAAGGCAAAGCTGAATACCATTACAGTTTAATCTGTTAATATTTCTTTACAGCTCCAGCCAGACAAAATAACAGCAAATTAGACAGGTTGTTTTACTCTCTTGATCCCTGATTACGAGAATCAAATGAAAGTAAACTTTCCCCATCTCCATAGAATGATCTACTTTAGTTCTTCAATGTAATTACACTCTATTATCTTTCTCCCCAAATTCTCCAGTCATTAGGAAATGGGTCTCTGCGTGATAGGGATAAAGCAGCATTGCTATTTTTCTGTACTGAAAGCACGCCTATCTCTCTGCTTTAAAAGACAACCTGCTTATAAGAGCCAGATTTCATTCCTGCAATAATATAGGGATTATACATCCGTACTCAATGACATACTTAAACTGGCTAGAAAAAAAAATGACTTTGAACATTTTGAGGCAACACATGCATCAAAGACATTTTTTTTCTTAAAGTTCCAGAAAAGAACCACAGAAAGGAAACTGAGACTTCACAAATATTTCTCTTGACACTGATTTGTGCAGTGGCTTAATATAGGTTGAAAGTTCAGCATCAGAAGCAAAGAAAAATTATGAATGAGATTGAATTAATTCAGCTGAACAACACGCACAGATGTCCAGTTGCACGGCAGAGCAGATATTTACCTCTTCCTTAGACAGCGGTCTGAACCTTGCTTGATATCGGCTGAGTTCCACATTGAGGCGATGGACAGTCATTTTCAGGCCATCGTTCTCATCCACCAGCTCCTGGGCCTGTTGGCGGAGGGAGTGCAGTTCCACCCGTTCACCTACAGGTGGCACCATGGTCAGGGATTGCTGAGAGCTGCACCATGGTTCATTGTCAATGCTCTGGAAGAACTACATCACTTTTATATTGCCAGAGATATTTATTTGTATATGTGTTCAAGCCTTGAGGGGAGATTCAAAGGGCACTTTGTGCCATTTCTGGCAAGAAAAGATCAGTAATTTCCTCACATCATTTATCACTGAAAGTGCACATGTTTTACGCTCTCAAGATGGTAAAAGACTCGTATGTTAAATATATAATGCTAAAATAGTGCCGTGCATAACACATTTCCTCCACACTCAGGACATGAAGGTGGCCCTCTTGGCTCAAGAAGCTGAGACCAATGGCTTCCCTCCCACCTGCAGAGGGGCTCGTGTCCCTGGTGGCCTGCAGCCTTTTGTGGCGCTGCTCCAGCTGCTGCAGGCGCTCTTGGCTCCTCTGCAGCAGCAGGCCCTGTTCCTCGCACTTCTGCCCCAGGGCCTGCTTCTCTGCAGCCAACCCCTGGTTCTGCTCCCTCAATCCTCTCACCAGCTCCTTCTGCATTTCCACCACCTCTCTGTACGCCTCATCATTCACTACACAAGCCAACATGGCAAGGCACACAACACAGCACAACACAGCACAGCAAAAGAAAAGAAAATCACGACACACAGCACACCAGACGAGGAAAGCATGCAAAAAAAAACAAGGCAAAATAAAAAAAAAAGGTCTGGCCCTGCATTCCAAAACTTTCAATCCAAATTACTGCAAAATGCACAATAAGAGACCTCCCATTTTCAATGAAGGTTCAACTGTTTTGCATTACACCCGAGGAGAGGTTAGCAAGTAGCTAAATATCCAGTTACGATGAATGCCAAGCCAGTTTTTCAATTCTTCTTTGAGGCAAATGTTCAAAGGAGAGGCATACAGTTCCCAGGGCATTCAAATATTGTTTTTCTCTCCGAGTTACCCAAAAGCCTCTGAAACTGTTGTAAACTGTGTAATTAAATCTACTGATATATAGAATTTGAACTAATATAGTCCATTTAGGTCAAATTTCTTTCAGAAGTAGGTAAACCTATAGCTACAATAGAATAATTATTTCAAACAAATGAAATGTGGTTGCACATTCTCTCATTTAGAAACAAGCCTCTAGACACAGAAAACAAAACACTTTCTAACGGAAAGTCACAACCAAATCTCTGGTATAATGATTACAACGTATTGGCTGCTGTACGATATTACAACATCAACATCACAGACCGACATTTTGCATAGTTTCATGGCTCATGTCGAAGCAGCAATATATGCCATTTAGCTTTTATCCAAAGCGACTTACAGTAGTGAATGCATACATTTTCAGTATATGTGGCCCCAGTGGGGATTGAACCCACAACCTAAGCGTTGCCAACGCCATGCTCTACCAACTGAGCCACAGAGAAAAAGCAGCAATGAAGACATTCTGGTCAGGTATGAATAAATGCAACCTAATTAAGCAAGTCATGCATCAACACTTTTTAATGAGTTGTCCAATGTATTCAAGTGTTATACCATTTGAATTTGTGCAATCAATTAAATTAATCTGTTATTAAAATTGTGAAATGTCGGGGACTCATAAAATGGACCCATTAAACACGCACAGCGGCGTGTGAAGACCCAGACATGCCTTGTCCTATCCTATCTATAATAAGCAGAAGAATAAACCAGCATGCTCTATTCCATCACTAATGGCAGCGTAGAGACGGATCACTGTGTGACACAGCAGAAAGGATGACCCGTATCTAACCTGATTGGCTGTCTCTCACTGAGCTCCTCTTTGATGGCATCTTCTTCCTGGGTGAACTACGGCTCGTTTTGGGAGACTCAATGCTTAAGTCATCCGTCAAATCTGAAACAAGAAAAAGGGAACGTCACAGAGGAAAATAAATAAATAAATAAATGTTTTTTATGGAGATAAAAATCCTCGGTGTTGAGCAAATATTAGGGAGCACGTTTTCCCTTTGTTAATTTACCAGTTTACCTTGCAATAAGCTTTTTAGGGTCAATAGTGATAATCAGATGTGAAACTGCAATCAGAAAACAATTGAAAGAGACGCAGAGGGACACAATCTCACAAACGGCCATTGCTGATTGCCTCCATTATTTTTGCCATTGTTCAAGTTCCTTTCACCACTCTCCAAGTTAATTTGCTAGCTCCAGGGGCAACTCTGTCAGCGTGACAAAGCATTAGGTGCTATAAAAGGATACATTCCTCCATGATCACACAACTTTCACAACAGCGTACTGTGAGGTCTTACACATCGGAGACAGTGTGTGAATTATGTGGCCAGGCATAGATTGTAGTGCACATTAATTACATTCTTATTGTTCACAGACAGGAACAATGAAGGTCATTACCCGGAGATGGCATGGCCCTTTGAGCGCTGGGCTTCTGTTCCACGTTTGGCGATGGAGCCTTAAAGAGAGGCAGAGACATAATTCAGCAGTGACAGAGCTTACACGTGTAATTTTAATTAGACAGCACACAAATGTTTCAAAACATCGCACTGAACAATCACACCGTGCTATAAATTGTTCAGCTAATCGTTTTCATCATATCTCATCCCCCTTGTGCCTTGTATATTGATTTTTCAATTTCAGCCTAAGCCCTGTAAGATTTTTAGATCTGTCTTTTACCACAGCCAACTATCGTATCATAATCGATCAGAAAAAGAAAATACATCGTCAATATTGATATACTGCACAAATCACAGTAAAATAACACTCCACACAATAACGTAAACAATGTCTTTAAAAATGTTTTTTGAGTTTGGTTGGATTTGGTCACATGTGAAGGTGCAGCCGCCATAAGATAGTGAGAGAGAGAAAATTAACCAGCTGACTGAATAGTCAAGGGAGCGATGGACCACTGTTGAATGCAAAACAGTTTCAGTAATGGAGCTAACATTTGCCACCAGGAGCAGGGAGAGCAGCCAAAATTAAACTAACAAGAAGCAAGACTTCACTGAAGCATCACATGTCTGGCTGTTGCTGTAAAGCTTTCACAATATACAGAAGCAGGGGTAATGAAGCATTTCTAATGAAAAACAACTTTCAGCTGAACAAAGTGGCAAGAGCTCTTGTGGACAAGCATGTAAGCTGAATCTCAAAACTCCTTATAATATATTGAGATATTTACATTCTACCAAAGAAGAAAAAAACTTGAAACTGGTTATGTAAAACTGAATTACATTAAACACAGCAATCACTAATTTATGCATGTTTAAAAAACCCAAAATTTCACATCGGTCAACCGGTTATATTTTCCAAACTTAAAAAAACAAGACTGAGATGACAGTGATGCACCCGTTCAGATTTTTAGCTGAATTTAATGTAATCAAATTTGATAACCGCGGATGAGAACCGGATGCGAGCACAAAATATTTTTCTTCCATCTTTCTTGTGTATTTCTGGGTAACAGTCACGCAAAACGAAATGTCCTTGCCAAGATTGGGTAGTCCTGCAGAGCTTGGAGGCTGGGCAAAGACCTAACGGACCGATTGGTAGGCATGAGTGAGCTGGCATCAGCGGCTCTTATTTCAACATCAGTCAGTCTGTTAGCAAACATGACTCCTTTACTAATGGGCCAATCGACACAGCGGGGAGGCAATACAGGCTCCAAGCCTGCATTTGAAAATCCTCTCTCTATTTTCATGCTCGTCCTCCTCCAACCGCTCAAGGGTACAAGTGGTGCACAAATATAAATACATCCCAACTACGAGGACAAACTCTTACGTGCCACACTAAAAGATCCTGAACCCCGATCTCAACACTGAAGACTAAGCAGAGCGGTGAGAATTTCAAGTAAATGTAATTCTGACCGACTAAATTAACCTAGCAAATCAAGGTAATTATTTGCTGCCTATGTTAGACACTCTTACCTTTTTGTGCAGGGCAGAAGAGTCCCCTGAAACGTGACCTGTTGATTATAGTCATTATGCACCAAACTGAAATAACCGACAAAAAAGACTATGATGTCCTGTAACATCTCTAGTACATTGAGATGGATATGTTTCATTAATCAGCTTGCTATGGACAGCTGAAGCCCAACGCTGCTGTAAGCATGTGTCCGGGTGAAGAGGGGCAATGCCATGAGGAAGCCCTCCCGAGGAGGAGCTACTGGTCATTTCAATGGCAATGTGCAGCCTTTAAAGAGTAAAGGTCCTACATCCTGTATCACAAGTGTGTGGAGACCAATGATATGGCTGGTTTATGGGATGTGGCACTGACCTTCAGCGCGCTGAGGGGACACTACACCGTATGCGGAGTCATCGGTCCCGTCACTAAACTCGGACTGATCGCCACCCTGCAAGGGAAAGAGAGGGAGCACAAGGACCGACCAGTGAGGAAGTAGATTTTCACCTCAAACACATTCTTCTCTGTGTGTTCATGTCTACGTTCCCTCTTAAAATAGATGATGCAAAACGGAATTTAATTATTCAATTCAGATTACTCAAAACCCAAAACGTTGGGGGCTGCCGGGTGGCTCATCCTGTTAAAGCACTATTCTATTGTGTGGATGGGCCCCGCGGTCCGATGTTGAATCCGTACCGTGCCAGTGCTAGCTGTGGCCGGTGTCATGAAACCACAGGCTAATGTCCTAACTAGCTAGCCCAATTTTGTCACCACACCGGCAGCCCAGCAGGGTGGCACATACTTGGCCAGTGTGGTCGGGCGAGGGAGCGGTCTCAGTCGGTGGGAAGTCTGTGCCTTATCATGCAGTGACTCCTTCTGCTGTGAGTGCCCACAGTCTGCCAGACTGTTGGACCACAGAGTGAGAAGAAGCATAGCATGTGAGAGCTGTATAGGGTCAAATATGGTCATTTAAACTATTCTATAGCAATCACATTCAAATGCAGGGTATTAAACCACTGCACCAGTAGTGGAGCTTTCCTGAATTCATATGAAATTATTGGAAGTGACTAATTATGTAACTTACATAACAAATTCTACGTCATAGATTTAGACATCCATATAAGACCCCTGCTTTGAGTTCCAGAAGGCTAATATTGCCACACACTGTCGCATTCCTCCCCTTTTGAAATGCTCCTACACAGCTCACAACGTGTGCCTCTTACAAAGTCATGCCTTTTTAAAGACGATCTTTAATTCATCGCTTCCCTCGGTTGCCCTAAAAGCTCAGGCAGCAGGGTTCTGTTTTAATTATGAGGAATGTCTCACTGTGTCACTTCACCACTAATCAAAAGACTCAAAACAAGCTGCCACATCATTTCACCATCCATCACAACCTGACACTGCATGTAAAGGAACCCTTTCAGAACTCTAACCACGCACTGCAAAAGGATGCAGACTCCCTTTAAATTGGGAATAACTTTCATAGTTTCAAAACACTCACAAAGGTCAGTTTCAATTTCCCACACTGAGTTCCTCATGGTGTTGCATGCAAAATGCATGAGCACCAAGAGCTGAATTTCCTCATTACAGTACTGACATATTAGCGCATTCATTAAGTCCACTGTGCAGCTTTCATAAATGTTGAGAGTCCTGGTGGAATTTCTGCAGAATTATTTTAGTCATCTACAGAAAGTGAGAATGTCCTCCGGCACACAAAAGCAGCAAGGTAGATGTAAAGATAAGAAGCAGATGTCGACTGTTTACACCAAAGCTGGAAGGCCGATCCCTTGGGAAATATGTGCTGCGTCTCTAGGCAAATCCCCCAACCAGATATATAGCCTTCAAGAAACACCATGGACTCATAGATCACAAATGTTTCCATTTCAAATAAAGAGATATTTTACAATACTCCTGTTTTGGACAATCGATGATCAAGCTCTAATGCAACAGCGCGACAGGTATTGTCCATTACTGGAAAGTAACAACTGAGAAAACTGAAAATGTAACACTATTACTGAACATTATTGTGAGAAACAAGTGTGAAAACAGCATACCGCTGTTGGAATGTAATTTTTACTATTTATAAGAAACATGACATTTGGTCTGAGAACACACAGATGGTTTGTGTTTGTGTATTAAACTGCATGGACAATGCCCCAATGTCTGGCTGAGCCAGTAGTGTCTTGTAACAATAGTGTCTCTAGTACAAATCAGGCAGTGCCCTGCATCTCACCCCCTGAATTCATGTTAATGTACCTGTTAAACTATACAACACTACAGTACAGACTAGTTCTTGTTGAACATTTTGCAAATGTTCCTGCGGCCTGACTGTGTAATTAAACTTTCCTGTCTTCCGTTACAAAAGTCAGTTCCA
Source organism: Aldrovandia affinis (assembly GCA_029706075.1). Classification (NCBI taxonomy): domain Eukaryota; kingdom Metazoa; phylum Chordata; class Actinopteri; order Notacanthiformes; family Halosauridae; genus Aldrovandia; species Aldrovandia affinis. The sequence goes on along the minus strand of JAINUG010000037.1, from coordinate 5,391,687 downwards.
TCTCCAGAGATGGACGAGTCAAAATGAAGTCATTTTACTTTGATTCAGTATTTCATAACACCCCATAGCTACTGTTATCTTCCTAAAAATATTTCTGTACCCTGAGGTGCAACAGTCAACTGACAGAAAATACCAGATGGTGTTTTTACATTCACCATATGGTACACAGATGTGATAGGTACAATTATAATGTGTGCTGCATTACCAAGGAAATAAAAACATTTCAGTAATACTTTGAACATCATATCCTATGGGTGACAAATCGTTTAATGTTGGCAGCACACTGCTCCTCCCAGAGAGAATGGTACAATTTATCAATATAATTCATGTCACTTTCACTGGAAAAACAAATGATTGGGAATCAGAACTGAAAAAATTTAATTGAACACAATTTGATAACCTTTGTCTTATTCGTCTGAGAAAACAGTAATGGCAGATGATTTAAAAAACAAAATCATTAAGTTAACTTTTAAAATAAAATACACCACCATAAAATTCTGTTATATTTTAGGTTTTGCAGTATTATTACCTTGAAGATCACATTTATTGGGTACTCAGTATTTAAAATAAAATAAAATAAAATACATAAGTATTTTTAATAAAATAAAAAAATAAGTATTTATAATAAAACAAAATAAAATAATAAAAAAGTATATACTGTAAGTATTTATAATAAAATGTATATATATATATACAAGTATTTATAATAAAGTGTAATAAAATATAAGTATTTATAATTAAATTAAATTAAATTAAATATCCATCCATCCATTATCTAACCCGCTTATTCCTGGTCAGGGTCGCGGGGGGACTGGAGCCTATCCCAGCATGCATTGGGCGAGAGGCAGGAATACATCCAGGACAGGTCACCAATCCATTGCAGGGCACATACAACATTCACTCACACACTCATACATACAAGCAATTTAGACTCTCCAATTAGCCTAACGTGCATGTCTTTGGACTGTGGGAGGAAACCGGAGTACCCGGAGGAAACCCACGTGGACACGGGAGAACATGCAAACTCCACACAGAAAGGCCCTGGCTGGGATTTGAGCCCGGGACCTTCTTGCTGTGCAGCGACAGTGCTATCCACTGCACCACCGTGCCGCCAAAATAAAATATGATATCAGTAATATCTTTGTGATAAACACAACCATGCAATAGAAATATCTGTTTGATTCAATTATGAATAAATCACACTCAACTGCCGCTGCTCCATCACACAAACCTTTTCAAATTTCACGCTCTGGCAAAAATCTCCTATTGGAAATACTGTTCTACCTAGTTTCATACTTTAAAAAGCCTCTTCTGTTTAATGCAACATCATGATGTGGGTAGAGTGGTTCAAGGGCATTACAGATTCTGCACTCAGCCACTATCAGAAAGGTCAACTCAATAGGCTGGATCTATTAGAGAATACAGAGGCTTTATGACTGAATTTTGGAGCTCAGCATTTGTATGGAACAAAAGTTTTGCTGAGGTCAACCAATGATAATATAATAATAATTATAATAATTATAATACTAAACTAAATTATGGCTCACAGCATCATGTTAAACCTACATGTACGTCCCTGACACAGTATATACAAGCTGACAGCAGTCATAATGATACAATTATTTATTCTTTTTTAATTTAGTGTGATTTATTCATTTCTATCATTTTTCCTTTTGAAAGTACCATTTTTCTAAATTGCCATGCCAAGACTAGTCTGTAAAAAACATCCTTGCTGTTCTGCCATTTTCATTTGCATATTAAGTTATTCTTCCGTCGGCTGTAGCAAATCTGCATTTACCAGGCACCTGTTTCTCCATTATGGTAGAATACAGAAAATTACGGGAGCAATGGAGCTAATTAAATACCTTTGGCACCTTTACAGAAAAATCTTGCCGATATTACTATCTCAAGCAACCATACAATATGCAGCTGCTCCTCACCAGCATCACCTATAGACAAGACTGTGACTTAAACTGGAAAAAACAAACAGCATTATTCTGATTCACTTAACCTCTCTCCCCCTCCCCACTCTAGTTTCTAAAGCAGCGTTTCAAATGGTTTTCAGATATCAGAGGCATTCAATTCCACATGCCAGCAAAAAATGCTGAATGCGTATGTATAGCACCACCACTTGGTAGAATCTTGTAGCTGGGCGCAGCTTGAGACAAATTTGCTGCTTTCAGAACATTACTGGTCTATCAGCAGAAGGCTGATTTTAACAATGGGCAAAATAATGGTAAATCAATGCATGATGTTGACATGTCATCTGTGGAGCTGCATGAAACTTAAAATACATTTTAACGATCTTAAAAACAAAACTGCATTATCTGTACTCAGTTCATAAATGATTAGCCTGAACATAAGGTTGCAATGTGAATACTGTACCTGTCTAAGGGGCACCGCATAGACATCGTTTTTAACTGGACTCCTCCCCTGCCTTTCCAAAGACTGATAAACGTGGCCTTCGTCTGGATCTGATGGCACTTCCCTCTCTAACTCTTCCTCTTCATCATCATACACTTCATCAGAATGCTCAGGGGAAGGCAAGCGGGGCCTGCCACCCATAGACCTGGACCACCTGTCCCTGAAAGAAGTCATGCAAGTGTTCAGAGATTATATTTGTTCGATGCCAAGTCATTGTTTAAAAGCAATATTCATTCCACTATAACGTCATCATTCCTGCATGTGCGATGGCTATGCACCCACTTACCTTGTGTATTCTGCAGTGCTGGTATGGGGTTCTACAGCAGTCCGGTTTTCAGAACGAGAGCATTCACTCTCAGAGTAAGACCTCTGTCGTGGTGGAGGGATGGCCACTGTGCGGCCAGTTAATGAGGAGGACAAAATGGCAGCTGCCAAGGCAGATCTAAAACAGTCAATTTTAAAGGATTAAAATGAGGGAATAGCTTAATTGCATTTGTTAATAAGACAAAATATCATGCTTGTGTTTTGAAATAAAGGAATTCTTTCACAACAATGAATGGTGACTGGGGTAACTACTTGACTGGGGTGCATACGTCAGTAAAATCTAGCTACTTGTTAAAGTGCCTTAGAGAGCAGCAGTATTCTACCTGTGCTTACTTAAGAGGCAGAATTACATCGACCAAACTCTAATTTTACTCTAATGAACAAACTGTAACCGCTATTATTTAAACTTACGTGGGTTGTATATGGCCCGGTATTATGGCAACACGATGAAAGTGGCGCTTGTGAAAGGAATAGAGGACATGATACAAACTAACGGTTAGAGGATGGAAATACTGAATACCTGGGTCTTTCTGGAGAGGGATATGGGCTGCGAGGGGGAGGGGTGCGGGGAACTGCTGGTCTGGGAGCAATGGTGGCGGCAGGGATCAAGCCATGAGCTATGTGCTTCTAAATAAACCACGGAGAACCTCATTAGTGAAAAGTGATGAATGAAAACATGCCGCAGATCTGCTAATGAGGTTCAAGTGAAAACATCAATGTCACGTGTAAGACAGTGAGAGGTAGGATGGGAGTATGTGTCACAAAGATTGAAGGATGGTGAAAACCCCACAAAGATCAACAAAATAAAATATGGAAGGAGCAAACTAAAACAGTTGCAACAGCTAGTTCATTCTTAAGCTAAAACCTTTATAATGCGAACAACCAAAAACGGTATCTAGCTAGTTAACGAATACGTTTTCCTTCTGACATTTCTCATCAAATGCATCACAAATCTCTGGCATGTCTTCATAATAAAAATGTGTGAGTGTAAATTGGATAATTTAGCAAACTATAGTCATTGCAGTTACTGCGTGTTGGAAATTATTTGTAACGTTACCAAGCGAGCTACTTGGCAAGGTAGTTAATTCACTAAGTAGCAAGCTAATGTTTACTGGCGTAACGTTAACATCACCACTGTTGCTTTTGAAGACTGGTATGTTGTAGCAACCTGGCTAACGTTACATTGTTTGCTACATATCTAACGTGTGTGCGTTTATCGAAAACTCACAAATGGCACTTTGTCATTTCTTCTGAAGCTGAACTTAGACATCATCGTTGCAAAGATCAAATCTTCTTGGAATGGTTTGTGTTTCGCTAGCGAGCTAGCTACGCTAACGTTAACGTTCGCTGTTTAGTAAAAACAAAGTTATGCAAAAGCGACATTACGCTTAAATAAAAAAAGATGAGCCTTCGTTAAAATTTCCAAAATATTAAGTGGCCAGATATCCAACTAACTAATAATAGCGTTTTGTCTTCTGAAAAAAAGACTACAAGCTAGTTTGGAGCTTCACTCAAGTTCAGAAATATTGTAGTTTCTAGACGCCACACGTTCATAATCACCTTGTTACAACAGACACTATTATTGGCTTAAACGAATGCAATAGACCAATCACTACTTAGTTTTAATCCTCTTAGCAACGGCGTTCGTTTGAAATTCTGTGCTTCGCCTAACCAGTCGAACTCAAATGTAAATGCGAAAATACACTCCATTGGCTACAGCTACAGAGACATCTGATCCATCCTTGCAATTGCCAGTAATGTAATGTTAGGTCTAAATTAGCTCATTCCTTAACATTTTGTTGAGCTATAGTACAGCATATCTTCGCAGGATGTCTACCAGAGTTTTTCATTAAATCCAAGTTCGTGTAGGTAGATCGATTCATGTTATAGAATAAACCATAACGTTATACAGAATAATGATAGCCAGCTAGCATTAGCTAATTAAATCAGAGCGGTGTGATAGTGTCTTTACCAAACAGTAGGTGGCTAGTAATATGTCCACAAATTAATTAAAGTTTGACGCCATGTGCAGCTCCAAATCTAGTAAAGGAATATTTAGTTAAGCTGTTTCTGTTATTTTGATAGCCCTATGTCATGGGCCAGATGACTCAAAATGGATAAAACATTCCAAGGGGACAAAATGATTAACGGTATACCCATGCCGTGTCGATTCTAAAACTCTCCAACAGGGGGACCCGTAACACCATTATTCGAAAGTGATCTGTTCTTTTGATAATACGCATATAACCAGATACATTTACAAATGACACAAGCACGCACTATCACAAACTATCACACTCCCGCTCATGTCGTAGGATATAAATGTCATTCTCTGACTGATTCTGTGGGGGGGTTATTGCCCTGCTATCACGACGATAGCTTCGCGCCAAACTATTAGGCCTCCCCGTTTTAAGAGCATAAGAGTACAAAATGAGGAGAACATGCTCATCATTTCCTAGTCTAAAGAATATGCAGTACTGCATCAAGCCTGGACTTGAATAAGCATCATCACTCTGTACTCTGTACTCTGTGTGAGTTCTGCCTACATTTTTATTTAAATGAAAACTGTCATAACAGCACGGAAAGCTGCATTCACTCATTCAATCATTTAACTCATCAGTTTCAACCATTTTAACATGGTTGGCTCCATTGGGGTGTATGTGACACTTTAGACAGTGGTGAGAATGAAATAGGGTTGTCTGTTGGCAATGACAACAGATTGTCTCACCTGCAGGTTCACAATGCAAGGAGGGCAACGTGGGAACAATCCTTTGTTCAGAAGGAGAATGTTGAGGCCGTTAGGCCCCCCAGGTGCTGGCCCAGGTTCAATAAATCCCTGCACAGCAAGTTACTCAGTGGTAGGTCAACTGACAGAATTAATTAAACAAAGTTCATATGAATCCAAAATTGAATAAATGTACTCTGTTAGAGTTAAAAGTACTCTGAGATGATTTTACACTACATTTTGCTGTGGGGTGGACAAGATGAAGCCCCCAGCCCAGCTCTGGCACATTCCATCATTGTGGGAAACTAGTGCAAGAAAGCAGCTTGGGTGCTTCTATGACAAAATGAAACTATTTTTTTGGAAGTACCAAGAACTTGTAAATTAACCTCACAAGGGCCATTGACCTGGTATGTGCACAGACACACAAAATAGCCCTTGGGTTAATTTTTTTTTAATGAAGGTAATCAAGAGATAATATTTCAGAGGACAGAGCAAAGTTCCCATTAACTTTCAAGGATGTATTTTATCAATATGCAATTAAAAGAGGTTGTCGTTGTATATTTCTGAAAGCATATAGCCTCTGAAGCATATCCTGAGAAAGATTTTGTTTGTTCAAGGAAATATAGTTGAAAATGTATAAAATGCTTATACATTTCAATCCACTTTAATTTTGCAGCCAAGTCAAATGTGATGGCCATGCTGATAGACTGTTGGTTATGTGCATCACATCAATGCAGCACAGGGCAGTACAGACGCAGAAGGTCACAGGAGGTCACAGATGCTGATCTCCAGCGGCCATTTGGAGAGAGTTAAAGGCAGTGCCTTGTGCCAGACCCTGAGTTCTCTCACTGCGCGTGTGGTTCGTGAAGCCAACCGCTCTGACATCACCTCTGGCTCTGAGAATCCCCCTCTTTAATAATCTCACCACACTGTCCAGCCCACGTAAGAAGGGAAATCTGCGAGCAATTTAAAATCCATCGGTTGTCCGCAGTACACGCAAATGCTGTTTTCACACTATTAGCATATAGTGTTGGAAGTACTGAAACAGGGGCAGAATTTGAAGTTTTGTATTGTTTTTCTTCTTGTCTTTCATGCATGTAGAGGGAGGAAAATCCACAGCACAGTCTGCAGTAGAGCTTGAATGTGTTTCCATCAAACAATTCCAGTTACAGAAGGGAAAAAAAGAGCATGGCAGCCATGTGCTATTGATTTCAGTTTGGCCCACATTTACAAACCTGCTTTTTTTGCTTTCCAGACTGAGAATAACAGCGAGTCAGCAGTTTGTCAAGGCAGCAAACAATCCACAGTGGCTTTGGTTATTGGCTGAGACCCGGGAGTTGAAAACCTCAGATATTTGATAGAGGACAGGGTGCAGTAATCTCAGATAGGACAATCACATGGCTTTATCTCTGTCACATGACATGCTCAGCCCGACACAATGAGGGCGGTGCACTCAAGTTTCTCTAACCAAAAACAGCAAAGGACAGTGGCGTTTCCTGTGGGAATTGGTTTCACTGGTCAGAAAAAACCCTGAAAATTCCACCACTTTTGAGAAACCTTAAGACATTACTCTGTGTGAAGGGAAAGATGAGACTTAATCCAGCACCCTCCCTGTCAACAGCACTCATAAGGTGAAGTCTTTCAAACCTACTTCTACTTCCAGCTCTCGGGATTGAAAGGAGGACACATCATAGAAGACTGCCAGATTAAATGTATCACAGGGAAATCCTGTGATTTCTGTTTCTCAGAGTTACTGTATCTTGTCAAAGGAACAGGATGTTCACAGCACCTGCAGACACATGGCTTGGCCAGTCACACAGCATACTGGACAGGATGATTCAAGTCTAAGCCTGTGCCTGGATAGGCTAGGGTTCACAGGAATAGATTCACCAGAACACTTCTTTTAAACATGATCATTTCAGCGAATGCTGTGAAAACAGTTCATCCCATGTTACTTGGAAACAGGGCTCATTTGTTTATTGACTGTGGAAGAGGAAGTGGCCCTTAAAAAAGTTCCCCCTATAGAGTATTTTGTGTTGATCAGTGGCAAGAATCTCAATTAAATCCATTTTTATTCCATGAAGAAAATAAACGGAAAAAATAATACTTTTCATACCCACTGTATAGGTTACCAATTGCCAGTACTACAGATACTAGGTTCATGCTACACTACGCATTTATGTAAAAATCAAATCAAAATCAAACCATTAAATTTCCCCAATTTTATTATGATTTTCATATGCAGTTACAGTTGTATTAAAGAAAGGAAGTGATTAGAATGGGATTTTCATCCTTCTAACAACTTCATACTGTGGTACAGTAACTACAAAGAGAGACTGATAAACTGCCTGGCAAATTGCTAAGCAGTTGTGAACAAAAAGGCCCAAGACAAGCTATTCTTTTTTTGTGCACCTACAAGTAGGTGTGACAACCATAAAGTCTATGTCTAAAAACAGCAGTAGTAATACTTTGTGCAATAATTTGATCGTTCGTTGACAAACAAATAAAATTTGCCATGACAAATCATGTAGACATATTTTATTCCACAATGGCACTTAAACAAGACTCATCAGCAAGTATGACATGTATATAGATACAATTCTAGAGGCAAAGCATTTTACTTTTCAAATAGCTAGTTTATGTACTGGTATGTTTATTTGGTATATGTGTATTTATTGTTACATTAAGAACAGCAACTATACCAGCTCAAAAAAGATTTCTGCTTTCCAGAGTAGACAATGACAAAATAAAACAGTAAAATGCTTCCTAGTTTAAGAAACCAATAACTGTTCAGTTCTAAAAACATATATGAAGACAGCTTTTTACAAACGTCCCCTTATATTAAAAAACGAAAACTAAACAGTAAATTAACGACTTCCCAACATACAGGAAAAGTAACTTTTATTGAATAATTATTTAAGACAATATCATGAATGCACCTTATAAAACAGAGGGTACGATTTCTGAACATTTAACAAAGAAACTGGCACATTCATCAGTATACCACAGAGAACCACTACAAACAAACAGACATCAAATAGCAAACCACATCTTATTCAACTAGATAAAAAGCAAAAGAGTACATTTATAGTTTTTCTTTATTTTTTAAGTATTCCTTTTTTTTTTGCATATTAATTATTTGATTGTCAAACGTTTTAATAATCTACTTTGTAGACAAAGAAATACTCTAACACTTTAGAAAGTGTTAGCAAAATGTAAAAATCTTTTCACCAGGGACAACAATGGTCCTGTATGTTTGTGCACTTCAATCTTGCAACCTCAGATTAGATTACATGATTCTTCAGAGTGCCACCATATAGCTGGCGTTGTTGGCAGAGTCCATTAAACAGTCCCAAACTTCCCTTCTGTGTAAAATATCCTTCATCGACAGAAAATGTGACAGCTAGTGTCAAGGCCTCACACCGGAGGGTGTCCGGCTGTTTTTCAATGCTGTCTATCCTGCTAGTTTGAGCTACCTGACAGACACATAGATAATGCCTGCACTTTTATTTTTTACATTTAGCGTTTCCTGCTCACCAGCTCCCCAGCGCAGACAACATTCCTTCATATACCACTTGTATCCTATACTTCATTAATACAGCAAACAATAAAATATAATAATAATTCAAAAATTCAGCAGCCTAGGGAGCGTTGCACTTGTCTCGTCAGCTTACAACATGTTATTCCAGCAACAAACAATGATTTCCTTCACCTGATCTTATACATATTTTGCTATAACAATAACACAACATAAAAATACTTCTTCCAGTTCCAGTTTTAGTTTATGGGTACCTCCACCCGTGTTAGTGTATGGGTCACCTCCTGTGTGATTAGATTATGCATGTGGTTATTGCCTCAAGTCCGTCCATATCCACACCCATACACAGTAAGAAATGGCAAATCACCTCAAAGTACATTTGTAATATACCTGCAGGACCTCACATTCCAGAATGCGCTGTAACAGAGACATGTAAAACAAGACCTATACCAAGCTCTCCTATTGTGCAAAACGTAAACCTCCCTTCTCTGTACCAATGTTGAATTGAAAAAGCAGCGCATGTTTAAACAGTAATGACAGGGAGTAAAAATGATTAGTACTGCAAAAACTGTTAAAAGTGTTCCGTTTGTCTTCAAATACATATTCTTGGTTGCTTAAATATCATATTATTTAGAGTTCATGTATGTACAAAACACCAGTGGAGGGTGAGCCCTAGTAAAGCGCACTGTCATTGTTGGAGTTGGGGAAGGTGGGACACTGCTTGTTCCAGGGCAAGGTGCCGGAGTAGTCAGCAGTGGGCAGGCTGAGGGTGCTGGCACTCTTTTGCTTGTTCTTCAAGCCCCAGCTCAGGAAAGACAATTTCTTGCCGACCTTCCTAGATTTTATGGCCTTATCGTCGTCATCAAAGGCCAGGCAGATCATGGAGTAAGTCTTGGGCAAGCCACCACAGTAGGTGGCACTCTTTGTGGGCTGTGGGATTCAGCACAGAGATGGAGAGAGTTTAATGACACCAATTGTGGAGAAGAAAAGACAGTAGAGCTAAGCTGCTCATTCTCACCGCACAAATTATGTAAAAGGAGCTGAATTTCAAATCTGTGTCTGTGGGACTTCTGTCACAGACAGGAAGAACAACATGCACACACACACACACACCCCCTTTCATAAATAGACTAAGAGAAAAGGCACATTCTCTTGGAGGTCAGTTTCAAGGGAATTGCAGCTGACAGACGTTCCCCTGTGAAAGCTGAGGCGACAACGACTGTGGGAAATTGATCTTTTGGGGAATTTGGCAGTCAAGTTGAGCTTACGCAGCAAAGCTGTGAAAACAAAGAGGGGATTGGACGCCCTGACGGGGGGTGTTTTAGAGGGTGGGGCTCACCAGGGGGAGGCTGCTGTCCATCATGCTGACCACTCGTACGTCCACTCCCATCTCATCCACGTCTTTCAGGAGCCTCATCACGTCGCTCAAGCTCATCCACTTGCAGTCTGTGTCGCCAACAGCCACAATGTAGTCCCCTTCCTTTAGCCCATCCTCCTGCTCACAGCAGATAACCGGGATCAACCAGGCATCTCACACAGACTAATACCTTTCACTATTACACTGCAAATATTTACAGTCAAGACCTTATCTATAAATAAACACATTCAGACTCACCTATTCTTCCCAAACTCTGCTTTGCTAAAAAGTTCAAGTTTTTTTCAATGAAAAGTTATTATGCTTCTATACATAAAGTAGTTCAAGTAAATAGAAAAAGTAAACCATAAAAAATCTCAGAACAGATAAGAAAATATTCATTGTTTTTTTGTTTAAAAAGAAGGAAATACCCTTCAGTGCATTTCAGTACTGCAGTGAAAACAATTGTAGTGGCAGACCTGCACGAAGCACGGAACGGCAGAACACTGGGTTCACTGTGGGAAACTATTTTGGATTTATCAACTTTAGCCCTGCTGTTTACCTCTGATAAAACTGCTCTTATCTTTTTTTGGAGAATTTCACGACAGCAGAGGTGAAAGCTACTCAAACAAGAAAACTGCTAGGAAACTTGTCATTAAAGAGCTCACCAACAGCGAGCAGGCTTGAAAACAGCCATTATATAACCCTGGTAATCCCTTTTTACATGCAGCCTGTTGGTTTTAATTAGGGCCCGCTCTTTGTTACTGGCTATTAATGAGCATTCCTACTGAAAGCAGGAAGGCAGGAGCAAAATTCTTTTTAATTACACAAGCCACGGAAAGGGACCTCTCGTCAGCCTTCTGCAAGCCACGCCATGTAGACTGTCACCATCACCTCTTCCAGGATGAGTTTTTGCTTTTTTCATGGGAAGTAATGTAGACTCAATTTTAAAAATCCAGGCAAAGTAAACAAAAAAACGTAAATTATATGGATATACTTTATGAAAGGAAATGAAAGCTGGTTCTTTGAAGTCAGAGTGGCCATTTTGGGTAGCAGGGCTATGCAAGGTATAATAACCTCCCACAACAACTTCCTGGCCCGATAACTCTGCCTGAGCCCAGTTTTCTACAGAAGGTTCAGCAGTGGAGCACGGGTGCCAGGTGCCCCAGTGATAAATAATGGAAAGTGTTTCCTGTCCTTCCCAAGACAAGGTCCCTCTTCCATACGTATCAAGTTCACTACAAACCCAAACAGCTTGTTCTTATTTCTCAAGTTTAAATGGCACAATGACAAAAGCACTTGGATTCGGTGCCCTAACATGGACGACACGTCAGATGTACGGACCGCCGAAGTTTGAATTGCTGAGCTCATTGCACTGTGATATTTTCACTCTTGAACTAAACTCCTATAATAGTTGTATGTTTAGGGTGAAGCTGCACTGCCTGGCAGGGCTGCGTGTGTGTTGGCGTGGGCGGGAGCAGTACTGACCGCCGCGGAGCAGAGCGGGTCCAAGGACTGGACCTGCACGGGCGCGTCCCCCTTCAGGGTGAAGCCCAGGTCACGGTCCTCTGTGCGCACTCGCACTGTGCGTGGGGCGGTCCACCTCTGTTTGGCTGAGAACACGGAGAGTGGGCCCTGGAAATCACAACCACAGCCGTCACTATGGCAACTCGCTGTAGAGACCCTGGCCGTTGTTAGGCAGAAACGGACAATGAGGCGTGCTAGTTTAAATGGAAACACCAACCACCCAGTCAGGTTATTTTCACCAATAATTTCCTCTTCAGAGCACTACTGTGGAATTTAAATGATGAAAATAGTCCATATTTTGTTATTTCGATTAAATATGAAAAATGATCACATCATGATATACAGTATTTTGACTGTGAGTATGACTAGGGGTAGTACATTGTTTTTTTCTTAGTCAGTCAGTCCACAATTCAGTATTGTTTTAGTGTAACCTCTAGATGCTGTTTTGAATGACTTGATAAACTTGTCTTGCAGCTAAAACACACATATCCTGTTAGGGCACTAAAGGCTCACATGTCAGACAAAACAAACTTAGGTCCCCTGAGGCATGATGGCACAATGAAAACTAGTCATCGCTAAGGTTTAAAAAAAAAACCAAAAGATTACTTTTTATCTTTTAATGTTGTTACAGATGGCTGACAGGAGTCATCTCCTATGTAGAATTTAATATACCAGCTCATCGGAAATAAGAGAAACCATACCGTGCACAATAGTTGCACACAGAAAAACACAAGGCATAAAGATAGGGTCCTTGTGTCCTGAATGTGGGGTAAGTTTTTAATGAAACACCGCAGTGAAGATCACTGCTATACGTGTCAGACTTACTGCTGCAAGACGTGCCAGTATGGAGTGGCTTTTATATGCCATTTATCCTTTATATGCCATTTAGCAGACGCTTTTATCCTAAGCGACTTACATACATTTTTCAGTACATGTGGTCCCAGTGGGAATTGAACCCACAACCTAAGCGATGCCAACGCCATGCTCTACCTACTGAGCCACACAGAACCACAGGCTTCTGTCGCAGCAAAGACAGCAGAAAAAACTGTTTACTTATCCAAAGAGCATTCATTAAAATTCATCATTTTAATTTATGCTCTTTGGTTAGGTATGTATTACTGTTTATTGTGTAATATACACAAACAATGGACACCACTCCCATTGCATACTGTAGATACAAAACAACTATGCATTCAAAGCTTTGATAACAAATTATGCATCTACATTATTTCTATATATTGTGTCATTATATCTACAGTATCAAGAGGAGCACACACATTTTTTCCCCTTGGTTAATCATGTTAGCACTGCAACACACTGAATGCAGTATTCAAAAACAGCAAATGTTCCTGGATATGTTTGTCTTTTTTTAAACTATAAGTATGTGGATTTACAGTACATATCTCAGTGCTGCTTTTGAATAAGGCATTTGTATTGTATTTGGAAAAAAGAGGACTGTTATTAGCAGATATTAGTAACCCACATACCAGCTTGTGGAAAAAGTCTTTGACTTTCACCTTTGTCGACACTGGCATTTCAATTTCAGCTTTGTGATCCGTTTTAGCTGAGGAAGGGAAAAACAGATGTTATCCTGATTCTTTACACAACAAATGAATTTTATCACCCCTGGCATTGGTGTGATCCACTTCATCCAATTACCTACACCATATGTCACATGCAGAAAATACACGCAAATCACAAACACAAACACTGATGGTATAACCTGGCTGAAGCAATGAATTATAGTTGATTAAACTATGTTCAATTCAGTGACGGCAGCCACACAACTGTGTCTGCTAACGGTGGCGTTTCTGTCGTTCACAGAGTGCGCCGTCCACTCACAGATGATGTCGGGCACCTCCAGGTAGTCGGTGAACTCGTCCTCGGCCTCGTTGTCGGACAGCTTGCCGAGCGAGCGCTTGAGGCTGGCCTGCAGGATCTCGCGCAGGATTTCAAGCTTGCGCAGGTGGCGGCACAGGCCGTGGATGCGCAGGGCCTCCTCGTGGCCCATGACGGCCTTCCGCAGATGAGCCTTCCCTGGGGGAACGCAGCGCACGCAGGTCAGTGGATACATTTCAAACGGCATTCGGACAAAAAATTACGCAATATGCCTTTAACTATTCAACTGAGTTCAACTAATCAAACCTGATCAACCACTCCAATCCCAACAAAATTTGAACAACTTTTGAATCCTGTGTTTTTCCATTTATTCCGCAATTAGGAATGTCCAGGCTCAACTCAAGCCGGTCCCCATCACTGAAAGACTTGGCAGAGCATCTGAGCGGTTCCTGACACCGATCACCGATGCGACAATATGCTTTAACTATTAAACTGAGTTGAAATAATTCTGATCAACCACTCCAATCCCAACAAAATTTGAACAACTCTTAATCCTGTGTTTTTCCATTTATTCCGCAATTAGGAACGTCCAGGCTCAACTCAAGCCGGTCCCCATCACTGAAAGACTTGGCATCCCTGACATCACTCACCGATGCGACAACGCTGCTCCTTGATCTTGAGGATGTCGGGAGCAGAGCAGCCATCCGGCATGGCGTCGTACAGCTGGGAGAGGGCCTTCTCCTGTTGGTCCTCGTCATCGCCGGGGCCCACTGGAGACAGAGGTACACAGTGGTCACAGGGACACAGGAGCAGGACATCACACACAAACACCGGATTGTCCCTCAGACCCGACAGTATAAATGTGCAGGGCAACCCAATCTGTAGCGTGACGAGTGCATCCAGCCAACACGGAGAGTCACAGAGAGAGGCTTTCACTGCTCGGTGCTCTAAAATGCCTCATTGTGCGACTCCGGTACATGGTGGCATTTATACAACTTTAGGCTTGTTTCTCGTTGGCAGCACCACTTAACTGCACAGACGGTAAGAGTCTCAAATGTCCATGTCCATCTACTGCAAAAGCCCTGGTGGGATTTCTTTCTTTAATCTAATGGCTTAATTACTGACACAGACAGGTACACCCTTTGAGAGTAAAAGGCTGGTTTGTTGGAGCGACACTATAGTGTTACATAACGGTTGTCTTGTTGGCGATGGCACAGTTTATGGCTCTTCCTGAGTGTGTCCTTTCCTTGCACCTTCAAAGTGTTCTGTAACAGCCCCAGAAAGATGACACTTCCTTTAAAGGATTCAGGTTTGAGAATGTTCCCTTAGGAGGGAAAATGACCTTCTGCGCAGCAACCACAGTGTTCCACTCTTTTGGAAGCAAAAGAGCACAAAAAAAGGCCCACTCTCTTCACAATGACTACAGATACTCTTACACTACAATGACATCATCAATGACCAATGGCAGACCATCCTACTTCTATCTAAGAGACTTATGGGTTTTCCTTCACTTACACTCATGGTCGAGCAGTGCGGTAGCCACAAAATAGTGGGCCAGGGAGCGGTAGTGGTTGGTCTTCACCTGCGCCATTGTGGACCAGAAGAAAGGGACGTTGTCTTTGATTGGTGTTTGGATCATTGACTGGTGGACATAATCATATGTATCTCCAACCTGAGGAAGGTCACATTTCAGACTTACAACACAGTTTTACTGTACGGCACAACAACAAATGCAGAACTAGATTGTCAGTCATGGTAGCGCAGTTATAATAGCAGTGCAGTCTGCATCAACCAATGAGGTAACGTAGATGCTCACTTTCCACATTGGGAAGGTTCTTCTGCAGTGGAGTTTTAACACCAGCCACTTCATATGACATGACATGACATGGCATTAAAAGGGCTAAATGTCTTTACATTCCATATGGTGCACACATAAAATGGAAAAATGCTAATTGTGGCTTCATTGCCATAAACCGCAACAGTATGATACTCGAAACCAGGAATTTCAACCAGGAAATATCTGTGTTTCGCTACAGTCTTGCCAAACAGGTCTACCATGTTCCTGGCGGTAAAGGAGGTGCCATGGGCCACTCGTCTCAGGTAGCGTTGGGTACTCGTACCTTGGCGGCCTCCTGGGCCATTCTGAGGAGGGACAGGTACTTGTTGCGAATGCCGGGCAGAGCGGTCTTCTCGAACAGGCACTCCTGAGACTGAGCCAGCATCATCCTGATCAGCATGCTGAGCATGGCTGGGCTCATGTCATAGCTGGGCGTGTGGGTGAATGTCTCCTTCAGGTGGTTCAATACCCCTGTAGACCCACACACAAAATCTCACTGAAGCCTGTACCTGGGCATGATCCTCCCTCCATCCCATCCCACACATTGCAACAGCACTTTAACAACTTGACTCTACATCTGCTGGATTCTCTTTTTATTTTGTATTTTAATTGTGTACATGAATCTAGCAAGTGAAATACAGACATACTTGCTGAAAATTTATGTTGGTGGATAAGTGACAATTCTGTCCCCACTGGGACCACATATACTGAAAAATGTATGCATTCACTACTGTAAGTCGCTTTGATAAAAGCGTCTGCTAAATGGCATATATATTATATTATATTGTCATAAATGCCCTTACTTAAAAAAAAAGAATAACAATTAAAAAAAAAAAATCTTTTTATTTTTTAAAAATTGTTTCTGATTTTATCCCATTTTCTCCCAATTTAGTAGGCAATTACACCCTCTATTTTTCATGTCACTCGTATTGTGAGTTCACTGCCGAAGCCCTGTGACCGGTAGTGACAAAGGCGAAGTATCGCCTCCTCTGAGACGGCACTCGCCAGCCTGCGACCATAACTCCAGTACTACAGAGCCACTCCTGTGCACAGTGAACTTCCTGTCGACTCTGGCACGGCCGGTGGAATTGAACCCTGGTCGCAGTGGCCAGCGTCGAACGTTGTAAATGTCCTTTCTGTTCTTTTTTTGTTCACTGGGAAAATCCCTAAAACTTTGCAGACTGACTGAAACGGATCTACGGTCAACTAGTGTGATGGGAAACATATAGCAGGTCTACTATGAACTCCTGATCTTTATCTTCCACATACCACAAAAATAGGTCATCTGGGCATGGATAAATTGTTTTATTTCAGACAAGTTTAAAATATATGACAGAACATTGAATAAGCAGAGTACAACCTCTCTTGTTTTTATCCTATTTTATGAGCAGTGGAATAATTCTTTCATGAGTTGTTCAACCTTTGTGGAAAAAAAATGGTTCATGTGACTATTAGATTTCTGCTTTCTGGAAAAATGCCATCTCGTTTTCAACCTAGGGGAGACGTTTATTTAGGCCAGAAAGGTTGTAAATCATATAAGATCGGTAGGATTACAAACTGCAGGAAACAGGCCATAAATGGGCTTCCTCTAATCATGAAACAATTCACAGGCAACCCAACAGCTTGACTTTCAGTTTTGAGAGAACTGAAAACCAATTTCAGCCCAGATAATAATCATATCAACAAAACATTTGTACTTCAGAAATCACCCGGAGAGTTTTTGTTTCAGGGTGGGAGTTTACTTTCAATCATAAAAATAATAATAACAATTTTAATCATTCTGGTTACATTTCTGATCTCGATTGAAAAAAGTACTGGGCACTGGAATTCACTGTAACATGTGGCTAAAACACTCCCTCAGCGTTGGACGCTGAGAAAATAACAGATGTCACATTATTTATGCTGTGGTGACACTTTATTAACCATTAACCAGCAATCTCTTCTATTCCCTGTCAGCAAACAAGCTCCTACAAGGGAAAGGAAAGTGGCTTCGGTATTACACCGTTTCAAACAAAAAATAGATCCAAAAATAGTCAAAAATGTCTGTGAGTCTACCTTGTTACAACGTACATGTGTAGCTTCAAAGTAAGCCAAGATACAGAATACCAATTACCCCTCCTCAAACCTCATGCTACATCTTGGTAATCTATGATTCAAAAAGCAATCCCTTCACTCAAAACCACTTTTCCTAGAACTCCATTATCCGAGACAGATACAACACAGGTGTTAGATACAAGTGTTATCTGTAATTCCATTGGTGCACTGGCATGTGACTCTGGAGGGATGTTCTCCCCTTTACCCACCTGCTGCCTTCTGGAAGGCGGTGATGGCGTCCTCGAGCCCAGCACGTGTTTGGCGGTTGCAGCGGGTCCCAATCTGAGTGTACAGGGCGCCCATGTTGAAAAGCATGCTGGCCTTCTCCAGAGAGATGTTCTGCTGGCACACGGGCACACCGGTGAACGAGTCATACCTGCAAAAAGAAATGCAGCAATGAGAAATTAAACACTTGGGAGAGACATGAAAATCTAGCCAAATCCACCATGTCCCAGTTCTCCCCTTTAAACCCAGCCGCATGTGACAGCTTGTGACAGGACGCACCAGGTGAAGAAGATGCCTAGCTGCCGAGTGGGAGAGAAGAACCGGTTCTCCAGCAGGGACAGGTGGCTAAAGTAGCTGGACAGCAGCTCGATTCCAGCCTCACTACGACTGGGAGTGCGGCAGGCCTGCACACACACACACACACACACACACACACACACACACACACAGGTTGGACAAGAAAAACAACACATGCTGAAACGTACATCATAAAGAAGACAATTGAGGCAATTTAATAGTCATGGGTATATACTAAAATGCCACTCTATCCCTTTCAGCATTAAAACTGTGCCATATCACATGCTGTACCTGGCGCAGGTCCATGAGGTCAGCGATCTCATTTTCAAAGTTGGAGCCATCTTCGCTGTAATGCTCTAGGATGAAGTCCTGTCACAGGGAGACGTGGAGAACTCAGGTCAGGGAACAGAGCTCAGAGGCAATAGCAGTATTCAAAAAGTGCTGAAACTGCTGTTTAAATCCACCACCTTTTTTATTTTGACTTCAGTTTGCAGGGATGGAGGGCAGATGTTTTCTGTTCACATCAAAAAAGGGCCTCGCTCTCAAAAAGCCTTTACCTTAACTGCCAACAGACACCCCTCAAGCTACACTCCATGCTTCTGTAACACCATGACCGGACTTTGCTGGCACATGAGGAAAATGATACCTTCTCATTAGACACATGCTAATGATGGGTTGGGAGTAGGGCAAACCTAACCTACAATTGTCTTTCACTGTATTTACATTACAGTACGTCAGGCAGGGGGAGCAACGGTGACAGTGGGCCTCCATTTTGTATCTTCATATACATTTCAAAACAAAACCTGTATATCCACATGGCATCGATGTGCAATGAAAACATTCATTACAAAGGATCATTTAACTCAATTTGCTTTAAACTTGTTTAAGCCATGCAATAGTTTTGAATCATACCGTATGCTTTGGACAACTGAATGAAGTTAGTCTGTTTTATAAGTTAAATAATGTGTAATAATGATGCTAAACTGTGTCGGTACCTTGAAAGGAACAGAGAAGTCCACATCTTTTGTCTCCTTTAGTCCCAGCGGGATCAGAGGGATATTGGAAGTCTCTCTGCACACAAATGGAAAGAAACAGTCACATACAATGAGATAGGAAAGAAACAGTCATACTCAATGAGATAGCACTGTAGGTGGATACATGTAGACAGTGGATGATTGACATAGCTGATATCATGAAAGATAACCATCAGGAACTCCCTATGTGGACAAGCCAGTTTTTCATGCAAATACATCAATCTCATACCATTGCCTGAGTAAATATTATCCTGGCCAAGATGGCGATCTACCCACCTTGAACAAACTGCACAGTTATTTCCATACCTTTACTGTGTATATGTTTGGGGTTCCTTTTGACCGTAATGGGGGAAATCAAATATAATTTATTAAATTCTGCATACAATCAGCATAATGGACAGGCAAAAACTGTCATGAACTGGGCAGCTGGGTACAGTACAGAGTGTGCCACTGTACCCGGCCGAAGGAATACGTGGAATGGAAGTGTGAGCACCACTGTGAGGCATACCACAACTCACGGCCTGCAATCACTCACTGAGCAGTCAAGGAGTAGGGGGGATGGGGGGGTGCTCTTTGTTGACAGATGTAAAACTGGTACAGTTCCTTATCAGCTATAATTGGGCTGATCATGAGAGATTCCAGATAGGGGGGTTTCTGATATCTCCCTCAGTATTCAACTCTAAATGTATCATGCATGAGCACAGCTTACCCCCAACCCCCTTTAGGGGCCTGGGATAAAGGAGGTATGAGTGAATACAAGGACTAGGTTTTTTCCCCAATGGCGGTGTTTATCGAAGCGTCTGTCTAGAGGAGAGCAGTGTCTTTTAACCTTTGACCCCTCACCTCCTTTCCAGGGTGGCCCAAGGCTTTCACAGACACGTCCACCTCTTTGGTTTAAAAAAAGAAGTGGTACTCAAACATACACTGAGGTACTGCCAAGTAGTCAGACTTGGCTTTGCTGATTTCTTTGTTTAAAGTCTGTGCTCCTCTCTTATCAGAAGGTATTAATATGTTTACCTTCCTTTATTCCTTTCCTTCCTTCCTTTCTTACAGGGGTAATTTTTCATCAGCATGGGGGGGGCAGGGGAACTCTTTCATTTAGTTTAACAATTCCATTCTTTCCATATACTGTACATGATAGATTGTCGTGCAGTGAAAAAACTATACAAGATCGTGTTTAGTGCATTTAAGAGTATCAAATTAAAATGCTATCCTTTTTATGGTCAGGCCCTCATTACTTCAAGCACAAAGTGCACGAAAGGATAAACGCTCATTCTTACACAAGAGCGCAATGGGTAATTCTGGTATGAAATCTCTTTGATAGACCTGGGGAACAACGGCATGTCTCTGTAGGGTTAGATAACCACAAGAATATTGAAGCTCCACAAATACACTTAATCTCTGCTCATGCCAGGGTTGTGATGTGATGATGTGTGAGCTGGACAACAGTGGGGCATGAAGTACTTTCTCATAAAAAATAATCACTGTTCAATTTCCACCATCCTTTAAACTAAAGTCTCCAATTCATCCAACTCGCCCCGAAAAGCAATAAAAAACCATGAGATTTGAAGGTATGCCAATAGCAGATCAGACTAAACGCAGGCCTTAATGAGGGGGAGTTGGGGGAAATTTCCACCGGTGAGAGTGAGCCTGCCTTCTGGCTGCCTTGGTGGAATCCGTGCTGGCCGTATGAGAGCACTTTGGCTCCAGTGCTAATTAACTACCTGCATGCTAAGTGCTTCTCCTCATGGGTTCTCAGTTAAGGGTAAACGAAGCAACCAAATCCATTATTCATTCTTCCACTGTTTAGCAGGAGACTGTAAGTCTTTTTTGCATGCTTTTTTGGTGCCACTGTATTTCTGATCGAGGCAGAGCTGTATTTTTGCTGTCTGGTAACGGGGGGTGGTGCAGAGTTTTGTATCGTCACCACAGACAGATTGCTGCATCGTGGTGCATGACCTCATAAATCCAGTCTAATCCTGTCTGCTGAAGTATGCTTGCAGTAAAAGAAGCAGCCAACC
This sequence comes from Aldrovandia affinis, assembly GCA_029706075.1. Lineage (NCBI taxonomy): Eukaryota > Metazoa > Chordata > Actinopteri > Notacanthiformes > Halosauridae > Aldrovandia > Aldrovandia affinis. The sequence continues at coordinate 5,370,448 of JAINUG010000037.1, read as the reverse complement.
GATACTGCACAAAATGGGCAATGCAGTGAAATCAGAGGAAGCTCATTGTTCCATGCTCCTCTTGTAAACTACAGAGGTGAGGTAATATTTCATGCAGGAGAATAAGGATGCCAAACTTATGATCCATGACTAGAAAAAACCCATTGTTCTAGATGAATGCTACACTGTTGTCATCACCCGTATCGCGAAGGAAAGAAATCTTCATTTGGTATTCCCACAGATTAACACAAAAGGCAACCACATGATTGGCCCGTTCAGTAAACATTGTGTTTGGACACTCCCTTGAGCATTGTTGATCATGATAGGTTGACCAGGTTCTGGGGCTTTTCTGTTAATCCTTGAGATGAAATGGAAACTGTCCCTTGGCTGTGTAATGGACTAATCCAGAGGACATATTGGGTCACCTGCCTTCAGTCCTCTTTTGAGGGAGGGCTGTACATGGGGGCGGGGGCAGGGCCACTTCAGACACCCAGACTCAACACCAAAGTACCGCTCCACAAGGAATGTCACTTCCAGAGCAATTAACGTTTCAACAGTTTGAACCTCTTGCTGCTGTTGACGGAGTCCATCTTTCATCAGGCACAATGCTTAATAAAAACTTTGGGCCCTATTCAAATATCAGCAGAGCAGGTGAGTTGCCAGATTCTGCCATGCACTTTTTGGATGTCTTCCCTCTTCCAAGCACAGCCCAGTCTTGCACAAAGTTAAATTTTCTCTACTGCTTGCTTCTGGTTTTAACTCGGACACTGAATGCTTAATTCTTACTTAAGAAACACGTTCTGAAGAACCTCTGAGAATACACCAAAGAGGGCACTGACTTATTCGTTTTTTTTATCAAGGTTTGGTGGGTAATTCATTTTCAATCAGAACCGAGACATTGTCTGAGAAATGACTTTGTAAACGGCTGGCACTTAGTGACTTTAATGATGCAACATTTTCGAGGTCCATGCATGTACGGTCTTAACCTGAAGCCTTAGCCTGTCTCCAGGGAACAGGGCCCATGCTAGGCATCACCGTTCATAACTAAACATTCTTTTCATGGCAGTTGCCAAGGGAGACGTGGCATATTTTCCTGCAGAGCATGGCGGCGAATGCAGATGCCTCCTGAACCAGACCACCTGAATGTCTGCCTGGTATAGCTATGCTTAATGTCACTTCGTTGATCAGTGGGGTAACAAGACTCATTTGACAATGGATATTTGCGACATCCTTGCTGCATTCCTAAATGTATTGAATCCTTGTTTTGGCTACATGTGAATCAAATGCAACACATGAGATGTGTGATACGTCTCTGTCTCTCTATCAGGAACCGTATCACAGAGAAGACAGAGGGGACCAATCCCTCTCGCTAAATGTGTTGACTTCCCTTCAGTGAAGCGGAGTTGAGTTTATCTGCGATGACAGATCCGCGGAGTCAATCACGTTGCACGGTGCGCCCAAACCGGCCGTTCCGGTTCTCTCCGTCAGCATTCCTAGCTGCACTCCCTTCAAAGTTTTTTTTTTTTTTTTTTTTTTTTTGTGTGCAGGAACTTCAAGAGCTGTGGCAGACCATGTCAATCTAATCACAGCCTGTCAGACTGCACGACTTCCTCTGCACTTAGAGGGCGTGTGTGTTTATTACTGCCAGGGACAGGTTCTCTGAACAAAGGCCAGGTCTCTGCAGACATGTGGAGAGCGATAAAAGGAAAAGAAAATGACAAGTATCCCACAGCACTGTTTCCATGAGCTCCACATGCTTCACGTTTCGCTTCGTGTCCTTCGTTGTTTATATGAATGCATTCGATGCGAATGATGGTCTGTCCTTGGAGCTCCAGACTCCAGAATGTGATCTGCAGCTACGCTCTTGAGGGAAGACTCAAAAAGCCCTGAACTGTTTCAAAGACCGATTAAACACACAGCCGTGTGTGAGGACACTTGATTCATATTCCTTTTGAATCTATAGTTTAGATTCTTTACATCATGAATGATCACAGGGATGAGTTCACTGAATGAGCTCAGTCGCTGATTGTGTTTTTTGTTTTTTTAAAGAGTTCTTACAGTGATAGTATATGAACATTTGTCACCTATATGCTGCAGAGACAGTAGCTAATTATAATTTGAGACTTACTCTTCTATTTGTAAAATATATACTCTGTTAGGAGAAAAATTCAACTGAGGAATATTTAGGACTGCCCCAAGTCAATCACTCCCTGCAGTAAAAGGGCTCTCAAACACAAACTCCTCCACACTGTCAAGCTTTCTATACAAACCAGACCCATTTGAGAACTAATTCCCTATAAATAACAGGTGATCTACAGAAATGTAGCCATTTTGCTCAAGAAATCCTTCACCCACCCCATTAAAAGAACACAAATGTAGGTTCCTCAGGGGGCCTTATGGAATGCATTAAGTGGCTGGTAAGGGGGTGGGCAACCTGAGGAGGTGAAAGGGAGGCAGTGGGTAGGTGGGAGGGGTGATCACTCACTGAACATTCTGGTAGACTTCCACGGAGCTGTTGAGGCACTCTAGTTGTTCCATGAGCAGCTGCAGGTTCGAGTTCACATAGCTCAGCTCCAGCAGCACCATCTCGCGCACTTTGTTGTTGGAGGTTGCCCTGGAAACCAGCAGAGAGAGAGAGATGGTAAAGTGAAATATTGAAAGAGAGAGAAAATGAAAGGGGTATACAGAGTGAGAAAAATAAAAAAATATCAGTGCCTTTAGTGCCCATAGATCCTGGATGAAACACCTCACACGGCGTGATGAATGACTAAGTGCTATCACGGCTGAAAGGAAACAGCCCTCTGCCCCTCACTACTGATAATGAAAATCAATGCCACGCTAAGCTCAACAATACAACCCATCAGCTCTGGTGGGCAGCTGTGAATTATGTGAACCTCTAGCACCGATTCAAAGGAAACCCAGGCTGCTCCTCTGAGATATATTACTCAGAGGGAACGTATTTGGTTGGCTCTACCAAATATTGATAAAAACGGCTTGTACAGGTCACCTGCTTGATATGTGCTGTAGGTGCTAAATTTTCTTTCTTTTTAACCTTTTTTAATTTATTATTATTATGTTTTATTACGAGCCGTCCTGCAGGACCCGAGAGTCAGCTGGCAACCAGACGCATGACTTGGGAGCATCACAGGTTTTGTTTTCATGTTAAATAGTTCCAGCGAACAAGGGAATAATTCGAGTGAAATGCCCCAGGTGCACCTTATCTTCAATGACAGAGACCAGATTAAGGCTCGGTTCCTGCTAAACCACTATGCAAATTGGTTAGTACACAGAGCGTGTTTGAGCCATTTTCTTTTCAAATCAAATCCCGTGTTCCTATAGGCCTCGACGGGCAATAGACTGACAGGAGCAAGTATTCTGTGGGTGGGAGCTTTGACCATCCGGGGGTGGCAGCGCTGATAACAAGTCCTTTGTCAGGATGACAGTGCCGTGTTCGTGTTGCATCAGCGTGGCAGCGTGTATCGAGAGATCTACTGCCTGTCCCTGTGTAGGGAGTGCTACTGATAAGAAGCCCATTGTGTGGCCCGCAGCCGGTGCGGCGTGATGCTAATGTCTCCTTTAAATAGAACAGACAAGAACTCTCATAGCTGTTGCATTACGGTACTAATCAGGGCGAGACTAAACGGTTGATGAACTTCAACAACCATCTTCAAATTAAGTCTCGCACACTGTACGCAATTCATTTCGGAACGATCATTATCAGATGGTGTAAGTGGTTATTAGGTGTAATTGCGTTTTCCTGTGATTGTGTTTTTCCTCCATGGGCGGAGATGAAAAACCGCAATGTTATCCTGGCAGAGAGAGCCGAACAGAATCTCGTTTGCGGAAGGGTTTTCTGATTGGCAGCGAATGGTGATGGGAAGCAATGGTGATCCTAGCTCTTACACAGAGATTTGATCTAAGCACGGATCTGTGCTCTTCACCGACTGTGACCCTGTGCACATGGGGCGGTCGACCCCATTTAGAGAGAGGCCACTGGGGGTCTCCAGACAGTCCTCAAGCTTTAGCACTGCGCTTTTCTTCTGGACTGGGACTCTCACTCCAGAAGCACCTTTTGTCAACTGACCGGCCTGTCAGTTTGCGTTCTCCGTTTATGAGCAGACAGTTTAATCTACAGCAACAGCGCCTCAAACTCGAGACCGAATGCGGACGCCTTTTCACCCACACATCTCAGCTGGCTGTCCAATCTGCCCTAAAACAGTGGAACCCACTTAAAGGAAGAGAAACAGGTCTTCACTATCATCTATCAATGGCAACACGGAGGGAATGTCTTAGTGGCTCGACCTGAAAAGCTTCTCCTCTTTGGCTTGTTAATTACATTAATTCAGTGTCCAACCCATCTGAAACCAAGGAGCTATGCAGGGCAGTGCTGGAATATTTACAACAAGAGTTGTGAAACTAGGAGGAGGGTAGGAAGAGGTGGGGAGCGAAAGGGTCAGAACAAGAGAGAGCTATCGGCACTGCAAGAGAACCAATCAGGTAAAAGGTAAACATCTTACAACACTTTAGAGGCAGTCAGGTGTTCCCTGGGTGAGTTCGCCAAGTAAATATTTACAGATAAAAATGGGGCAGGGATCAAAACTATACAAATGAAACCATGAAATATTACAGTGCACCACAGCAACTGCAGAAACTAGCGCCATTAGCTGAGAGGTGACACATAGACCAGACAAGGGCGGTGTGTGCATACAGCGATAACTCCGGGGTAACAATACTGCTGTCTCTCCTGATGATGGACCTGTGCCTTTGACCAGCAGCATAAAGCACTATTACGTGCCCAGATAAACACTTAGCCGCTGCTGGACCAAAGCTCCGCACACCGAGCCATGACACAAGTCCGGTAAGCCCTCTGTCTTTGAGCATCTTTTGTCCTAAAATAGTTTTAGTAATTGGTGATCAAAAACACTGTGCACATTTTGTTGGAGCACAACCTTGAGAACAAAGCACAAGCTTCATAAATGATCCTATATTTCTTCCTCCCTTCAGTGATTAACAACAAATCACCGTTTTCCTCTCTGTAGGCAGAGAGATATGTGCATTTAACCACAAGAATTTGAATAATTGCTGGCAACCATTCCCCTTGCAACTAATCATGCTTAGTTCTGCAAAACCCCAACTAGTGTATTGCCCATTTCATCCTGTAAATTATAATATTCACAAATTCATCACAGAAAGACACAGCTATTCATTAACTCACAGGACAGAGCGTGTTCAAAAATAGTCATCTTAAGCAAGTCATCTTAAATTGATTCCTCTGCTTCTTGAGTGCATACATAATTTAAAATCTGGGCTTGAGTTATTCTACACTTGCTTCACTTTTCCATTCACAAATAGCTGCTTTGCCTCTATATGGTTGCCTGACATCTTATTTAAATGGCGAGTCTAGATGGGCTGAATGGCCTGTTCTTGTCATTATTATGTCTCTGTATTCATATGCTCTTATCTGCTGTGGTACAGTACAAAGGAGCACAAAGAGTTTGAAGCTGCATGACAGAGGGACAGACACTTCCTTCTCCTCCAGAGAACAGCTTGGCCACAGGTTATCGTAGTTCCTGACTCCAGTCACGCTATGGAGCCCCAGCGATTGTCAACAGGGAGGGACTTCAGAATCACTCCCTCCACCTGCTCAACAAACCAGTTTGGCTGTGTGCTTTGTGTGCAGCGAGCGCAGGGAGAGGAATGTGAACTGCTGAGAGCACCTGACTGTGGACATGACAGAGAGAGAGAGAGAGAGAGAGAGTGTGCAAAAAGAGAGAGAAAGGAAAGGGAGAAAGAAAGAGCCCCTGAAGGACCTGCTGCACTCTTGGGTAACAAAGTCACCTTTGTTGTTCATTTGCTTCACGGCTCCTCCACAGGAATCCAAACAGCCGATTTCTTGCACAGACTCTGAACAGTCAGGTGCAACAGGGGAAAAGTACTGTGCCATTCCTAGCTACCCGGCTTGCAAGCATTCTGCTCTAGATCCACCTGTATGCTATCCAATAGACGCTGAACACAAGGACAGGGAGGCAGCCCTGAGCCTCAGCAAAGGGCATCTGACTGGACTGGACTGCTATGCTGGCCCTAAAGGCCGGAGGCAGCCCTTGCCTTTCCCATGATGCACTGGGCCAGGGTGGTGAAATACTGTGAGGAATGCAGCGGGCTTTGAAGCCTGACAGCTGGTGCTGCAGAGGCTCAGATACCTTTAATCAAATGCAGATAAGACCTCGCTAAAACTTTTCCATTCCCACCCAGAAGGCACCCATTCTCTACCATTCACCATGTTCAGAGCAGCAGAAGAATGTAAAACCCACACATGCTAAAATGTTAAAGTACCATAACTAGGGTGATAATTACCATACTTGCATACAGCAAACACAACACTTCCAAATAGGAAATGTTTTTAAAAATGTCAATATAAAAATACAAGTTGTTTGAAAAATGTATTTAAGTACTTAGGTTCATTAGTGTCATCAGTGTCATTGCACTAAAATCAGTTACTGATACTGATAGTTAGTATCTTACTGGATACAAAGCCTGAAAGCAGCGTAGCCCTGCACGACTGGGATTGGCTGCCCTTCAGATAACCTTAAGACAAGTGGCCAAATTGCATTCACCTAAAAGGCCTGCTCTGTTCCCCTTTCAAATTACCGCTCCCTCGCCCCGGGTCTTGAGACAGGGCCTGACCTTAGTTGTACACATTCACACCTTGTCCCCAAGGTAAAAGCCCGCATCAACAGCCCCATTTGTAGCAAAGCCATGAGAAGAAGAGTTTAACTTGTTCAGAGGAATTGCTATGGTAATTTCCATAAAGACGAGCAGGCTGTAAATATTTTTTTTACAAGACGGCACGCCAATTAGAGTGGGGATGAGAACAAACACTGCCATTGGTCCTACCACTAAGGGTGCCCTTCTGTGATTGCCAATGAGGGTCAGAAACTGAGTTAGGTGCACTTCTGGATTAGAGTGGAGACAGATTTTAATGTCTGGAGTCTGGAAGACTTACCCTGGCAGGCAGATTAAAACCAAGCTTTTAGTGTTCATTTAAGCTTAGTGGCATTAGACTGCATTCCACACTCTCATGGGTTCAATTTACTGAAAATGTGTCTGGATCAGAGTGGGAAGAAAATACAAATCCTTTCAAATTAGTTAGTAATAAATAAAAAAAACCTGGAACTGTGTCCAACCGCTACCAAGTATGTCAAGTACTGTGAGCATGTGAGCTCGGGTAGGCTACTTTTGGCCCTTTTCATTAGAAGCAACTGGGCAAAGTTTGAAGATAAAATACAAGTCCCAGTTCAAGACAATTCAAGACATTCAAACAGAAGCAAAAATGACAATGCTGTGGACTTCCTGATTGAGGAAAAAATATTATAAAAAGTTTTTTTCCAAAAGCTATTTTATGCTGCCCCGAAAATCGGTTCCAAACTTCTATGTGTTGTGGCAAAACACTTGACTGACCTAGAAAGAGAACATCCTTGTGTTGTTTCTTTACAACACATTTATGATTAAGCATCTCATCTCTTGTTACACATATTCAGCCTACACTGTAAATCACCTGGCACACCCAGGATAGGAGTCCACTCATTTCATTACTGTGATTGACAGCTTCCCGAAGCTGTAAATTCTCCCCTTGTAACCCTGCCTGCAGTGGCAGCTCCTGCACCCATGACACCTGCAGTGCAGCTCAGCCAGCCCAGAGACGGGGATGTGGCAGTCACGCAAACCGCGCTCATAATGATCTGTGCGTACGTGCGTTATCGCCTGTTCCCATGCAACCTGCCAAACTATCACTTGCATGAGGCAGAACTATTGCGGAGGACAGTCTGTCCACCCAGGGCCCAGAGTCCTGCCTCCTTGCATGCGTCTGAATCGGGCGGGGTTTGTATTCCCTGGACTCCAGGGAAACGTCCACATCGTGGTAAACTCCGATAAGCCCAATGCCGTAACCTCAGTTTATTTTAGGCGGCGCTCTGGTGACAAATACAAACATGTCGGACAACGCAAATGACTCGTTACACAATCAATTTCAGGACGTTTGTAGTTCTGTAGTTTGTTTGATCGGTTCTGAATCAGGGACTAATTTGTTACAATGTTGCATTTACCCCTTGGGTCGGTTTCTTTTCACAAAGCAATATTTCTAAGCGGACCAAAATTTGTAAACCAATGCCATGTGTGAGCAAACTGTTCCCTCATTGATCAGAATGGCAGCTTAAGTCCAGGCTGTAGCCAGGCTCACATTTTTTGTGTGGTCCATTTTTTTATAACCCCAATTTAATAGCTTATGAATGCTATATAGTTAATGTGTATGGGGTGAGTAAATGATCATATCCACACATACATGCACATAGGACAACACATGGGACAATCACACTAATCAGTAGGCTATAACTAGAGCCAGTATGATTTGACCTGTTTTTAAGGACTAAACATTGTGAAGTAAAAATATTTAATAGGGTATTTTATTTAATGGACAGTCTAATAGTGTGTATTGCACAAATTAACGTGATTTAGAGCTAGTTTCATTCACAGAAAATCCTGACTGTCCGTATAATACCAAAGTTAGCTGAACAATGTTGTTGTTTTTTATATGCAAAAACAAGTGCAAACCAGAAAGAAAATAGTAATCGAAAGAAAAAGTCATTATGTTCGTGGTCAAGGTAAACAAGCTTTGCAACACTAAGAATTCCAGAATAGAATTAGCAATACCATATATGAGCACGATTGCTGTGTTCATATATGCCCAAACAAACCTAACTTAGTGGGGGAATCACTCCAGGGTTTGAAATAAATGCTGCAAACAAACTAGGTGTGAAAACGCCGTCAGACTTCATTTGACAGTTGGTCACTTCAATCTCGGGAGAAGCACTTCCAGATCGAACATAACTCCAGACTCCAGGCTGGCGGTTTAAAACAAGCGATTTAGCGGATAATATTACAGGTGATCTATAAAATAGGATGTGTCAGTGTGTTCGAGATTCCAAAGACAAAAGCTTGATTGTTTCAGAGCGAGAGGGTTATCTAGACCGGCAAGTCAAAAGGCCTTCCTCTATTCCCGCTCGCCCACTCCTGCAATTAAGCCTCTGAAGTGATATCTGAAACTCAAAACAAAGGCTACCTGGATCCATCTGCTCCGATGGCAAAATGGCCCAGGCTTTCACTATCAGTCATTTGCATTTCAAATGAACCTGTCACCCGGTTCACCTCTTACCCTTGCTCTTCTCGGTGAGAGCCAGCCAGAAAATTTAGCCTGGCTATTCATTACCTAGTACATGCATGGCCAATGATGTCACTTCCTTGACAGTCCTGTGTGCCTTGGTGATGACATGACAGCTCTCTGTTTTGGGCTCTCAGAAAAACAAAAAAAAAGTATTTTCACAACCTATAATTATCTCTTGCCATCGTGTAAACAATGACCATCTCTGTTAGAAATCTTTCTCTGGCAACAAGTCAGCTACAAAGTGCAGCTCCAGTCTGCTCTGCTCTGAAGGAATGCTGCTCCCTCTTAGCTGCACACGGCTTATGACATCTTTTGGCTTTCAGAGCTCCTGGTCACAAAGGGGATTAAATTACACTTAACAAGAAGGAGAAGGTACCCTGACGCTTAGAGTGACAGCTGAAGTGTCGGCTTTGTCGAGCAAAGCCCTTCCACAAAAACAGAGCAACGAGAATCACATGATCACCTGAACAATGGCGTAGGGACTTGGCTTTCAGACTCTCCGCGCTGCGATCTCCAGGGACCCTCTGTGCCCAAGTTTAACGTGAGGAAAGTGGCTATTTGAACCATGGTTCCGATTGGTTGAAAGTGACGAAAGACGCACACGAAACCCACCCCCTCTGTCCTGGAACTACTTAGGCTGCAACTTCATAAGCTGAGGAAAATGGCCGTCCTCGACTGAGCATTGCTCCGGGAGCAGAAGAGCGAGGCAGGCCTCCCGAGTGTTTAAGATTAACCAGAGAAGAGGAGAACGCAGCACTGCCTTGGGAAAGGAGCAACCAACATGTCGTCACCCCGACGCAGACAAAGAAACTAGAAAACTGAACCTCATATACTGTAGGGCCTAGACAATTTCAGCAGAGGAGATTTACGATTGTTTGAAAGCCAAGCTTTCATGAAAGTAGATTGACTGAACATAAACATAAAACAAAGAGGCCTCACCTTTTTCCACGGCCAAACGATAAGCATTAAATGTAATATTTAACAGGTGAGCAGCCAAGCCTGGTGAGCCAGTAATGCCGAATACAATGAGAGAGAGAAAGAGAGAGGGAGAGAGAGGGAGGGAGGGAGAGGGAGGGAGAGTGTGTGTGTGTGTGTGTGAGAGAGAGAGAGAGAGAGGTAGGGAGAGAGAGGGAGAGTGTGTGGGAAAGAGAGAGATAGGTAGGGAGAGAGAGTGAGAGTGTGTGTTTGTGAGAGAGAGAGAGGGAGAGAGGGAGAGACACAGAGTGTGTGTGCATTCATGTGTCATGCGTCATGTGCCAGCTTGTGTAACCGTACGTGGTGTTGACAGAACGTACCGGAGGAGGTTCTCTGCCCCGGCCCTCATCCTCATCTGCTTGATGATCTGCTGGTTCAGCCCGGCTCTCTTGTTCTGCAGCTTGCTCCGCCCGGTCTGGGCAAAAGGGTTACAGCCCTGGAGAAACAAGAGGAACACTGATGAGTATAAACGCACAGAGAGAAACTGCACTGGCATTATGGTTTCTCTGGGGAATCCTGGCAGTTATCACGGGCTTGGATCCATGATCTTTCCCCAGAACCAGACTCTGTCATTACTTCACTGCACTGAGAGTCACTCCCAACAAGCCCCGCATCGATCCCACACTAGGGACAATACAACGAGTTCTCCACCCATCTCAGCTGCACTGCCTGTTCCCAAATCATGGGGAGCGGTGACGATGGCCGAGGGTTGTGTCAACAAAGCATGCACCGACATGCTGTGCAGCACGCATGCAGCGGCTCACGGCCACCATAAAAGAGGTGCGTCTCAACTACGTCAATTAATACAGTATCAAGGTAGAACAGAAAGCAGTTTAATTACACCAGATAACCGCACCCCCCAGTTGAGCTGACGCACGTGAGAAATTCTTCACGCATTGATCACCAACATTTACAGCTTGCACTGCAAAACAAATGACTTGATCCGGCAAGGACAGTCCGTACTATACAAGGACAGAGATGACACCATTTCTCTGGTATGTTGTCCTGATGAGTAAGCACTAATGATAAGTAAGGTTTGACATTTATACCAGAAAATTCAGCAATTTCAGGTGCTACGGGAAGGACTGCCTGAGGATCACATTAATACGCACACATCAGAAGACAGCCAGAGGACCTTCTGACTGCTTTGTTCCATGGTGACATCCATCATAATTCCTCAGCGAATTAAACACTTAATCTGTGTCAAGAAGGGGTGCTGGTGCTACAAAGGCACTGTGCTGGCATTAACAATCTTACATCCCCCCATTTACAAGGGTGATGATACAGTTGGTGCTAGCTGGCCAAACACAGCCATGAATGTGTGGATTCAGACCCTGACCAAAGAGCCTCAAGTTGCTGCTATGTGGATTCCTGTGGCCGAGCACCTTCCTGACTCAACGTCCCAGGGACAATGTCCGAGGAAGCCTTTCCCTCGGTGGCCACAAAATCATTATGGCCTCGACGTTGAGCGTTTGAGTGGCCCACTGTGACCCCAGGGGCATTATTGTTTGCCCGAGTAGTTCTGAAAGGGCAATCTGGGCCAGGCTAGCACAGGAACAAGTGCCAACTGTCCTGTGGCGCATTCGAGCCTTCGTTAGAGGGCAGTGAGCACGCAGCAGAAGCACAAAGACTCACAGTTCAGTTGCGGAGTGCAATTATCACAGATGAGCAGAAAGTGTGTCAGAGAGTAGTTATAAGAGCCAGAAATAAAATCGTGGCAAAGCTTGCAGAGCTCTTGACAGCAAAAGACACTCGTTTAGCATCCGCTTATATAACTTCAAAAGGCGCATAACCTCAATTTTTACATTTGGGCCTCTTGTTTGAAAAGCTTTGGCACTAGGCCTTCGGCTGCCAAACTAGTCTTAGAAGGAACGCCTGTTCATTTGAACTAAAATAGGGATCAAAAGGGATCAAAAAGACCAAATGATCACGCTCTACCATATAGAAAGCAACTAACTCTCTGTAAACTTCATACCTGAAACATGTTAGCATGATAATCTTATCCTGAAATAAGGTTGCTCGGTACATTTCAGATTGCTGCACATAAAACCGACTTTTTTTTACAGCAAATTCAACATGTACAGGCCTTGCATTTAAGTACGCCTTCTCTAGGCCAGAGCACATGTTGTCAATTTGTTTTTGTGGCTTGGTGCTTAAAAAGCCTTGAGCGGATCCTACGTCAATGTTCGCCCTAACTGCTGTCTGACAGAGCAGAAAGCAGGTCAAACATGCGGATTCTGCCTTTTTCTACAGCGTTCTGAATGAGCTGAACCCAGTTGAGGAAAATAACCCAGGCTTGGGAACGGACCCAAACAACAGCGCTGAGCCGAATTATCAGTTGAACCCATCTGGTCGTGAGTGCAGCCTTTAAATATCTCTAAACTTGGTTTCTTTTTGGCAAAAGGTTTCAATGTCCTGTCAGCAGGAAAATCCACATTGGGTGGATTTGTTTACAGATTACAAATCCCTGGCAAGCTTGTCAAACACTCAACACCTCTTAATGAGGAGGAAAAAGAAAAACACAACTGCTCAACGTCAGTGGAGTTTATAAGCCTTGATCAAACCGCCATTCTCACACACAAGCGTGCGGGCACACGTACGTACAACGCACGCAGAACACACACGCACACGCACATACAACAACACACACACACACACACACAACACACACACAGTAAAGCAGGTATGTGTAGATGTGATTGCTTTAGCCCAGCCTGGGTGACGACTGGCGGTCTGAGGACTGAACCTCTCTGCACCCCGACCCACAAATGGCTCCCACTCATTTAATAGGTACAGGAAGTGGAGGACAATGACCAATGCCCAAATACAGTTCACATGAGGAGCAGTGGCTTAATGGAACAAAGGACTCCTTCAAAGCTCATCAAAACTCAGTTAGCTATAACAACATAGATTAAATCCCAAAATAAAATGCATAACAACAGCGGTTTCACTACAAGTGAAAACCTGAATATACACCAATTAATGACTGGTGACAATGCTGTTGTATCTACAGTGCTGGATTGCACAGCGTCCTATGCTAAAATGCAAACAGACTCCACCTGAGGTTTAATAATCAGATTTTGTTTGAATCTTAGAAGTAAACTTTGCAAATATACACTGATTAATTCAACACTAATATCAAGTCGTTTTTGTAAGCTTTAGTCAATTTAATTCAATCAAAGCATGCATCAAATCCAATTTAATGTATAATACTCAAAAGGAAGGCCGTTTAAAGGAATTGTATAGTACATGCTCTTTCTCAATACGCACATAATCCAAATACCTTTCCCTCACGTTCACCATTACACAGATTTACAGCAAAATCCCAGAGTAATTAATTGGTTGGAGTGTTGTTAATAACTCAGGTCACTCCCTCCATAAACTGGGCATAATCTTTCAGGAATGTATGAGGGGGAGAGTACACTTTGAGGAATTTAAAATTCATTCCCTGATTTGTCAGCGCTCTGTACCCTGCCCACTTCACCACCTCAGTCACTTCACTTTAATGTTCACCGAGAGCCTGTTATCAAAATGAATACCAGGCACACATCACCTTGCCTTAGTTAAACACAGGTTTCAGCATTCCAAAAATACTTCATATTTCAAAAACTGTCTGATGAGATATGGCCATTACAGGTTGAACTTGTGGACTTTTCACCAGACAACCATTGTGCAGAACCAAAGCAAAACCAAACCAAAGCAATAACAAAAACCTTTGATTTATTTCATTTTGGTGTGTTGCACTTCAACGTGAAACCTATTATTTGCAAGGGAGTAAAACCGGAGGGTAATCGGAGCGTTACAATTTAATGTTAATAAGACTGGAATTGATTCAAAGTTGCTATTGTTCTGACCACGGAGTAACAACACCATTGTTGCTAAGCAATAAGTCATAAACCCTGGCAACTCCTTCCCTACTCGAACAAATTAACATTCTTGTTGGGTCTACCATTTCCTTCTGTCGATCTTGACACGTTGACTCACAGATATTTGAATACGTTTGATCACCTCGACATTCATTATCATTCCACTGCTGCTACAGTCTTCTTGTTTTTATTTCGTCTATGATGGCAAGTAAAGTTAATCAATAGCCCATATGTAATAACTGATATTGTATTACTCGTATAATAGCAAAGCTAACACACTTCGTTTACCTGGACTTTATATAGTGGGCTCGCAACAATCATTTCTAAATTAACTCGTGACGTCACATGCTGATATGGATTAAACTATGGCAGTTGTGGGCTACTGTATTTTAACCCATTAAACACAACGAAAAAGTGAAGAGAATCCCCTCCCTTGCCACATCACATCGATACTGGTTAGGCAATCCTCTCGGTCTAAGGCGAGAGCTACCTGCGCACACCTTAGTAAAGCTAGCAAGCCACGAGCTGCACTCTCGCAACAGGTTGATGGGCTTGGAAATTCTAGAACTCTGATCGCATGGCCATTACCATTCTTGCACTTTATGCCAAGGGGAAGCAAAATAAATAGACCAAATAAAAATGCCAAAATGAAATACATGCCATGCTTAGCCTACTGTTAACGGTCTGGGATAATCATTACATTACATTACAGGCATTTTGCAGACGCTCTAATCACATTTATATATCGATTTAATTATAATCGGGTTAATGTAAAAAAGCAAAACAACCCGGTAATAAATGTATTGCATATACTTAATTGTTAACACACGCGATACATCTTCTGATCGGCCTAGAGTTTGAATCTCTCCGCTGACGAGATTCCAGATCTGACTTCAGAATGGACCCTAAAGGTTAGCTTGCTACAGCTGTAGCTACTCACCTTTTTAAAATAGCCATGTTCAACAGCCGGGTTTTCCTTGCATCCGTTTGGTAATATAGTGTCCGTCATTCTCAATTTTCAGACACAGACCAAAACTTTAGATTCAGAGTAAAGTCGACTGTCCCCCCGTTCGCTCAACAGGTGCGCGTTTCTTGACAATCAGCCCACTGTCCTACTTAGGGAGTTTCTCGCAAGGTCTGACAGCTTTGCACGAAGCGCTATGTATTTCCACTCTCCAAACTGCCCCGCCCAGAAACAATGACGGCATCAGTATCGCGTCCGTCCGGCGGGTTAAGTAGTGCCCAACTTCAACATCACCTTGCTATGTAGGTGTGGAGCTAAATCGACGGCGAGTTCGTCCTGTAAATCTTAGAAGAAAACCTCCGTTACCTGTTTACACCGAAAATTGTTCTGGTGTTAATCGAAAAACATTAGTTTCCGTTGTTCGGGCAGCACAGCACGTTTTTAATGCTCTGGCCTCAAATTCTAATGCAAATAAATATTTATTGGAATAGCAGTCTGGGTTTACAATAACTATTATTATCAACCTCATATCATCCGAGCCAATAATGCCGAAGCAAAAGCCAAAAGTGCGTCACCCGATATACTCTGTATGTTCGTGTTAGCGCGCATGCGTGTGAACGAATACAAGTATTGTCCATTCTGACGATTGTTTTGATGTTGATTTTTCTTTCGGTAGCCATTTATTTTTATGTTTTACTTTCACAAGAAAAAACTAAAGTTTTAGGGTGCCAATTCACAGTCAATAAACAGTCTTACCATGCAAGCGTATTTCTTCCGTCTCCTCTGTCAACACTCCCTTTAAACCTGTCTGTAGCTTCTGATAAGCGTGCCAAACATAATGGACGATATTATACATTCCAGGTAATTAACATGTCTAGCTGTAACTATACATTACAAGCAACATAAAATTATTACAGTGTATGGTGGTCCACATGTTATGACAGTCCCTCTTTACTTTTAATGAATAGTTTGACAAGTTTCGATGCATTCTACGCACAAACTTCGCAAGCCTTGTTTGTCGCTCTCTGTCTGACAAGTCACTCAGTGGTTCAGTAGCCTAGCAACAGCAGAGCATCTCTGAATTGCAATATTTGAGTGTCATTCTTGGTACTATTGCTCAAGGTCTCTCTAACCACTGTGTTGCATTGATGCTTGACAGGCTTGTTGTTTTCCTGTCACAATAACACTCACTTTCCACAGCACGTCAATGTAATAAAGCAACCCGTATTAACATGTCAAATGGGCACATTCCTTAAAATGAACAGAGACATGCAATTTCACACTGCGGGTGTCAAAAGTCACAAACCTTAGGGTATCAGTAAAACACTGATAAAAGATGTTTTTAAATTCTGACATTGAAAATATGATTGAATGCCATCGTCGGTATTATCATTCTAAAAAACAGAAAAATCTATTTTCTGAAGCAAAGCCTACAGAGCTCTGAAATCAAGGTTGGCAAACATGCGCACCCCACGCCAGGGAATTTTCACATCTGGGATTAGTATGTCTTAGTCTACATGTCTTAGTTTAGGCTTTATCTTGCTATTTGAGACCAGCGGGGCTTCCACTCAGGGGTAGAGGCTGTTATTAATGTCACCGGAGACTTACGAGCGCTGGGCACACTCTGTGCCATCGACGTGAACCAGGGAGAGAAAAACATCTGACAGGGTAAAGCATAACATAGCCCCTGCCAGCCAGGATCACCCCCTTTGCCAGATGGCTGCTGTAAGGAAAGGAGACGGAGTGGGTGCTTCAATCAGGTCAAGATACAGAGCGCGGAGTTGGAACCAGACTGAACAACCACCACTGTTTACAGTTAGCCTCGCTGAGCCTCCTCACACCCACTTGTCCTCATTTGGGTTATTTATTTTCATTGGTGTATTTTCAGGAGATTCCTCAGGGAACAGCTGCCAGACCGCTAGGTACATTGTGTGCTATGCTGTCTCCAGGTTCAGCTTCAATATATTTGATGGCACTGGTAAACTAATAAAATGTGGGTGTCTTTTCACAGACTCAATGGCCTGTGTTGGCTTGTGTGTGTGGTATTATTATATGTGTACATATTCTCTACCTGCCGAGAGGACCAGGCTGCCTTTACTTTGTCTTTACCAAGCCACCTTACCTTTCTGTGTGATGAACACATTTCTGATTGATGCTGTACATTGCTCAGACCTGGATTCATGTAAATAAGGGCACAACTTTTCATGTGAAACATCAATTGTTTTAAATTATGTTCTCGTAACTCACACAAGCAATGTGATTTCTGTCATCTCCGGTGAAACAGAGAGTACTCTCTTGTGTATTTAACTTCAAGAGACCTGGCAGAAATGAGGCAAGGACACAGTTCTGTATCAGTACCCACATACAGATCCTCTGGTGTTATTATATATATATATAATATTCCTGTCATTTTAACCTCTGAAACATTATTGTTTCAGTACTGATGTGATTGGTCACTTGATTTAGTGGTCACTTTTGGATTTTGAAATCATGTGAACAAGTTTGAAATCATATCGACAAACAGCTACCACAATTCCTGTGATGTTGCACCCATTTTCAGTGTTATGTGCAAACATTAGCCAAATTCACATAACATGTGATAGACAAGATGCTGGTCCTGTGCTCTGTCAAATTTACGCAGTTGAATATGGTGCTAAACCTGAACATTTTATTTCGGGAGCAAAACATATAATTACAGAACTGCAGCACCTAAACAAGCTACAAGTTGCTGAAAAAATAAGACATTAAGATACAACAGACACGGTATCATCTATAACCACGAGATGGCGCTAAAGCTTTTATTTCAGTGCCTCTCACGCTGCACAGCAGGTGCTGTATTTTCATTCCTGCTCGACTGCCTGCTTCTTTCACACTGTGGAATTCACTTCACGACCCTCCAAGAATGTCAGATTGTTATTAGCTTGCTTCTTGCAAATCTCAATGTAATTCCTTTCATTTACTCATATAAAACCCAAGAACAGCAACTGTAGAAAAAATATTTTTAAAAATAACTTGCTCATAATAAAGCCCTTATGCACTGACTCTGTGGCAGGACAAACAAGGTATCAGTTTGATTATACTGGAATTGATTTTGCATGTTAAAATGTGCCAACCACAGTGTGTATGATATTGTTCCTATCCATATTTCAATTGAGTTTCCTGATTCTAGGAAGCATTCAAAAGGACTTATATTAATATATTACATTTTAAGAGTATGTGATGTACTGACACACCCTGCAGCTTTCTCTAAAGATGTATTTTGTGGAGCATCTGAATTGTACATTACATTACAGGCACTTAGCAGAAGCTCTTATCCAGAGCAACTTTTACAGAGACAGTTTACATTTCTTTATATACAATCAATTTACACAGCTAGCCATTTTACTGAAGCAAGTCAGGTTAAGTACCTTGTGCAAGGGTACAATAGCAGTGCCCCACCTGGGAATTGAACCAGTCTTTGTGTTACAAGCCCAGTTCCCTAACCAGTATACTTCACTGCCGCCGAATTGTAGGTGAGGTGTCCTCCCTGAAGCTCAATGCACTGAGTAAAAGGGGATTCTTTTCCAGGGAAGCGCAAAGCTGTTCGTATTTGTCAGTCCCCTCCCCAACCCCCCCCCCCCCCGCCCTCCTGAAATCCTTGAGTAAAACTAGACGAAAAATGGCCACAAAACCCAGCCCAGGCTGAAGAGGAAACACACAAGCTTCATTGCACCTCTACTGTTCAGTTGCTATGCAGCAATAGCCTTCGTGCAAAGAACTTTGGCTTTTTTGTTAACAAATATTTTTTTTCATGGAAGAACATGCCAATCCTTTAGGATAATGAAGGCATTCCTACCGTATGATGCACAAGGGAGCTTATTTCAGGGTGGATTGGTTGGGTGTGTATTTTGGGGACTGGGGAGGGCAAACAGAAGGGTGGAATATGTCAGCTTTCATTTGATTACATTGTCAGGCCGGGGCGGAAGAGTGTGAGATGTCACTGCCTTTTGTGACGGCCGCTGCATCTCGGCTAAGCCCCACACAGCGGATCCCCCACTCCATCCCTCCGCATTAAAGCACTCGGCTCAATGAGCGAGCACTTTCTTGGCAACTTGTGTGGGTAATTCTTTCTTGCCCATTGTCAGGACTGCCTTTTATACCAGTCAGCACCAGGTCGCCTGGCTGTGTGTAGTTTCCCTGTGACGTCCATTCCTCCTCCGCGACACTCCTCCGCCCCCTTTCCCCACCACAGTGAGTCACATCAACCCTCCTCCCCGAGAACGTGACATTGGGTGCTTCAACAAACAGGAAACGCTAAAAAAAAAAGCATCCTCCCCCTGGTTCAATATAAGCTCTATGTGCTGTGCCTCCGTAAACTTCTCACAAACTCAGGGGCCCTGTGAGGCTGGCGGCTTGCTGCAATGCCCCCATTGTTCACTCCTTAAGTACACTGTTTAAGATTACACTCTCTGTAGAGACGCAATTGCATAACATTTTCATGGCTTTATTGAATTTTTAATACACATCAGAAAAATGTTTTTCGAGAGGGCATCAATGATTTCGAGATCTACAGATGATAGGGTAAACTCATTTAATGAACATTTACTGAAAAGTGGCCTTTGGCAATGATATTGACTAAGCTGTGAACAGGAAGGACAATCATTTCAACCTATTTAAAATAATGCATTTTGTATTATAACCAGCCCCCATTTCAAGTGACTGCAATCAACATTTTATTTTTATATTTTTTGGTGGGGGAGGGGGGTGGGCCAGGTGGAACACCCAAACTGTGATACAAACACATGGAATCCACTCAGGGAATACTTGTGAAAAAAAATACAAAGAGAGAATTGGAGAAATCTTTAAAAATAGAATGAGAATGCCAGCAAAGGGAATGTCTTTTTTTGCGTGAAAAATGAAGTGATTAAGTGTCCCTTTTCTTGCTGCGCTGTGAGGTAAACCCCAGCATCACACAGTGAACTTGTCGGTGAAGTGGGTGCTCTGCACTCCTCTCTGCAGAGTGCTTCCCCTGATGTATTGGTTTTCTGCTCTGCTTCCTCCCTTTAGCTTTCACACACTGCCGCCAGTGTTCTGCCTTCCTGTTGGCTAACAAAGCCGCTCCTCTTTTTACCAACTCTTACAGGATCAGTTTAAGCCAGCCTCTTCATTGTGTATTCGACTGTGCTAGCGGGAAAGAAAAAGCCTCGGTACAACTTCACGACTTGACTTCCTAAACTCTGCATCAGGTTCCTTTGGAGTGGAAAGAAAGCGAAAGGAAGGTGCTGCCGGCGAGGATGCCACGCTCACGCTCGCCCGCTCCTCTTCCGATGTCCGCTGTTCGAATCGTGCCTCATTCCACCGCGCAGTCTTTCAGAATTGCATAAACACATCATGTCCAATACTTGAGCTGAGTGAGTGTGTGAGGAGCAGATCTGTTTTCATTTTCATCTGAAATACAGCTCACTTAAACATATATATGCATATATACTGTATATATGTATAAAAACCTATATCATTGTTCATTAAAGCACACTGTCAGTTGGTAGAAAGGCATTTTGCATTTGACACCATAGGTTACATTTTTGGATGATACATCATATATTTCATATGTGTTTTAGTCATTCTTTGACCATTTAATCGATCAATCGGTCAATCAATCACTCAAACACATTCATATTGTCAGGGAGGTGCATTCTGATCATCCTGTGCAGGCAGAGCAGCCCAGTCAGGTTTGCCCAGACTAACTTCAATTCTCATAAGCAAATGTGGTGCCAAACATCATTGACAGGTTTATTGTTTTGCGAACAAAAGCAGGGCACTAAGGTATGTAGCTTTGGCAGCCAGCACAGTCCATATTAGATCAGCACACCAAATTTACAAGCATATGTCACACACAACAATTTCAGGGTTCTACCTATGAGCTGGAAATTATGGATCATGGAGAAAATAATTATGGCCCACAAGATTGAAAGCGGAGGTCAACATGGTATGATTTTATTTGCCTGAACATATTATGTCTCTCCAAATATCAGCTCAACCAACATCTCTGTATAAATCAAGCTGTCTTCCTCAGGCCCTATCGATGTTTGTATTATCAAGATTCTCAGCATGAGAGGAGCATATCAATGGAGACCTTGAAAAGATATCTTGTGATAGTAAGTGACCCAAAACAAAAATATAAAAGAGGTCTGAACATGGCTTTCCCCACAAATCATAAATTAATCATGCATGGGCAAACATTTAAAGCGTGACCTGTTGATGGTTTGAGCTCAGATTTTGGGGATTTTTTGGCAGTTTGAGAAGGGTCTAGTCTTCAAGGGCGATTATACACATTCCTGTTTCTTGGGAGATCTGGTCCCAGCTCACACCTCAGCTGCGTGTGTTGCATTTGGAGAGGACAAACTTGGTTTGGTATCATTTTCTTCCATTTCATATTTTTTTGTGATTGTTACATGCGAATTTTATGTCTAGGATTTAGTATTTGTTAAGGCAGTTGAACCTACGTCTGTAGATTGGATTTTGAATATTTTGTCTTTGTCTAACTGTTGTAACTTAAACCAACTGTTAATTTGAATTGAATTGTGAGTTGTATATTTTGATGAAGGTTGATCCACCAGATTGCTCTGCCTATCAACAAATTCTGTGATTTAATTGATCATTGGTATCCTGTGCAGTAATTATTATATGAAATCAAATGAAAATATTTTACATGTAGGATAAATGAAGGGCTTTAATACGTAATACCACTTGTGTTCAGTAATCAGAGTGCTAAACTGTAAACAAGGGCATTTTACTGTTAAGGCTACTGGATTCAGGGAATTTTTATTCAAACTTCATTGTTCCATTGTTTTTCAATGCAGAAAAAAAGAAAACTGATTAAACTGTCAGTCTTCTCTCAAGTGACGTCTCTTCCTTACACACCTGTATTCATATATATGTGTCTTACAGGTTTGCCTTGTTTAGTAATCAGCTGTCATTGCTATGGATGTGATATGTAAAGAAAGGCAGCACTGCAGGGCAGAGGCAGTGACAAGGTCTCAAGAGAAGAGAAGATGGCAAACAGTCTGGGTTTAGTCTGAGTTCTTCTGAACAACTAGTTCAAAATCTACACATCTCATATATTGTGCTTTTTTTGAATGTGTCACTCACTGTCCTTCAGGTTGTAGCAGGCCCCTAACAAATAGCCCTTCTCGTACTGTGCTTGTTACTGTACTGTACTGTCCAGTACTGGCAATTATTCATGGTCTAGAATTTTTCAATTTATTTGATTTTGGGGAGGTAAGTGTCTCCCTTTTCCCTGCATTTCTCAAAATGTATTGTGAAGTGCAGCTGTCTCGATCTTTTGTAACAGCAGTGTTAGCACAGCCACAGTCTTCCCCGACTAGCCATGTTTTCCAGCCTGCCCTTTTTTCAGGGCAGGCACACTGAGTCCATTTTTTTGTCAAAATGGTATTTGCATAACATCTTTCACCGTTGAAAGGAAGTCTAGTGTGTTTTTTCCTGTCCTGGGTGGGGTCAGCTGAGGTACAATTAGGAATGAGAAAACTGCCGTGGGGTTTTGCTGTGTGCTGTGGGCACTCCGCTTGCTTGTGTCACTCCTCCGGGGAGTTCCCGCCCAGGGCTGTATCCTCTAGGGCCTTTGAGAAAGTCGAGTTCCCTTTTTTTGAGGTGCATGTGATCATACGGGTTGTGTGGTACAAGGGTGGGGTGGGGTGCCCGAGGGATGATGGGAGAAGGGCACAGTCTCTGGAGATCTGGCTCTTGATCCTCTGAATAATGTCTAGGTGGAATTCCTTTCTGGGCCACAGCATTTTATTTTTGGTATGGTCCGTGTGTTTTTTCTACCAATCGCCTGAATGATTAAGCCACACTCTCCTGGTCGTTAATACCAGTGTGGATGATGATGTGACTGGGCAGCCCAGGGTGGATTCTGAAAGGATCTCTCGTCAATTGGGCCAAAAAAGGGCCAAAAGGGCCAATTGTACCCTTTATTTCTTCAATCCACCCTCCCCCATGAGCCCGGCGCCCGCCACTACGGGACCACCCATCACCCCGGGGCCGGCAATGAACCGCTTCCTTCCGAGACGGAACTTGCCTATTCGTTTTGCCCACAGGGAAGCTTTCTGTGCACACTGCAGGACTGTGTTGTCCGTGCAGTGTGTGTGTTGTGTAGTGGAAATTGCCAGGAATCCCAACAGAAGGAAGGATGCAACATTCTAGGCCAGCACGGGTTCAGAATCTTTATTCATGAGCTGTAGCAGCATTACAGAGCCCCGGAGACCTTTGCCTGCAGAAGTCTGCCTGGGGGTCTGTGGGTCTCCTTCTTATAGTGCCTGAGTGTATGCAGAATTGAATCACTGGTTAGTACAAAGTTTGAGTGAAAATATGTTCATCATCAGTCACGTGTTTGGATTCTGATCTTCTTGGTGTTCTTTTCTTCCCCTTTGATTATTTTTGATTGATTATTGGTTATTTTTGATGAGTGATCTTCCGCCACTGATGTTTGTCATTGGCTCTGTCATTTCACAACAGTTAGGTGCTGTTTGTGTGCTTACCTTTGCATTATGCACTGTTTGGGTATTGGCTTTGTGTATTAGGTGAGGCATGTGTGGTATTTGGTGTGAGTGACAGGGTTTGGGGTGTGCGGAACGTGGGGGCCAAGGCAGGAGGAGTGACTGGTGTGTTAAGTGAGCTCTGGATCAGGAGTGTGTTTAGCTGCTCTGTCTGGCTCTGTACAATCTGGTCTCTGCACAGCAACTTTACACTCAGGACTGCCAGCTGCACTCTCACCGTCTCTCCATTCCCCTGTAGTTCTCTCTGACAGTTAGGTGAGCTAACGTAAGCCAGTAACTCTTTACACTGCAGTCACTTGAAAGAGGTTCACACTGCGAGTTTTGAGAACCAGTTCTAAAGGAGAAATGGAGCTGTGTCTCAACTCCAGAGTTATCCGATTGAGCTGCATGTAATCTCTGAACCTTGAACCATAGAAATGTGGATTCAATTCAATGTACAGAGGCTTAAAAGTTTGAACTCCTGCCTACTCCTGCCTACATAGTGTTTGCTTGTAAATAAATTGATTGGATAGCTTGAAAGATGTAGGCGCTTGCTGACCAGCTTAAGGAAGAGGAAGGAACCCTCATGCTTGTACTGCACTTCATTTTTACGTAGGAGAGGCAACATTAAAAAGACAGCTGTGAATGTTTCTGATTACATGCAGATCTAGGGTACAGCTCGGGATGTAAAAATGTTTGCATATTTTCTAGATTTTCTAGCGTGAACAATTTCAGAAATGTAAGCATATGCAAAGACGTGCAAATGATAACCACGCTGACTTCTTCTTAGCTTGGCTGGGGTCTGGGCCAATTTGCTGTCAGCCGGGTTGAATTAGCAGGGAAACGCCTCCAGCTTGCCTGTGGTGCCGCTGATCTATAGCTAAGATGGTTCAGTGCAACGTGGCCCTAGAATAGTTACAAGCTGAGCTTGAGTGAACAAGATAGAATGAGCTGCCTGTTCTTGTCATTATACGTTCACCCAAGCGTTGGGTTCTTGTCTGGAGCAGCTCGAATACCACGTTGACAGTGGTGAGCTTTTTTAAGTCGCCCAAAAAAAACGCAGATTACACCATTCTGAAATCTGAGCTTTTCCCTGTCAGGACTTTGAACTGGAACGCTTGCCTTCAGCCGGGGCGAAATGCACATTGCTGTCACAAGGGGCTCCTTGGAATAGCAAAGCTACAGGGAGGCCACCCCTCACAACCACAAGAATTACATGATGGATTAGATTGGGTGACTGCTCAGCATTCATTTCTGGCCGGCAACTCTCTTCGTCCCATTTATGCTCCATGACTGTGGACTGTGACAATGCTTTCCTGTCTTCTGTCTATCTCTAGATCTATACGGACATTATTCTACTCTGATTCTATATTTTGACTAACAAAATTAATACCAAGCCTCATAGTACTATTATCCCAGGAAATTTTGCATGAACAAGCGAAAAGTGACATAGCCGTGAAGAATTTGACCATTTCTGTTACCACCTATTGAAGTATTTATGATCACTGCCATGATCACGGTCATCAGTTGGTGTGAACGGAAGGTGCAACATTAATGTGATGTGTGGATATGACCTAGCGGTACTGCCACTAAAGATACCGCGGTTGCAACCCGTAAATGAGGATACTGTCTGTGCCTGTGGGCTCTGTCTCTTTCATGTTTCACTCTGCTCTGGTGTAAATCGGAAAGTAACTCATTCTGATATTCAATGAATTTCTGAAAGTATATCTGCATCTTGAATACAACTATTTTAAAGCAGAAAAATGCCACCAAAGCATTGGTGGCTTCCCCATTGGCAGTATAGCTAACAATTCATTAGTGGTTCATCAGTCAACCACGAATGACTAATCCCAAAAACACAAGTTATTACTATTATCCTCTCTGCTAATATTCGCTCAGTGTGCGCAAAATATTGATGTCATGTCCGGCTTATTGCAGCATTGCACAGTTGGTGTGAAAAACTGTGTTGGCACAATGAGTCCCAGGTGTGAATTGTCAAAATGGAACCATTGTGGCATCATCATTATCATGCTGGTATTATCACCGCTGTGGTTGGAAATAAAAGGAGCAAGAAAGCTTGTCATAATGCTGGCGTAATCGTGCTGCTGGATTTCCATTCAGTTGAAAGTTCATTCAACTGCTCTCAGAAGTCTGCAGTCCTACCCTTCTTGCAGGCTACAGGCACACTCATTTATTGTGGACTATTAAGATGGAATATGAACAATTCTGAAAGGCACACTAACTAATAAAGCGTTGCATATTTTGGGCATATTTGAGAAAATGTGCAGAAGGACATGAGGCTGTTTGGAGTTGTTGGTGACATCATAAAGTTGCATTTAAATTAGGGAAAACAGGACATAAACAAAGCGTCACACGCCAGGAAAGGGGAGTGAATCGGTCGGCAGACCAGCGTTTTATTTTTCTTTATCCCTCAGGGGAGAGATAAAGAGCGAGAGAGCATTCACATTAAATATCAAATAAACAAAATATCTTCTGCCGTTGTTCTCACGGGTTTGGGACAAAAATAAATAAAAATAATAAACTAAAGCTCCATTTTTATTTTTTCTCTCTCTCTCTCAGGTGTTCCTCTCCCAAGTTCCAGCCACCTACTGAGAAAGCAGAGCAGATTTAAGCACTCGACATTACATTATGAAAATGTCACACAGGTGTGTGCACTGGCGGCCCTGCTAATAGGCATGGACGTTAATCACACAGATTCCTCTGTCTAGACCGGCGCCTTCCACACGAAGTATGAACTTTGAATGCTCAGAAAGAAAAAACGAACACCTAGTACACTTGAGGGAGGCTGATGAGGTTGAGCAGGATTCATTGAAACTCTGGTGTCATCCAATGTCATCACCAACAGTGATCCAATGTCATCGATTCCCGTGCTAACTAATCAGTCTCCAAATGGCTTTGTTTCGAGTCCCGTTGACATTCATTTAATTAGGGTGATTATATTAGGTGACCATCCAAGATCACTTTTGATTTGATGGAAAACAATCAAAGTCCATAAATAATCATATAAATTAACAAAAAATATTTCAAGATGAAAACCCTTTATGGTACTGTGCTGCAGTCTCAGGTTTTCCATCCTCCTGCTTCTGTTGGAACAGCGCAGAGACTGAGTGAGTCTAGGGATAAGCACGACCAACTCCTGCGAGTCACAGACGGCACGGCTGGCCAGGACGGTTGTTGTTTTCTCTTGACGTTGCCTATTTCTGATGTCATAGCTTGGGTCTCATGTTCTAAAAACACTAGAGTAGCCCTGCCTCCATTAGTGACATCAGGGGTAGGCATATCATGTTACACACAAAGCCCTGACACCCAGTTAGCAAAGCATGCAGAGGCCCCTGGGAACCATCACAGTGCAACAGCGAGTATCAAAGCAAAATAGTCCTTGTTTTCCTTCATACATACAAAGAGTTTGGTGTGTGTGTGTGTGGGGGGTGACCTTTGATTCAGCTAGAACAAAGAAAAGGGATTTCTGGTTGTTAAACAAGCATGAGAAAAATCGCCTCACCTCTGCAATGACCTTGAATATTTTCTTACATGATTTGACTTTTGTGGACCTGTTACTTTTGCGTATCTATCTTTGAATTTACCTGAGACTCCATTGCCTAATGCAATATTAATGAGATTGAAGGAAGTCATTATCTGACAAAAGCACGAGAGAAATGGCATTAAAATGTCCCGGAGGAATGTAGAACACGAACACTCTGACATTTTACTGTAGCTACAGGATCTAATGATAGCTCTCTTGCACAATCAGGGTCTTGGTATGTACTGCAGTCCTGAGCTGAGCTGAGAAGGTAAGTATATATATATGCTATATGTCATTTTGCAATTACGGTTCAGTTTCCTTCATCCAAGTTAGTTTCATCCACCTTATGATGTGATGGGATGCATCGTTGCACAATATTATGTAAAAAGCAGGCAAAATGATTCAGTTGTGCTCATTTACACCTATGTGGGATGTTAAGGTGGGCATCTGCAATGCTACGCATATATTATGGTAGAGCATTGTAATAAGAGAGTTTCATGCTTGTATTTTTAATCCAAGGTGAACCTGGGACAAAGCAGGCACCTATGTTAACACTTCAAATTTCACCCTGAGATTTCTCTCACCATTCAGGTACACTTAAACCACTGCATGTGATGTCAGTGTCCACAATATGCAATCTGCCACCAGTGTGCAAAGTCGCCAGCACAGTTCTCTTTGTCATTATTTAAAATATGTTTTGTATACACATTTTATTATAGCACCCCCTCTACCCCCATCCTATTTCCCTGACACCCAAACCAATAATTCCCTGATGTTACCCATCCATACATTCTGCAGTGACCATTTGACTGCAAAATATATATTTTTGCATAAATTAGTTTAAACATGGAAAAGGTATGTGAATATAACAGGGTTCAAGTTGGAACACACAAAGAAAGTGCCTGAGGTCCCTGAATTTAGTAACACATGAATCCATTTTTCCTTTTTTTCATTTACAAATCTGGACAATTACATACTAATGAATATGAGAGATTGAAATTAGTCTACAGCCACATTCCCCACCCAATTACACTGTCTGAATGATAGACATTGCATTACATTGCATCATATATATATATGCTAATATGATATATGATGCTGAAAGTCAGTACTTCAGGGACCTGTTTGATCAGTATGAATTGGAAAATATTACCAATGAACACAAGAAAAGGCATATTGCTTATTTATTGTTGATTTATAACCATTTTACATAATGTAAAATTAATCTGCACAGATGTGTGCCTTGTTTATTGGACAATTATTTTTACATATTCATAAATTTGCAACAATATCATGCCAAAAATGATTCTGCTCTGTCACGACTGTATGCTTTCATGAAGCTCTTGTGGAGTAGATATGTGTTCTATTGTTTGAAAACTCTGGTCTGCTGAAATATTTGATCAAGACTAGCTGTGGCAAAATATTCTAAAATCTTGTAATCAATTTTGCCTTATTTCCAGCAAAGGTTGGCAAAATTGAGCAGGGAAGGCCTCCTGATAACCAGCTGCAACTTTTTCAACAGTATTTTGGAGTGGCAAAACGAACACAAAACAGAACTGTTTGTGTAGGTTTAATAGTTTTAATTGTAGGTGCTTATTGTGAAGTAACCATGACCCCTTATTTACTGTGCTGGGTAAACAAACACCTATTTATTAATCTACACCGGCACATGTGTTTGCACATTGAATTCAATATGTTAACATGTACAAAATAAAATTATACAAGCCTGTCCTGTAGCCATCACTATTGTATGCCAATTTACTGTATTACAGTGACTTTGTTGTCATGTCCATTATTAGAATAAAAACTGTTTTAAAACGCCTTAGGTTGAAAATGCGTTAAATGCATAAACAGCTCACAACAGGAACCTGTTGGAAATGTCCAAATTACCAAACACCGGACGTGTGCGCCTCCCTACACGCAGTTCTGACGTTACCTTGAGACTACATATTTAAAAGTAGTAAACTGTGTGAAAAGAACTTGACAGATTTACGTGCCGGTCGCTAATCCACATGTTGAACGAGCATTGTAGCTTGTATCGGGCGTGTCGCAGGTGAGCGAAAACGTCCTGGAGTCAAACCGGTCAGTCGATTCAGGCTAGGGTGTTTAACATTCTACCCCGAACAGCGGCAGAGTCTGGCGCATGCGTGTGCTATTCACCGTGCATCAATGCAGTATATGAGTTCAAGAGTGGGATCTGAGCGAGCCTTTTAAATGGTCACAGAAATGGATGGAGCTAAGCGGAACAGAAGTAACTCCGCTAAGCAGGAGCCAGGGGCACAACATAAGATGATAAAAAATGGGAACAACAAGCGTGACCTTATTCCAGAAAGGGTGACACTTAAAAAAGAAATTGGACTGCTAAGCGCTTGTGCCATCATTATAGGTAAGATTGTGACAGCTTTATGGCACTCAGAAAAAATATAATTGCTACTCGTTAATGCAGTGGGGTTGTTGTTGTTGTTGTTGTCTTACTACATACCCGTGATTTTTTAAAAGCTTTTCCAAATAATTGGTCTGTTAACACTTGTATTTCGTGTGATTGATAATGTTGTATGAGGCTTGACGGTCAAGCTGATGTAATATAATGATAGCTTTTATCCGGCATGACGTGACACCATGATAAACTTTTATAACCTGATCATTTGCAACTATAACGATACAATATGTCTCCATATGATGGTATTGTCATACAAATGTACTTAGTTACATTCTTTGTTGAAAAGCACAGCAACTCAAGCAAATCATTAACAGGTATAATTCAAATGCCGCTGTTTCGTTGTGAGACCTAGCAAGCAAGGGACAGATATTAATGATTTGGCGAGAGCAACTGGTCAAAGGCACAGAACTTCCGCGCGTTATTGTACCGCGTTCTGAGACCCTCGACCTGTCCAAGGAAGCAGCAAGCGGGGTGGCCATTCACAGTGGACTCTCCTCTCCTGATGGCAGAAGACCCACCTCTGCCTTGCATCATACAGAAAAAAGCCAAATGCGCAGGAACAATGATTACGTGGCCAACACGAGTACGAATCTTTGTAGTGTACTCGTCAAAGTGCTCAATCGAAATAGCTGATGTTTTTTGAGTAATGGATAGAATATTAACACGATGTCTAAATAACAGTAGTATGCTGCAGTTACCGTTGTACATATCGTTCTATTTGTGAGGAACTGCTCGCTTAACTTAGATGGTTAACATACAGATATGAAAATTGTCTGTTATGTTCCTGACTGCACATCACATTTCCACTGACGGCATTACCCTGGTTGTGGATGAACAATAGACAGGTACTGCATCGCGTGAGGAAGCGCAAAATCTTCGCTCCAGAGGCTCTTATATATCATACGAACTCAATTTTCATATAATTAGAGCTTGCAATGTTTGGATGAATGCTTGAAGTTTTAATTTTTTCAAAAATAAAAATTATGTAAATCTAGGCAACATAGCACGCACGTAGTTATATCACACAGGATTAGTGGCAAAGTAATGGAGGATTATGCAAACGGATAAACCCACCTGAATGCATGCTTCAGTGTTGTTTCTACTTACATTTCTATAAATGCTGTGGCTTTATAAATCGTAAATTCTGAACTATATGGAACGAAGTATCGCTGACATGACAAAATAGAAAACTATATTTTTAAATGTGCGGTAGCCTATATGAATTGTGACCCAAAGTGATCTTCGGCTACTCACTAGGTTTTATTCTGGCGAGGGTAGTAATATCACAATGCGCTGCATCCTAAAGCCCACTGTATTGTTCTAATACACAGATATATATAAGAAGGTGGGACTCAAGAGTCCAATAGACCAATATCATGAAAATCATAAATGGCACGCAGTGATTAATGAGTAAAGTGAAGGAGCCCAGATCAAAAAGACGCGTCATCAATGTATCTATATATGATGTCTGAAATGTACTTGACTGGGGCTCTCCAAAACCGAGGATATTGCCTCCCTAAATTATAGACAGGCGAAAGACTACCAAAATAAAAAATAAAAAGATTCTTCAGCTACAACAAATGAATATAATAATAATAATAGAGATAAATAATGGTGCTCTTCTCTAGCTGGGTGGAGATGGACTTTTTGTTTCAGTAAAAAAAAAATCAGTTTCAGTAAACTTAACCTCTTCAGTAAACCCACATCAATGCCCTTTCATTCCCTCTTGTCCTGTCTTGCATCAAAATGAGTCTAGCAACAGGTACATCTAAGGAGAAGGTTTCTGAGAGCAGGGAAAGAGGGCCAAGAGAGGAGAAGGCTTGAACCTTTCCTCTTGGAGGAGCAAAACCAGACAGAGCAGCGAGCAGGGTTTCTCCTGTGGTCGTACCGGGTGAGGGCTGGAGTCTTTGGGCAACAGCTGTTCGGTAATTATAGGTCAATGATGTGGGGTCAACAAAAAGTGACGTGATCTCTCAAGCCGCTAGCCGGCCGCTAGCTGCAGGCCCAACCGCTGCACGGCTTTCAGTGTGTTGACACAGATGGCAATGATACTGGCTGACTCAGGTAGGCCAGTGTCCACCTGTCGCAGGTTGATTACACGACTCCATCGTGAGGGTGAAACCTAATGCCTCACAGGAAGGGGCTGGTGCTTCACTGCAGAGAATAATATGGCGGAACTCCCCACATGTGACTCTTGAGCTCCATTCATATGACTGTGAGCAGAGCCTGCAGCCTGCACAATGTTTTGCTTTCCTCAAGTGTAGTTGTGTCTGTAAGTACGGCTGACTCTTCTTGGATGCAGGTACCGTCCACAATCTGGTCTGAAACAAAGGGAGCTTTGCTGTGCATTGTGGTTACTTTAATAAATATTTATTATATTTGTTTACTATAATTTGGGAAAGCAGTTTTTAGAAAAAGTTCTGTTTCTGATTGTTTCACTTTTCCCCCCCAATTTGGTAGCCAATTGTACCCTATTTATAATTCAACTATCCCTTCCCTCGTACTACGAGCTTGCTGCTGCAACCCTGGGACCAGCAGTGACAAAGGCACCGAACCGCCTCCTCCGAGACAGAACTCGCCAAGCTGTCGACCATAGCTCCGATACACACAGAGCCACTTTTGCATGCATTGAGCTCCTGCCGGCTTCCCTCCCCCCTCTCTCTGGGGCAGAAAGCCAATCGCTGCCCCCTGATGGGCAGAGCTGGGCTGGCACAGCCGGGGATCAAACCCCGACCACAGTGGGCAACTTGCACTCCGGACGAGTGCCTTTACTGTAACGCCACCTTTCAGGTCATTGACGGGTCACTATTTGACTAATTTGCTATGTTTGTCAGGTCCCAACTTGAGTAGTTGTTTATGTTGACTAATTGGTTCATCAGGTTTCCCAGCTCTTCCAGAAAGAGAGGACCTAGGTGCAAGCAGAGTCTGGTTCTAATGCAGGATCACTGGTAACCTCTCAATAAAAAATATGTGCCTTCTAGATTCAAAGCCTCTTACTGGTCTGCCTGCTGCTCCGTTCACTAATGTTATGTAACACAGTTGAACAATGTGGCTTGGATTTACAGTGCACTGGTGCTGTGATGTTAATTCCTTTTTGGATTGTGTTCCACTTAGTCGATTTCTTGATTTAAGCATGTTAAAGTCATAGAGACAGCATCCACTGCGGGCAACCTCCCTCTTGTCCAGACAGATCAAGAGTCCGTGTCCCAGAATGTTGGTGCACAGCGGAACTGACGCAGACCACCGACTGTGACAGGACCAGCTGCACATGAAAAACTTGATAAACAAAGATGTACCAAGAGAGCTTAGATTGGATTCACTCGATTCCATATTTATGTTTTTAAACATTATCCTACAGCACTGGTTTCAGTTTACACCACACGTTCACCCCAACATCTGCAGTCACAGACCAGAAAAAACAAATCAATTTAGAAAAGTAAAAAGGAGCTGAAAATGAGGGGCCAGCAGTTGCAGTGAGTGGGTGAAGATCACTTCAGTCCTTGCCTGTGGCTGTGATGCTTGCGAGTAAATTATTCATCTCGTGTTATGTAAGCCCGTTTGGTGCCGCTTCATTCTGTGCGTTTCTGCCAGGCCCAGATTCCACGAGGGCACACTTCACCCCCCATTGTTACAGTGAGGATAACACAGACACCGCTGAACCACGCTGGGCCGTAATTGGGCCTTTTCACAAATTCCAGGCCAGAAACAGGAGCCCGTCGCTGGTGGAGGCTCCTCTCTCTCTCTCTCTCTCTCTCTGTGTGTCTCTGAATTTCTTTTTGTACATTCCACCTCTTCTTCCAAACGCCTCCCGGAGATTACATCTCAGCGCAGCACAATGCGTGTAACCCCTCCACAGCAGTGGACCAATTCTCCTCAATTAGGCAGAAGTACATCACCTCTCCAAGGGCCTTGCAGTTCAATGGGAGTGAACTGGCAATGAGGATGCCTTGTCAAAGTGTAGCATGTGTGATCCTTATGTTCATGCACAATGTTTGGAATGTAATAACTGGGGGAAACAATTAAGCAGGATGTAGAATCATTTTGACAGCGTTAAATGGCAAAGTATCTTGGCCAGCCTCTCTGAGTTTCCTTTTAAAATACTGCACAACCATATTTTGTATAGAGTATAACAAAACAAACAAATGACATAATTCTTGCTCTCCTCTGTGAGGCTCCTGAAATCTAAGTTGACAGCAGAAAATCTATCATTCAGAGCTTCGTCTCTGAACGTTACAGTACAGATGCAGCTTTTTCCTTTTCCAGGAAAGTGGAGTGAAATGAAGTGGAGTTCATTTCAGTTCATTTTCATGGAAAGTATATTGTGCAGATTTGTACAGGTGCTTACATTCTGAATTAAACCACTACCCATATTTATCTTCATCTGTATTCGATCATAGACTGAAATAAGCATATGTACCAAATCTTACACTTAGGCTATAAAATACTTTTAACAGCTATTCCCCCTGATAGTCAGCAATAATGTTCGAAACAATATTGTGTACAATACTGAGTTCACAGGCACAATGCAACGGACAGTTCATGGGCCTGGCAAACATGATTTTTGATCATGACCAAGACCAACTGACACCAGAAATCTAATAAATATGTCATAACAAGGTTGAAAGATGAATGTTCACACCACATTATACTGTGTATGCTCATATACTGTGCATGTCCTGCCCTGTAGGTAACATCATAGGCTCCGGAATCTTCATCTCCCCGAAGGGGGTTCTGGAACACTCTGGCTCGGTGGGCCTGGCACTGATCGTGTGGGTGTTGGGAGGGGGGATATCTGCCCTCGGCTCCCTCTGCTATGCTGAGCTGGGGGTTACCATCCCCAAATCAGGCGGAGACTACTCCTATGTGACCGAAATATTCGGAGGCCTGGTGGGGTAAGTACCTCCTCCATTTCCTTCACTTATCCAAAGGATTCCAAGTACAGGTGAAAAACATCCAGTGGGCTCGCAAGTATTTTAAATGTATAAAGAATAAAAAATGTATAGTGGAACAAAAACATTATTACTGGATGTGAAAAAAAGTTTGCTTTGAAGAGGGCTCACTAGGAGAAACAGGGGCATCTGTCCTGAGTCTGAAAATGTAACTGGTGTGAACATGGTTTGATAGTTTGTTTAAACTGACAACACAGAGTAGACATACTCCATTAAAGAGCCATGGGAGTTTGGGAGTATGTGCTTGTCTGCCCCCTTTTGTGGTGTGTTGTAATCCACTGATAGACATGGGGTTATGAGCTGTTGTTCCCCCCACAAAGTCTGCCATATATCTGAAGATTATTGGCTGTACCCTCCAACATGGGCATTAGCAGAAGCAGTTGTGCTTCCAAACCATAATGATGACTACATGATGAGTGATGGTCCATGGTGATGAGTGATCACCTCTTGACCTCTCACCTCCCCAGGTTTCTCCTGCTGTGGAGTGCAGTACTCATCATGTACCCTACCACCCTGGCTGTTATCGCCCTCACCTTCTCCAACTACGTCCTGCAGCCCGTCTTCCCCAACTGCCTCCCGCCTTACATTGCCACCCGCTTGCTGTCCACTATATGTCTGTGTGAGTAACGCTGAGTAACTTATCTCCATCTTCATCATCGATAATGAGCTTAAATGTCAATATTACTCTTCTTGGGAGAAATTGTATATTTGGCATTTCAATTGCAAAGAAACCATGTTTTCCACACTGACACCCCTAATCCTGGAAGAAGCATTGGCACTAAGGTGAAATGCTGTAATCATAGAAGAGTTCTGAGGATATATATGCATGCCTGGGGTGGTTCCCACCCCAGAAACGCATATATTTCCTGAGGATGCGCGGCTTTGAGTGGCTTATTAAGCTTATACCATGGCTACTTGCCACACAAATATTGAAATGCAAAATTATTTACAATTCAAACTGTTATCGTGTAAGAATTATCATGTTTTGGCATTTGTAAATCTGCCAAAAATATAGTTCCTAATTTGTCCAGGTTCAGGAAGAGATGAAAGTGATAATTATTTGCACAGTTGATGGTGATATTTGATATGTAGATACAGAGATATTTGTAAAACTGTGTTGGAAATGGTCATTTATTCCAGTCACATCCTTGTTGTCAAGAACACAGACAGAATTATAGCAAAAAGCCTGATCGTTTGAGTGAAGATGAACTCAAAGTAACGTTAGCAATGAAGGGTAAGATATGTATTTACATATGTATTAAGTTGTTGTGGGAGTTGCTGTAGCCAAGTTCACTGAAAAGGTTATAGAAGCTGGCTGGCTACCTATATATGTTAGAAAACAATTCCACTGAGTTATTGCAATTTTTTGATCTAAGCAAACAAGGTCTGTCGCTTTAGTATACTCCCACACAAGCTTTCTGATCAATTGTCAGTGCTGAACTAACATTGATTCTTGTTTATGCAGCTTGTGTCTTTAGGCAAAATAATATGTAACCTTTTTCAGAAGTGAGAAGGATTTACCTGTGCATATACATGATATATACACATGGCTGTTAGCCAACCAGAATCGAGTATGCATGCCTTTCACTTGCCTTGTTCTCGGCAGCCATGTTCAGGTCATGTCTAGGTCAACCCAGGGCTGTTCAAGATAGTGGTTTACATTTTTGTGGACTTTTCAGTGTTACAGCATAATGGCCCTCTGTGTCATAGCAGAACTACAGGTAACTGCCAAAATAAAGGAAACACTTGAGTAAATGAAGGGTTCTGGCAGCTCTGTTATGATGTGGGGTGCATTTTCCTGGCATGATTTGGGTCAATTTAACCCTTTAGAGGGCAAGGTAAATGCCAAGAAATACAGAGCCATTCTGAGTGATCACCTTTACCCTATGTTGAAGCATTTCTATCCCTATGGGAGTGATCTCTTCCAGGATGTGGTCACTGAATGGGTTGATGAGTATGCAAACAATGTAAACCATATGCCACGGCCATCTCAGTCACCAGATCTTAATCCAATTGAACACTTATGGGAGATTCTGAATCGGTGCCTGAGACAGCATTTTCCACCACGTCAACAAAATACCAAATGATGGAATTTTTCATGGAAGAATGGTGTTTCATCCCTACAATAGAATTCCAGATCTATGTCAAGGCACATTGAAACTGTTCCAACACCATTTTAAGACACTTGATGTTGGTGTTTCCTCTATTTTGGCAGTTACCTGTGGCTGGTCAACTGCAGCTCACTCCTCCCCTACATACTAGCAGTTATTACAGTGCTCGTATGTGAACATTCACACCAATCATATATGAAGGTAGCTTGAAAGCTAACATGTTGGCGAGGGAGACATGATTATTCTACTCCTCATTTACACCATTTTGAGTACTCTACTGAATGTAATTTTCTTGTTAGTTGTTGTTACATTTCCAGTTACTCACTCTAGTTACTGACAATGAACGTTTCAGTGTTGTTCGACAATAACTAGTTCATTTTCAAATCGTGTTTTAATCTGCTCATGGGGTGAAATCAAAGTTTTAATGATAGGTACAGTAATTCACTACATCAGTACTGTAATGAAACGTGGTTCCCCAATGGCATGAGAATACACACTACTCCTGTCTAGCATTCCGCCACCCTGTGTTTTTACTGTTGTTCTTCTCTCTGTGCACGGATTCCAAAGCAGAACATTCTTCCCTGCTAAAATCATCCACCAGTGCAAATGCTGCTAGCTAAGGAGTACTGCACTTTCTCACTTGGTCAGGGAAATGACCAATTTCTATACTAATTCTAACACTATTTCTATTCTATTCTAAACTAATTTCCATATAATAGAAAAAAGTTGCAAATATAGAATGCATTTTACATATTGTTTTGCTATTTTTTTAAATGACTATCTGAGTGGAGAAAATCTAAATTCAAACAAGAAATTTGACTTGCCGTTTTTCTTTTTGCCATGTTGTTCATGGTAACGCAATAAAATAGAAACAAAGGCCTTTCTTTGTTTGTATTATTTACGGAAAGGGTATGCAAACAGAAACATCGTGATTCGTAATTCAATAAAGTCGCAGTAAAGCCCCCCTCTGGGCTCATTCTGGATCATTTCTGAAAACAGAGCTGTTGATATTTGGTATACTTGTAACTTTATATGATTTCTAATATATATATAGAAATCATATATATATATATATATATATATATATGCAAAATAACATTGCACTTTATAGCTGAATCTGGGCTCATGTAGAATCATAGGCCCATTTTTTGTCTGCATGTGAAAACCTACACGGGCAGCATATTGTTAAAAAAGCACATTGTCATATCTTTCTTATATGAAATTTGCTTTTAAGCCTTTTGCATCAAATGTGCATGTTAAAAAATGCATGTTGTGGCTGAGATTGAAAAGGAAAGTGATCATACGAGCATGAGTGGTGTAAAAATAAAAACGTCGGTCTGGACGAAGTAAAGAGAACAGTCACATGACTGGCGTCCGCTCAGGGTGTTCTCAAAGGGCTTAGTGATACTACCCGAGTTCTCCTAATCAGGGCCGAAACATGCATCAGCCGCTTTGTGCTTCTCTGAGCCGGGCAGAGCAGGAGGAAGGTGCGCAAAGGGTGGTCGCACGCGCTCTGTTTGGTTGCCATGGTCTTGGCATAGTCATGGGGCGAGTGGCCCTATTTTTAGGCGCCGACATTTCAATCAGCTGTCCCATCTAGCCGCTGTGTGCCGGACATCAGATGCATCAGAGGTCTGGTCTGGAGATGGGCTCCTATGTCGTTGGCCCTGTCACCTGACCCGTCACACAGTGTGCCATCAGCCTACATAATGGTGCCAGCCATTGAGCCCAGAGTTAATGGGAGGGCGTGCCTAATGCATTGTGCATTGTTTGGAAATGACAGGATTGCTTCGGATACCCCTACTGCTGACTGACGGGTTTGTGGCAGGGACATCCCAAAAATAGACGCAACAGGGCTAGACTCATTCAAGTTTAATACGGGTTAACCAACGATCGACCTTTGAGTATTTTTTTTTTTATCGTGCTGAATGGACTACAACGAACTCCACAAAATCTGAATGGTCGAGAAAGGAAGCATAATTATTTCATTGAAAGCACTGTATTGACTCACAATATTTTATGACTAAAAAGAAGAAAGGGCTTGAATCGCTGCAGCCTATGTGCTTGGAATACTTTTCCAAAATTGGCCTTCATTTAGACAACAAGCCTGTACTCTCACTGCCGGAGGGTTGAAGAGGATAAACTCTCAGTACGGCCCCTCTGCTCAGATCCCCTGATCATTATTGCACGTGAGCCCCCTCCTACTGAATGTACTGTATGAATGTCACAGCCACGTCTCACTGACTGATTACACACACACACACACACACACACACAGTGTTCCAGTGTTCCTGCCATTCTCAGAGTCTGTGGGAGCAAACCAACAGAGATCCACATCATTTATTTATATGCACAGTCAAGTGTATAAATGTATTTGGGAACAATTTCACTCCAGTGATTCGACAAGTGATGTGCATGCCTCCACGTGTACAGTCATTCAGATATTAATACACTTTGAATTGAAGGTGCGAGATATGGAATTAAGCGTGACTTGCACTTTGTAGAAGAGGATTTGCTGATGTGATACCATGACAGACAGGCTCAATTTTCTTATTAACCTTTCTGTTTTTTCCCATCTAGCCAGGACCGGTTTAGAATGACTTTAGGAACTGCTGGCCCAATGGATCTCAAAGGACACAAATTTACTGCTCTTGACAACTATTGAAAACATGTAGACATTTAGTGCTTTGTAACTAAATAGAAGCATATTTACTACCACTTGTATTAGATCTGTCAGGATCTCAGCGCCATATATTTCCAACGACCTATGTAAGTAGGCTATGAGGGCAGCAAATTGTCATTAGGGAATTACTTGTCCTAGTGCATTTCAAACTATACCACATGAAATACTACTATAGTGAAGTAAAACTGATTGTACATTTTTTAAACGTGACGCAACATGCCATTTGCTCAAAAACAGTGCAGTGCAATCAAGCTTTCTTTTTCAAACTCTTCTTCATCGTATAAAAGCGGGGTTTACCCTCGTTGGACCTACCCAGCAATAAGGAGAAACACTATATGCGTTTCACATTGAAGGGTGGAAATGCTCTTTCGAAAACATGAAGGGTGGAAATGCTCTTTCAAATGGATGCCATACAGTATATGAACCTGAATAGCTTAAGGGGTCTGATCTTATACTGGCCTCTGTAGCCACTTGATGTCCAAATACACAAGATCTGTACGCCCCCCCTGGCCAGCCTATCACAGGATCATTACCCCAATCCATCTCTGTAATGCTCAGTGCCAAGGAGAGAGGCAATGGGTCCATTTTTTGTGTCTCTGGCATCACATGCCCATATTGCATCTGGCCCATAACCTTTGTGTCAGGACAAACACTCTAACCAAATGGCCATGGGAAAAAAGTCCTTCCAGCAAACAACTGGAAATTAAAAATTGAAAGCAAAAAATATTTTTAAATCAGTAATATATTTTTCTCACACATATACCAAGTAACCCATATAACGCCAACAAAAAACCACAAGGATTCACTTAAATGATATTAACAATAAACTCTTGGGTACTTGGGAAAGCGCCAAACTGCGCTACGGACTGACTGTCCGTTTACCTGCGCCTCCATTCCAAATCCCGCTTAGAAGAGCGCACCACCCGCATTGCTCCTTGTCTAAACAGGGCTAAACAGAAGCTGAACAAGAGGAGTGACAAGGGAAGCTGAGGCCGCCCTGAAATGAGAAGGCTGGCCCCAGTTTGTGCTCGCAATGGCTGCTGCTGGACGGCACTATTGTGCTTGTTTTTTTCACTCCCTCTCTCTCACCCTTTGGAGACGACTGCCAAGAATCCGGGAAAGCATTAGCTCTCAGCGTCTTCAAAGACCTGCCTGCCTTTTTGTTTTGTTCTGTTGCATCGGAAGCAGTTTGTATTTGGGGGCTGACAGCTCCCCTTTCTGTGGCAGTTGGGCCACCGTGGCCCGGAGAGGCATTGACAGTGATGGACGAGGTGAAATAATCTGTGCCCCGCCCACCCGTTCCTGCATGCCTGGCCCCGCTGGGCCGGCCTGCCTGGGAGACTGCCTGCGACTAGGCCCAAAGACTCAACCCCCTCGCAGATACCGGGGAAAAATAGACCCTGCCATTGAGCACTTCAGGGCCCGCAATCACGTGAAGCAATGCCACTGAGAAAAGAGCTGCTCTGAGGGCAGGGAGTGACCTCAGATAAATAAGTGATGGCTTTGCTTACTTTTATGTGCTGAGCTTCTTCATTCCATACAGTGTTAGCCAACATTACCTTTGTACCAGTCACTGTGAGGGTGATACAATTAAAACCAGCTGTAACGACCACCCCATGTGTCCCCATAGTATATTAAAATGGCACACACATCACCAGCGGGTTCCCATGGATGGAGGGGAGGCCGACTGCAAACGAACGGAGGCTGTTTGATTCGGCCCTCTGTGTTCTCAATTAGCAGGGAAATGATGTGCGAGCCTCAGGGAATATGAGACAGCTTTGCACTAACAGCTCTTTAACAAACGGCTTGAAGACGAGCCTGTCTGCTGCTCCCTGATGCTGAGATCACTGCACCCTGATGCGAGAGGAAGTGTACACCAAGCTGACAAACTGGTTGGCAGGACCTATAGATTCTATATCTAGAACCCTGAAGACTTGTCAGGAATCACACGCAAGATCCAAGAGAAAATTATGTGAATGTTGGGAGGGTGGGCGGGAACCGTGTTTGCTTTGCAATGTTTGGTGGAAATGGCTCTAGGCAATTCATGCAAACCAATTAATAATAATAATAATAATATACGCCATTTAACAGACGCTTTTATCCAAAGCGACTTACAGTAGTGAATGCATACATTCTCAGTATATGTGGCCCCAGTGGGGATTGAACCCACAACCTAAGCATTGCCAACGCTGTGCTCTACCTACTGAGCCACAGAGAACCACACCTGGTAGTAATTCAGGTGTTGGTTGGTTGGTTATTCAGCATAACTCCACATAAAACATTTTCAAACAGAATCGTGAAATCCAGCACATGATTAAGAGTTAATTGATGGTAATTACATTTTTCTTTACCTACTATTTAAACAATGCAGTGACGCTAATACTGATACTCAATCTATTTCTGAAAATTTGCCCTTTTTCAATCTCTTGTTAATTTTATTGTTCTTGTCAGTTGTTAGTATTTGAGGCTGATTTGGACTCAAGTCATGGACTGGTTAGTAATGTGTCAGTCCTGAATCATACTAAAATTATATTTTATCACAATTAATGGGCAGTCTATTGAATCTCAGTAATCAGTGTTGATTGTTATACCAAAGGTCTGCTTGATTTCCATCATCTTTCTCACCATGTTGTTCTCTTCAGTTTGGCAGTGTATGTTGTGAGTGTAAAGGAGAACCAGCCTGACCAATACGTCCCTTGTTTTTTGTTTTGCCCCCTTGGTTTAATCTAGTTTAATGTTTTATGTGTTGGTGTCTGACTGTCAGCGCTGGTTCGGATGATTCATGGGCATATGTGGTTGGTAGTAGTCCAGGTTTGTCTGACTATTACAGTGCTGGTTCTGAAGTTTGTTTGGTTAGTCCACTTGCTGCTATGCGCAGGCCAGGATTCGACTGTTTTCACATCGCAAGTTTTCTATTTCGCTTGGTTTGTTTGCCATTCACCTGCAACAGAAGTTTTCGGGGAAAGTGTACCAGTGACAAGGAGAATACAGACACCCAACACGTTCTGCTCTTGGGTTTCCTGTGTGTTATTGGAGCTTTCACCAATTCACAGCAGTGGAAACTGAACATACTGAAAGAGTGTTGCATCGGTATGTGCCATTTTGTAAACATTTCACAAGTGAAATCTGGAGAACAGCAGGTAGCACTAGTAAGGGAAAGTAAATAACCCCAGGACACAAAATACTCTTTTTTTTTTTTTGTTTGTTTTGAGTTGAACTTGAATGTGTTTGATTTCATACCGCACAATTTTTTGGTGGCTGAGCATTTTCTGTTCTGAACTTTCAATGGTCATCCACCAAAACAAATGTGAGGTATGAAAGCAAAAACATTCAAGTTCAACTGGAAATTGTGCAATATGAATGTACAATGTACATGATGCCTCCTGAAGTTATGTATTCAGGTTCCACCCAGGAGCATTGCTAACTTTAAGCACTACTGGGGACTGTGCCCCCAGTACTTACACCCTAGAAATGACAGTTAAATCTATGCTGATTCTACACTCACATTGAAGTTCAACAATGACAATACGCTTAAGGCCATGTCCACACTAATGTGGATACATTTGAAAATGAGAATCTTTTTTCTCAGTTTTGGCCTTCCATCCACACTAAGATGACGTTTTCGTCACCGAAAACAGACCTTTTTGAAGACGCTCTCCCAAGTGGATAAATTGTGGTCTCGCATTGTAGTATAGACGGGGAAGACAGAGGTTTTCGAAAAAGGGACAAGACAACGACATATTTTTTTATGTTGTCATTTATTTTCAATCATTAGATTTATCTTTATGTTAAACAGGTAGTGTTCTTTTTTAACTTGAATGGCCACAAATAAGTCCACAAATACAGAACGTTGGGGGAAAAAGAAAAAACCTTCTAATATTCACATTATTCAATATATTTTTCCTGGAACAATTTTTGTGCAAACTGTTGTTTAACAAGAATAACATGTGAATGTAAAATGAAACTGGTGAAATGTTAACATTTGTCATTATGTTGTAATGTATTTTCACTCAATGAATTTTCACTAAAAAGTTTGTTCAAGTTGTACTCATTGCAAACATGAATGACCTCCAGTCCACAAATAAACACTGGTATGAGAAACAAGCATAAGAATACCTTTTGCATTTATGGTGTAAACCTGCTCCGTTGCTGCCTCAGGTTTCCTGCACACGCCCATTAAAGAAATGTACGCATTTTTGGCATTTCAGTGTGGACGGCCAACTTTTCCAAAATGTTGTGAAAACGCTAGTGTGAACGGAAAACATTTTGACAGAAAAACTGTGGTTTTTAAATGTATCCGCATTAGTGTGGACATGGCCTAAGACTAATGGTCATTCACAAAACCACACACACACACACACACACACACACACACACACACACACACACACACACACACACTCAAATATGTGATAATCTTATTGAGAAACAATGGGTCATTCCATGCCAAATCACTGGGGCTAAACACCACCCATGTCAGTTCTTGCTCCCCCAACATCAGAGGGTACAAAATGATGAAACAGATGCTGTTCAAACATTTTTGTAAAAATGTTTATTCGTTGCAACGGTAAAAGTAAATTTATTTTAGCTAAGTCAGCCATTTTTGACTACAGCTCATGACTAGAATTTCCAGACATCCCAGTTTCCCAACAAATGTCTGAAAATTCTTAATGAGTAAGTTCACCTCAAAACCCCCTTCTTTCCAGTGAAGTATCTGGCTTAGTTATAGCGAAGCATGTGGTTCCTGATCTTAATTGTGCCAATATCAGTGCAAATTTGATAACAGTAGGCATTTTGTTTGTAAATTTGACTTGTTTTTGGCCCCTAGAGGTTCAAGTCTGCCATTGAAATCTAGGGCGATTTCTGTTGAGATTGACAAATCTTGTCAAATTACTCATAGTCCAAACACAGACTTGCAATACAGGGAAATAAAGTATCAGATTTGCAGTTATGCCGTGTTTTTATTTGAAGATAAAATAAAATCTTCTTTTGATCGTTTGACTGCTTATACTACAAGCAAGATACACTTTCAACTAGTTTACATAAATGACATAGCTAGCTAATGCTACTAACTTTGCACAATATATACGCATATACCTCTCTTGTTGTCCCCCTCTTCTGTCTTTCTACATTCTACACTTGCAAAATATCCATATGTCCATCTATGAAAGAACAGAATGCTGTGAATGCATTTCAGTTGTAACCCTTTGGACAGCTAAATAAATTGCTAACGTGAAATGTGGGAGCCAAGTCTTGCAGCAGGAAACAACATGCCCTGCTTGCTAGTTAACATTAGCATGCTGCCAGTAAAGCTAATAGCTATAACTTAGCTTAGCTATATCTATAAACTTTAACAGTATATACTATATATATATATAGTATTATATAGTGTATATAATATATTGAACAATTTGTGGTGGATATTTAGCTATACCTCCTAACCTTCCGTGGCCAGGCTCCCGTTCTTATCTCCTAACTTTGTGTCATGCTACGCTGCAAATACGAATCACAAGCACCTTGCTTGAAGTGGGGGAGGGGCTTAT
This sequence comes from Aldrovandia affinis, assembly GCA_029706075.1. NCBI lineage: Eukaryota > Metazoa > Chordata > Actinopteri > Notacanthiformes > Halosauridae > Aldrovandia > Aldrovandia affinis. The sequence goes on along the minus strand of JAINUG010000037.1, from coordinate 5,325,646 downwards.
AGTTCAAATAAACTAGTGTTTCAGCACAATTTTGAAGTGCTGATTTTGAAGTGTGGCCTGTGTGTGTGTATGTGTGTGGGTGTGTTATCGGCAGTGTTCTTGACCTGGGTAAACTGCTCCAGTGTGCGCTGGGCCACCAGGATCCAGGACGTGTTCACTGTGGGCAAGCTGCTGGCACTGGGCCTCATCATCGTGGTTGGACTGGTGCAGATCTGCAAGGGTGAGTGCCCGGTATCTCGCTCACTTCCCTGTCCATTGCCCCTTGCCCTGAACTATGCACTGTCATATCTGCTTCCTAGTGCGGTCGCACAGTAGATATATAAATATATATATAGCCTGGAATCTGGCCAGCAGAATTGTTACATGACATCATTCGGAAAAAGTTGCTAGGAAAGAGTGCTTTATGACTTTGTTGCTAAATTTCTAAATCTCCCAATTTGGAGTCCCATCGCTGAGACATCCTCCCTCAATTCGGGAGAGAATAGACTATCACACATGTCCTCCAAGGTGCGTGCGGCCAGACTTTACAGTCCACCAGCTGTATTGAGGTGGAGGAAACCCTGCAGACTAAAGCCCTCCCTCCTGGGGCGAGGCTATGGCAATTTATGCATTGCCTTGTGAACGTGCCACAATCGCTGGTGGCACAGTCAGGATTCTATTTGGGACTGAGGAGCATGTCGCTACACAAAGTACTAGTGGTTTAACAAGACACACCACCCCTGAGATTCCTGGGACTTGCAGCACTGTTTAAATAGTGTTATATATTTATGCACTCATGAACATTGATAGTTGTAATTGTGCTGACAGTCCAGGCTGATCAAGGATGAGGAAAACATGGTTCTCCATACCTCGAACGTCTATCTGTTGAGGGGCCCCCCCAGCACACATTTATTTGCTTTCAAAGTGGGGCCACCAGCCCTTCATAAACACAAAGGAAATTACTAGAGCCCCTTTCCTTCTTGACTCTTAACCCACTGAAAAGGGAGAGGTTAACCTGTTACACACAAGAGTTGCTTTCCAATTGCAACAATAGAACAAAAGAACACAGTCTTCCCTTTTGAGTACTCGTTCTTCACCCCTTCTGTGTCCTGACAGTATATATTCCTGTTACTGCCGCATACATAACCCTGTCCTTCATGCAAAGACTAATTGCCCCTGAATAAGCCGAGGTGTATTAACATTCTAAATAGCCAAATTACAAACCTCATTATTGTGGATGTGGGAGATGAAGTGTTCTCATTAGTGACATCTAGTGGTTAGCATCCAATACTGCAGGCTTCAAGCAGAACCTGACACATACACTACCGGTCAAAAGTTTGAGTACACCTGCTGGAAACTAGGTTTATCTCATAATTTACAATGTTTTACACCGTATACATTTCTGTAAATACTTTAAAATGACAAAAAACACATGTAACAATGAACAAAATGAACATCAAAGAAATGTTCAAGAAAATTATATTGAAAATGTAATCTTGGATTCCTCAAAATAGCCACCCTTTGCCGTGATAACAGCCTCACAAACACGGGCCATTCGGTTAGTAAGTTTCAGCAGGAAATCACCCGATATGTCTTCCCAGCTCTCCTGCAGCAATTCCCAGAGAAACTTGTGGGTTGCTTTGCTTTGACTCTTCTGTCCAGTTTGTCGCATACAATTTCTATGGGATTGAGGTCTGGACACTGGGCAGGCCAGGTCATCAGTTTGAGTTGTCCTTCACGTTCCTCCTTCACCAGGTAGTTCTTGCACAACTTCAAGGTGTGTTTCGGGTCGTTATCTTGCTGAAGAATGAAGGAGTGCCCGATTAGCCATAGTCCAGATGGAAGGTGTACTCAAACTTTTGACCGGTAGTGTAAGTCTGATTGATAGTGGTATTCGCAACCGTATAGCATGAATAACAGCAACATAACTTTTCTCAAAGCTGGCTAATAATGAACCCAGATAACAGAATAGTCTCTGTTATTGAGTACAGAACTGTCAGAACAAGGACGAACTATAGAAAAATCACTTCTCCAACATAGGCTTCAGCTGTCTGTAGCACTCTCATAAACATCCATTCATTTATGACATTTAGAGCTGAGGCTCTGCTCATTCCTATCCAGGGCACTACGAAGGGCTGAAGCCACAGGAGGCCTTTGAGTTCTCCAGGGCACCCTCCGTTGGGCAGATTGCCCTAGCCTTCCTGCAGGCCTCCTTTGCCTTCAGCGGCTGGAACTTTCTCAACTACGTGACCGAGGAAGTGGTTGACCCACGACGGTGAGGTTCTGAATGTTCCACCTTAACACCCTCCCCAACCAAAGCCATCCCTGTCCACCCAATTGTGTTCCCAGCTCTTCCAACTAGATGCACCATGGGCATAGTAACAGGCATCGTGGAGTGTTACATTGCTGTTTCTGTTGTTGTTGATTTTTGAATCATCGCTCACTTAAACATTAACATAACAGATCCAGCATTATAGTGCATTGGAATGAAGGCCAATTTATGCTTTTAGCGACAAGTGCCGCATGACACGTGTCCCACGACGTTTCGAGTTTGAGCATTTATACTTTCTGCGACTCGGCGACAGCGTCGCGTCGTCTCTATGGTAACCTGCCTGACCAAACTTTCATTTGTTTACGTCGACAAAAACGAAGATGGCTAACGTCAACGACGTCACAATGTATGAGGAAGATGCGTTGGATTTGGAAGAGGAAGAGGATGTTTTGAATCTACTTCCTGAGAGCCAAGATGAAGAGTAAACGGAGAGATGGCCAGTACGGTTACTTAACAAATCTAGGAAGGAGCAGGGGGAATACTTGCTGGTGCGACAATTATGCGTGAGCTGGCTGGCTAGCTGATATATAATAATGCATAGCTAGCTAATAACGTTAACTACGTTATAGCTAGCTAACAGATAACGTTAGCGAGCTTTATTTGGCTGTGATACCAGGTTGCTAGATAGATAGGCCACCGATAGGTAATTTTGCTTAGGTAACGTTAACATAGATATCTTACCTGTCTCGCAACTGTTTCCATTTTTGTCTGCATTGTAGCTCGTCCGTGTCGAGATTCCTTGCAATCCCCTCCGGCCATAAAAGTCGTCCGCTTTTATGGCGTCTTTATAATCGCTCCTTGAGGAGTTATAAATATGAGCATACCTCCTCATCTGGTCCGCTAAAAAAAAAAATCAGAGCCGCCAATTGCAATAACATAAAAACAAATAAAGTCAGATGGAAGTATCATTATGTATGTCCATGGCAATGGACCCTACCTCGTCATTCCAACCAATCAGATAGCGCGACATTTTATGACGGCGCCTGCTACCTTTTCATTTTCCTGGAGGTACGCGACGCTCCATTGCGACACTAAAGCATAAAGCATACATTGGACTTTACTGCCACCGAGACAAACTGTTCAGTTACTGTCAATAAAATAAGAAAAATCTGATACTCTTTGTAAAAATGAGTGTCCAGGTGTAATTTACAGTAATGGTCTCACACGTATATTGTTTACTGTTCAACAATTATTCATTACTGTTAAACTGCTGTTGGGTGGTAGTCCATATTGTTCTTCACCAACTTTAAAGGCACACTTCCTCAGGAGTGAGAAGTCAACCACACGATGTCATAAGTGTCGTCCATTTTGGTATTTCCTCAACCTCTCCTGGAAAAAGCACAATCGGCCCCAATAACGTGTTGGTTGTCTCGTCAGGAATCTACCTCGTGCCATTTACATCTCCATTCCATTGGTGACCTTTGTGTACACCCTCACCAACATCGCCTACTTCTCCTCCATGTCACCTGAGGAGCTGCTGTCATCCAACGCTGTGGCTGTTGTGAGTAAAGTGTTGCTCCTTCTTTGGGATTCTGCTCTGCGGCGTGACAAACCGTGCCGCTTGGTCAGGGGTAACCATCATATCAGCTGTCCTTATTAGCTCTCATAGCATTCAAAGTTCTCAACGGCCTCTATTAAATCTACAAACACACTTTGTAGTTCATATGAGGGAAGACATTTAAGCTAGAGCCATTTTTTTTGTTTGTTTCAGAAATTATTATTATTTTGTTTATTTCACCAACAGCTGAGCTCATAGTGAGTACGTAGTTTTCCCCCTTTTTCTTCCCAATTTGAAAACGGCAATTGTGCCTCTTGAGTAAACGCTGTGCTACTCGCACCAATGCAAGGAGCACTTCAACGGAAATGTGTGTACTCCTCCAGTGCACTCACCCACAAGTTGCTATTGTCCGTACTACAGGCCACACAGTACTACAGGAGAACTAGCACCGATCAGAGGAGAGGTGCATCTGCCATCCTGTACCTGAAACCACCCTACACCTGGCAGGATGAAACAAACTGGACTGCTCATTGCCAGCTACTGACATAGCCCAGGCATGAACCTATAATGTCCAGGCTAGAGGCTGCCTATATAAGCTATAGGGCTAAATTCAGGCAGGAAATGATGAGGGAAAATAAACAAATCACAGTTCCTCACACTTTAAAGTGCTGAACCTCATTGGCTGGGGTGAAATCACTGACATCACTGTCTGATGTCATGCAGACCTTTGGGGAGAAGCTGCTGGGGATGTTCTCCTCCGTCATGCCCATCTCTGTGGCCCTGTCCACCTTTGGGGGGATCAACGGATACCTCTTCACCTCCTCCAGGTGAGACATTGTCTCCCTGTTGTTTCTGGTTAACGGGTTTCTGGTTAACTCTCTGTTAGTAACTGCATTTATCACCTCTCGTAGCAGGGAACAATAGTATGTTCTTTTGATAAGGTTCACATTATTCGAATATTTAACTACTTCACCGGTGTCTGAACATCATAAATGAGAATGTTATGGATGGATTTTAGGTGACACTTGGTGAAATGACTGCCTATGAGTCAAGGGAAATGTAATTTAAGGGCTAATATGACACCTGTATAAAGGCAGAAGTGCCCAGATTCGGTCGTCGAGATCTCCTGGGTGTGCAGGCTTTTATTCCCACCCAGCACTAACACACCTGGTATTCGAATATTCATTGTCTTTATGAGCAGATGATTAATGAAATCAAGTGTGAAGGGATTAATTGATCAGATTGGATGTTCACCCCTCATATGGTTTTAAACAAATCCATATTTTCCTGCGCTTACAGACTGTGTTTCTCTGGAGCCAGGGAGGGACACCTCCCAAGCTTGCTGGCCATGATCCACTTCAAGAACTGTACCCCTATCCCTGCTCTCCTGGTCTGCGTAAGTTACCATCCGCCACTGCTCCTCCCAACTGATGTTATTAACAGCCCTTTAGGCTCTTTATTTATATGTCTAGAGGGAAAATAGGAGTAGTTCTTCCATGAAGTCCCTCCTGACAGTGGTAAAACTCGCATTCCTGCCTTCTGTGAACTGGTTGTCAGTTTAGCTTGCATCCAACTCTCCCTCTCCCCCACAGTGCACTGCCACCATTGTGATCCTGTGCATCGGAGAGACGCACAACCTGATCAACTACGTGTCCTTCATCAACTACCTCTCCTACGGGGTCACCATCGCTGGCCTGCTTTACTACCGCTGGAAGAAGCCCAACCTGAATCGGCCCATTAAGGTATCACCTGACACCGGTCCACCTGTGGACTATCGCATTTACGGTGTCTATTCAAACGTTGGAGCGAATTTATATTGAAACAGTAAAAATGTGGGTTCCCAAATTGCTTTGCTGATGAATTGCAGTGCCATGTGAATAATTTGAGTCTGGATTAGTCCCTTCGTTTAATGATGACTCCAATTATTACTTGGACGTAAGGTTGATTTTTCCACTGCAGCCAAAGTGCAGTTTTATGTGAATTGCAGCTGTTTCCATTTACCTAAATGCACGTTTAGCATTTTCTAGATTTGTTGACTTAGTAAAAATGCTAAGGTCCAATTTCTTTATAAGGTCCACTAACTTAAATTTTTATGTACACAATGCTTGTTTCCATGGAAAGAGTGGCACAAATTGGGAATCGACTGTCCAAAGTCTGCAGGCTTATGAGACGGGTTTATGAAGAGCGCCGTTCTAATCCACTGTCCCTCACAGGTGAACCTGATGGTGCCCATCTCCTACCTGCTTTTCTGGGCCTTCCTGCTGGGCTTCAGCCTGTACTCAGAGCCCGTGGTCTGTGGCGTGGGCCTGGTCATCATGCTCACCGGCGTGCCTGTTTATTTCCTGGGGGTGCACTGGCAGGACAAGCCAAGGTGTATCTACGATTTTGTCGGTGAGTGCAAGTTGGACATTCCCTGTGCATTCTGCACCGCTAAGGGCTTTAGGGCATCATTACAGTGGACAGTTTTTAGGCAGGACTTGCAAAATGGTGAAAGGAATGCAACTCAGTGCTGTATGTCCGACGGACGCTCTACGGGCAAAACCGATGTCTTCTGCACTAGAGGGCAGTAGAGCCCCAGTAAGCTCCCGACTCAAACTAACATCGGTTTTTACTGGCCTTGAGAAAATAAATGAATAAATACATGTATTTTAATTAAGTTCATACCAGGCCTATTCCCACAGCCCAAACATTTTGACCAAGTGTCTGAGGAGCCAGTTTTCCCGTTGACCAGTGACATCACACCTGGTTTCGTTCTATCGCAGGGGAGATTTTTGTGGAAAGTCTGTCCTAGAGTTGTATTCATCTCGATGCATAAAAATCGAATTATGTTTATGTGTTAGTGACACAGAACAGTTTCCTATTATTAAAGACCCCAAATCCCTGCCTGTTTGTTTTCAGAGGCCGCCACTCACGTGGGACAGAAGCTGTGTTTCGTGGTGTTCCCCCAGGTCGACCCAGCCGAGGAAGAGATGTGCAAGGGCATCGACAAATCCGAGTCTTGAGTGGCCTTTCCGGGGATTTTTTATTTTTCCTTTCCGTCTCTTGATTTTTTTTGAATTTTAATTTGTTTTCAGCAGCTCCGGGAGAGTGAAGTAATGGGTGCCTCATTGGCAGTGACTCACCCGGCCTGTGTCCGATTGGTCCAGCTCGGATTCTGCACCGCTTAGTGGAGACGTGTGTGTTTTCAGACACCGAGCCATGCGCAGTGTTTTATTTTTCCTTCTCAGTCGACAAATTCAAGCCAATGCCAACAGTATCACATCGTGAAACGGACTGCATTCCCCCCTCCCCTCTCGAGAAACTATTTAACGTTTCTCCGTTTTCTTTCTCCTTGTTTATTCTTTTTTGCAAGATCATTTCTTTTTGAATTTATATGTTTTTATGTTTTTATTGTGCCTTACAAGAAAAAGAAAAATGTTCTCCTTTATCTATTGTATTAAGTCATCACCTATTAATATGTTCTGGGAATTCTCTCATGTAATCCCTAGATGTGTAGAATCAGCTCAGTGGTCTTCCATTGTCTGCTGAGGTCTTCCTGCTTCCTGCGATATGCCGTGATTCGTGACTTCCACTGATTTTATATTCATTTAATGTTAATGGAGATCAGGAACGGGCTTAGCCAGTGTGGGATCAGGCAGTGTCCCTCTCCCCAAAATAAGCGATGGAAATACAGTAAGATCCCTACTACACCACGCTTTAAGCGAATTTACATGTTAACACACGCCAGCTCTGTAGTTGTTATTGTACTGACAATATGTGGTATATAATGTTGATTAACTGCCATGTGTATATGCACGTACAATAGGTTAGCAGCGAGAGAGATCCAGCGTCTGGTTTTATACGCACAAGAGCGACGTCTATAGGTGGTTAAGACACTCAGAACTGTTTCCATCTTGGCTGTTGTGATAGAAATGAACAGTGACCAATACACCCTGTGTTTTCATGATGTAGGCCATCTAGTTTTCCAGACTAGATTTTTTAATGTTTTATAACAATTTTCTATCTTGTTTGTAGTGCAGAGTGTTTAACTTCACACTAGCTCTCTGCAGCACTTGTGGCAAATGAACAGGGTCACAAAGGGGGAGTGGCTCCTTCCTCAACTGCCAATCACTGCTCATGTACTGCCACAGGAAGTACCAGGGATTATGGGACAATATTTCTTTATTTCTTGTCCATAGACATTTAAAAAGTTGTTTTTACGGAGCAGGACTTTTACCGGTTGTTAATTTCTTTGACAATTATGCTTTCATTTTACTTTGGAATGTTAAAAAATATCATAACCAAAATATCTACTTAATAGCAATGATTCTCATTGCTAAAATAGAGACATCTAAAGGTATCTGGGGGCTATTCCCTCATGGGAATGTTAGTAACATGATTGGTTAGGTCTCAGTTTACTGCCACAGGAAGTTGTAATCCCCCCCTCCCCGTCTCCAGCTTGCATAGTGGAAAAATCCTTCAGCACAGAAGAACAGAGTGTGGCAGGACCATCCGTGTTCCTCCACTACACACACAACACAATTTGTAAGTTTATCTTGTCCTATGCAGTTAAGCCCAACGGCAATGTACATTCTTAAAAATTAAGAGATTATACACTATAAATTATTTGTAAAGCATCAGGTATTTACAGTGGGTTGCATTCCTGGAATGTTTGTTAACTTGTACATGTGTAGTGCACTCTCTTTTTGTAAAGAAAAATAATAACAATAATAGCATAATAAATTTAATACAGAGGAAAAAAATGTTGCCTTTTTCTTATTTACGAGTGAACTAAGACAGGATTGGATTTTATGCTATTTCACATAGGGGTGAAACTGTACATGAAGACGCAATAAAGAAGCAAATGTATTCAGGCAATTCCCAATGCAAAACATTTTCACACATACTGGAGATGCATTGTATCTAGGCTATTAGATTAACCATGAATGAAACATGGACATTAATGAAACCAAAATTTATTAAATGCAGGCACAAGAAGACACTGAGACAATCAATTGTCTGTACACCGTTGCCATCTTGCATCCCCATTGACTGAAGGCATGACAACTTTCAAGTTTACGCTAGAAGTTACAAATAACTTGAAAATGAGAACCTCAACAAAATGGACGCACTGCACCTCTTTACAGTCTCTTAAACAAGGAAAATGCACTGTTATAATACAGCAAAAGAATTGATACGAATATCAAAATGGCATCTTGTTTTTTTCTTCAAACGCAGCAAATCGTACAGCATTTGGGGTTAAAAACAAACACAGCTGGATGTACCACTAATATTAGCAGCAACTTTGCAGCGGAGCACATGTGGACAGACTCACTCAATCGCTCACTCACTCCAATCTACATACATTCATAGTTTGAGTCCACAGTTTCTCTCTCTTTTTACAACTCCTTTGTACTTTTTTAAAACAATGAAAACTGTTAACAATATATATAAATGACTGCATCAAATCCATAAGGCCTTTGAGACATTCAAAAGGTTTTATGGGATAATTTAATACACACCTTGTCCATTACATTCTGTACTCGTGCGCAGTAACAGAATGCAATCTACATGCAGGTGGTGATCTGGAATCTCATTTTAAGGAAATGCACTGATAAAGAAGACACTCATTTCATTTGCGAGGTACGAATCGCAAATGAAATGCCTACACAAGTTGTGACTCCAAGGAAATATATAACTGTTTAGAGGATGAGGATAGGATCAGAAACAGCAGCCAAATTAATTATATTCCCCTTTTAATCCCCCATTGGGCTAGGAGAATATGAAGGGGACAAGGTTATGAGTTTTTTTTTTTTTTTAAATTTTTCTTCCTATTTTCTCCCGTTTTTCTCCCAATTTTGTAGCCAATTACTCCTGCTAGTCTTAGTTCAATCACCTCCCTCGTAGTTCGCTGCCGTAGCCCTGTGACAATGGCGAAGCACTGCCTCCTCCAAGACAGCACTCGTCGTGCTGTCGACTGTAATTCCGGCACCCCAGAACCACTCCAGTGCGCAGCAAACTGTGTCGGCTTCCTTCCCCCCTCCCTGGGGTGGACAGCCAATTGCCGCCCCGGTGGCAACTCTAGCGCGATGGGGAATCGAACCTCGGTTGCCGTGGCCAGCATCGGACGTTGAAACCACTAGACCACGCGGGAGGCGGTTATGAGTTATTTTACGATCTAATTTAGTGGCCCCGTTTTTAGGTGGGTTCAAATGCTACCAATGATGTAGTAAAAAAATAAAAATAATGTGTGTGGTATTCTAATGTACTACCTACATTTGTTCAAAAGTCTGTTTACTGGGCTGGCGGATAGTGGCCCTGGTCCTCAGCTACGATCGGAAGCGGCGTTTGGGTGTCCGCCTCCGGGTGAGGGGGGAGGGTGAGCCGGCACGAGTCCGTCGAGGAGCAGGAAAAAGGCGTCCGTGGTAGATTTCCGACTCGGAAGAGGCGGATAAAAATCGGCCTGGAAATAGTGTCTCGCCCCGGAGGACAGGTGGCGGACTCGTGGGGGAGGGTGAATTGAGATAAATAGAGGGCATAATTGGCAATCAAATTGGGAGAAAAAAACTGTGAATAATTTTAAATAAAATGTTAAAAAATATAAAAAGGTGTTTACTTCCCTTCATACATCTTGTCCCTTGAAACAGCCATACAGCCAAAGCCACATTTAAGCCCCAACAAACACACATCTTTCAGCTGTATCCTAATCTCTGAAATATCATGTGGATGACGACAGATAAGCTATTAGTGTGGTGAAGCCTCGGACAGAACCGGAGATAAAAGCTAGTCCCCATTTTATGCTGTGAATGTATCTGGTGGAAGAATCTGGTGACAGTTCAACTCTGGCTGAGCACTACTTATGTTCCTTATGAGTACCTTTTGAGAGACTGAATTCTACTCAGTATCTCACGAAGCAGACAATCCAGATATTTAGGTGCACTGATGTGTAACACACGGCACCTTAGAACTCTACACTAGTCTATCAGGTAGAAATGTCCAGTGGATTCCTCTTTAGGGAAATATAGGAAGGGATATTGATCTGGGAATAACTGTCAGCTCTTCAGTGATGGGTTTCTAACCACAGCAATCTCAGGTGAGGTATCGTATGTATGACTTCAGTAAATCTTCGGACGGACAAGACGGCAGCGCCAAGCTAAATTCCGTATATAATCTGATGCACTGGGGAAATCAATTTCAGTTCACCACCACATAAACATCCCGTTTCAGGAGTCAGCTTGAGAACGCGGCCCTGTGGGTTTACCGCCTTCCCCAAGCCTATGAACATGGCAGTGCAGACATTAACTGACCATGCTGGCCTCTGCTCAATCCAACTGCACTGCACTTTCGACTACTTTTTCACAACACATTTCAAGAGAGTTTCTTTTAGCTTTTATTTAGTTTAATCCTCTACACAAGTAACAATTTGTCACTAAACATGTAGGACACACTGCATTGCAGGTACAGAATAGAAAGCATGGAGGCTTGTGGCACAGCATTTGTTTATCTCCTGTTGAGGGCTGATCTCCACTCCAGGAATCTGTATGCTACATCCCGCAACACTAAAACGGCTCCTTCTGCATAATCACTCTTGTCACTGTGCGCCCTGCTGCTGGATGTACCTTGTTTGATGATTACTTGTCAAACAAGCGCACCCGTCCTTCACGCTTGCTGGCCGGAAGCCATTCTGGCTGGGATACAGTGTCTGTAAGCCTCTTAAAAACACAATAGCTAACGCTGCCGACATCAGGAGACAGACTGGCTGTGATACAGTTATTTATTGCATCTTTCGCACATCATTGATGGTATCTCCCCTTGAACGTGTTAACCACCATCACATTGAAATTCACTGATATGCACATATTGGACATTCTCTCACTCTAACTCTCTCACACACACTAGCATAAACACACTCACGCTCACTCTCTCTCTCTCACACACACACACACACACACACACACACTTTTCATTCACACACAAATACACTCCCCAGAGGATGTACCATCACTGAGTTGAAAAAACAACAACAAAAAAATACCCTTTTCAATGACACATTTTCAGAACTTTTCTTGAATCTTCTGTTCTTGAAAGGCTTTCAAGGCCTGTACCTTTCTCTCTGTAATCTCCCTCAAAAGAAAGAAGGCTATATAACAGAAGGCAACGAAATGGCAAGACACAACACAAGCTTCTAGATGTAAGACACCAGCATATGGTCAAATCACAAACTAAACAATACAAATTCAAGTAAGAAGCAATACGGAAGAAACCGTTATTAAAGAAACAGAAATCATGGGAATTACAGCTTATTTCAAAGACAAAACACACTTATCCCTGGGGTTCCATTGACCTCTCTCTTACGAATGGCGCGAATAAGCTCCGTACTCGCCGAAGACAATGTGTAATCATCTCTGCCTTTTCTTCGCCCGCTTAAAGAGAGACCATTACATCACTACAGCCTGCTTTCTGAAGCATCAGCAATTTTCACTCTCTAATGTTACAAAGGCTGCCAAGGCTGAACAGCAATGAAGGGCTTTTCCTGCAGACTTGCTCCCTGAGGTCTGCTCCTTTAAAACCGACTGACTGTAATGTCACAGAGTAAACAGATCCGTACAGCTAAAGGAAGCTATTCCGACAGGTCTCCATTCAAGTCACCTAGTGATCCTGCTTTCGCCTGAGTTCAAACTCCTCCCCAACTGGCCAACGTGTGACCTCCCTTTACATCGGTCTCCAGAGGCAATGACCATAATTACTGCAAGAAAGCAAGGACAAAAACAACAGCAACATTTCAAGACTAAAATCTCCTTTAAATTCATCCCTTCAGTTCCATTAAGTCATTAAGTTGGTGGAGCCATAAACAAACTTTTGACCAAATTAATAGTTTAAAAAAAACCAAGTAAACAAATCACAGGATGACTGAAACTGTCCTCTAATGAAGCTGGTTTCTCAATCTCTTGTAAGGCAGGGGAGAGAAAGTGCTTTCATTTGGGGCTTGCGATCCGACAGCAGTGCATTCACTTGCGGCTACGCTACATGAGCCCCTCTGTACAAGGGCCAACTGGGGCCAACTGGGGCCGAAGTTGCGAATAGGACAGTGAAGGGTGTGCTGGGAGCAAATTAAGGGATTTCAGAAGCTTAGAAGGAAGCAAACAAAATGCCTGCTATTAGTGTTTGCTGTGAATTAGTGACCTCTGACACTTGTCCACACCTTGGGTGTTGAATTATGCTGTCCAGTTTATCAGTGGCTTGACTCAACCATTGAACTGGTCTGCGGTAGAGGAGGAGGGAGAGAGAGGAGCAGTGTGAGGTTATCTGCCTGACAGCACATGCCCCGTGACTCCCCCTGTGGGACTGAGCGTGATTGCTGGCTGACTCAGCACATGAGAAGGGACTCGTCATCATCCCCGTTTCTCCTGGAGCACGCCCCCTGCTCTTCCTGAATTGGCAATTCCACAGAATGGCATGTCTGATCGGCTTTCTGCTTCCCCGAGGGCCCCTGGTCCTGGAACAGTGTGTGGGTGTGTCCCTCAGGGCGGGTAGAGGGCACCCGGGGGTCAGCGCCAGTGGAGATGCCCAGGGGAGTGTACCGTCGCACGGCCAGGTTGGCAGCCAGCCCCTGCACCAGCTTTCGGGATGCCCTACGGTTGTAGGTTTCGCCTGAGTTCTCGGGCGTGGTGCCGCGCTGTCTGCTGGTGCCCGGCATGTCCGTCAGTCCCGAGGGCGAACAGCCACCCTCCGGCACTTCAGGAGATCCCACCCCTGACCCCTCCTCCTGACTGTCTGAGGCAGAGTGGGGTGAGGAGGGGGTGGGCGGGGACGGGGGAGAGGGCGGGGAGTCTGTGGGGGCTGGTAATGGGCCTCGGTGTGTGCCCGCAGGGCCAGGCCCAGGGCTGCCGAGGAGCAGGGGAAGGGGGTGCGCCCCGCGCCAATTCCCGCCCCGCCCACGGCCTGGTAGCTGTGCGAGCGGGTGAGGGAGGGGTGGGCGGCCCCCGGGGGCGTGAGCAGCGGGATCTGACCCCGCAGTCGAGTCCCGCGGTGGAAGAGGCGACTCCACAGGCGGCCCAGGCGACGGCGGGACGAGGCCCGGCGGGTGGAGTGCCGGCGGATCTGCCGGCGCATGGCGGTGCGGATGTTCTGGAGCATGGAGGCCTGGGGAGACAGACGAGACGCATCAGCTGACCTGGGACAGACACGGCTCGTCTCATCCTGGAACAGACACGACTTGCCCATCAGCATTGCTGCCTGATTGAATGGAAGTTGGTTTCTTGTGCCTAGTGCACACATTACAAGTGTACCCGTTTCGCTCTTCATTGCCCTTGTGCTCTTGCTACGAGTTTGCCATGACTCTAGGTGAAATATGACATATTAGGCAGGTTTTGACATTTTCGCTGCTCCTGTTAAGTGTGGGCTTTGCGAGCCAACAGCCAATTAACAGTCACCATTCAATAGCATAATGTGTCAAACAAAATAGTTTTTTTAAGTTCGTATTTCCTATAGAACAGAGTAAGATGTGGAATATGGAAGATGTTGTGCTAAGGAAGCGAGTACTAGACCAAAAACACACGCTGGGCTGAAGCAAAAGCAATGTATTGGATGAGCTTTTCTTTAAGGGAGGTTTTATGCGGGTGTTACTGAACCCATCCAAAGATCGCTTCCAATATCAATGTAAGCACCATTACTGGCAAGAAATAGCTGGACATCATGGTAGAAGCGATTTGTGACTGTGTTAAAAACTATTTCACAGGGCAGCATCAGTGACAAATGGGCAGCACAGTATGGGTACGAAAATATTGCCGAGTCCTGATGCGTACGGGGGATGTGGGATGCCAGTCACGACTCTCCCGATTCTGCCGTAGTCTACCCGTAATCCACCTGCAATTTTCTTTGGAAAAGTATCATCATACATTCTCGCACACTTTAGATGTTCAGCCGGGTAACGGATCAAGCTTCATATTAGTCATTAGAAAATTGAGGAAGAGCTCAATCCCTACAAGAGGAGTAATGCACTCCAAAAGCCAACACAATGTAAAAAAATGTGGTTTCTGATTTTCTCCCCTTTTTCTCCCAATTTAGTAGCCAATTACACCTGCTATTTTCAGGTCAATCCCTCCCTCATTGTTCGCTGCCCTAGCCCTGTGACCGGCGGAGATGAAGGTGAAGTATCGTCTCCTCCAAGACGGCACTCGCCAAGCCGATGCCCGTAACTCTGGCACCCCAGAGCCACTCCTGTACGCAGCAAACCTCTTGTCGGCTTCCCTCCCCCCTCCCTGGGGCGGACAGCCAATTGCCGCTCCCGGTGGCACTCGAACCCTGGTTGCCGTGGGCAGCGTCGGATGTTGAAACCACTAGACCACGCGGGAGGCCAGCCAAAACTATTTTAGGAAATATTTCTTTGTCAACTTTATCTGTCAGATATTCCCATAGGTGTTGGCCTGTTCTGCACGAACCAGCACTGTTGAATATTAAGCAGTAGATGGTTCTTCAGAGAGGAGCACATCTGCTGCATAAAATGGTGTTGTGGTTTTGCTTGCTTCGCTAGTTCTCAAGGGCAAGCTGGCGGCATTGCAACAGTGTAATTCTCCACTCTGTATAATGAAAGTTATTCCTAATGCTCTGAACTCCAGCCACTGAGTGCATTAATTAAATTGCCGTCACAGCACCAGCAACAGCTTGAGTGGAGCAATGCTCTCACCATGCCGGTTCTTATATGATGCTGGTTCCTGGAACCGTGACATGCATAACAATCCCCTTTCACTGAAAACCATACCCATTACAAAGATGACAGAACAAGAATAATTATTTGAAGTCTAGCTCCTCGTCCACAGAGACTGCTGATAAAACAGCAATCAAATGATTCTCACCCCTGATAAAATATCTCCTTGAAGATGATGTGCCTGGGCACGGAGCCTGTGAACTGTTAAAACAAGGATCCATGAGCTCAACTAACAATGAAAAGCCACATTGGAACAACAACTACAAAAATGAAGGCCTGGTGGAAATACTACCCTGCACTACTGTAGAATGTGAGGAATCTGAAACTGGACCATTCGCTTGTTAAAAGGACATAAACTGCCCCAAGATCATACCATGACCACCTGGGCCTGGCAGCAAAACTACATGGGAGTTAACCTGGGAGATGAGCTTTGGCCACAGTGTCACCGATCACACATTACATTACATTACAGGCATTTAGGAGACGCTCTTATCCAGAGTGACTTACAGTTTTACATTTTCTTTACAATCCATTTATACAGCTGGATATTAACTGAAGCAATTCAGGTTGCTTGCTCAAGGGTACAATGGCAGTGTCCCAACTGGGGATTGAACCTACAACCTTAACGTTACAAGCCCAGTTCCCTAACCATTATACCACACAATGCCTGTTAGCTCCTAAAAATGACAGGAAAGGCAACGACTATTATCGACCACACTGCAACGCACTGATGGTATATTGACTGTCCACTTGCCAGCAAAAAAGAGTCACCTTCCAGCGAATGTGGACTCCACAGATGGGACTCATAAACATTTGGCTCTAAAGCTTGGAGCACATCCCCCTTTCATGACAGCTTCTGACATGTTATGACAAATGCCATACCATTGGCGTGATGCATGCAAGTAGCATAAAATATAGCTCATTATCTGTGTTGTTTATTTTATACCGCCTTTTTGCGCATTTTCATCAATGGTGCCAATAATGCTGGACCTGACTGTAAGTGTGAATACATCTCAAAGAAACAGTCTGAAACAAAACAGCCAAGGTCCTCTGTAGGCTCGGAGACATCTTCCTCCAGGAGGATGCTAAAATGCTTTCAACTCAATAGACCTGTGGTGTATGCACTGGGAGAGTGTTAAAGAGGATGTCAGTTTATTTACCCTGTGGCTCCAGAGGATGAAAAAAAGCAATTAATTTACTGTAATAACCTTTATATAAAACCTTGAATAACATGATAGAATAACTAAATATAGAAACAATTTAGCTCCCCCCCCCCCCCTCCTTGAGCCTTGATGGGATTTGAGACATGAAATACCTTCCTACTACCAGTGAGTCTTAAAGAGTGCAAGACAGCGGCAAACAGGGAATACAAGCACAAGCCTATCTGCTCCAGTAAATATTATTTATTTATCACTACTGAAATGTCTGGATATTTCCAAGCAGTAAGAAAAAACAAGGCTTGGGAACCTGGGGACGCATTCGATTCCCTGTGTGTCTTTTGATGGATGAGAGCCGAGAAGCGTTCGATGGGGTGAGATTTCAAACTCCCAGTCTCTTCCACGCCAACATTTTTTTTTTACAGGGTAGCATAGTGAGAATTATTATTTTTTGCTAAGCGCTTCCCATCAATATTGAATATTATATGTGGTACGCAACATGCGACTGCCGATTGGTTAATTGCAACGTGAGGACAAGTGTCCAAACACATTTATTCTGTGCTTATTTATGTCAAACAATTACAAGATAATGCCTTATATTTCATTATGGACTGGGAGAGTGGATGATGAGCTTGAATTTGAACAATGTATAAAGTTGTGGTCTGCTGAGTGCTCCTCCTGTTAAGACACTGTTCCAGTGTGCGGATTGGCCCCACAGTCTGGTATCCACCCCCTCTGGCTCATCAGGCACCTGCAGTCTGCCTGCACAAGCTGCGCTCAAAGTGTACTCTTCTAACACAATGAGTCTGCAAGCTCAGCTGGGGACTGGGGACTACAAACAAGCGGTGGACGACAGCAGCACGTGTTTCTGAGGAGAGCGCATGCTTGTCTGCCCTCTTACAAATTTATGGAGGAGGTTGCAGCGATGAGGCTGGCCAACAAATACAACTGGGCATTCTAATAGGGAGAAGAAGAAAAAAAAATCTGGGATAAAAAATAATAATAAATACAAAAATAATAAAATAAAAAACACCCAACAAATCTCACCTTGTTGCTATGTTACAAGTACGGGTGCTACAAACCATGTAACGTTTCAAACTGCGTGGAAACAAAAAAAACAACAGAAGAAATTGTCACCTGAGACGGGTTGTAGACGGGGAAGTCCTCCACTGGTGGGATGAGGCCTTGAGCGATCAGCTGACCGTACGAGGGCGGGGCCTCTCTTCGGACAAACTCCGCCTCTAACCGTGTCATCTGGGTTTCAAAAGCCCTGTGGTGAGAGGGAGGCAAACTCCGAGGATATAAAGGGGAGCTTCCGATGTCCTTCAGCTGAGGTCACAGCTCACTCAACTGATTATGACATTATTATCCTGCCTCGTGTCTCTTAGGCCCAGACTATTCCTGACAGTTCTCCCCAAACAGCTTTTGGAGCACATTAATTATTACAAAATATTATTTTTAACTTGGGTGCCAAAGATGCTTAAGCAAATGGGAAACTCTGGGAACCTACATGGTGTGCCACAGGAAAGAGAAACATACGTTTTTTATTGAAGCATATTCCAACAAGACAAAAGGTGAGGTCTAAAGACATACAGCCATTCATCATGCAGGGCAACACAGCTCACGGCGAAAAGCTCTCTCCACTCCAGCTAACGGCTCCCATTTCAGATTTAGAGATCAGGCCAATACTACTGTATGAGTCATGACAGGTCCACACGGCAAGATAGAATTATCCGGGGTGAGCGGTAATACAGTTGCTAAATCGGTCTCCCCCTCTCAGTGCCTGCCGTCACACATTGTGGGGTCTGACCCGGCTGATTCAACCGGGCAGCCAATATAGAAACTTCTGATTTCTTTATACTGACGATGGATTACCACGGGTTGAGCTCTGGTAATCCCAGAACACAATATCAACAAAGCTGCTGAAGGCGGCAGTGATGTGCCATTTATTCTCCTCTCTGTTGTCAATTAGCGGGGGAAAGTGCCACGCCAGTCTGCAAATGAGGTGGCAGGCGGAGAAACACGAGCGGCTGTTAGGCCCGAGTCAGACCAAACAAATGGAAAGAGACACTCTGACAGGAGCGCCGGGGGTGGAGAGAGAGAGAGAGGAGGACGGAGCGCAGGATGGAACGGAGAGGGGGAGGGGACGCACCTGTATTCGCGCGTGCGCAGGGAGTACAGCTTGAAGGCGCAGCCCAGCGCGATGACCAGCAGCAGGCCGCACACCAGGCTGCCGATCAGGGCCGCCGTGATCACCTTCCGGGGCACGGCCACCAGGCAGTCGTGCTCGTCGCTGCCGTCCTGGCAGTCCTCCTGCCCGTCGCAGCGCCACGTCTCGAAGATGCACAGGTTGGTGCCGCAGTGGAAGTTGCCCGGCTGGCAGTTGAAGCAGTTCTTCTCGTCCGACCCTTCCGAGCACTTCTTCTGGTTGTTGCAGCGCTCGGAGGCGGGGTAGCAGTTCCCGCTCGTCCCCTCGCAGGGGTACTCGCCCGCCTTGCAGATGAAGCAGTCCTCCTCGTCCTTGCCCGACGGGCAGTGCCAGTAGCCGTCGCAGCGCTGGCGCTCCGAGAAGCAGCCCTGGTCACTCCCGCAGGGGTGCTCCCCGGGGAAGCAGTAGCCCTTCACCTGGTAGGTGGCGTTGAAGCCGTGCCCGGAGCCGCGGGGCTTGGCGTGGTACAGCACGGTCATCTGGCCGCGGCTGGACTCCACCACCGCCGGCCGGCGGTTGTTGTGGTGGGAGAAGGTCTGCAGGAGGCTGTCGGCGCGGTCGCCCAGCCCGTCGTACACGCGCACCGAGTCGCTGGGCCCCAGCTGCATGTCCAGCTGCAGGATGATGTGCTTGGGGTCCTGCGTGTCCACGAACCAGGTGCAGCGCAGGTCCGCCAGGCTGCGGTTGGGCCGGAAGAAGTCGGGCGAGGCGAAGGAGCCGTAGAAGTTGGCCAGGCGCTTGCCGCAGGACGTGTCGGGGCAGCTGGTCTCGTCGGAGCCGTCGGCGCAGTCGCGGGCGCTGTTGCAGCGCAGCGTGTTGGGCAGGCACTGGGTGGACTGCGCCTGGGTGCACTGGAAGGTGGCGGGCGGGCACAGGCTGGGCCGGGCCTCGGTGGGCGGCGGGGCGCAGCTCTTCTCGTCCGTGCTGTCCCCGCACTCGTCCACGCCGTTGCACCTCCAGGCCCTGGGGAGGCACTTCCCGTTCCCGCACAGGAACTCCTCGTTCTGACAGCTGCTCTGGCCCAGTCTGCCTGTGGAGAGAGCACAGCACACTCCTCACACACCGAGCAGAACGCCATTGTGCACAGACAAAGGCAGTGCCGGGATGTGCTTGGCTCATGTTGCAAAGTCTTTTCAGGTGCTTATGCTCCAGGGAAATCTCAATGTTATCAAATCAAATACTAGCCAGCACTCGCTTGATATAATTTAAATTTAGCCATTTTAGATTCATTTCAGCGCTTCAGTCTACCTCAGCTTGTTTTGACTGCTGCTAAATTGCAAAAATAAGTTACGTTGACGTAAGCTGCATCCAGTATGCGCTGGACAGTTTCTGATACTGTACCTTTCATTAAGTACACAGTCCATTACCCCTCTCCAAATAAATCTCTCAAACAACGGTCAGGATCTTTCAACCAAAATCAATGCCGCGAGTCTCTCTCTGAGAAGTGTGGCATCTGACTGTCAGTGCTGGACTGCGATTGGGTGTGAGGTCTTCCTTCCAGCACGTTTCAGAGCCACTACACAAACAGTACACGAGCAGCGGGAGACGGGCATTCGGTGGGTCACACCGACTTCATAAGAGGCCTGGCTGCATCTGTTGTGCGTTTCAGCGTAACTGGAAATACTTCCCTTACCCAGAATGCAACGAGAGGTGAGAAAGACCTCGCGGAAAACCTTGCTCATCAACCTCCACTGCTGTGTTCCTGGAGAAGACAAATTCCATTCCTTGCCCCGCCAATTCAGTCAAATCCCTGACAGCTTTGGGAATACAGACCGATGCTGGGCTTCTGATGTTAACACGCACAGAAAAAAACCCAACAAGCTTTGCATATTGTTCTGTTCCCCAGCTTTATCGATCTTAGAAAGTGCCTTGCAGCGCTGTGAAACAACCACCTGCTGACCCATTTTATTGAGTATTTAGAGACTAATGACCAATCAGTTATTGCATCTTCATTCATCGCAAGTAATTTGATTTGATGCACTTAACAATAGCTTGAGCCTTTCCACTGGTGCCCAAAAATATGATGTTGAGCACTGCGGGGAATAAAGTGCACGGAAACAATAGTAGAAATGCCTGGGTTAACGGGGACAGTAGATGTGGAGCAGCACTCTCGACTGCAATTGAATGGTAAAAGCTCTCCACTGACCCTGGATCAGTCGGGGCTGTGGAGAAACCAAATTGCTTCAGTGTGGAATGTGATCACCAAAGAGATGCAGTGAGTTGTCGTGGGTGAGTTGGGAGAGGGAGAGAGAGCGGGAGGGTGGCAGAAACTGACATTACAATAAGTGCAATCTATCATGTTCCTGTCGCTTCAGCTCAGATCATCATTCTGTACTCCTACCCCCCCCCCACCCCCACACACACACACACCCCTATCCCACACACTCACACACCCAGCCAGCCACCCCCCCACACACACACCCCTATCCCCCCCACATACGCCCCTATCCCACACACACAGCCAGCCAGCCACACACACACACACACACACCCCTATCCCACCTCCCTCCCACCTCACACAACTACAAACACAAGCACACACACACACACACACACACACACACACACACACACATACACACACACAGATATATCCCAGAGCCCCTGCTGGCACCTGATCAGAAAGTGTCATCCACACTAGAGTGCCTGCGGTTTTCAAGCAGAGCCACTGTACTATAAGCCGACCATCCAGACAATTTCACCCCTGAAGGTTCATAGCACAAACAGAGTGAAATGTAATCAAATATGAGTTGTAAAAATGCGCGTCTATGGTTTGGTTTTTTTTCCCTCCCAATGCTTGAAGCATTGGTAATGTTTTCGCCCATGGTTTACCCCATCTCCACTGACATCATGACAGCTGGCAGGAGACAACACAGAACCGCTTCATTAACGTCGAGGCTGGACTAGATCGTTTGAGTATGCAAGAGCGTGCATTGATGTACGTGTGTGAAAAAGGAGAGACGTTGACATAGAGAAACTGCGGGGTGTGTGTGGATTAGTGTGCGTATCTGTATTCGGCTGATTGTGAGAGACCTCACCCCGGATGTAGGACAGGCGGAAGCCCTGGGACTGCCCAGAGCTGTTGGCGTGGGAGTGGAAGTAGAGCCAGACCCTGCCCCGTGTGGAGATAAAGGGCGGGGGCAGGAGGGAGCCACACACCCGGTACTCCTCCTTCCACGTTGGCCCCAGCATCAGCCAGTCTCTTGAACACTTCCGAGACTCATCCAGGTCAAACTCACGGAAACTGCGGGGGAAACAGAAGACGGGGGGTTAACCGTACTGCAGGCAAACAACCGTCAGAGTGGTGATGGACATTGAGAGACACTTTTCTATTAAAGGAAATTCTCTACAATGATATCCCCAGGTTACTTTACAACTGTTCTTTGAATCATCGGTCTTGTTTAGACAGAGGACCAATGATTGGATCTCAGGGCAATAAGATAAATCCAGCCCCTCGTGACAACATGCTTCCTCACACCTCCACAGCTCCTGTCCCCAGAAGGTCAGGCTGCTCGCTCTTCAGCTGGCTTTAACCAACTGTGTGTGAGGTGGATACTGACACGGAAATATGTGCCTGAGGGCTGAATCTATCTATGCCTATTAGAAATGTCATTTTTAATATGCTGATTAAAATTGTAATGATTTGATGTCACCAATGTGAGAACATGAATACCAATGCGCACCATCAGGGCTAACAGAATTTAGCTCACAAATAAACATGGCACACTGCATTGTCTGTGACCACAAACAGTTTCCTCCAAACATTTAGTGGTTTATCCTGGGCTGTGTGGTATCTCAAGGTGGCAGGGTAGTACACGGGAAGCAGTGTTAAAATGTTATGAGGTGTAAAATGTTCAATGAAAATGTAAAATGTACTTTTACTGGTCAGCAGTATTGGACTCAAGAGTACCAAATAAAATGGAGGAAAGAGTCAGAAATGAACTCCTGAACTCACTCAAGCAATAACCAATGCTTCAGTACAAAATCGTGTCAGTACACAATTTTCCACTTCTATCCTCAAAGTTCAAAAACCTCAGACCTTAAAAACTGGCAGAACATTTTAACTTTGGTGAAACTACAGACTGTGGACAGCCAGGTGGATCGAACCCCGGCTGCAGTGGGCAACCTGCACTCTGGGTGAGGGCCTTTACCGTTGCATCTCCTGGAGGCCCCTTAAAACTAGACTTTTTAACTTAAAAAGAAAACCCAGCTCTTGTAACCTACAATTCACCTGATATGACAGCAAGCCAAAATAGCCATTCATGTTAAGTGCTTTGCTCATACAATCAACTTTGGTATTCAAAAGACTTGGCAGTACTGTATCTTTCCTGAGTAGAACGCTGGAGACTGTTGCATTTTCCTAATCCAACTTCAATAGCTGCAGTTATCTTCTGTGATAAGCAGAAATATTTGGGCATCCCAGAGAGGAACGGCTCACAGGATATAACTGAGACTTCTCCAACAGCAAGCTGCTGTTTTCACAACACTCTCTTATCAAGACATCTGAGAAGGGGAGCTAGTGTAAAAAGCTCAAAAATAACCAAACTTTATCCAGAGTATATGAAAGCAGCTCTTTCGGGGGAATGCTGTAGTAAAAAATAAAATAGTATGATTATGAGCTTTGCCTTTTTGCAATATGGATTCATTTCTTTACAAATTATTGGTGATTATTGAGGAGCACAGACTGTTAATCTCCACCAGGCTTTCTCCAGCCCCTTTGATCCAGAACTGACAACTGCGCTGTGTGATTTATTCATGTCATGTGACAATTTGTAAGTGTGAATTTTAATGCTGAGGGTAGGGGGGCGGGGGAAGTGACAGGATTTAGTACAGGCACTTGGTAGCAGGAGAAAGATGATCCTTCCTGTTACCTGAAAACAGGAAGTCCGATTCGTTTGCCCCAGCTTCCATAGAGCTGATTCTCCAGTTTTCAGTTGAGAGGGACCATGGATGAACATTATGGTTTATATCAAAATGGAAGTAAATGGAGTGCAGTCCAACCTTGGCTCCTTAGACAAGAAACGGTAGCAGAGCGGAGAAATCCCTCCTCATATTCCCAGTCAGCAAGCCTGCCACCCTGACACAACGTTCCTGAATGTACCACGCCATTTAAACCACTTTTGATAAAATGCTTTGAAGTGTTTCATTTCAAAGAGTCTTATCCCACATAGCACACTCAAATTATTGAGTGATTTCAAATGATCTCATTTGCAGACACCACACGGCATTAGAGAGGAAGGAGCGAGGGTCACAATAATGACAGACTATGATGTGCAACCCCACGAACACTGATTGGTGCAATCTGATTCCTCCGGTGTCTTGAAACGGAGGGCTTTGACAACTTGACACAAGGGCCAAACTGCAAAGAAACAAAGAAACTACTGAGGACGGCACCCATGGGTTCCACTGACACGACAGCGGAGTGCAGATAGAACTGCTCACGGGCATGGACACAATCAGCAGCAGAGGAAACCAAGAATTCAGCTACATAACTCAGTCAGGGGTCCACCTCCCACTGCTCAGAAAATGTCTCCTTGGTCACTCCTGGGGGTCAACAGAGCTGACTGAGGGTTTGATGTAACGCTACACATGGCAGACACAAGTGTGAGGCAACTGCTGTGAACGCATGGTTCCAGCCTCCAGGCAGAAAAACAGATCCTCAAACAGGACTTCAGCACATCCTCTTGAAGGCATCTGCATCACAGGGAATGCATGATAAAAGACTGCCAACACCTTTGTAGTTTGAATACACTTTCACACTTAAGTAGTAATTGTACCATATAGCTGTGAGCAATAAATGTGCAGGTAACTTTCAATCAGGAACCCCCTCTCTAAAACAGCCGCCCCTCCTTCCCTCCCCCCCTCTCTCTCGTTCTCTTTCTCTCTTTCAGAGAAAGACTTATCTCTTTGAAAAAATAACCCTCAGACTCAGACAATACTACCCTGCTTACAATATCTGAGTATTCCTGCTTCTCACGTAGGGGTTATCATGCAGAGATTATCACAGTGGGTGAGGCAGGCACAGAGCTTATTCTAAAGACCTCCGGGGGGACTGTGATGAATTGATGCAATCGAGAGAATCACCCTGATTCACAATGAGAGAAATCAGACGCAGTGGATCCATTACCCTCCTCCATAATCACTTCCAGGGTGCAGGTCTCCTCTGAAGGAGAACACCATTCACTCTACGGAAAGGCATCAATCCAGAGGAAGAGCAGACAGTACAAGGAGGACTTCTACCGCAAAAGCTTTCAGAATTTCTGTTTTCTTAGCACCAGCTTAGTTTCTTAGCACAGCAGCATCCCATAATGACAGGGGTGTCCACACAATGAAGGTGTAACTCTCGAGCAAAACAAAGCAACTTATAATTAGCACAGATCCAAGGGAAATAGCTGTTCAGTCTGCTCACTTGCTGAAACAAGGGGTCCTCCGATCGTGAAATTCCTGACTTTGGGGAGTCCACTGCAAGCATTACTCAGCACTCAAGAGCTCAGGCTGTGTGAAAACGATGGGTGAAGTGCTATCAGATGTCAGTATCACACACACAGACACACACACACACACACACATATATATATGTACGCATGCACACATGCACGCGCAGCTCAATCTAATCATACCAGATCAGATGCTGGTAGACAAAAAGCCAAATAGCGACTCTAAGCTGGGGCTGTGTTGAAACAAGATTAGTGCAAAGGTATGAGTGAATAGAAGAATTTCCTGCACGCCACAAGTGAATTCCTGTCCTGTACGCTGTGCATTCTGCTTTGATTTTCAGCTAACAGGCTGTGGTTTCTCTGTAAGGAGAAGGAGCCAATATGACTCACTGATACATTTAGTAATATAAATAAGAGCTCTTCAATGGTCTTACTTCAAAAGGGGCATTATTCACTAAACATCACAGTGAAACCGATTTTCAAAAGCATAGCATGTAACACTGTTTAGGTGGGAAGGGGTTTAGCCTAAATTGTGAATTAGGCATTAGAACTGATACATTTCCAAATCACCTTCATTATTTGTGTTTGAAAGAGCGCACAATAATATTTACCTGGCATCCTGGAGATCCCAGAAAAATATCTGCGTGTGTATATTAACTCTGTAACCCTGGTCCGCCGATCTGCTATACATAACAAATTCCTAATAGCACTGCCCACAGTGCATTGTGGGAATTAAATAATGCTAATGATGTATGCACTGTGTGCATTACTGATGACCCTTCTGCATTATCTCCCACTGGGTGAGCAGGAACTGTGCGGGTCTGTATCCCCAACTGTGTGTGCCTTTGTCATCCGACAGTGGGAGCCTGGTGCGCTCCATACATTTTGGGTGCTCATTAAAAGGCAGGAGCTTCGGTGACTCGGAAGCTTCAATCATTTCCGTCAAATCCCAGAGAGCCCTCGCTCGCTCCGATTCGCCGGGGACAAGGGAACAAAGCGGAACGCCGAGCGGCCGCCGTCTTCACCCCTCGGGTTTTTATTTTTGTTCCTCCCTCCGCTTTTTGCTTTTGCCACTCGTTCTGGTCGACTTGACCGCATTAAAATGTATAAGGTTTGCGACTTCAAAGGAGGCCAACAAAATGCAGTGGCTGGAATGAGAAATCTGACGTAGTGTCTTTGCCTTGCAGCAGCCGAGGCCTACTCCGAGTGGTATCGATCGTCATAAATGCTTGGCCCTACTCTGAGCCACTCAAGTAATGATCTCCATTCATTTTGCTGTTGTAATATTTTTGATACCCCCGCCCGCTGCTTTTAATTTGTTGGGAGTCGTGCCATTGGACAGTTCATGCTGTACCTGCATTGTAATCTCTTCCTCTTTGGCTTGTCTCGATTTTGTGTAGCCTTCGGTGCGTAAAAGCCTGCCTCAATCAAGTTTGAGTCTGACTTCATTAATGACTTTGCTTCAGCTTGCGACGTCCCTGGAAGAAGACTGCAATGGCGGAGCAATCTGTACAAGTTTACGGCAAACCCTGGTGTTCACATTAACTGCACTCCCCCAGAGAGACCACGAGACAGACGATGGCACAAGAAAGTTGAGTTACAAGAGGCTACTTAAGACATGAATTAACAGGAAGTGAAAGCAAAGCTGTTCAAATTCAGGCACTCTAAAGATGGCAGATCCCTCGAAATCTTATCCCTCAGTAACATGTCGTTTAGAGGCTTGTCGCGTGTCAAGAGTAGAACTTCAGGCTGTCAGCTCCTAATAACAGCCTCATTGATTTTCTTTTGCCTTCACTGGCTGTCATCTGAATGGGTTTGTATCACTCCCATTCAATATGCTTACAGTACGGCAGTTTATGCTGTTCTCCAGGGAGCCACACATTAAGGCTGGAAAAATTAGAACAAGAATAGGGTGTTGAAAAGGGTCCTTAGACAACTAGACACACAAGGTATTTTATTTGAAAAAGCCTAGTTGTATTTCAAATGAACAGAAATGCACCCTGATGTGCAAAATAAAGCTTCGTTGAACTGTTCAAGTTAAAATTAAAAGAAAAAGCCTATGCAAGACTAATCCATAATGTAGGATCTCTCCCGTTTCTGGAAGGACTAATGACTGATGCAAATTCACATGCCACAGCCCCAGGAGACCGAGCCAGAGCACATGCTGTGTTAAAAATGATGCTGACGTGGAAGCTAAAAAGGTTGATGTGCCGTTAATGAACATACAGAAAAGTCAAACTGTGAAGGTTGAGGTCAGGCATACAGCAATCCATCTCACTATGACAAACTTGCAGAATTGATCCATAGTACAGAAAAAGGATAAAAGGATTCCTTTTTTAATTCAAGCACATACGCCATTACTGAGAGACATGGTCACACACTGTCATACAAAGATTAAAGTGATTCACTCTAAATCTTTAACACTTGACTCAGCATCCAGCTAAACTGAATGTGAAACCTGGACATTCTCTCTGTGAAAGGATTCTGTAAGCACAGCTGACTGTAGGAGCTGCAGCGTGTCTGTGCGTGTGTGTGTGTGTGTGTGTGAGAGAGAGAGAGAGAGAGAGAGAGTGTTTGTGTGTGTGTGTGAGAGAGAGAGTGTGTTTGCGTGTGTGTGAGAGAGTGTGTGTGTGTGTGTGTGTGTGTGTGAGAGTGTGTGAGTGTGTGTATGAGAGAGATAGTATGTGTGTGTGTGTGTGTGCGTGTGTGTGTGTTTGTGTGTGAGTGTATGTGTGTGTGTGTGCGTGTGTGTGTTTGTGTGTGAGTTTGTGCGTGTGTGTGAGTGTGTGTGTGTGTGTGTGTGTGTTTGTGTGTGTGTAAGTGTGTGTGTGTGTGTGTGTGTGTGTGTGTGTGTGTGTGTGTGTGTGTGAGTGTGAGTGTTTGTGTGTGTGTGAGTATGTGTGAGTGTGTGTTCAAGTCTGGGCTTCCACCTTGGCCTCGTGTCAGGTTTGAACATCCTAGTTGTTGCGGGCATGCAGCACAGCCGTCACCTGATTGTGATGACATCGCCCTTATCTCCCTGGATGTCCCAGCTGCAGTTCATTCCCGGGGGATAGTTGAGCGGCCAGGATGGGCTGTAGATGACCCCCCTCCTTTCTGTGTGCAGTTCCCCCTTCCCACTGCAGGCAGCTGCACACAAACAAAGCCACAGACAGACCATCAACAAAAGGCAGTCCTCAAAATCAAACCAATACACAAACAAATAAAACACACATGCCCACACACACACACACTTACACCACAGCTCCTACACATACCCATGCAATGTACATAAGGCAACATGCACTGACTGTACATATTGCACCCATACAACCATTTTATACAAAGCACTACTTAAAGTCAGTTACATATAGCCATAAATACATGCTGCATGTATACAGTGAGTGAACACAATCGATACACCATACAGGGCAGAGGGGAAAATGACCATGCTGGTTCTGTAGTTCACTGGTCTTGTTCTCTCATTGCAGGACCTACAGGCTGATCGAGCTTTTATGGATCCTTCTCCCCCAGTTGACAGCCCTCTGGGGACACCCTTGTCAAGTGCATTCCGGCCAGTGAGGTCCTTTGATCTCTAACCTGTAACCAGGGCATAAGTGTCCAGGTGACCCTTTCACCCCACTTTTCTTAGCAGGGCTGTGCATTAAGAACACCCCCCCACCTGCCCAGACACCAGAGCTCGGCCACATATATTCCCATGTGCCCCCCTTCTCCCTTCTCTTCCTTCTTCCCTCCCCCAACTCCTCTCCTCCCTTCCCCCATCTCCTCTCCTTTCCTCCTCTCCTCCCCCCTCTGCTGCCTCAGAGGAGATGGCAGGAGAGTAGAAGGGTAGGTGACACACACCAGGCCGAGATCTCTCCTCGCACCAGCAGGAGACAGCAGTGTGGGAAAGCAAAACAGGGTCAAGCCTCAGCTCTGCCGTCTTGACATTTCTCACCACGGAGGAGGCGAGCGAGAGAGAGACAGGGAGAGAGAAAGAGAGAGGGAGCCTCACATTCATCAAGACTATGACACCTGATAGCACACATCCAGCTGGCTATGCTCCCAAGGGAGGCAGGCGAGTGCGTCTGTGTGTGTGACCTTTGTGTGGCAGTCACAATAAAACAGCATCGACTGCCACGTTTGACCCTGGAGAAAGCGGAGCCAGTCTGACGACACAAACAAGGACGGATCCCTCTGATCTTTCTCACGTGGGGTTAAGTGCAGGTCTCACCCTCCCAGTCTGCTCGTCCCGAGAGGTTTGCTAAACCACGCCCTGAACAGTACATTTATATACTTGACCGTAATGGGTGGCAGTGTGGCACAACAATTGAGGAACAGAGGAGAGGTTACGTGTTCGATTGCAAGATGGGGTCGCTGTGCCCCTTAGCAAGGAAATGACGTCACAAAACCCTCACATCTGTCAAATAAATAGTAATACAGCATCGCTAACCTTGCAGTCTTTCAAATACTAACCTTTGACCCCCACAACAAAACTCAAATTAAATTAAAATTAGCCAGCACACAGCAGCCTCCTACCATGCCTCATAAATCCCCTTTTCTGGCTGATTCAACGTTGAGTCTACAGCAGTGGTCTCAAACTCAGTGCCACAAAGGGCCGTGTGTATGCAGGTTTTCATTCCAACCAATTACTGCTGCCTTAATTGGCTCAACTACTCATTTAGCCATATGCATGCACCTCCGTGCATTCTTGGAAGTTAAAGCACAGAATATACTCAAAAATTATTATTTAGATAACAAAAATATTTAATTTCACTTTATATACATTATGTGCAAGCCAACATGATAATTGAGCAAATAATGGAACTAATTATCTAATCAAAAGCGGAGGCTGCAGTAAAAACCAGCATACCCATGGCCCTCCGTGGCACTGAGTTTGAGACCACTGGTCTACAGCTTTGTCTAATATCCTGTTCATTAATATCCTGTTCATTAATTACTCCGTTCTGGAGCTCAGCCTACTCAACGCTCCATTCCAGACCGTCCCTACATCCAAGACAGGAGGCTTCTAGCGACATCAGGACACAGCTTGCCTCCTGTCCTGTCAGGCAAGATCAAAATGTTCTTACATTTCCCAAAACCTCTTTATTAAGGGGATTACAGGCTGCGTTCCCCACAAATCTTTCATCAAAACACACTGAATGGAAGTGCTGTCTTCATCCAACCTTTTCTTAACAGCGAAATGATCCATTAGCCTGCTGTTCCAGGACCAACACGCTCTCCAGAATAACCACTTTATAGTCTCTTATTCACCTTTTATATTTCCAGTGCACCATAACGTCATTACTCCACACCGTCAATAACGTTTAAACAGAAAGTAGAACCGATCTAAAAAAAACACACACCTTGGAGGTACAGCATACCAACCAAATGGACCATCCAGCAGAGGGACCAATCTTACATTGGGTCCACAAGAGGAAAGGACAACACGCGGTGATTCCATTTCCCTTAATGTTTGGCAAATGATGAGATCAGCTCCCACAGTATAGACTTCCTGGCCATGTGACCTTAAATGCCCCCTCTGCACACTGCCAAGTCCGTAGGCATGCAGGACAGATGAGAATGGGGGATTGCATGCTCTGGCCTGACTGGAATACGCAAGCGGCTGTAGCAGGCAGATGAATATAACCCCACTGCACCGCCTATGGCACAGCGCTGCCACAGAACCCAAAGCGGCCATATGTGTTTCCATGAATCAGAAGGAATTCTTTGTGTACATTTGATTTAGGACAGTGCTAGAGGAAAGCATTGAGCCTGGAATGAGGCTGAATATTTTTCTTTGACAGACAAGTTTGTGGCGCAGCACAGTAACAAACGTGAGGCAGACTGGTTTGTTGTTTTGTTGTCGCTGTTTGTTTGTGTGCATTTGGGCATGTATTGAAGGGACTGTGTTTGCACACGCTTGAGTGTATGTGCATGCGTGCACTCGTTATTACTCCACATGAACAGAAGTAAAAAGGCTACTCAAATGTATTTACCTATAAACATGCACACACGTGCACACACATGCATACACACAGACACACACACACACACACACACGCATGCACACACGCACACACTCATTCCAGGAAGGGAAGATGACAAGAGCACAGAAAAATAAATAAATGAGACAAGACTTTCTTTTGAGCATGTGTGTGCGTAGGGTTTTCCTCATTTGTTATATACATTTCTTTATAAATACATTAAGCATGAATTTAACCGGGCCACTCAATGATATTACGACATTTCAAAGGTGGCAATTCAAGTGCATAAAAGATGATGCAGCGTAATTAGATGCCTACACATCCTGTTAATGCTCATGCTGTCAGTCTGTCAAATGCAGTCTCCAATTCCTGATGTCCTGTGTGTCAGGAATGGTTTGGACAAAGAAAGAATCAGCTGGGATGTTGTACTAGGGTCCAGCGATATGTGTTTGTTTGTCTGTAAAAAAAAAAAAAATAATTTAAAATAAAATATCTTGATAACTGGATATTGGACCTATTTGATTTTCTTGCAATGTTAAAGAGGAACCAAAAAGGAACTGTGCACAGTGCTTTTTTAAGAGGAACGATACACCATGCTCTCTTGTGAAACTACACATGGGTTGTAGCTTATGTGCTTCTCATCCTCTATAGGTTACATACGCAAGTCCAAATGTTTCACGAAACACAGTACTCTAGCATTCTAGTAATTACTATCACAGGCTAATTGTTTTTAACAGTGATTAGGCTACATCTGAAGACATTCAAATAATCAAAACTGCAACCGAATTGTATTTTTAATGTTTGTATTAAAAAACGTGTAAATGGTAGGCTACATCTACGTAAACTTAAAACAATCGCCACTTAGCTGACAGCAGTCAGACCTTTCTCACGGACCACGTTTATTTTTACTGATCCATTTACAAATAATATACATGCCCATCAGGACCTGGGGCTAGGATAGCGTTGGAGATGGACCTTTACATTTGTTGTTCTGCCAGGACCTTAACTCCCCCATCACATATGTTGCAACAATAATTGTCGTCAGGTTGATCTTCTTTATTGGGAATTAAACTCAAATCTATAGATGTTTCCCAAGAGCTGACCCTGTGTTTTTTTTCCATCATAATGGTTTAGATTGGGGATGTTTCATGTTTCATTTTCTTTTATGTTTGGGCGCACGCCTGCCTCTTGAGTGAACTCTCTGGAGACAGCTAACTAACTGACGGGACCTGGAGCAGTGTGCGGCTAAAAGATATCTCACTGAGACGCACTACAGAGTTCAGTTTCAGACTATACATAACCACGTTCGATATTCCCAATTTCAAAACACACCAATCGGTCAATATGAATCGATAAGTCAAATCGATTAATTTGAAATGTAACATCGGATGACATCGAATTATGACCGGACCCTACGTTGTACCTTGGTTCACGCAGCTGTAGCAACTGTGGCAATCCAAAAACCGAAACAGAGTAAGGCTTCATATCCGTTATCATTTTGCCAACAGCGGCATCAATCGTTTCAGCCTGAGGCTTGTCCACAGCGGTCTTCAGACTGCAATGTCCCACACCCGTGCTTGAGTTGCATTCCATTTCTGGGTCGGAGTTCTGTGGCATTTCTGTGACAGGGTCAGCGACATTATTGCCACTGCCATCTATCATGTTAATGGGCCTTCAACTGGCAGTACAAACGCTATACTGCAGATAATACATCACACTCAGGTGCTTCCATAACAGGGATGTACCTGTGTACTGTACGCCCCTCTCTAGTCCCTTGAAACTATTCTGCATGCAGTAGGTACGTTTATACGTCTAGTTTTTTTACAAATATTTTTCCATTCTGAAAATTGAAAGTAGAAGAAATCATTTAGAAATGAACCACCGCGGGATCTTGCATTACACGGTGTAACACATGGGCCTATTTTTTATTTTTTATTTAACCTTTATTTAACCAGGCAAGCCATTAAGAACAAATTCTTATTTACAATGGCGGCCTGGCCTACAGTACTTACTTTGGGGCAAAGAGGGAAAATAAATTTTCCCCTCGCTAAACCATATTCCATCCAATTTCAAACACAAAAAGGGAGATATTCAGCCAAATATAAAAATACAATTCTATATTTGGAGCATCTCTACTCTGACTAAGCCATTTTTACAGTGTCATCGTAAATTGTATTCATACTACCAATTCAGAAAGTTTATTCCCGAATGGACCGTTTGACGTTCTCATCCTTGGAAAGTGACAGCCGACAAAAAGCCCAGCTGATGATCACTGTGTGACAGAGAGCCCTTGTAGAACTGACAAAGGTTACTGCCAATCTGGCTTGTGAGCACGCATGCACTTGGCAACACTACAAGGAGCTTTACCATCATTGTTAATGGCTCATTCTGAATTAGTGTAGCTGGGTCTTTTACCCGTTACTCGTTACAGTACACTACTGGCCCTCATCTTCAGGAAAAGGCAAGATGCAGCCAGCCGGACTCATACAGCAAATCAAGGGGTCCATGCAAAGATGGCAAACAATTCCCTTACGTTTAAATAAACAGCCTGAATGGATTTGATTCACATTTTCCATTAACATTTACATTTTAGGCATTTAGCAGACGCTCTTATCCAGAGTGACTTACACAGTTTACATTTCTTTACATACAATCCATTTATATAGCTGGATATTTTACTGAAGCAATTCAGGTTAAGTACCTTGCTCAAGGGTACAGCGGCAGTGCTCCACCTGGGAACTGAACCAGCAACCTCTCAGTTACAAGTCTCCAGCTCCCTAACCATTACACCACACTGCCGCCCCTACAGATTCTTAAACTGTAACATCTCTTCCGTCTCACAGTGCCACAGCCACAGTTTTTAAAGGTCTACACCTCACAGGACTACTTCTGAAAAAGTTAATTGCTGCCAGTAAGAATCGGGTCTTTTTCTTTCTCTTACTTGATTAAAAGAGAGTAGACCATGAGACAGCATACTAAAGGCCCTCGACTACACCGGTGTTAAAGGCCCGGTCTGTTGCGCTGGTGTTTGTATGCGTACGCAATACCTGTGGGGCTAGTGAAAATGAACACGAATGAAAACTAACACGAACCAATACAAAAAAGCAGAAGAAAAAACTAAAAAAACTCTGTCACAGAACAGAAACCAATATGAAAAAAGAAAAAGAGAGAAAGAGAGAAAGTGAGAGAGAGAGAGAATGCTACAGTGATAGAAGGAGCTAATGAGGCCCAGGACACACTTTCACCTTCTCTCGCTGGTGTTCAAGTTCCACTCACACCCAGGAGATGCAATCAATGTCACTACGGTGTTCAAATCCAATCAAAATGGGAGATGGTGACTATAACACAGCCTGCACAAGCCGAGACAGCCACAGGACTGCAGAGAACTGAAACGACTCAAATAACCACAGTGCTCGCAAATGCCCCAAAACAAATGCATTCTGCCGTGTTAGGCTGATGATAGGTTTCTCCAGGCTCTAAGCAGTTGTTCAACATGCGGGTGTCTTACTGAAAGTTGGCTTTGTCTGAACACTCTTTATTATTACTAAGGAATTTCCAGTAAAATAGACCTGGTCAACACACCTGGTTGACATGAATTATTTTCGGTTTTATTTATCACGTTTTTTGCAAGGAGGAGGGAACATGAAAGACACCTTTTGCCGCACGATCCTTAAGGAAACACACGACACGGCGAATGAAAGCGTGACGCGACCTGCAGCCCTGGGGCTCAAGATCATTGTTCTGAAAACAAAGGGAAGCGCTACGGGTGACTCTTCGCCAACTTCTGGAGGGAAAAGACACAACAGGCTTAATCTCCTGTTGTGAAATTCCACATTCTGGTTACATTTGTCACTACACGCAAGACACTTACCCAGCAGTATGGCGGTGCATTCTGTCCTTCGAACAATGGAAATACATGCTGCCAAGAAAGAAGAGAGAGAGAGAGAGTGGCAGAAAAATAATGTTAGCAACACCCGGGCAGCTTTAAGATAAACTATAACCTGCGCCTAATTTACAAACGCATTCGGTGTGATGGTAGATCTCCTGCCCCTCCCACAGGTTTGCCTGTGGGGCTGTGTGAGGCTAAGGGGTCACTGGCATCAACAGGCTGACTGGGCCTGGCAGAGACTACCTGTCCTGGCTTAATGGGACAAAGAGAAATAGGGATTTCTTTGACTGACCCGTGGCTCTCCCTACCTCTGGCCGCTCATTGTCTCACACACACCTACTTTAATCTGTCAGAGATCACAGCAGAGCAAAGGCTTAGACACTGACAGCTGATGAGAGCTCCATCCCCTCACTACCAAAGGTTTTGTCACAGAACACAAGCGGTAGGCAAAATACAGTGGCAGTTCACTGGAGTAGTGGCAGTTCACTGGAAGTTTAAGACGGACAGACAAGCACACTTTTGGGATAGAATACATTCTCACCGAAGAGGTAGAGATGTGTGTGGATGGAACATAGGGAACAGCAAGTCTCTGATTTTACTGGGGAAGTCAGAGCATTTACTTAACTTAAACAAATAACAACTCTTTGTTATGAACACAATTACGTTGACATTGCGTGCTACCGAGTGGTTTTATGGTCTTTTGCCCATTGTTTTGCTCACGTTATGCTCTTATATAGGTTAATATGATGATACGGGGGGATTAATGATTAAAGGTATAGTATCGCCCCCCCATAGCTCACTAAAATCAATATCGTTCAAAAAAATCAGTGAAACGGCACGTTTAATAGCAGAGCCCATAGGCACTGTATATCAGCCCCGTGTACACCTCCCCGTAAATTTGTCATAAATTACTTGGAAACGTGTAAAAACATGTTGCGTTCTGCAGTATTAACCCACAAGTTTTATTCAACTCAGTGAACCCATGCATAGGCTACTCATCCATTCCATTATCCCAAATGAGCGCTCTCCCCAGTTGTAATAGGTATCTATCGATTGCTGCATTGACACATCTGGTTGTAACATTAGATAATAACAATAGGTAGCGTCACTGTATCGCAAAAAAACAAAGCAAATGAGGCACCGTATCCCGTCAAACGACCACTTTGTGCAGACGCTTACGCTACGGCAGTAACGACATTAGCCTTAATGCGTTTAATTCTTAAAATGCAATGTGTGCAAACACGCAAACACTTACCGACACAAAACACAGCGAATCGAATGGAAATCCATTTAACCACAGGCTCTGTCATCACAGTCCTCTCCATCATTCGAAATGGCCAGGCAATTCTTTTGTCATCCTGGAAATTATTTTCTGAACATCTGCAGTGCTGCTTTCGGAAGGGCTTTATGCCATTTTAAAGAGGCATTAAACCATTCGGTCCTCTTTCTACCAGAGGATAGCTGTTAAAGCTGGAACAAGATAGAGTACATCTTATTAGCGAGCTCAAAGCGGAATACCACCGCCAACCTCCGAGAACGGGCGACGGATGTGTTTCTTCATGGTTGATGTCTTTTAAAATCGGAGCAAGTCTCTGCATGACTTCGTGGGCGCAGTGAAAAAAATAACTTCGCTTTAGGATTACCTTGACGATATCGCTCGTTTCCCCTTTCCATTCCTTTAAATATGTTGCTGTTTTTTTTATTTATTTAGGAATGTTACTTAGCTGTACTGCGTTCATCTTCACCTATGAAGCAAACATACCGTTTGCTAAATGGTGCTGGTCGTTTGAGTATTGTAATAGAAAACTATACAAATGTTTCAATTTACACCTGAGTCTTCAAATGAATAAATAGACAACGCCATTCAACGCCCATTACAATCCACTATTAACATTAATTCAACTCGCATAAGAGGCAAAAATAAAAAGTCAAGGCGAAAAATAGTAGCTGCAGAAATCCCTTTTTACACACGAGAATCAGTTCGGAGCTGGAGCTGCGCAGAACAACTGTTTTACAATAAGGATTGGCTAATAGTCTACACAGACTGTGAGGCCAGCACATCCAGATGATATAGCGGTTAGTGAACCTACGGAGCGCCTGCAGTAAATTGATGTCCATGAACAAGAACTAGGTTTCTTTCCAACTTCCTGTCCTTGCCGTTTTAACACATGGAAACCACTCCAGGTAACAACAATTGGCCAACTGCTCAGAAAAGTGGACTTGGTAAGCTTAGGTGTGATATTACTCTGATACAGTTTGATTAAAAGCATGCATGCAGTCACTGCATCTCTATCCCGTTGGGCAATTCTGTTTAGACATACACATCAAATGATGCTGTCAAATCCTGCCTTCTCGTGGACGGAGGGCGTAACTGCACAACTGCAATAATCTGTTTATCTGCGGCGCGGTTCTATTTTTCTATCAACCCTAAATTAAATAAGCCATGATTATGGCATTGCCGTTATACAATGATGAATCTTACATTCCATCTTGTCTTTAGAATTAATTATGTAATTTCCACAACAGCGTTTATGTGTGCCGACAACTGATTGTATTGGTTGTAGTCTGCAATGTACAGTACTATTCAAATGGAATATGAATCTTGTAGACAGATGCACATTTTGGAAGGAAATGAACTTCCCAGCTCATATTTAAGATAGGAAGCCCCAGACATACATCGAAATAACAAATAAGGTCAAATAACTATTGTATATATATACATATATATAAAATACAAATATATATTTTATATATATATATATATATATATATATATATATATATATATATATAAAGCACAACATCAAGTTATTAATCAACACTGATACACAAAATTATCATAACCAAGACTATCTTC
The DNA here is from genome assembly GCA_029706075.1 of Aldrovandia affinis. Classification (NCBI taxonomy): domain Eukaryota; kingdom Metazoa; phylum Chordata; class Actinopteri; order Notacanthiformes; family Halosauridae; genus Aldrovandia; species Aldrovandia affinis. Next base: position 5,287,636 of record JAINUG010000037.1, on the reverse strand, counting down.
ATATCAACAAGGATTTAATATAATGAAGGAAAGCACACACACACACACACACACACACACACACAATTCTGTCTGATGCCAAGTTGAAGAGGAGATAAAAGTAGTGCTATGAGCTAAATGATGACAGTTTGGTTGATAAAATCAGCAAAAAGGCTGAATAAAATACACAATCCAGGTTATGAGCTACAGTATATTGTATGCTCATGGGGAAATTATCTTTTTTTTAAATACTAATACATTTGCTCCGTTTTTTTAACAAGTAATATTTATTTTGCCCCAAAAGATATCTCACAATTATTCACCCCTAATAATTATTTTAAATATAATTCAACAAAAATAAATCTGCATTAACATGTTGTCTTCTATCATGTTTTATGAGATTGGTGAACATATTGGGAGGGACCTTTGACCATTCCTCCATACAGAATCTGTGCTTGTGGACTGCCCTCTTCAATTAAAACCACACATTTCCGATCGGGATCAAGTTTGGATACTGAGATAGCCATTGCAAAACAGTAGTTTTGTGGTCAGTTAACCATTTCGTGGTGGATTTTGAGGTATACTTGGGATTGTTGCCTTGCTGAAAGATCCAGTAGTTATTGTAATTCCTGATTCCATTGACCTTAACAAGAGCCCCAGGACCAGTAGATGCAAAAACCCTTAACATCAAAGATCCACCACCATATCATACCATACTATTGTCAACATAAGCGTATTTCTTCTGACACAAAAACCTGGTGTGCATGAACAAAAGCTTAATTTTGTTCTCATCTGACCATAACACCCAGTTAGATTTGGAGTTCCCATGCCTGTTTACATGAACAGCGAATCCACCAACAACTAGTGTTGTGTGTCCAAAAACAATCAATGGCTGAGCAAATTGGTTAGAGGTTGGGAGGTCATTTTGGTAAGCAATGTTTGAGACTCCAATTGTTTTGACTCCTATTGTTTTCAGACATCAATGCTAACAATGCCAGTTGTTGGTAGATTTGCTGTGCACATAGACAGAATATTCACTAAAAACACTTATTTGGATGCGCAGTACATCATATTGAAAGACAAATAAATAATATTTACATTTTGGGTGCAATATCACAGTAAATATGGGCTGGTTTAAGGGCTCTTGAGCCTGAAAGGCGCCTAATTGAATCTGTACTTGAGCATACACCACAATTCTCCCCATGTTGGGCAAACATTGCTTGCATTTATTGGTGCAGGTGGTGTTAGAAAAAGCAGTTATCGCAGCCCTCGTTCTCACTCGCCATCCTTCAATAGAACGGGAGGTCACGTCTTTATAGAGCCTAAGGGGTGGTAAGCAATCTGTCAACAAGCCTGACTGGAAGATGAGACTGCCGGGCTGGATCAGGTAGGTGTAATTCAGGATGGACTCAGTTCACAAGGACAGCGGAGGCCCACACTGGCTGAGGATAGATGGGTAAAAGTGCACAACTGCTCCAGGCCACGCTTTTTGCTCTGCCTGGAAGACCCCCACCTCTTAGATCTCCCCTCAAGAGGAGGCATTTCTGTGTTCCATTGAAAACTACATTCCTGTAATATCCCCTAGTGTTGTAATGTTCATGCCAAAAAATAGTGTAAGATAGACAGACCCACTACAGTTTCTCTCTCCTGAGTCTCAATAATAATATAACCACATGCAGTGCAGGGTGTAGCAGTCAGAGTACAACATAAAAACAGTGGTTCCTGTGATAGACTTCCCTCAGCCTCTGTAGTCCCGGCATCGCTCCTGACTCGCTACCCTCTGCCTCCCTATTGAGAGCTAGCGTGCACGTGCCGTGAGTAACAATCCTCCAGCTAAGATGAGTGTTAATCATGCAGCATGTCATAGCCTTAATCTTGCATTATGTAGGCGGCTGGAATTGGCCAGTAATAACCTTGATCTGCTCTCGCGCTCCAGACTGACAGAGCTTGCCGCAGCATCTGCTTTGGACGCACTCCGCAGCATTGTGCACTTAGGCGGGGGCAGTTGGGTTCATATAGTGAAGAGCGGAGGCTTGTCTCTGTGTCCTCACAGGCCTCTGAAACAGCAAACACAGCACAGAGCGAGCATGTGGGGGACTCTACCTGCCCCTTAGTCAGGGGACACTACACCCATCCACACAGCCATCCACACAGCCATTGACAGCAAAAAAACAACAACCCCTCAATAACAATGAAAACATCTACTTTACAGATTTATTATGCTGCTCATTAAATCACCAAGCTAGAAAAAACCTTGTCATTGCCACTGATGCAATTGAAGTAACAGCAAGTAAAGCATATGTAAATGAGTGCATAGATGCCACTGGCTGTACACTGCCTCGGGGTATTATTCAAATGAATACAGGGGTATCAGTCATTATTATAACCGAGACACATTTGGTATATATATATATATATTTTTTTTTTTTTTTTTTTTGGGGCAATGAGACAAATAGTATTCCAAAATATTGCCCTAATATCTTGAATAGCACAGCAGCTTAAATATAAGAAAACGTAATTAAAAAGGAAAGCTTAATTCTTTTCAGACAATGCACTATAATTTCTGGTGGTATAAAATTGCCAGAAAGCAAGACTATGAGTCAGCCATAATGTGAATGATGTCACGATGCTGGTACAGTCAGCATAGTTCCACACCTCTTGCAACTTTCTTGCACTACAACAGACAGCCTGCAAACAATCAGTAAATGTAGACATTAAAAACACACAATGATATAAAGTGCACTTGTTTTTTTTGCCAAACAATCATTTATCCTTTACTTATTGTAAATATTGAATTTGCGTGTTTCATATTACACCCCGTTTCATCATTTCCTTTACTGTTCCATTTTAATAATATAACTTATTTTCAGAATAATTGATTAACATACCACTCAACAAAAGCCCTAAAAAACAGAGCAATTATCATCCGTCATAAAGCATGAACTTATAAAAGGCACCGCTGGGATTCGAACCCAGGATCTCCTGTTTACTAGACAGGCGCTTTAACCAACTAAGCCACGGCGCCGCTGCATGCATTGACGGAAAAAAGGTTTATCAACCTATAGCACCAAACGTGTACTGATTTTCATTATGATGAAAACGTGTATGTTGTTTTTTTTGTTGTTAATTCTCAAACAGTATTATGAGACCTGCGTTAAAATTATTTCACCAACGAATCTTTATCCAGGAACAACAATAGCTGAATGCGGGGTAGTTAGCTAGCAAGCTACCACAGGTTAACTAAGATTGTTGTTAGAATAGAACATCCAGCAACAGTTAATTTAAGAGGTAATTCAAGTTTAGTTGATGATACGAACCGAAACCCAGATAGTTAACCTAGTCCAGGAGCCAACGAGGTCAAAACAAAATTGATCTCACGTTTAAAAAATTCATTTGGAAAAGCGTGTTCGTTTAACTAGGTATAGTAAGGTGATTAGATTTCTTGTAGCAAATCCGGGGACATTTTCATTTGGTATAAGTGTGCGACAGCTGAGCATGTGCATTTTTCTTGTAATAAGCCATAAGGATAGATTGTGCTAATTTGTTGGCTAGCTGCCAATTTTATGTTTATAAATTCCATTTGGGTATTTTAGTCATGTAACCATGGTAATAGCATCATCCAGGGCACTTGATTGGTTATAACACAGACCAGAGCACTAACGTCACGGTCACAAACCATCTTTATTATTGATCTTTTGTGATAGGCCAGTCAAAACGATTCGGCTATTGACGCATGGCTCGGCTATAATACATTTTTCAATGCATTAATTTTTTTTAAAATCCGGGGACATTTTCGGGGACGGTGCCAGCCGGGGAGGAGACATCCAATCGGGGGACTGTCCCCGGAAAACGGGGATGTTTGGTCACCCTAAAGTATAGGCCAGATTGTCGTTTTGTTTTTTCACTATTTTCACGTGTAGATATTAGTGGGGGTCACTCCGTCGTAACGTTTCTGGACTGGGGTAGATAGGTACTCCAGTGTTTCTGTATGGTCTACAAACGTTTCTTTTAAATCAATTTTCAAGATTTGTTCCATCAGATTGTGACAGGGAGATTGCAATGGACAGTCCTGAACAGTCCAAAGGACAGTCGAGGTAATTCATTTTGTCTTCCTCATTCATTCCCTAGCTCATATTTATCCTATCTGTGAATTTGATCGTTATCATTACTTTTTTCCCCCAACCTAGTTTGAGCTGTTTTAACAGAGGGGACAAGGTTTTCTAAAAAGAATCCTGACATACATTGCAAATCATCTTCCCCTCAGATCTAACAAGGGTGCCAGGATCAGAAGATGTCATTTGACATCAAGGCAAAAGATCCATGCCCCACCGTTTGGGATCTAAACATACTGCTAATGAGGATATCTGCAAAACTCAATTTATATTTAATCTGACCTCAAAACATGATCCCAAGGGTTGACAAAAATCTGCACTGCTTCTTTTTTTTGGGGCCTTGGCCTCCTCCTTGAAAATCTGCATTGAAATTAAGATGAATGCAGTCAATGTGGAATGCTCACTTTTTAAGACATTGAATCGAGATCATTTTTAATATCCCAAACTTTCTTTATGACCCCAAATCATTGCAGCTGTGTTTGAGTTTATGGGGGAAAATATTTCCCTATATTGCCTTTTCCTGGTAATATAGTGGTTATTCTGGTAACTTTTAATGTCTTGATAATGAAGGCTTCAGAGGGAACTGTAAGCTTCTTGAGATTTCTTTAACATGGCTTGGCCACTTTTGGAGGTCAGTGATCTTCCCCTTGAAATTTTGTGATTGCTTTCGGACTTCAACCATGCCACTGAATGCAATTTTTGATGCATTCCTTACTCCAGTGTGTCCTTTTCATCAGACGGTAACACAGGTTTTTGATGTTTTTGTGAAGGTGGAGAACATTTGAGAGGTTTTCTATGCATCACCCAATGCACACAATTATAAAATGAATAGTTCCGGTCCATTATACCTACTGGCCAGCTCAGGTTCCAGCCATGACCATTATTCCTGATATACCACCATAGGTAAATAGAATTTTCGTACATCATTTGAATATCATTGCGCATTAGCACCACCATCCAGAAGCTGTCCAGAAAGGATGGAGATAATGTCTGTCAGTGCCCACAGAGCTCTCTCCAAAGCTATTACCATCCGACTCTGGACAGCAGGAAAGATGACCACTTTAACAATGCATGAAAACTATTTAAGCACTTGTCAACCCCACAGCATGCAGACATTCTGTATGAACCAGAGTTGACCACCTTCAGTCTTTCACACAGTCCCTCCATATTTTACATAGCAACAGTCCTGCAATTAGCACCAGATGCAAGGACAGAGGAAATGGGTAAAAGATATATCGTCACCTTCTTAAAATAATGGCCCAAGTCATTTTTTGAGGAAAATTATTTTTTTGCCTAAGTCATCTCTTCATGATGCTGGCCACCTCTGGTAAAATTGCCTACATCCTTAATTGAAAAGATCATGCTGTTCCTACCCCGGTAGTATAACGGCCTACGTCAAGAGTGTGACTTCGGCCATTTTATTTTTTATTTAATTTGGCAATTTCTTTGCCACAAGACAATGTGACTTAGGCAATTTTACAAGCTTTCAAGATGGCGGCTGCTTGCCTAAGTCACTTACTCCAGAAGTAATTTGACCTAAGTCAGGTTTAAAATTGCCTAAGTCACAATGGCATGTTCATAAATTGGCCTAAGTAATCTAATCCGTTTATGTTATATAATTGACAGACAGCGTTATTTGTATGTCAATATTCATATATTGTCATAACCTTTTTGTGTGAAATGATTAATAAATATCATATATTCTATATTTGGTTCAGTTTATTCCATTTTTTGAAAAACTTGAAAATATGACTTAGGCCATTATTTTAAGAAGGTGACGATATAAAGAGTTACCAGGAATATTTTGGGATAAAGATTAGTATCAATGGTATCTAATGCAATTACTCCTGACAATGATGAAGGATTCTTAGCTTCTTTCTCTCAAATAAGGGTGAAGTGTAATATTACAAGATAGGACCACACAGGACCGCAGCTGTATTCATTTTCATATGTTATACATGTATTTAGAGGATTTTCTTTATTAGACACACTGTACCCACTACCCACAGACACACTGTAACCACAACCCATAGACACACTGTACACTGTACCCACTACCCATTTTAAGCATTTAGCAGATGCTCTTATCCAGAGCGACTTACAATATGTGCATTTATACATGGTATGATTAATCATTGTTCATCAAGAGAGCAGTGCAGTAATGCAGCAATGGACATCATTGTTGGCAGCTGCATACCATACCTGTACAGCACACGCTGTACCCACTACCCACAGTAAATTTGTTTATGTGTACAGATCTGAAGCATGCACAAGGTTCTGTTCCTTTGACAAATATAAATTGGCATGAAGTCACTGTGATCAATGACATATCGAGGAGAAAAAGAAATCTGTAACGAGCTCACTCATGCTGATAACCATGGGTGGCACACTCAGAAGTCTCGCATCAAAGCTATGAAACCTTTCCAAAGCACAACCTCTAGGGTTAAACCCTCACAATCTTCCATCCTTGCAATCTGTTGGTATTCTATTACATAACACCGTTCAAAGCCCCGAGACTGGCAGCAGTGAGGCCTCTTGGTTGAGGATTAGATTCTCCCCTGCAGTGATCTCCTAGGTTAGTCTGTACTGCTTCAACCCAGATTAAGGAACCCAAGGGAGCCCCAAACAGAGCGAATATAGATTGTAGAGTTAAACCTACAACTTCCTGTTCCTCTTTCCAGAAGCACATGAAATCAACTAACAGAGACTGAATAGCATGCAGAACATTAAGGCCCTGTACTGACAAACCTTGCTTTTGTGTTGAAAGTATAAAGACCATCAGTTACGTACAAGCATTCAAACTGTCTTTTGGCAAATGTTTTTTTTAACTGTCAGTTTATCAGTTTTCAGTCAATCAATAAAAAATGTATTTGTGTATTGCATTTTTTCAAAACATTTGTCACAATCTGCTTTACAGAAGAACCTGACCTGAAACAATGGAAAGGAAAAACTCCCTTGGAACAAATAGGAAGAAATCTTAGTCATTTTCATTGGCTGGCTGTTATAGCACTCATCTCTAAGAGATTCTGATTCGTCATCATATTGAATTCTCGTGCCCTCTTGCACACAAACATTGAAAAGAGACGATTATTGGAATGGAAGGCTTGTTCCTAATGGCAGCACATTAATATAACTATGCTAAACAGTATTGGACTCCCCTCAAGACGAAGAGAAGAGTAAAAGCTACAATACCAAAATGAGTACACAAATTGAGTGCCAATCTGTAGAGAGCTACAGGTATTTCTGCCTCCCTTCAACAGCAGTTCTAGTCCCAAAGCCAACACACAATTCCATCCAATTCCATCCAAACCTTTAGCCCACTGAATGATAGGACAGACAGGATGGATCACATGACTTCTGGTTCACCAATGGAGGTAAATACAGTAGTTTACCAGGATGACTCCACTTTATCCATCTGTTCTGTGATAAGGGGTGCTCCAAAACACAATCTTGTCCGGTGTCATGTGGCATTGTGTCCAAGTTCAGATTTTCCAAATGCAGAGAACTGAAAAAGGCAGCAGTGAGCAATCATTCTTCAAACATAAATCCAGCAATCAATGATCGGTAGAAATGTTTGAAATGTCACATAGCATGACTCACACAGCAGGAGTGCAGCCTCAATCCAGAGCTCTCCATTCTCAGTGTCTGACTGATTACATGAAGCTCTGCTCATAGTCACAGATGTAATAAGAATATCTTGCGCTTGCTTTTACAACATCTTGGTCATTACTATGGCAATGTAACATAAAATACTATAATGATTTTTGATGGTATCATCATCCGAGGCTTTTGAGGTCTTTTCCCATTCAATTCTGATTGGTTTGGAAGTGCATCACATAGGAAAACAAATGTCAGGAAATGTATTGAGTGGACAGAAACAGTAACTAACACAATCAAATGTATTAATTGTTCACACAGTTGCTCTCTGCTTTAGTCCTAAATGTGTTTTATGATTTAATAAATAATTACCCTTCATTTAATTTTGATGTGTTCTCTTTATGTCCGGGCAGAATTATCTCCAAAATTTTCTGGAAGTAAAACGTTAACACACACACACACACACACACACAACAGAAGCACACCCATAAAAGAGTAGTTTAATAAATACAAATATACTGTGTAAACTCTGTGAACTCTTCCAGTCAAACAATATCAGTGGTCTTCTTTCTAACCTTTCCCATGTCTGAAGTGAAACTGGTTTTATAGTTCAGTGGTGGGAAAGAAAATACATCAGTAACATTTTAATGACCAGAAGCTTTTGATTTTGAAACATTTCTCCTCATGTCCATGAAAGCCATGCGACTATAACCTACTGTGTGTCCTGTATCGCCGTTGTTGCCTAGCGACAGTGTGAATGCCAACAGGGAGCACAAACAGAGGCCAGCAATAATAGTTCTCAACAGGAACACTTAAGAGACCTGTGTAATTTCTAAAGGAAGGAAAAGTGTCAGGGACTGGCGTTTTCTTTGCAGCCAATTGGTCCATTTTGCTTCAACCTTTTATTTCATTATGAGGAAGGTCAAAACGATCTAAAGTGCTATAAATAACGCACAAGAGCCTAAAACAAAGCTCAAAGGAATAAAGATGTGGTGTCCTCAATATCTCCATTCATAAACATTCAGTCTATTATTGTCTTTTGAGGAGACTAAGCAAGTCCAGACCTGTACTGAGAGAAGACAGTTTGAGATTATAGTTTGGGAATGCTGGGATTTTTTTGCACTGTTACAGCATGCCTGTAGCTCAAGAGAACAAATCTGCCCTTGAAAAGCAGAGCACCAAGAAAGCAGCCCAAGAAAGCTCTTATCACTTGAATACATACGGGGATAGAGTCCATACCAGCAGAGAAACACATTCTCAGCACCTGAATCCACACAAACAACGGTGTGATTATGCAGGGATTTGAACGGCCTTGGATATCTGTATCTGGGAGCGGCACAAACACTTTGTTCATTCGCCGATTTCTTCATCTCCACAGTGCCTCCAGGGGCATGAAATATAGTTTTGTCATGAAAACAATCCCACTGAACCGATTACCACGGATTGATTCGATCACTCACTTCGGCACAGACACAAACATGCGCCGATTCTAGAGCGGGAGAAAATTCTTTTTGGACAGCACCTTTGAGCATCTGTAACGATGTAAGAAGGCAAACAGTAAATCCACCAAATCCCCATGCTCAAATATCGGCAAAAGAGCTCCACTCTCAGCATTATTACAGGAAGTGCGTAAGGAAAGGGAAAGTAAATGAGGAGGGGGGGAATCAAAAACAACGGGAGGGAGGGAGGGACGAGAGTGAGCGAGAGCTAGAATCTAAACAGCACATTCAGTAATTGCAAAGTAATTTCTATCCTGGCAGCGCCAGACGGCAGATGTGAGCTTGGACAAAACGCAAGAAAGTTTCTCACTGGAGTTTGAGAAAATGTATCTGCCAGCTGATTTCAAAACAAGCATCAGGACCATCGCACCCCAATTTATATTCCATCGGTTCAACATCACCATCTGTTACGAGATGAGGCCGTATTTCACTTTGGCATATGATTTTAACACTGCGGACCACCTAATGAAAACATACAATAGTGATCTGAACATGGATGGGTTCTTCGTTACCATTATTTATGGTCCAATCACTCAAAAAACCCCGCACTCTATACTGTATGCATGTTCTGCATGGAACATTTGCCTCGAGGGACACCTGACAGTAAAGCTCATGACGTTCGTGGTGACATTTCATAGTTGTCAGTTGTCATACGACTGAGACTGCTGACATTATTCAAGTTGTTTTAAGTTAAACATTTTCACACATACAGTAGTCATGTCCATTTGTTTAGGGAAAAAAATCAGGCTCTGGGGGCACAATGCTTGCCATATGGTAACATGCAGTTTTGAACACTATAATACAAATATACATTCAAGTGAGTGAATTTGAGTGTTAATTAAAAAAACTAACAAAAAATCTGACTTACAATTTTAGGCTCTTTCACAATGAATACCCAGTTATGTCAAATTGATTCGCTAGCTAGCTAACACACATTTCACTTTGCAACTGAGGGATTCGCATAATCCCTTAAGAAATCTAGTATGAGTGTTAAAAACGGCACAATGTTAAGATAGCCCAGGTCAGTTTGGGGAAGGGAAAACAGCTGAAACTACCGAGAAATTAAGCGCACCTGAGGAAGCAGGTGACATACTGTCCTCTCCACCGATCTCCTCTTCAGTAACCCACAATGCTCCTGGACTGCAACACATTCTACTTGTTACTGAGTATTTGTTGAACAACAAGACATAACATTTCTTCATTTTTATTGAGCACACTGCTGACAGCTTCCAAACATTTAATGTATTTTGTTTTTGCACATTGGCTTTAGATGGATGAATAATGACTTACTAAATTACTTTTATGTTTTGCATTGCATTTTAATTTAAAAGCACAGCCATATTTCTTTCACTTTGTATCATTTCATAGATATGACGAAGACATGACACCAAGAAGATATGCGTGTGTTCAGCAATACAAGCAACTGCTTTACTCACTCATCTGGTTAACTGAGCTGGTAGTTACATTAGTCATGCAGGTAGCAACTTTAAATGTTCCTAAAAATGATAGTACTATCTGGCATATAAAACAGCCCCACATGTAGTAGACTTTTAAATCTTTGTCTGATAAGAAATGTACAATAAACAGAAAAAAAAAAAAAAAAAAAAAAAGTTTATAAATTTATTACAAACTCACCCAAAAATTCACAACCAAGTATTATCTCAATCAAAAGCTCATCATTTCCAAGCACTTAAAAAACTAAATCCCCACCGTCTAGATTTCTGATGACAGAAAAGTCAATACAAATCTGCCCTTGAAAACAATGAAACAAAAGAAAGTCCTCAGCATAACTTCAATGCACAGGGGATTGTGCGGAGCGGCTCCCACTTCCTGCAGCCTGGGCTTCGCAGGGCTCTGACCAGGGTAATACCGTGCATGCTGTACATTCATCACCATGTGCCCTCGCCACAGTATGCCACATAGCATCCTCATAGAGGAGAGACATGTCTTCCTTCCGTTTCAACAGATTCATCACATCTTTTTCCCCCCGAGAGTTTTCAACCTGTCAAATGAGGGGAGAAACACAGGTCAATAAAGCAGTTCAAGCACAACTAGAATGATAGGGAGAGAGAACATAGGCACCTCTGTGACCCGAAACATTTTATAAACAGCACTAAAAGCTAAAACTTCTTCAGTTATTGAGTTTACAGACAGACAGACACTGCATAAGTGTGTAAGTGTGTGAGTGATGTGGCGACAGTTTAACGGATCACGAGAACTGTACACCCACGCAAAGGAGGAGACGACAGGAGTCGTTTATTCTGAACTCTTACCTTTTCAACAGCTCTTCGGTCGACAAGGCGCCAGGGCCGTCGTCCGTGTCGCTGCCGCTGTCCGCAGAGCCGTCCGAACTGCTACTGCCCCCCTCCTCCTCCACCTTCTTATTCTTCTTCTTCTGCTGCTGCTGCTGCTTTCCCTTGTGTTTGTGCTTCTTGTGTTTCTTCTTGTGCTGAAAATGAACAAAAAGAGGGGAAAATAAACACGAACCGTTAATATCCCTGCCAGTCATCTGCCAGCCAACTCATAAACCCCAGGAGAGAATTTTGACAAAGCCGTCCAAAAATACAATAAAAGCAGCTCGGCCAGGTATATGCTATATAAACCCAATTTTAGTCCCCGAGCACAGATTCAAAGGTGTGCATTTTTCAGCGCAATTTACCAACAAAAACACACACATGCTTAACGTCAATTACATCAGATCAGGCTCTCACAGCATTATTATTTGTCTCTTTTACTCTTGTAACCAATAAAAAAAATATTGGAAAAGATGATTTTGATTTGATTGCACTTTTATCTGAAGCAAACCTTTTTGTCCTTCTTGTGTTTGTGCTCCTTCTTGGCCTTGTGCTTCTCTTTGCACTTCTTCTTGTGTTTCTCCTCCTTGGCTGAAGACATCGAGGAAGACAGCCGCTCTGTCCCTGGAAGCCGTATATAGAAACGAGACGAGATGAAGGAAGGAAGAGGGTGACAGCAAGCAGAGGTGACATTAAACACAGCTTATACAACAGCAGTGAGGATGAACGTCACTGACATGGGTATGATGGAGGTGGTAGTCTGGGCCCAAACTCCTCCTCTTCCGGTTTGTGTCCCCGGGGAGGGACAGCAGCAGAACCACTCTGGCCTGGAGAGGACTTGACTTCTGTGAAGGAAATCAGATAAACTCATATACCACAGATCTTAATCTACATTTGTCATTCACCTCCATTATTTGCCAACTTCAGTTAGGTGGGCTGAATGTGCCGTGGATTTAGAGAATGTGCTGCGCTACTCTGCGCACGGGAGGTTCCAGGGAGTTAGCGCCTTGCCCCGTTTCACAAATCATCTCCATCAGTCTGCTAGCACAGTGCCCATAGACCCAGGGTGGGTTTCCGGTCATAGTACAAGTTGGATGGAACGTGAGGGGATTGCGTTAATCACATTTACAGTGGTCTAACCTTGCTGGACTGGGGTGGCGGTGGGGGTGGGTGGAGCTGGTGGAGCTGGTGGGTTGGTGCCGGTGTTGGGTGGGACCAATGTCTGAGGCCCAGCCTGTTCCACACCAACTTCCTCCTCTTCCTCACTCTCGCCTTCAGATGACGAGGAAGACTTCTCGTCCGATGAACTAGCAAAGATGGCCTTGAACAAATCCATGGGTGGCCGGCTCTCCTCTTCCTCCTCCTCCTCTTCTTCTTCCTTCTGCTGCTGCTCTGCTTTGGACTTCATGGAAGAAAGCAGAAAAACAGTGCTAGTTCTAAAACAGCAGAAATGCAACACTCCCAAGTAATTAGCATTTCCAGTAAAACATGGCTCATTATTGAATTTCAGCATGGAAGTGCTCTAATTTAGAGGCGGTTACTTACCAAGAGACACAGCTAATCACACAGTATAATTGCAAAAAAGATGTCTATTTAATTGGTAATGAAGACTCCACTACAGCCAATGTCTCAGAGACACTGAGGAGGCGCTCCAGCTCTGTGTCAGTGCTGTATAGGCAGGTCAGTATCTCTGCAGGAGGCGAGTGTGTCAGTGCTGTATGCACAGGTCAGTATCTCTGCAGGAGGCGAGTGTGTCAGTGCTGTATAGACAGGTCAGTATCTCTGCAGGAGGCGAGTGTGTCAGTGCTGTATGGGCAGGTCAGTATCTCTGCAGGAGGCGAGTGTGTCAGTGCTGTATGGGCAGGTCAGTATCTCTGCAGGAGGCGAGTGTGTCAGTGCTGTATGGGAAGGTCAGTACCTCTGCAGGAGGCGAGTGTGTCAGTGCTGTATGGGCAGGTCAGTACCTCTGCAGGAGGCGAGTGTGTCAGTGCTGTATGGGCAGGTCAGTATCTCTGCAGGAGGCGAGTGTGTCAGTGCTGTATGGGCAGGTCAGTACCTCTGCAGGAGGGTCTGCTGTTGGGGCGGTGGCCTCCTGGCCACTCGGGCCTTGTTGCAGGGATGAAGCCTCACTACGAGCCACGCTCAGGAACTCGCTCAGGGGGTCTTTTCCTTCACTGGCTGCGGTCGTCATGTCCCACCTTGACCTCTTAGTGGCTTCTGCGGGTTTTGGGGCACCTACTTGGACCAGGGGAGGAACGGACACACTGAGATTGTATTTCATCACCGCATTTTCTCCATGGTTAGAGGGAGCAGCCAAATGTGTCCCTCAAATATTCACTCTAAGCCCCTAAACACCCATGTCACTAAACGCCAGCAAAGTCAGATCTTTTAAGTATGATTAGGAGAATTATTTTCAAAAACATTTTACGTCAGGGCATTGAACACTGTAAATATTCTGCCTTTGACGCTGCTCTTGGTTCACAGGAACACCCAGGGGTGATGGTGCCACACTAAATTAGGCCAGTATGATGAATGAAACCTCCTTTTCAGATGCTGCATGACTGACTCATACTCCGTGGGAGAAAAACATGCTGGGAGTCACATTTCAGGACACGAGCCAGCGGAAGACAGCCGGTGGTTTATAGAGCACTGTAAAGTTAAGCACAGGACCAAGAAGCCAAAGTCAAAGAACACGGAAGGGGCAGTAAGGGAAAGGTTGAGCTAAATACCGTGCTGAGCAGTAGGCACACTCTGACTTGGTGCCTCGGTCCTCCCGCCCATCGCGCTGTTGCTGTCCGTCAGGGTTAAAAAGTTGAACACGGAGAACTTGTCTCTCTTTATCTTAGGCAGTCCCACAAACCCTGACCTGAGGATTCAACAGGAGCCGGTTAGTAAATCAGAGACGTACCAAGACTCAGAGTCTGTGCCAGTGCAACTACCATCACCTGGGTAACACGGGAACTGTCCATCTTATCTCACAGACCTCAGACTGTCCTGTGATCTTAGGCCCAAAGACTACGTCTCATATGGTCTCCTTTTTGTAATTGTGTTTGCAGCACACTGGAGATATCCTCTTGGGCTGATATCTGAACTGATATTGATATTTTAATATTTTATTCTGTCTCTTGCACAGTGTAACTTTTAGTGTATACATACCTGTAAAGCACACTGAGATTGTTGAAGAAAAGTGCAATATGAATGAAATGTATTATTATTTGTTATGGATTTGCATTATTATTAGGACATACCCGGGGTAAGGGTGGGGGATGTTGAACCGCTTACAAAGCAGTTTGTCAGGGTGCCACTCGAACGTGTCCCTCGTCAGCTTGCCGAACATTTTCATCTTCACGGCCGCCTGCTTGTCATCCACATCGCCCTGAGAGGGGACACAGCACGTCAGAAGGGGATGACATCATTACTCCCAGCGCTGCCTGATTGGCTTGGCCCGCAGTCATTCAGAAGTAGGGCCCACCTCCTGGTCGCGCGGTACTTCCACGGTGTTGCCATCATCCTCGGTTTTGGCCGAGGTGAACCTGTTGGACAGAGAGGAGCTGCTGGGCTTGTAGAGCATGGCGGCGCGCACAAACTCGTCCCTCTCCCGGCCTCGCTCCCACTCCGTCATGCCAGGGTCCAGGCTGCACTCCAGGGGGTCTATGAGCAGCGGCAGCAGGAAAGAGCTCAGCTGAGATATCTCCACTGACTATACAACTACAATATACAATATACACTATACAATTAGAATATACAATATACACTACACAACTACAGCGACTTCACAATGTGACCATTTATCATGCAATATTGTTTCCATATAAAATGCAGCAAATCACTTTAATATTTTTGGTGTTTTCCAAACGGTCACAACCCCCCTGTGATTTACAATGCCAGAACACACAGTGCAATGGTGATGAAGTCTCCTGGGGCAGTCTTTGGCCCCTGTGTGAATTGAAAGCTCTCAGCTCTACCTTTGTCCCCCTGTTTGAGCTTGCTGATGTACATGTCATAGCGCGCTTGCTTGTGAGCGTTGCCCTCAAAGGGCTTGAAGGTGTGGGCCGAGCGGGCGGCGGGGCTGCTCCACACGCTCAGGGTCTGCTCGGTGGCCGTGGGCAGGCTGTGGCTGGCCAGGGCGTGCTGGGAGGAGGCCCGGGCGGCTGCGGCGGCCACCCCTGCCGCCACGATGGCCGCTCGCCTGTCCTCGGGCGTGCGCTCTGTCGAGGGCCTCCCCTCCGCCGCTCTCCTCATCCCCACCAGACGCTCCCTGTCCTTACTGTCCAGCAAGTCGAAGACCGAGGTGGGCCCTGCAGACCACACAAATCAAACATATTTCATATATGACATTTAGCGGACGCTTTTATCCAAAGCGACTTACAGTAATGAATGGATACACTTTTCAGCATGTATGGTCCCAATGGGAATTGAACCCACAACCTAAGCGTTGTCAGTGCCCATGCTCTACCTACTGAGCCACACAGAACCACGACCCAACGCACAGCAGGGGTCAGCACATATTACCGTCTCTTCTTATGCACGCAGACGCAGGCACGTTTCATGATTAACGCAAATCACTGTGGTGTGTGACTTTTATGACCGTGGCGTGGGTATACACACAAACAACAGGAGACAAGACACACAATACAATACACACACAACACATATTCTAGTAATACTGTACTGCTGTACAATGATACACATGTATATTGTATGCATATATTACATGCACATTTCATATGTGTATGTTCGTATTTTATACACATGCATATGTAAATATGAGTAATAATGGACCAAAAATAAAGACTACTTGTGCGATGTAAAAAAAAAAATAAAAATAAAAGTTTAAAAAAAAATGCTAACAGTAAATCTCTTATTTTGGTAAGGTAACGCAGTGTGGGTGGGGGCCATCCTCAGCGCCAATGTGAATGAACTGGTGCGGTGGATCTGAACCAGACTGAGGATGAGCTCATCCAGCTGGGTTTTCAGCTTCCACGGCTCTCAGGCGCCCTGCCTACAGGGTAACAAGATCACATCAGTCCTTCCTGGTATTATCTAATAGAGCCCGACAGGCTCAACTGAGGAGAATGGATCTTCAATGGACTCCTTCTGCCCTCCCCTGGGGGCATTGTGGGATATTGGAGGACTTCTGACTGGAAGATTATGGTTGGAGCCCTGGCTTTACGCTGACAACAGGCTGGAGACCTGGGATCCCCAGAAAGATAATCATCAGCGATTTACTCGGCACAGCCTCACCCTCGCGGTCTCACAGTAACTGGAGTTTTCTCAATCTTTTTTTATTACCAATAAACCGGTATCTATAAATTACCCTGGAGCAACACAATTGCATTTCGTCATTCGGAGAAAACAATCCAATTGTGCTCAATTCAAGAAAGTAATGTAGCTCTAAGCAAGTTACGATAAATAAAATGCTGAAAATGGCAATACTTTGACTCTCTTTGGAATACTTTCCTTGCCAGGATTGTGTATACTGCAATGTCATACCGGTCAATAGCATAATGTTGTAATGATGTTATTTTGTAACGGACTGCACAGAATTACTTGCCAAAAGACCACACTTGAGATAACTGAACACATGGCTCCATGTTCAGGTGCTGCTCCTAAGGGACATTGAGACCGCACAGTGCAGGCATGTGACCCTGGATCTTGTGCATTACAATTTTTTCCCCTTGATTTTGTATTCAAACCATCCAAGTGATTCACTCCTTTAATATAATGTCAATTCTGTGTTGTTATTTAGCATGCGCTAAACTGGTGACCCCGACGTGATTTATGTGTGTGTGAATAACGTATTATGTATCCCCTACAATACAGTAAATAACTGACGGAAACTGATTACTGATCAGCTTCAATGACAGCTGATTTCAATGGTAAATGGTAACCGATTGTTAAGTCTGTAATAATTCTCGCGTTTCACAGAGATCAATGTTGAGGTCCTCAGCGCTACGGGCACAACCACTACTGTTTGTTCATCCTCGGGTATGACAAACAGACATCTGGGAATAGCTCTGCAGCACAGAAGCCTGGGAACAGTCATTAAGGCTGTTAGGCACTAATTACAGCCGTGGCACACGCTGTGCTCGGCTGAGTCATGTGGCTGTGGGGAGAGAGTACAGTCGGGACTGTGAGTGTAAATGAGCTGGCACAGCCCGTTCCCAGAGAACCGCGGGGTGCGCTACGTCACCCCCGCATCCTCCCGGCCTGAGGCACGGTCCATTCTGATTAACCCACCTCACTGTGGCGTGCGTGGCATCGATGGGTACGCACGCCCACGCGACAGCACCAAGGTGACAAGACAGACACACACACACACACACACACACACACACACACACACACACACACACACACACACACACACACACACACACACACACACACACACACACACACACACACACACACACACACACACACACACACACACACACACACACACAGACGCTAGTAAAATAATTGTACCTGATGGACAATGCAGTTTCTCCCAATGAGAAGGGAGAAGTACAAATGCACACTGTGCAGGTCAGTATTTGACTTGCGTATGTGTGTGGCAGTATTTGTGCCATTCCTTCTTTTTGTGTGTCCATTAGTTTTTTTGCTTTCTCCTTTCTCTCCCTCTCTTTCACACATGCACACGTGCACACGTGCACACAGACAGACGGACAGACAGAGACACGTACGCACGCACAGGATGGGCATGCTGTCCCTGGCGGAGCAGCTGAAAGGTGGGTGGTGGTACAGTACCTTGCAGAGAGGATTCCCCCAGCAACTCTCCCCTCTGGGAGGAGTCCAGCTGGTGACGTCCCTTTGGCTGGGAATCCTGGGTCATGTGTCCCACTGACGCCTGCAGCGCCAGCGCCACCTGGGGGCTGACACTTGCCAGGTCCAGGACGGGGCGGAAGTAGTGCACGGGTCTGTAGTCTCGGGGCAGTGTAGGAGGAGGGTAAATCTGCAATATCAATATTACATTTGGGTATGTAATATATATATATTAGGGTTAGGGTTAGGGTTACATATATATATATATATATATAAAATAAAAGGGGCCCATACACTCTAAGACCTTAAAGGTGAGGCTACACAAACACACACAAGTGCACAAAATAAAAGTAAAACAATTGATTGGTCCATGCATCTGAAGCAGAACGGTCATAGTGGGAACAGTGTAATTGTAGTGCACAGTGATAAAAAGAGAACAATGTGATGCAGATGATATATATATAAAAAAAAAATAATAATAAACAATACTGCAGAAGTAGTTTTCAAATTGATTGCAACTGAACAGTTGATTACAGCTAAATACGCTTTTGTGAAGACATAAAAGAGGGACATTATATTTATAGACTAATTCTTATAAAAGTGTTCACCACATCTCAATATTCATCAGTGGCAACGGGCATCTGAACCGAACAAGGCATTTACTTTGTGATAAAATCATTCATACCGTACTCTAACGATTTAATAATATTGATCAATTCAATGCACCCCTGCCTGGACACGCCTAAAGTGCCGCAGTGGTATTCTCACTGTTTCAAACACCCTCCATAGCATTTTAACATGCATGATAAAAGTTT
The DNA here is from genome assembly GCA_029706075.1 of Aldrovandia affinis. Classification (NCBI taxonomy): domain Eukaryota; kingdom Metazoa; phylum Chordata; class Actinopteri; order Notacanthiformes; family Halosauridae; genus Aldrovandia; species Aldrovandia affinis. The sequence goes on along the minus strand of JAINUG010000037.1, from coordinate 5,268,572 downwards.
ATATCATGATTTGGTCAAATTCTTAATTTGTTGAGAGGGTGCTGATTACGTTCCTCTAAAGAGCGTGGTGAAACGTAGAAACAAAGCTGTTCCAGTGAAAGTGGCCCTATCACCATTCCAATCTACAACTAAAACTAATGGCAAAAAAGTGACAAGTTACCAACAACAATTTAGTTAAATTGTATTTGAGTGTTGAATTACTTCTGTTGCACGTAGCTGTGGTACAAACGGAATAAACCACTGCAGGCTTCTGCTTTGCCTCGGGACCACCCAGTCCTGGTTTACTTTCATACAACTGCACAGCCCATCATGGTTTATTCCTTAATGCTCAAGATACAGACTCTCACAAACGAAATCTAAATCAATCCAGTGAAAAGGAAGGAATGCCTACTGTTTTAGTGTCCTTGGAATTGGCAGCCAGTGTAAAGCCCTCCAAAATTTTACCAAGATAAGCTGCGTCTTTTTCGGAGGCTGAAGGAAGGGGGGGGAAAAAACAGACTTTAAAATGTGAAACAGGGTGATTCATGTTGATCATCTTCCAACAAACGTTCACACTGTTAAATCCACAAAGGCATTAACCCCGAGTACTAAAACCTTTGTTTGTGGTTGTGGTGTAACCAAAGAATGATTTCCTTTTAGTTGAGCAGCTATTCCGATAAGGAACTGCACCAGTGGTACTGTCTCTCTCTTTTTTTATAGTCCAACAAAACGGCCTTTCTTTCACTGCAGTGTCGAGGAAGCTTCGGTGAGATAAAACACAATGGGGCCTATTCAATGGGGATCTCTATTGGGGTGGATGTAATCACAGAGGAGTCCTGAGTCACTCTGGAATACACAAAACCTTCAAATCCCTGCAATGTACCAGCGTCCACTGAAGCGTCTGCTTTTGTTTCCACCACGGTGTATACCTGTTCACACATCATCGATTTCAAATCACACATGATCCCTTTCAATATAAATCGAGGGTGCTGGGCTGAGAGAGGTGCTCGAGTGTGCAGCAGTGAGGCACCTTTCTTCCTCCTGCTGTACTGCTGTGGCGCCGTCCAGCCAAACAGCCCATCTCCTGGCTCCTCCCCCCCAAGCACAGCGTCGTAGTTGGAGAGGGCATCTCTGTGGTAGATATCAGCGTCTTCCTCCTCCATCGCTCCCACTCCAAACGCCTGCAGGTCAGAAGCACAAACACACAGTCACGTTAAAACATGGTTCCTGCTACAGTGAGTTTACAGCAGCGAACTACCGAGACTCTACCTACCATTGACTGTTTTAAAGTTTATATATTGCACAGTATTCACTCCGTACGCATCACTGTTCAATACCATCAGCTTTACATACATTCACCTTCTTGTTGCTAGGTAAAAATCTCTCTAAAATCTATATTTTTCATTGTACAACTGCATATGGCAATACCATATTACACAGCTGTACTGTGTTAATATAAATGCCCATGACGTGTGCTGTGACACTTGAGACACACAACCGCAATGGCCTTACCTGGCCCGTTACTCCGCCGCTCCGTCTATTCCTGGGCCCACAGTCGCCCAGCAGGCTGCGGGCTCTGTCAGAGTCCATGGTAAAGAGGTTGAGGTGCCCTGCCCCAGAGCCGCCCATGAGGGCCTGCTGGGGGTTCAGGCCTCTGTAACCCAGCCCGTGCAGGTCGTCTTTGGGAGTGAAGTCAATGGGTGTGACGTCTTTTGGAGCAAAGGTCACATTTTCAGGGACGTATTCATCCTCTTCCTCCTGTCAGTCGAACACATACAAGAAATGATAAGGAATACAGCGCTGTTCAACCAAGGCTGAAGACCACTCAGCCCAACGCAATCTGCGACAACAGCATATAAAGCGATGATCACCTCAGATTCCTCTGATCCCTTTGGTGGCAAGCCATACACTTTTGCTCCAGCATCTGTGAAGAACCAAACAGATCGCCAAGTGACAATGAGATGACAAATGGGGGGCTGACTTGGTAAGGGTGTACAATCAGGAAGCGAGCTTGTGCTTAATTGAACTACATGCTTAATTTACAGACACTGATCTGGTTGGACAATCAAAAACAGAGAGCTGCTGTTTTGGTAAGAGTGTTGACTCACCGGTCTTCTGCTTGGCAGGTTTCCTCTTCATCCTAGGCCCCACCCCCTGCCCCTCCTTCCAGCCCATCTTTTTCAGTAGCTCCACCCCCACCGAGGTCCTTACAGACACAACCACACAGACACGTCTCACTCCACAGCTATAACCTACAAAACATAGCAGTCATTCACTCATGCTTATGCAAAATAGGAGTTCTTAATTTTTGTATTCAGTTGTTTTGTAACAAGTTATTTTAGGTGCTGGAATTTTGACACACCATTTCTGTGAGTGGAATGCAAACCTATACTGTATGATTAACGACCTTAACAAATTTCTTATGCGGTGTGGTTACCGTATGTTTTACCCATAAGGAATAAGGAATGCCCATATTGACGGTAATTAAATGAAGTCTGATAATTCTCAAAACTGTCAAAAGTCTGAGAAGGTGAGGAGTATGCATAATCCCACCAATATGACATGACATGTAGCACTGAAATTCCCTCTGACGTTCAGGAGCAATGTAATTAAATACTGCTACAATGAGGAGGATGCAGCTCTCCTCAATGACTGTACTCTGTGTGAGGAGCACCGCACCTGGCCGGGGCAACAAGGTCCTCCAGCACATTGTCTCCAGGGATGGGTGCGGTGAGAGAGGAAATGGCGCGGGCCTTGTCTCTGATCTGGTCCCTTCTGCCAGATGCAAAGTCATCAGTGGTGGTGATTTCACGGGGTGCTATCCCGTGTTCGCCTAAATCCTACAATGAACATCAACATAACAAGAAAAATGCATGTTTCCAAGTTATGCACAATACAAAGAATGACTTTCGTTTGGATTAAAGTAAAATACTCAAATAGGTAAATGTATGCCCGTCTTTCAAAACATACCTGTGCTCCACAGGAATCTGACTGGGATATTATTGTACATCAGATTTCCCCCCCATTTCTCTCAGAATTTGGTGGCCAATTCTCCCCTCTATTTCTTCAATTCACCATCCCCCACGAGCCACGAGTCTCTCCTACGGGACAAGCCAATACCCCAAGGCCGGCAATGATCCACCCCCTCCGAGACGGAACTTGCCCACCTTTCTTACAGGGATGCTCTCAGCGCTTCTTGGCAAGCTCGTGCCGGCTCTCCCTCCCCCTGGGGCGGACAGCCAATCGCCGCCCCCGAACAGGGCTCCTGGCCAGAGCCGGGCTATCGCAGCTAGGGATCGAACCCCGGCTGCAGTGGGCAACCTGCACTCTGGGCGAGTGCTTTTACTGTTACACAACAAGAGGCCCCCGAGATATTCATTTGTATTATAAAACTAAATGCTCTTCTCTTATTACAGCACGAATAGCATTACCTCCTCATCCATGAAATCTTCAGGTCTGGCCATTTGCTTTTCTGCTTTCTGTTTTCGCGATGACAAAAATGTAGACGGTGCCCATCCTTCAAAAACAAGAGGCTGTGTCTCAGTTTGTACATATCATCCACAAGATGTTCAGATTTCAAAATATCCTTTGCCACGTATAACAATACAAAGGAACATTTCAATGACATATATTCAACAAAACACTACAATCAGGGAGCACATAATTTGGGTTAAAATATCCAACACAAACCTTCTTTGGTTCCCACAGTGTTGAAGTACCCAGCAGAGAAACCACCAGTGAAGGCTCCATGGAACCTCTTGAATCGCCCCTTCTCATCCTTGACGGTCTGATCCTGAATCGGGATCGGCTTCCTCAGGGGCTCATCTTCATAGAGAGAAAACGGTGGCGTAAACCAACATCCTGTTGCGTGCAATTACCGTCTTACACGAGCCACACTGAGCATGTGTGCAGACAGCTTTGACGTACAGTAAACTCAGTCAGTAAACAACCAATATGCATATCTTCTCTTTGGTTTTACAATATTTGAAAATGCATCGCATTTTTCTTACAGTGCTTTAAGTTCGCACAAGTGGGCAAGTTAAACTGAATATGTAGTCTAATGTCAACGTTACAGTAAACTAGGTCGGCCAATACATACCATCTTAGTCCATATACTTATATATATATATATATATATATACAGCTAGCTAGCTAGCTGGTTACAAATGCAATACAATTAACTGTTTCCACACGGCACCTTCCTCCAGCTAAATGTCTGTGTTACTCCACCTGCTATTAGTCTGGTGTGACTGGGTCTTGAATTATAATAGATTTTACAACCCCAGCCCAATTAGCTAACATCATTCAATTATTAATCTTTATATTGACTTGAAGGCTTGATTTGAAAAATACGACGAAATGACCACGCGAAGCTGGAAATATTGCTAAGTTAGCTAAGGTGGCTAACTCTGCAGTAGGTAACGTTAACCGTGAACAGTCAACTACCTAGCATAGCATCTAGCTTCAAAGACCATTAGGAAAAACTGGTCTGCAAGTTGTTTGCACTAATGTTAGTTGCCATTTCAGTATGACTAGATACGCTCTCGATTCATTTGCTAACCAGCTAGCTAACGCTCGCTAACACTAACAGCATGGCAACGTATGATAGTCAGCAGCTAACCGCGATAGCTCACTAGCTATTCGGAGACGCGGGACAATATTGGCAAAGTAAAACCATATATAACGCTAACGAAAAACATAGGTTATGGACGACTTAATACCTTCATCGAGGGGTTCTAAGGGGGTTCCATAAGTCACAAAATCCTCTTCACTGTCACTATCAGACGCCATGTTTACTACAATGACAGTGGCCCAAAAGGTTCAAAACAGTTTCCTATACACAAATAGGGCGCTTTTAAGTAAGTTGGACTTGGCAGACTTGCTGCCACCTATGGTGTGGGATGTTTAGCGACTGAAGAAAAATACATGTTTAAAGTTAATGTTTAAAGTTAAATAATAATAAAAATCCACATTTTCCGGAATAAAATCCTAGCCATCTCTAAAAAAAAGATTTTCCTGTAAATGCAAAATAAACCATGTTTTTGACATTGAACAAGCATTAAACAGGCGCTGAGGCTCTGCAGGCAGTGTAACGACGGCGCCCTCTTATGGTATAATAATGGTACTGCGAGAGCGGTTCACCCAGTGAGTCAGTGAGGGAGGGAGAGAACTTTCTGCTCTACTTCTTCCCCCACAATCAAACTTGGAAGAGGACAGAAGAAAGGTCATGCTTAGCAAGTAGCACGCAAATCAGTATCATGTGAACCATATTGCTGATGTGTAAATAATCCTTTCTCAATTTTAAAAGATGCACCCCAAATCCACCCTGTTATCAAATGTCACCCACCCAATTCAACAGAACCAACCAAATAAAATCCAGTGCTTGACCTCCTTGTGCAGTAGCTTGACAATAGAATAATAAGAAGAGAAAAGAGCTGGAAGCCAGAATTTCCACAGACCAAAGTTTTTCAGTCAGGCAAAGAGCCAATAACTCAAATCAAAGGGGTCCAATTTCACTTCTAACTGCGGAACAGCCAGGAGAAATATCCCTACCACCATGTTCAGATAGTAAAACAAACAAACCCATTTGTATATATTGTAAATATATATTTAAAATGTATACTGTTCAAGTTGCCTGCAATAATGGCCATTATAAAGCAAACATATAGGCCCGTAAGGTAATGCAAGTCTAACCTAAGCCTGTTCATCTAACTCTAAAACTCTTCAGTAGAACATTAGCTTAAATATGTACATGTAGATCTAATTGGAGCTTGAAATTATTTATTTTGTCAATAACCTTTTGAAAACGTTTGTGTCAAATGCACCCAAAACAAGTAAATCACCTTCGCCAGTTGCATTTTTAATGCTTGTTATTTCCAACTTCACCTCTGGGTGGCTTTTAAGAAAACTAAAGCAACATTGGGTATAAAAATATATACAAGTAAAGGCCTTGGGCCTAGTTTGAAATCAAACATACATTAAAACTAAACAACAGCAAATGGTAATAAATAAAAAAAACAGTGATGGTCATTCAGTGCATGCGCTGGCCTCTCACAAGTTTAGCAAAACTCTTCCCTGGATGGATTTCAACACCAGGATAATACTGGCTCCTCATCGGGGGGTCACACCCCACCCTCAGTGTCTTCTCATCTCCTTTCAGAAAAATGACATTGTGTTCTTTAAAACGCCACTCTTAAAGTTTACCATTTTCATGGTGTACAATTATTCATTGTCAGTTCCATATGTGCTCCTTGAGGCACAGAGCTGAAATTCCTGTAATGGGAAAACAACTACAACATTAAAAAAAAGTTGAAAGCAAAATGTATTTAAAAAATAGCGAATCAGCCCTATCCCTCTTCTCTTCCTCCAGATGAATTTCTGGTGCCCAGAATAGGATGCTGGGAATGAAATGAAAGGAAATGAAAAGATCCCATGCCCCTGTGTCGACCAGGTCCTTTTTGAGTCCTGAATCTTAGGGCGGTAGACTTGGCTAAACTGCCCAGGCTGGTTCTTCTGGGACTGTCCATGATTGTGCAGCGTGCAAAGGAGGCCCTGGACACTTTACACCAGCAGGCCGTATCCTGGGAAGAGCGAAACCGTATCCAGGAAGAGGGCCAGGACTCGCGGGGCTTGAGCGTGGGCCAGGTAGGCTTTGAGCAATAAGGCAGTGCGCCTCCCGCCATGCACTTCCCTCTCTGCGGACGGCGCTCAGGGACTCACTCATTTTGGATTGTGCCTTATCCAGTCTGCGTGCCTCTCAGCAGCCAAGGGGGGTGGATAGCAACTGCTGTCAGATGTGGAACATGGGGCAGCGACACACCAGCCCGTTTTACGATATCCACGGGTAATGTCACGTCAATCCAAATGTCTACCGTGAAGCCTGACTGGTTTTGTAACAATAAAGATGGTGCGATTTGGAGAGGAGGCTTAACGCAAACTGTAACTAGTCGTGTGGCGAACGTGATCTTGCAGTGCTGCTATATCACAGAGGGATGTTTTTCTTTATGTAGACACACGTCTGGTGGCTGTGCTTCTGGCCCCCCCTGACGTCGGGTAAGACACATGGACGGAAGAGCTCTGGCCCAAAGAAGCTTTTGACCTCCCCTTTCTCCTTACTCCTGGAAAACCTCAGGTTTCCCCCTATCCCCCAAAGGCAATGTCACACGCACCAAATAACCCCAGGGCTGTCTGCCAGGCAAACAAAAACATAAAAGGGGCCAAATATCAATTTCAAAATCAAACGTGTGCTACAAATAATGAAAAAAAACTAGATACTCAGATAGATTACCCCTCAGGTCTGGGGAACATTTCAACATTCTGGATCTTTTGGTAATTCTCTCAATTTCTGCCCACTGTGACTCTGTGGAACATTATAAGGATGAAATTGTATTTCTGTACTGAATTTTAAAAGGCCTGGTACAGATCCAACATGAACGCCTGACTTCATACGCAGACATTTGTTTTGCATAATTACTGATATGGATTACATGGAATATTGCACAGACAGTAAACATTGATTAATTCAACCATAAATCGGCTCTTGGAAGTGTCCTTTAACATCAGTGCTTTATGGTCCTCTCATCTGATACGGTGTACAGTGACCTGGAGTTTGGTCCAATATGCTGTTCAAAGACCAAAAAAACCTGAAATCTGTCACAATGCAAGAGTTGACATTATTGACGTCATACTGTTGTGTATGCCCACAGTCCTCATAGAGGAATATCAGAATTAAGCATATGCTTCAATATGAAAAAATCCTACTTTTTGAGGAGTTTCAGCATACAGCTCTTATATGCTCAGTGAACAATTACAGTCCAAAGGTGCAACAGAACTGTGTGTACCCGAAGTCACAAGGCATGGTGCAGTCCTGCTTCCCAATCACTAGGTGGCAGGTTCTACACATGACAGTGGGGGTGGAAAACAGCGTTATGTTCTGCATTTCACCGGCGGACTGCAAGTCAATCGTCATTTCATGTCCGGTGAGAAACACCCCATTCCAAAGGTTAATATCACAATATGCTGTTCCTATAGCACCGCCCATGGCCTCGGATACCGTATCTTTGTTCTTTTTGTCCTGTTATGTCAGAGGTATGCTTAAGTGAGCTATGCCTGAATAATTTGAATGGCCATTCTTTTACAGGTGGCTGGAATTAGGCAATATGCGGTAATTGTTACACACAACTATGTACTGTGCCCTTGACATCTGTGTTTGTGTTTTGTGTAGATAATCAGCGTATCCCACAGGATCAACCCCACAGCATGTCTAAGTTCATTGGATCGGAGCAGTTAACCTCTCGCTGTTCTTACGTTTCCTGACACCAGTTTTCATTAAGCACATTGAAAAAGTGAGCCAGTCTGTGTTGGGTATGGGATCTCCAATGGAACAGGCAGAGAATTGCTGGTGAAAAAGGACTTCAAGGATACATTTCATTTTCTTTTTGTGCGTTTATACTTTCCATTCCTGTTACAAACCTCCGCTAGCTGCTTTCCAAAGTACGGCAAAACCTTTGCATTTCTGGGAACCCTTTTTATGTTAAGATACCAATCTTTACCTAGTATAACTGTGAAATTATGTTCTATTAGCAGAACCGAACATTGAACTTTTCAGTAAAGAGGTAAACTGTTATGAACAAACACAGTATGAAGGCAATGTTGTCGTGTTCGCTGTACTAAAATTGGTAACAGTATTGATAACAGTATCAATATATTTCTCATGGAAAATCCTCAAAGCTTACTGATGAATGGTTGGCTCTTTATCCCCAACATAGAATACGCTTTTACAAGTGTCAATACATTCAGTTCTTAAGGCATGCTTCCAAAACACCCTAGTGATAAAATTGGGATAATAAAAGCCTACTGTATCTGATGTGGTAGGGTGGTGCAGGTTTGTGGGCAAGTCCGTACTCATGAGCACAAGAATGGGATTGTATCATTTACAAACTGCTTTATTGTAGTTCATATTAAACAAACACTACTGGGAAAGTGTATGTGTTTGTGTGTATCTGTGTAAGTGTATATGCATATATGTATTTGTGTGTGTGTGGGGGTGTACTATATGTGTAAGTGGGTGTATGAGGCAAGCTTAAAACTGAATCAAATACAATTTCAGACATGATATATTGTTTATGGCACCTTAATTCTTCACCTTAAATTGATCATGGAACACCAGCGATGAACATGGAAAAACAGGGGCACTTCTGAGCCAAAGAGCAAGGGCTCAAACCCATGGTAGTCCTCCCAATTAATGTTCCTATCTCTCCAACATCTTTGTAATACACCTTAATTTTAAACAGATGAATGGATTTATAACTAAATGTTTTTTAACTTTTACATTTTGTGACATTTTCACAACTGAGCAATGAGAATTGGCTGGTGGCTACAGTTCACAAAACGGTGCATTTTCTGTGTGTGCAGTCCACTGGAACACAGAGTTATATTAACACAAACACATATATGAGGTAATCTGGCTGTCGGCTTTATAGCAACACAGCAGTTGTGGAGGGCAAAAAATGAACGAGGTGCTGCAGCGAGGAGCCGAGAATAGCCCTCTTTCATGTCTTCCTTCCGTAAATTTTGCCTGGAGGCAGAACAATCAAGCCTGGGTTTACTATATTTTATCTGGGGTTCTGTCCACCGTTGTCCATAAGGCAGCAAACTACAAATGTTCCCCCAGCATTCCTCTTTCTCAATCCTGGCTCCCCTCCGTGGAGTTCTGAGTCCATTTTCACTCGTCTAACCCCAAGAAACGGTTCCAAGTGATTACGCCCCCACAGATCTCTTGCTCTGGAATGGCTTGTAAAAGCTGGCAGACTCCAGCACCGCGGGGAATGCTTCATCATTTATTATATATTTTTTATTTATTACTTAATTTTATTTGCTTTGTACCTTCATTTGATTAACAGGCATGCCAGTGCCAGCTTTGGGGGAGAAGAGGACACAGAGCAGAAGGGCATACGGCAGATTAAAAAAGCGCAGGAGAACGAAAGCATTGTAACGCCGGGGGAATCGCGCTCATGGCAGAGCTCGACGCTGCTGGCACGGAGACGTCCATACTGGAAGCAGCCGTTTCGCTACCTTGTCCAAGTGCTCGCAATATTTAGTGCTTTATGAACTGGAAAAAATGGTAACCCCAGTTTAAAAGCATTGCCATATTATTGTTCTGCCCACATGAGTACAAAAACAGATCCAGGCCTGGGACAAAGCCGTAGGTAGAACGCCATAAGGATTAGAATAAAACTACAAAGTGAATTACAAAGGAAAAGTTGTAGTTATTACACATAAGCCTCTTTTTATATTTTATTCCTGAAATGTTATAACAAAATGAGGAACGCTGAGTGTCTTTTCAGGTCAATGACAGGGCCACTGGCGAATGTTTATTCCAGGTGTCACTGCCACCTTTTGCAGATTTTGCAATCACAGGGATATGCATGTCCATTTTTAGCTCAGAGCCCGTTAACCCCTTGGAAGAAGCCTCACTATGATCCCTTCATTTAGGAATGTGTATTTTTCATAGCGCGCAGAGCAGAGGCTCTTTCAGTGGTGGTGATTTGTTTTTGGAGTCGCTGCACCACGTGACACTTGCAGGATACGATATGAGTTAAGCCAGCACAGACACTTTTGTTTTGAGTCGTGTTTGTCAAAAAAAGAAAAGAAAACACAATGAAAAAAAATTGATGCTCAGCCTAGCCAAGGAGAAGCCACAAACCAGACAAGAGATAATTGCTCTTAATTCTCTGCAAGGTCTTTGCCATCAGCTGAAATCCCAGAGGACTTCAAAACAAACCCTGGCACTCCTTGTAGACACAGCTGCGGTGAAACAACTGTGATAATCATCACATGCAAATATGGCTTGATGGGCCAGTTGTTGTTTCTTTGCCTATCTTTTTTCCCCCCTACTGAACGCAGTTAAACGAAACTGACGGGTCTTGGTAAAACATATGGTTCTAGTGCTCAACGCACTCTTAATTAACCAGTAATGAACCATAAACGGAGTACTTACAGTCTTTTAATAAACAAACTATTGAGGCGACTCTGTAACCGGCCACTGCACTGGTTTCCACCGTCAATCCTTAATTATGAATTACTTGTGAGCTATATATGATTAAATTGCTTATAATTCCTGACCAGAAATTCGCCATTCAAAAGTAGTTTTTAATGCCATTGAAGTTTTAATTTCTTTCATTTTATTCATGCTGTTAAACTCAAAACTCATGCGTTATAAATGGTTAGTTTATAGGTAATTAATGGCCAATTAAGCACACTGAAAATAAAATGTTACTACAGTCTATAAATAATATTTATGGGCCATGTCTAATACGCGTTTGGTACTTCCACTCGTTACTCTGCCAAAACAGCATCAACCATAACAACCATGTACACAGTGAAATACACTGTGAGATTCAACCTAACAGCTGACTACTTTCATGCGCTAAAATGGGGGGATTTTCTTTTTCACGTCATGCTGTGATTTAAATTCATACTAAGATTTAAATTCATACTTTACGTGGAAATGTGTCCGTTATTACCCGATTAGAGTGCGTTAATAGTCTCCAACAAGCATGTATGTGTGAGGATATTCATGTATTTTTACCAACAAGGCATGCAAATCTGTTCAGGAATGGTATTATCGACAAGAGTCATGTCTTAACACTGAGCACTTTATGCCCCTGAGGTATTCTGTAGTCAAACATGCTTTCTCGTGTTTATTCCACTCACTAAGAGGCTTTAGGTAGAACTTAAATATTCAGCCTATAGGAATCATTTTGACACTGCATATGACATATTAGCATGTTCTGTCGGTAGTTTTTGTACGATGTACCAAATTCAGAAGGGATTTAATTTGGACGAGGCAGCCAGCAGGGAGTTTCGCCATGAATCTCACTCCAGACGTTTCCTGTCTTCGCAGGCTCATCATTTCAGGACAGCGGGAATTCATTGCTCTTTATCGCCGCCCTTCCGTGTGTCAGTGCTGATTTCCTGATCCTTCTCCCGCTCAGAATTCAAGAGAACTCTCTGTTTCACTCTCTCTCTGTCTCCGTCTGACAGAAGGCTGGACGGCCCGGTCCGCTGCCCCCACCCGTCTCCTCCCAGGGCATGCGAGTGATCGCTGCAGATCCCTTCCAGAACTTTCTAAAGAATGGCTGTTTGGAAAGAGCATACAGCAGTAGCTGTGTATTATTTCTGCCGAGTCAACACTTTGAGCAGACAGTAATGTAGTGTACAACCACTGTAGATTAACAGAAATATTTCAAATATGTATGGCTGCATAGAAGACATTGCCAAAAAAGTGTGTGTGTGTATATACACACACACACACAAACATAAACACACACATACGAGTGTGGCTACCACAATTGGACGTTTTTTCTTTCCAGAGTTGAGCTGTGTGCTTGAGGACTGGTCAGATGCTATCCCCTCTTGAGCCGATCATTATACACTATGGTAGTTAGTTGCTTGGCATGCACCTTTATCTGCTGCTTGTATGTTCAGAAATCCATGCATGCAGCTGAAGTAAATGAAGGAAATCATCTCGTCCTGCTCTAACCACTGTTTGCCTAGATGCATCCCAGAGTTAGTGAACCTTCTCACACATACGATCACTGCCCTGTGCCTACTCTCCTTCTGCATGGGTGGCACAGTTCTCCCCACTGCCCAGTACAGTAACTTTCCACCAGCATTTAAACAGTCAGTATGGCGAGGCATCCGATTGGTTGTGTGGGCTGACTGGATGTGGGGTAAAAGTACATAGCGTGTCATTCTCAACAGAAGGAAAAGCTCACCACAGCTGGGAGCACAAGAACAATAGCAAAAAGATTCAGAGGATTGATACACAGCATACGGATCTCCCTGAGTTTGACGTGTCCCACAGTTGTGTGTCACAGATAGATGTAATGGTACAATGCAAAGCTCAGTGAGCATGAGGTATGGAACACCATTGGGAACCAGGCTTAACAAACACAAAATCTGCTTGCATGTGAAGGTGTGGGCCTACCTGCAAACCCTACTGGCAGATAACTCATATTTTATACAGTCAGTGACAATGGCATCTCCTCTGTGTGAAAAGTGTGATTGTAGTCTCGCTTACCACAGCAGTAAAACCTGGGACAATTACAATGTTGTATTTCAAAAAATATATACTAGTCTGAATATACTTAGATTAGAAATGACTGACAATTAGCAAACATTAAAATAGCAGAACCTAATCAATTTAAGTGTTAATGTATGGTTTAAGTTGACACTTTTGTGCACATCGGAAAGGCAGCAAACATGCAAACAACAAAACAAGCAAATAAACAGACACATTTTCTTTTAAAATATAATTACAGTGATTAACTGTATTAGTGGCGTAATAACTAGTTTGCCATTACCAAGCTGATTAGAGTGTGCTGTGGTGGTGTGCCTCTCCCCAGCCTTATGTGGTTGTAAAGTGCTTTTGAGAGACTCCTTTGAATGGTATTTGCAAATGCATTCAGAGATGGGTTCTTTATGAAACAGCATGGAACAGCAATGCAGTAGGGGGCTTTGTTTAGTCAGTTGTGAAGACAAAACCAACTGGTGCGTGATTGGAGCATGGCCTAAGATGGCTTTCATTAGGGACTCACAATTCACAGAAAATAAAGCACATGGATTGGTGTGACTTGGGGGTTACTTTCTGCCAGGAATGCATCTGTATAGGCCGATTAAAAGACCACAGCTTGCTGAGGGCTAAATTATCTCTGAAAAGAAAAGAGTACTCAAAACCTAAACACCTCTTCACTGTCTCCTGAATGGCAGGCGGTGAATGAATGTTCCAAAGATAAAGAGAAAGGTACAGTAAAAGACAAACCTAAGCCTTAAACCTTAAATGTAACACCACATTTCAGAACGTCTTAATGTGGTGTGGCGCCAGGCTGGGCCCCCGTGTCCGTGCCATGGTCATTGGCAGACTGGTCCCCTCTGCTGGTCTTTGCAGGTCACTGCAGATTGTCAAGACCAAGCCATTGCACACCTGCTTTTCATTATGCAATCGGTACACCTTGCGAATGTGTCCCAGATGAGCTCCTCTGATAACCTACACTCTGCTAGAGAAGAGACATCAGCATCATTAAAATACCGTTACAATAAAATACCATTACTATGTTTGAGTTTGATACATGAAAGCTTGTGTTCTGTCAATGTTTCAGGACTCTGGGACTGATTTATTAAAAATCTAAAACTTGTCAAATGAAATGTAATGACAAAACAGTTTTTCCCATTTCCTGAAAAGTTTCAGAGATACAAGGCTGTTTACGATGCAGACAATATGCCTTGTGTAGGTTTTCTTTTTTTTGTCCGGGTAGCTCAACAGGAAGCAGCAGGACCAATGACTGGCAGTGCCCCATTGATCGGAAACAAGCCACAAGCAGCCAACATTATTTATGTCCACCAGGTATTCACATTGTCGGATGAAGAATACCTTCTTTAGGGCAACAGAAAGTGACTCAAAGGGAAGGGGAAGAAAATAATTAGATAGCTGAAAGAAAGGCAGCTGAACTATTCTCTCCTTTACTGTTTGTTTCATAACTGAGGCTTGTTTCATAACCGAGACAGGGTTTCAGTCACACACAGTTATCTGCTCTCCTGTGACATCCCTGTGCCCGTTATCACAAATAAAGAGCTCTCAACGCCATCCACATGTGAATGTGACTGAATTGAAAGTTTGGGAGCTGTGAAATATCCACTGAAAGTTAGGCACGCGCTGGATTTGGCTGTGGTGGAGTTAAAACCCCTGAGGCTCATTAGTGATGCAGGTGGTGGAGATCATGCCGTGCATGATGGGATGGCGTGGAAAGGCCATGGCAGGGACTCTGGGCAGCTCATCTCCACAGTGGAGCCAGCCAGGGTGCTCGGAGGAGCTGAGGACAGGCCCCCTGACCCCATCCGATAGTCAGATTGCCAAGGTACCATTTAGCCTCTCCCCAGGCTCCCATTCTGGCTGCATGCTATCACAGTGCATCCGAAGTGAGCTATCCTTGGGCAGGCCTCCAGCAGCACTGGCCCACCATGACCTGCACCTACGGCCCTGGGCAGCAGCCCATCGGTCAGAGTCATACGTCACCGCTGACATTTCTAACATCTGCTTAGCGCTGATCCGAAAGTGGTCTTTGGACTGGAGTTAACAGCCTCGCACATCTGACGAGGCAGTTTTGACACCCCCTACCCCTGCACGCACAGCACACATGGCTAACACAGTCCCGCTGGCTGGCTGATGTCACTCTCCCGTGCACTCGACCCCCTGCCTCTCCACAGCGCCGGCGCTGCCTGGGACCGTGTCATCATCTCTTTATCACAGACACAGTGATTGTGACAAGCGCACTTAATATCCAGCAAGAGATGTGCAGGCTTTGACACATTATGCTTGGCTTGCAATCTCTCCGGTTGTAACTCAGCAGACAGTGGATCGACAGGCTAAGGCAGGACGTCCAGATGTCAGAAACGAAGCGAATGCATTTCCCAAAAGGCGGCAGGCAAAATGAATCAAACAACGCATCATCGCTTGGAGCTTGATTCAAAAGACTGTTGCTTGGAGCCTCCCCCCGTTCCTACATGGTTCAAAGCAGGCAAAATGTTTACTCTATAACATCTACCCCTGAGAAGAATAGCAAACCAGTATGGCTGCCAGAGTCGATGCTGGAATCGAGTCTGATACTAGAATAATAATATCAATAACACTGAGAGCGCCTTTGGGAACCAAGAAGACAGTGATGTAATGCTACATACACTCATCCTGTTCTGCCACTCATTTCAAAGGCATGGAACATCCATACAGAATTTATTTGGAAGAATACAGAGAATGCCAAGTGACTTTCAACACTTAAACAGAAACAAAATAGACATGGAAAACAATATAAAACAGAAAATCAAAGACAAAATAGACAAATAAAGCTCAGAAAAAAAAAAAAAAAAAAAAACTCATGAGAAATTATTTTTGTAATTCCAAGCTTGTGTATTGCATTCCATTGTTGTTATTTACCAGAGGTTCACAGTGAAATAGATTTACAGTTCATTTTCAGTTTACTGCAAATTTGCAATTTGATTTCACTCCATTAACTACAACAGATGGTTTCCCAGATGTTAGATGTCAGATGTTATCCTTGACAGCTGAGGTAGATGCGTTTCCTCTTTGAAAACCATCCTGGTCATGCAAGTTTATTGACCTCTCCTTCATGGAAAAACGGTTTGATGGAACGTTTTACTTAAGAAAATATCTGTAAGTTAGTTGTACACAAACTTTTTCCTGAGGGACACGCTCGTTTCCTTTGACCCTGTAGAAAAGGATTGGTACATTGCAATATTGCACTATACGTGCTAAAACTTAATTCAATGAGGGCATTCAATGTAACTGCTATGGTGCTAACTGCTATGTCCTTATCTGTGGGTTTGGTCCAGAACTGTACTATATTTTTAAAAATCTAATGTATAGATCACAAGCTTGGCAGTGTTGTAAATGAATGAAAAACTATATGCAAGAACCGTAAAGACATTATGTGGTATAGTCTGAACAAACTGAATTAATACTTCTTCAATTCCTGTTTTTTCACCCTTCACAATGGTAATGCACCTCAAAGGCCTGCAGACTAGCCGCAGCCATTGAACGCTTTCTCTTAACTTCTTGTTGAAAGTAAAACAAGTCTTTCATCAAAAAGCAATTGGTTAGAAAACTTCAAAGTGATGTGCCATGCTGTGGGGGGAAATAAATTCATCATTTTAATTAGGGAATGTGCTCTTTCAGTGATCTTTTAACGAACTACAAAGAACAGCAATTATACTGCAGCAAGAGACACAGATGATTCAAAGTGACCCCATTGGCTGTTTGTGGCCAAGAGAACAACAATCAAAAGCTTTTGTTTCAGATACATTCCTCTCCTCGTTGTGCTTTGGTTTTGTCTAGTTTTTTTTACTCCTTGGCGTTGAGTTCTCGTCTATCATCTACACGGAGCATGCGTTCAAGCAGGTGGTCAAAGTTCACAAGCAATCCATTACCAACAATGATATTGATAGGTCTTTCACGTGTCTCCAGCCAGATAGCTTTGGCATCCAGTAGAGTGTTGTGTCATATCAGTTTGCCATTCATAGAGGTTATCGTTGTGATTACCTCAGTGCTAAAAGATCTTCAAACATTAGCTATCCCCATGGCCAATCATTTATTCTCCCTTCCAAGTTTGGCTTCAGAGGACGAGTTCAAGTGACAATGACAGAAGAGGAGTGAAGATGAAGGATGGAGGCCCTGGTGTTTTCGGGAGACACCAATCTCAATCACTGGTTCATCCAAATGCTTCATTTTATAACTAGTTTTGAAAGCAACTCATACATCTGAAAAATGATTATCTGTACATAATAGCTGTGTCCCTTGAGCTCATTTTGTGATCAACTTTTCATTCTGACACCATGACACAGAAGATAATGTCAGTGAGTTAGGGTTTAGTCAATACTTTCAAAATCATATAGAACCTTACATACCATATTATGGTACACAAATGTTTAAGGCATGGGCCAAAGAAGTAGTATTATGGAGAAACTCTGTTAAAATAAATGAACTCTATTCTTGAGTTTATATCCATCCTCCTGAAGTGGGACCTAGACTGAAGTGTAACACTAAACCCGACCCTGACTGCAACTGTGAACAAAGCTAACAAGTTCCAGCATCATCATTCCAATTCACAACAATCAGCTCATTAGGAACTTCCTGACCATTTGAACCAGTGTCTCTTTTTCTCATCCGGGTTCTTTGAGATTCTGCCCACCCCAGTTACTGGAGCCAATAACATTGCATAACTGAAAAGTGCTCCCCACTGTGCTCTGTACTCTCTGACAGTACCCACTGCTGAGCTAGAGCTGCTCACATGCTCCAGTTCAAGAGGACACCCAGAGCTCTGGTGAAGTGCTCCATTGTGCAGAGTCTACTCGATGAGACAAGCGGAGGGGCGCTATCAGGCATCAGGCATGCTGTGTTCCTCCAATCCCCCTGCAATGCTGTCCTAATAACAGACATGCTGTTTGACCACCAAGGCCACTGCAGCCAGAGAAGGCTGCTACTAAAGACCTCTGACAGCTGTAAAAAAAAAAAAAAAAAAGAATTCCCACTATCAAAATGTCTACTTTATTTTTGCTTGCATGCCTTTGCTGATTCAAGGAGCCACTAATTATGAACTGAGATATGATTACATAACTAAAAACCATGCTCAATTTTCATCATAAAGACCAAGCCAGATGAGCTGATCAACTGCGGATAGCCACAAAACAAGAACTCTTTAGGAGGAGATGGCGGATGGCACACTGATCATTTCACCCACGTACATCCTGTATTATCTATTGTCTTGGGGCTAAAGTGGATTGCCTCTTGAGTCATGAGATGAGTATGGATCAATCCCTGACTGTCCTCTGACTCCTCCCATAGGTTCTACTGCCTCCACAAAATTGAGGTCATTTCTGCCCCCAACAGCCTACCCAGGATCAACTTACTCATCCCTAATACAGAATAATCAACTCTGCTCAGAAGCACTGCTGACTCCCAGTTCTCAGTAAGACCGGACCACACCCACAGAGCCAGTACTGTCTCGGAGACAGACAAGACGATTCACTCTCATGCCTCCTTGTTGGCCTCCCACCCACTCACCCGCATTAGTGTACGTGCACTTGGCCAGACATGGGTTTAACAAGACAAAAGAACACAAGGACTTTTTTTTAAGAGGATCCAACCTATAGCGGCAGAGTCGGGTGCAGCTGAGCAACATTCCCATTGGGTCTTGTTCAAAAGCTGTGTTATTGGCTCCAGAGGGTGGCAGTGAAAGGATGTATCCCCTTCCCTATAAATACCTTGTAATCATGAGACCCCTTTGTGCTTCCCTGACATTCTGACATGAAAGAGGAAGTGGAAACCACTTCCCAATATGGCCACTGGCATTCTGCTGATTCATATGTGCACTGATGTTTTGTCACATAACTTTTCCATTAGAAAATCACCAAATATAGATCAAAATAAAGTGGGATTAGATTGAGTATATTTGTGTGAGGGCGTGTGACTTATTCTTTTTTTAGTTTTTGTTTCTGATTTTATCCCATTTTCTCCCAATTTGGTAGCCAATTAGACCCGCTATTTTTATGTCAATCCCCCTCCTAGTAACATGATTTCGCTGCCGTAGTCCTGTGACTGGTAGTGACGAAGGCGAAGTAACGCCTCCTCCAAGACGGCACTTGCCAAGCAGTCGACCGTAACCCGGTACTACAGGGTCACTCTTATGCGCATCGAACGTCATGTCGGCTTCCCTCCCTGGGGCGGACAGCCAATCGCTGCCCCTGGTGGCGCTCCCGGCCAGAGCCGACTCTGGCGAGACGGGGAATTGAACCCCGGTCTCCGTGGCCAGCGTCGGACGTTGTAACCACTGGACCACGTGGGAGGCCCAACGTGTGACTTATTCAAAGTCGTCATAAGTGGTCAGATACAATGATGAAATGAGTTATGTGGTTCAGTGTTCTGATGACAATGACAGGGATTTGTCACAGTCAGATCTATTTTTAAATTTGTATTTTTCCATACAATTCTTAAATGAATCTATTACATTGGAAATTATGATATAGGACATCAATTCCTGTGCTCATCTGCTCCAATCCCTACAACTGTAAAAAAATAAAAGTAAACAAAAATTGGGAAGAGAAATTACATTTATAATGTAATTGCTACATGTATATTATTGTTATGCACGCTCACCTTGAACTCAAGCTTAACTGTAGAAATATTAGCCAGATAGCACCCTTCACCAACTTGGCATTGAACATATTAATTCTTAGTCATTTGAGACTAAGAACATGATGCTTGCTTATTGTTTGTAATCTGCACAACTCTCAGTGCTTTACTTAAAGGGATTATGAATATCGAGGTTGCTCTCAGATTGTGGCGCATTTGTCTTCACTACTGAGCAGGCTGTGCTGTGATAATCCCTGTGCGTGCAGGTATGGTCATGATTCAGCACTCCAGTGCATGTGAATGCCCCTCAAACTCGACATAGTGTTCTAAACCTTAATTTATTACCCTCTAGAAAAGGTATTGTATAGCTGCCTGTTGCCATCTGAAAGAAAGGTTGAAAAAAATTAGACATTTGAATATAAAGCGATGGATTGCCAATCATAAATGGTTCAATCACTTTAGACTTTAGCTAATGATGGCAAGCTCTGCACAGTATACAACAGTTACATTGAAATATACTGCACAAAAATAACAATTGACAACCTCTCCCCTCTCATCTGTCAAAAATAGTAAAATATGCCAAAACATTCCAAATGATCAAGGAACTAAATATGCACATTAGCTAATAATGCATATTAAACATTTTATATACTGTATATATACACTACCGGTCAAAAGTTTTAGAACACCCCCATTTTCCAGTTTTTACTGAAATTTAAGCAGTTCAAGTCCAGTGAATAACCTGAAATGGTACAAAGGTAAGCGGTAAACTGCCAGAGGTTAAAGAAAAAAGTTTAGGTTACCAAAAACTGAAAAATAATGTAAATTTTTTGTCAGTGAGTAGTTTCCTACACCATCAAAAGGCACTTGGAAATTGGAGGAAACTCTGACAGGAAGAGGTCTGGCAGACCCAAAGCCACAACAAAATTAGAAGACAAGTTTCAGAGAGTCAACAGTTTGCGTGATAGGTGGCTCACAGGACAACAGCTTCAAACACAGCTTAACACTGGTCGAAGTAAGGATGTCTCAGTTTCAACTGTGAAGAGAAGACTTCGAGCTGCAGGTTTGACAGGTCGAATAGCAGTAAGAAAGCCATTGCTAAGATGGCAAAATAAGAAAAAGAGGCTTGCCTGGGCCATGAAGCACCGCCAGTGGACTACTGAAGACTGGAAATTTGAAGACTTTCAAAATGTGAAATCTTCGGTTCATCATGCAGGGTTTTTGTATGCCGTTGAGTAGGTGAAAGGATGGTTCTTCAGTGTGTGACACCAACTGTCAAACATGGAAGAGGAAGCGTGATGGTCTGGGGCTCTTGCACAGAGTGACCGTTAACCCATTGTGGTGTCCCCAGGGGTTGGGCGACACGCACGGACCCGTTGTCAATGTCCAATCCAATTCCGTTATCCAAGTCAGTTCCGCAATCCAGTCCATAGTCAAAATCCAAAGGGGGGTCCTCAAACAATCCGGTCAAACAGAAAAACCACTCCAAAACACTCTCTCCTCAAATACTGGCTGGTCAAAGACTTCACAGTACTTACTCTCCAAACACACTCAACTCCTTCCCAAACACGTTCCTACTCCTCTCCCAGTGTGATGGCAATCAGCCCTTTCAATAGGCCTTGAAATGGCCTTCAGCTGGTCGTTAGTCCCCATTGCTTGACTCGGCTCAGGTGTAACTGTGGCCTGCTGGGAAATGTAGTGTTTCCTGGCTCCCATGTGTTGTAGGTCAGGCAACCATTTCCTTGTGCAGCCCCTTGGGCTGCCACATCATGTTAACCCATTACTTGTTCCCTGAAAAGGACCTTTTTTTATAACTCTGAAATGTACATTTTGGTAACCTAAACTTTTTTCTTTAACCTCTGGCAGTTTACTGCTTACCTTTGTACCATTTCAGGTTATTCACTGGACTTGAACTGCTTAAATTTCAGTAAAAACTGGAAAATGCAGTTAACCAATAAAAAACCCCGTTCAAAACTGAATCCTGCTTGACATTTAATGTTAATTAGTAAACCATGAAATAACCTTTTTGCCTGTCCCATTATCACTTTTTGGCAGCAATAGCAGAATCTTCTCCAGTCTGTCAAAGTCAAAGTGGAGAGAGGTGATAAAAAATGCTCTTGACCTGCCTGCGCACGCACAGGCCTGAGGACCGTGAGAAGTACGCCATAGTTTATCACAGCCACGACAAGGGGATGTCCTAAGGATCTACTTAAAGTTATGCAGGCTTTGCCAGCTTGGTGACCGACCTGACCTGCTGGATAAACAGTGTCTAGACCATCAGAGAAGCGACCATGGCCTGACAGTGATAAGAGCTAGAGAGAGAGAGAGAGAGAGAGAGAAGGGGGGGGGGCAGGTGGGGCAAGGTTCCACCCCTCCCTCTCTCCTGATGGTCATTAGATAACAGCCCCAACTCCAGTCTTGTTTGGCTCCTTAAGTACCTGGTGTAACCAGTCCTGCAGGATGCACTGTTCAGGGCAAAAAAGACAGTTTTAAGTACATTGTCTCTAGTTACAGCTCAACAGGAATGTCAAGCAGGACTGTCTACCCAAATCCCTAACAGAGAGAGACCCAAATCCAGACCGGAGAGAGACCCAAATCCCTACCAGAGTGAGAGAGACAAAAATCTAAAACCCAAAAACCTGATTCTGTTGATTTGTCTTGAAGCAGAGAGGGGCGGGTTCTTACATTTGACATTTTAAGCATTTAGCAGACGCTCTTATCCAGAGTGACTTACAAGATGTGCATTAATACATGGTAAGAACAATCATTGTTCGCGCATGAGATTAGTGCAGTAATACAGCAATAGACATAATTGTTGGCAGCTGCATACCATACCTGTAACACTGGAAGGAAAAGGTTAGTAATTAAATTTAATTAATTAATTAATTTTAAATTTTTGAGGAGTAAACAAGTATACATATACAACAAGTATTAAGCAGTGGTGATGACAATTGGCTAGATGTACAGAATTCAGTGGTAGTGGAGTCTGAAAAGGTGGGTCTCTTGCGGAAGGTTGATTCCCCGGTCCTGACCGAGTGCAGAAGATCATTCCACCACTGAGGGGTCAGGACAGAGAAGAGGCGAGACCGCGAGGAGTGGCTGCGAGGCGCCCAGAGGGATAGGACAGTCAGTTTGCTAGAGGAGGAGGAGTGGAGGGGTCTGGCTGGGGTGTAGGGTGTGATGAGTGTCTGGAGGTAAGGGGGAGCAATTCCTCTAGCTGCTTGATAAGTCAAGGGTTCTTGACTGGTGTGCCTTAGTTACAGCACTGACAAGACATTTAATGAGTAGTTTATGAGCAGCAGAACATGGCCAGCCGCCGCCCCAGTCGTAGACAGATTGCACTTCTTCAGGTGTTGGTGTGTAATTGAGAGCGTATGGGACCATCTCCAACTGAGTGCTCCCTACACATCCACGCAGGCTCAACATATTCTTCCTTAAACACATCTATGGCAAGAACATGGTTAAAACCTACTCCCAGTCACACTGTCAGACCAGAGGTACTGTATGTGCTGGAGACCAAGGCCTTCTAACTTCAAAATATTTATAGCTCAGCTGTAACAACAACCAGCTGGAGTTGAACAAATTTTACACAAGAGAAAAACATAATGGCAATTGATGTCTATCACTCTTTGGTTTTAAGCAATTATATCAATGTATTTAATCTATAATTGATTCCATGTCCTATGTTTTATGAATGGATTTTTTTTACCACACATGGTTTTTAATAAAACTAGCACAAATCAGTGACTTTTCTTGGTTTACAATGAGCACATAGCAATGATCTCTGGGCAAACCATAATGGTAGAGCAGACTTGTCTTTTGAAAACAAATAAATCTTTAAAAAGAGGAGAGAAAAATGAACGCACTTTATTATCCACACAAAGCATGCTCACGTACTTCAACCAAAACAATCTAATCATTCTGTAACTGGCATATTAAATGAAGTCATGGCACTGACGCCAAACCAAACTGCTTCCCTTGTAATTAAATAGGCCTGGCATCACTGTTTAATTAAACACTATTATGAGTGATGGGGAGGTGATTGAAACATATAAAGAGGTCGAGCTTTAAACATGTTGCGAACTCACAAAACCTTCAGATTTCCAGCTCACTGCACACTGTGGAAATGTACAACTTTCTCATACTCATTCATATTACATTACAGTCATTTAGCAGACACTTCTATCCAAAGCAACTCACAGAAAGTGCATTCATCTTGAGTAGATAAACATCCATATGATGCTACAATCTTCAGATATAGGAAGGGACACCGTGTGCACGTTTACAGAATATCGTCGGCGTCGTAAAAAAACAAAAAACCTTGCATCTCCAAAAAGAAAACGTTTCAGGAAATGAAAAAAACAACAGTTTTTATTACTGCATTACATTATAAAACATGACGTTTTAAATAAACTTTATTAGTCACAGATCTATCAAACATAGACAGTTTACCACCGATCATGCAAGCTTTATATTCATGTATCAAACTCAAAAATGGCAAAAAGGGAGATACCGTAAGGTTTTTTGTTTTTTTTACGATGCCGATGGAGAAACAGACTTATTCTTCATGAACTGTGGGAATGGTCTATTGACTTGTCAAGTTACGTGGGTCCAAGCAGTTAAACGTATGAAATGTGTTCTGTCACATAATACTAAGAAGGAATATTCTGAGGTCACGCCAGGCTGAGCATCTTGCAAGAGCACACAAAATGCCCAATAGAGAGTACAATCGAATGTATGATCCTGTTACCTATCATAAGACATGTTTTTTGTTAGTTTTTTTTAAAGATTTTGTTTCAGATTTTATCCCATTTTCTCCCAATTTAGTAGCCAATTACACCCACTATTTTTATGTCAATCCCCCCCTAGTAATGTGAGTTTGCTGTCATAGTCCTGTGACCGGTAGTGACGAAGGCGAAGTAACATCTCTTCCGAGACGGCACTCGCCAGGCCGTCGACCGTAACCCAGTACTACAGGGCCACTTTTATGCGCAGCGAACGTCAAGTCGGCTTCCCATCCCCCTCCCTGGGGTGGACAGCCAATCGCCGCCCCTGGTGGCACTCCCGACTCGACTCTGGCGAGACGGGGAATCGAACCCCGGTCTCCGTGGCCAGTGTCGAACGTTGCAACCACTGGACCACGCGGGAGGCCCATAAGACATGTTTTGAGTGAGCACAGCATTCATTAATGCACATTAGCACAAAAAAAAGATTTTGCATGGCAAATACATAAATCAAATCACTTAGCCCTTTGAATTCACACAAAAAAATCCCCAAGGGCAGTTGGTTTTTGGTTGTATTGTACCGAATACAGAAAAGCGTTCTAACAGTTGCAGAACAGTATCGTTTCTCAACTCAGGTTTGTCATCTGAGAATCATGTGGTTAATTTGATGTTTTACTGCTGCAATGCAATCGCTAATACAAAAACACATACTCCTGTCTCCATTTGAAGTATTGCTTGGATTGATGTGTAATCCTTTGACCCACCTAGTTTATCCTCCAAGGAAGTGGCTGGGATGGGAGGGGAGGAGGGTACTGAGGTACTGTGAGAAGCAATTGTGCATAAAGTGGTGAAGAGCACCAAGGAGGGGATTGGCACACCCACGCAATCCTAAACATTAAACTTGATCCTGTGAGCAAGGAAACGCAAAGTAGAGCTCCAGGTACAGTATCAGATAGCATAAACTGCCCCTATCTCTGCGCTATCGGCTGATCTGAAAGCCGTTAAGGCCAGATCCCAACCAGCTTCAGGCATTTTCACTGCACAGATAAGATTCTGCGGGTGAACCTGATATCACTGCATACTGTGTTTCTTTACCTCCTGTCATCTCCTGGCGGATCTGACCAATGACGTAAGACAAAAAGGTCAAAGTACTTACAACTGCACAGGCAAGGCAGAGTTTTATTTATTGTGACTATAAATGATTATTAGATATCATCTGTTCTCCAATACCATTATTAAATGCCTTTTGCATTCATAGTGCAAAGGACAACACAAGTCTTGAGGCTGGCATTGATCTTCATAGGATTATAGCTTCTGGAAACACAACCACAGCACAACAACGCAACTGATTGAAGGATTAAAATATATATATATATATATATAGACTACCGGTCAAACACCCCCATTTTCCATGAATTATTTTTTTGAACATTTAATATGTTCCATAGACTCCTGACCTACTTTTTTGTTCTCTTCCCTGAGGCTTCTGCCCTTTCCAGCACCGACCCTCTCCTGGCTCCTGTCCAGACCGTGATGCAGAATGGAGGCCTGCATGAATTCATCTCACCTTAGACCTTATCTTCTAAGAACATTTAGCTACCACTACTGATACCTCTGAGTCGGTCAGCGGAGAATGGGCTCCCCCTCTAAGACGGGTTCCTCATGAGATTTCTTCCCACTGGGGAGTGTTGGAGGTTTTTCTTCTCTTCCCACTGGTGCTTTTTGCCTCAGTTTCTGCTTTTTGGGGCTTCAGGCCTGGTATTGTTTTGTTTTCATATCTTCTGTGTTCTGTAAAGTGTCTTTGTTACAGTTCTCTTTAAAAAGTGCTATACAAATACACATTTATTGAATTGAGTAGTCATAATTGTCAATTTGGCAGAGACTTAAAATGTTAATGTGAGCCCACATGAGTAACAAGCGAAATAAAGCCTGCTACACTACGGGCGCATGATGAAAAATGCACACCAACTTTGGGCTTACTCTGAGACCTCATGTCAAAAACAATTTCATTGTTCTGACTTAATATATAATATAATATATGCCAAGTCTGCAGATGCAGACTTGCATGGCAACCAAAAATCATGCACCAAGTTACATGCACATGGCCATCTATCTACCGACAACACTTCAACCTAAAAAAAACTGCCACTTGAGTTTTGAAAGCGTGTTGTAAAATGTCCACATTTTGTGATTTTGAAATAGAGGGTTGAAAACTGTTTCTTCGTTATTGATGTTTGCGGTCAGGTAGTTCTGCAAAAACCTGGCCACAGTTAACTGGATGTGGATCATAACTATAAAGAATTAATTTATTATTAAATTACTGAATAAAGCACGGGCCAATGAATTTGTATTTTTACACATAATATCTCCAGCACAAACTACATGTCACTGTAACCACTTCTCCTTTCTATTTTGCCAATAACACAGATCACAGATAACACAGATAAATATATTGTACCCAATGGATTAAAATGAACTATAATGTAATTTATGATGGCTGTTGACTGCATTATTTCTACCCAAAAAATGAATAAATTGTTTTATGGATAATTCACAAAAATCCTATAGAGGATGTTCAGCTGTTAGTGCTAGACCCGTGTGAGCCAGTTGAAACATTCGTCATTGGCCCTTTTGGTTTCAGGTGCCATACACAACATCGCGGGATCAGTTTAGACTTCCCTTCAAATTGTCACTTACATGAATGCTCACAGCTCATGCACAGAAATGGCTCACATTGTCTGGACATTAACCCATTTTGATTAGCGTAATAAGATACAGTCTAATAGAGTCTCTAACATATCTTTATCTAGGAAGACAGACTTTATCAAATCATAAGAGTTGTACAGTTCCAGCAGAGTCTAGACATAATAAAGCTACATAAAGCTATAAAACATTAAATTGTTCAGACATTCCTGTTCTTGGCACAAGTAAACAAATATACTATTGAAAACTAAACTGAAAAAGAACAGGGTGGGTGTGTCTGTTCAAATAATTTTGAGGACTACTTCATTCTCAGAGTCATATATTAACTATGAAGATTTAGTGATATTTTTTAAGCAGACTGATGTTTTTATCAGTAGTTGATTAATCAAAATATTTTATATTTAATGTCACAACACCAAAGGAGCATATTTCAGAGTGACTGTTCAGCAAAGTGTATTTCATGTTGTATTGAATGTCTTTGCATTCACCACGTTGTAGCAATACTACAACCTTATTGCTAAGCATTCCTTAACATTACATAAATAAGAAATATTATTTCTCGAGACCTTTATTCTCATTGTTTGATTTGCAGGGGCAGTAGTAACAAACACTTCTGCTTTTATATTTTGTAATGCCCTAAACACAACATGTTGAAAAGACACAAAATGAGTTTCATTCACAAAGAGAACAACAGTCACATGCTTCATATGGGATAAGCTCATTTTGTTGTTCCATGCCAAACACTGGAATGATGCAAAACCCTAAGGAAGTATATATAGTATACAAAAATACACATACGTAGCAGTGAGTTTGACTAGTTTCACTGGACAAATATAAACCAGCATGGTTTGCACAATTTCTCCTCACGCAACCCCTAAATAATCCTTCAGTATGAATGATATATTTAAGCACGTCAAACATTTATTGTGATTATTTACAGTCAGTTCTAAACGCATGTCCTTTTATTTGATACCAGAATCATGTATGTTTACTCCACTCTGTTAAAGTTAAAAGCAGACTCTAGAGTTAGCAGACTAAAAAAGAAATTTGTACTCCACAGGCTACTTGTATATTGTATTTGCTTTCCGCAGAAGTTCTAAACAATCCTCAAGTATTTGTGGAAGAATTACATCAGGAGGTAGCATTATACCTTTTCTCCAATCCCCATCACAATATCTTGGATAACATAATGCTCTTAGGGCAGCAAGTGGTTAGTCATGCTTGTAATGACCCCAGCCAACTCTGCCATGTGCATTGGAAGGAATTCCTGCCTCTGACTTGCTCAGAGCACAAAGGGGGGGGTGGAGAGGGTAAGGCAAGGTGCATGCAGCCACCTCCATGGAGTTAATGTCCCGTCTCCTCCTGGAATCAATAACACTTTACGCCTGTCTCAAACCTCCACTTAAACCTGGCATTCATAATAAGATTCATACCTTGGAAATTTCTGTATCTATCAACGACAATAAAAGCTTTATCACTTTCTTGACAGACTCTGTGCTCAGAGTTGGCAGAGGTTCCTCCTGTTTATTGGGGTAGGTGTGTGTGTGTGTGTGTGTTTCAGAACAGAGCGTTCACTGTGACTCAGGAACCAGCTTATATGGGTGAGTGTGTGACCGAGTTCATTCAGCGCTGATGTGCAGTAGCACTGCTGTTGTGATGTAACACTTTGGAGCATTTGAATACATTTAAATTAAATAATATCTAAAATATTCAATCAGAAAGAAAGGCTGGAGTTGTGCTGAGGACCACAGGATGTGTGATATTCAGAGCTGGCAGTATGCTGCTGAGAGTGAGGACTGCGAGACTGCTCAGCTTCCCTGCTCTATGTTATTGGTTGATCACTGCCTTGTTTCTCTGAATTTGATTCCTACTGCCTTCCGCCATCTGTTAATATTGGTTGATTGACTAAATGTAATTTACCCAAATGGTTACCGCAATGTCTATCCCTCACGCAAGCTAATGTGTTCCTGTAAAACATGGAGATGCAGTCTGCTTCTCGTCAGGATTTAAAAGTGCAACTCGATGTTCTGCAGGCAGTCTCTTCAACTCTCTTTGCATATTTTTTTGAAAGGATATGTGAATGACGTTGAAAAGAAAGACGAAATATGACTGCAATAAAAAAAACTAGAGCGTAAAAATCTCATTGGTTCCCACTCCAGTGAGGGGGTATTACTCAGCTCATTGTGCTGTGTGAGTTAACTTAAACCCCACAGAGGAACTGTGACCTCTACACATCAATCATCCAGCACTTCATCAAATACAGTCCCGCGGGGGGTGATGAGGATCGGGCTCAGTGCCCTGCATGTGTTTTCCATTGTAGGCCGCGTCCCCACAGATGACCAGCGGGGGGATACTCCACTGAAAAGGGAATAAGTCATTTCCGCAAGGTGCTTCACTGGCCAATGCTAATAACCCGTGTCTCTCTTCAGTGCTGTGGACTGCAGCCAGCGTTGGCCCATTGACCTTAATTATGTAGGTCCGCGCTGCCTTCATCTCTGCCCTGCCACCAAGAATGTTTCCATCGTGTTCATGAAGACACCAAGTCCTCGGGCAGAGCCCAGGATGACAGGAGAGGATATGCTCTGAAGCGGGCTGTATCTAATAGTTTACAGAACCGGGGAAAATGTTGGCTCTGTTTCCTTGGATTCTGTATTGCTCTCTTTGCCTGGAGAGGAAAAGAAAAAAAGTTGTCACGAAGATGTCCAGTAGTTGGACTTGCTTCCCACCAGGAGACCCTGGGAGAAGAAGGGGGGCGGGGGATATGTGTTCAAATCTGCTAATGTTTCACGAGAAAAAGAGAGGGAATTAATAAATAACAAATAAACTTGGAGCTGCCCAGACCATTTCCCTCTTCCAAGGATGGAAAGGATTGGAGATGTGAGAGGCTTTGCAGGGTAGAGAGAGAGAGAGTGTGTGTGTGTGTGTGTGTGTTAGAGAGAGAGCTCTGGAGGAGAGATGTGGCTCCCTTCCACCACTGAAGGGAAGTACAGAGCTGAACTCTCTGAGACGGTCAGAATGGAATCAAACATGCAGGACCATGGCCAAGGGAGCTGTGTTTAACTTTGCTGAAGGGGGCCTTTGAAAGTTCACAGATCTGCTGACAAGGAAACACCCGATTACCACAGTGACTATGGGTCCTCCTCACATCTGATGAAAAGGTATACAGGTAACTGCCAAAATAAAGGAAACACTTGAATGAGTTAAGGGTTCTGGTAGCTCTGTTATGGTGAGCATTCTCCTGGCACGGTTTAGGTTCACTCAACCCCTTAGAGGATTGGTCTCTTTCAGGATGACAATGCCCCCATCCACAGGGCACCAGTGGTCACTGAATGGTTTGATGAGCACAAAAATGACGTAAACCATATGACATGGCCATCTCAGTCACCAGATCTCAACCCAATTTAACACTTATGGGAGATTCTGGAGCGGTGCCTGAGACAGCGTTTTCCATCACCATCAACAAAACACCAAATGCTGGAATTTCTCATGGAAGAATCATGTAGCCTCCCTTCAATAGTATCCCAGACAATGCCAAGGCTCATTTAAGCTGTTCTGGCGTATGTTGGTATTTCCTTTATTTTGGCAGTTCCCTGTATATGTACCACACTTAAGTTCACCACGGTGAGAATAAACCAGCACACCAATGTATTACAGTGAGGGTTGAGGTGCATCAAAACTATAGAGTCTGATCCTGCAGTGCAGCACTCTTTTGTGCAGAGATTCTCCTCTTCATATTCTTCTCTCAGGTATTCTTTGCTCAAATGTGAGGTGTATGTGTTACTCGCTGCAGGTGTGTCAACCGGGTGGGACTTACAGCTCTCCTTCTAACAACCTCCTCCCATTGGCAGTGTCACTGGCCCTCACTGTCCTCACAATCAGCCTTGCTACACCATCGCTCAGCATTCTGTCTGTACTTACACCACCTTATATACCTTATACCGTCTGGCCCTGCTGTACAGCCAGATCTACTCCAAGCCATGCTAGTTAGTCATCCCGCTTCCAGTGAGTGAATGGATAAACTGATTTATGCGTGCAAGATTTACATGTCTCTTAGCATTCTCCAGGTAGTGCTACTCTCTGAATGCGTGCATGCTTATGTCATTACAGTGACATCACTTTTCATTGAACTTCAGGCTGTTTAACGGGGACATATTTTATGTAAGAGCCAAGAGCGGGGTAGACCGCAGTGTTTACAGTGTGACACTGTTTAGACGGTCTGCATGTGTATCTAACAGTGTGACCGTATACATGGTCAACCTGTCATCACGTTGATATCACAACTTCAGGATTGAGTGAATTTGCCTATTACCAATGGTCTGATTGAGATTGAACAGAGAGGATGAAAAGCAAAAGCTTGATGACTCCAATGAGTGCTTTTTGCTCCTGCTGACATCATTCACGATGACTGATTGCTGGGTGGGAACTAAGAGAGTTATATCCCCGATGTCCTGAGATGACATCATTGAGCCAGGGTGGGGTGGACCAGGGAATGATTAGTCCTGCAAAGCTTAACATTCAAAAAGACTTAACGTGTGCATATGGCACAAAGAACTACTACAAAATGAAAAGATGAAAGAAAAATAAATCTGCTAAATGTTATGTTATAAATGGCATGCATTTCCAGGATGTGGCTGTAATATGCATTCAAATGCATTTGATTGATTTATATAACTTATCAACAATTTACGTATGTTTTATAAAAATTGTTTTAAAACGTATTTCGAGTTGATATATTCATGAATTATATTGATTTATGATGCATTGGCAATTGCTTTATATTCACTGGCAAAGGATTTTTAACAGTTTTATAATGAATTGGCAATCAAATTATGATGAATTGTGAAATGTATTGGCACCTGAATTGTAATACACTTCAGATGGGTATGAACTGTTCAAAATATGAAATATATTGTAATATACAATATAAATATTCATATGTTTTGTTTAAATACAAACGTACATTTGTATTCAAACCCAAAACATTATTTTCACATTCATTTTCTGCAGGGTACAAATTTAAGCCCATGATTCTCTTCACGTGTGTAACTAGAAGAAGATTGTGTTCCGCATTGGAAATCGAACAGCAAAGTATCACAAAACCCCAAAAAGGCGTAAAAATAACTAACGTCGACAGTGAATCTGAACATTTCAAAAATGAATGGAATGTGTTGTGAATCAGCGGTAAACACAAGGAGCACCGTGCACAACAATGGAAATATGGATACGTTTTCTCCAAAACATTTTTGCTCAAGGGTTGAATGCTAAGGCAGCTGGAATGAAGGCTGTCAGAGGTGGAGGTAATTTATGTGTATTCATTAGGCCCCATTCTGCCCCAGAGGACAATAATACTGACTGCTGCCAAAGCAGCCTGTTTTCAAAGGGTAGGAACATGTACGTATGTGTGGAGATGAAACCTGCCCAGAGCAAAAAACGTGTCGATTGTAAATCTGACCTGCATTTTATGGGTACTCCTGGCTGACGTCCAAAGAAATCAAACATACAGACAAATATTATCTGTCCTTTCAATTAGCCCCAAAAAACAAGCAAGCACTTAACACTGCCTCCTCCAAGTGTTTGCACAACTCCTTTGTCTTCATTCTCTGAAACAGCGGCTTCTTAATTGGCTCCAAGGGACAGCAGCAGACTGCAGCTATTCCAGCTGAGAATTTTGAACATGACCGTTAATAGGCTTAAGCGGACATTTTGGTCGTGAGCAGGCCATACAGGTGGTGAGTCATTTGCTTGGGGGATCTGAGCTGTAACAAAGAGCACAACTGGGAGAAGGAATCGTTCCTAAATCAACAAAGCAGGGGGTCCAATCCCTGAAATGATCTGTTTAGTGTCAGTGTAAAGAGCTCAAAGATATTAGTAGAGTCTCAATTTTTGGTTTAAAAAAAAAAAAGAATGTATATATCAACAATTGTACTTAAATATATTTGAATTTGAACTAATTTTTATCTCTGATAACAATTATTGGTAAACACATTGGTAAAAAAATTTTTTATGAAACATTTGTCACAAAAAATAAAATGCACTTAAAAATAAAGTAAATAAAAATAAAAATTCCCCGCCACAATTTTATCTTTTTCTCCCAATTTGGTGTGTGTTCATAGGCACATCTCAATGTCCTCTGCCAATTTGGGTGAATACAGACAAGCTCTCCTTCAAATGATATCCTGCCAGCTGCCGCTTCCTTAAACTCCTCAGTCCACAGACTGAGCCAGTCACTGTGTTGGAGGAGCACACTCCATGAACAGTTGGCACAGGTGGACTGTAGGTACCCAATCGATCAGAGGAGTTGCTCTTGTGTTGCAATCCCTTCCTAGGCTGCAGGCCACAGCTGGCAATGGAAAATTCAATATTCATGAGGGCAGGTCACACAACGTCACTGCCAACAGCGCCCCAACCTCTCCCCAGACATACAAACAAAATGCCACCAGTTATCACATTTGCACAGAAATTGTCACGATTAAGATCAGGAACGATGTGTTCCACTACAACTAAGCCAGATACACTGATTTTCACTGGAAAAAGGGTGTTTTGAGATGAACTTACTCATTAAGAATTGTCAGACATTTGTTGGGAAACTGGAATGTCTGGTCATTCTAGTCTCTAAAAATATGTATTGTTAATGGACTGACACAATGATTCTCAATACAATTATCACAAATTAATGTGTTTTGTGTGTGTGTTAATCACCATTACTCTAAAGCTTATTTTTAACTTATTTTTGAATCAGTGTAGATTTAACTGTAATGTTTAGGGTGTAAGTACTGGGGGCACAGGCCCCAGTAGGGGGCACAGGCCCCAGTAGTGCTTAAAGTTAGCAATGCCCATGCTATGAACACATAGTACTAACACTAACATCCTTTCAATTTAAAAAAAAGATTGAAATAAAAAATAAAAAATCTGCTACCTCCTCACTCCTCAATGTGTGCTTTTTGCTGTTAAATTTATGAATACTTCAAACTGCTCCACTTGCTCTCTCCACTGGCTTTAAAGTATTCACTCATGTGATGGCCACACGTCATGTGAAGTGTTCATTCTGATTGGAGGGATCAAGGGAAGTGTGTAATTTTGAACAAACTGGAACAGGGCCCCCGCACAGATTAACTGACCTCTACCTCATTAACAAGCCCTTGTCACGAGCTTGGAGAACAAGAGCAAATCTATCCAAATGGTCAAATAATGTGTGAATATGGGAAAATGCTGTTACATTCAGTGACATAAACAAAGTGAATGCTATCATGAGACAACTACGATAAAGGGTATTAGCTGCAGACTGGTATGGATTATTTAACCGTTACTTTATTGTTTAATGAAGAAAAAAACATTTGAGAGAAATGATCAATTTAAGAGTAAATGTATCCCTGCTCAAATGTGAGCTTATCAGCTGTCACTGCTATGTGACATTCTCTGTTGCTTTGTCGACAGAACACTAGAAACCTCTCTCTAAAAAGAACCAGACTTGTACCAGACCTGGAAAACAGAGGTAAGAGCTTGTGATGTGACTCTTACCCAGTCCAGTTTTTTTCCTAATCACACACCATGTAGATACACTGAAACAGGACATAAAAAGATAGCATTGCACTCAGTTTGAACCCAAATACATGGGTTGCAATGTTCCCCCGAAGGTTCACAACAGTTTGTTAGGAATTCAAAGTTCATCTGGGCACATTAGATACTGTGCATCTAAGCTTCTGATTGGAATTGTTTGCATCAATAACATTTGGTTTCAATCCAACATGTTCCTTCAGTGCAACTGGATCCTGATTGCATGTTCTCAAATGGTTCCAATACCAATGGTCCTGATCAGGACTGTGTGCAGACACGTTTGTGGTTGCCAAGTGGATGCCCAAACACTCTTTTGACTTATCAGATTTCAAGTTGCTGAGCAACAGCCATTAATCTGACTTCTACCTCAAAGCCACTGGCAGCAAATGGTAAAAATACCCAAAAGAGCACGAGTTTAATACAGAGTGAACATGCAAATATGTCCATTATGACAATGCATTTATTGCATTTTTTTATTGCTTAATTGTTTTCAGCGTTGATGCAGAAGACTATATTTTTAGCCACGCATGGAGGTACATTGTAATGTTACTAAGTGTCAGAGGGAATGCCAGTAAATGTCATGATCATTTGCCTCATTTTAGAACAGACAGGAACGAGGACAGGGAGAGAATAGCCTCCTATGTCAGCAAAGCCGTGGCAGACAGTTACACAGAAGGGAAACTAAGGTTCCATGGTAAGTAGGATATGAGGAACAACTTTAGTCATGTTGACAGGTTATTTTAGAAGTTTGCTGATTTAATTGAATTTATGACGGCTGCAAGTCCATCAGAACGCGACAGCTGTGGAAGCAAGCTGGCGCTCTATTCCACAAACCACTGAAATTAACGTCCAAACGACATGCTTGCAGACAAACATGCACACGTGCATGTTTATACATTTGAACAGTTATTCACATTCACACACATGCACACCAATGTGCTGTGCATGTCCACCAATGCACATCATCCTTCCTTATTATCACTGTGTCACATCACTGAGTTCTATCATAATCTGACAATCAAGTGTGAGGCCCAGGAAATAGGGCTAGCAATTCAAAAGTTCAGTTTCATTCCCAGATACTGCTGTTGAGCAGGGCTCCAAGGGGGCAAAGCTAAGGGGCTGCAGAGGGAGACACAATGGCTGGGATATTTTGGAGACTTTGCAGGAAAGTTTCAACAATGTTTTATTGTGGGTAATTTGGGAAATTTTAAATCAAAGGCTTTTGATTGCTGATGATGAACATAAAAATTAAAAAAATCTGATGTTTAAGTGCTTTATGAAAATCCTATACGGCTGGCTTCCCGTCTACGTTGAATTTATCTCTCCCTATTCTCTGCTGCCACGTGGGTGTGCGCTCTGAGGCTGAACACACACTCAGCAAAATTGGCTTTCCAAACACAGGGCCCCAAGTCTTCCCCCACCGCACACTGCTGCTTGAGATGAACAGCGGACACAATCCAGCAATAATCACGCTGCCGTCTGCAATAACCCTCAGCTATGCTCCAGTGTTTGTCTTTCCCCCCCGCACGCTGGCAACTCTGTCCTGAATAAAAACAAACACGTTTCTTAATGCATAAACCCTGGTGATCAATACCAAGGCAATTCTAACAAATGGACAACCAGGCATTCTGCAGACTTTCATAGCAAAGTTCATGTTTTCCTAACTTTTACGAACACGACCAGTAAATGCTCGGCACAAAGAAAATTGTGTTTGCAGTGGCTGACAGTCAAGGTGAACATGCAATATGTGTTTATATATATTTTTTGATTGTTTGTTTTTGCTTTTAGAAATGTCACGCATTGGTTACAGGGTTTTGATTTTGAGGAGGAGCATCCTCTGGGTCTGTGGCGTTAACTGTTGAAGGTTTGATATCAGAAATTAGATTAGCGCATGCATTTCTCCCAGAGGCCTGCAGTTTTTCTCACTAGGGGAAAGTGAGCTTTTTTGGCATGATGTGTATAGAAATAATAAATAACATTGAGCTAATTGAGCCTAGGATACAGAGTGACACTGCAACAACAACAGAAAAGAATGTATTAATCCCCAGCTGGCTGTATGACAGCACTGAAAAAGGGGAAGTGAAAAACCTAATGCTCTTTGTTGACAAGACCAAGAGAGGCAGACGGGGCTACATAACCGGTCCCCATTCAGAAACCCAGAAAAAGATATTCACATCCAGCAGATTTAGGGGGGAAGCTTCGGGCCTGTGGTTTTGAGATTCAGAGCACAGTGTGAAACCTTTCAATGTGTCTGTGGTCGCACAATGTACTGATGTAAGCGATTCGTTTTGCAGGCATTCTTCACATACTGAAAACTCAAAAAAAGGCCTCGCTGGAGGAGCACTGCTTTCAGGAATGATTTCCAGCAACGTGAACACTAATGAAGCGCAGAAGAAGTAGAAGTGAAACAAGAAAGCATTCTCTTTCTAATGGCCTCTCTCTCTCTCTCTCTCTTCTCCAGCACACATTCATGCATACATGTGGTACACACGCACAGCCAGGGGTCGAAGCGAAGGTATTCAATTCCCTGGATGTCGGTTCCAAGCTGAAATATTCAAAACCAGGAAAACAGATTATCTGAGAAAGATATTTTAAGTCAACTCTGCAAATGTACCTCCTAAAATGGTCCCCACTTTCAGACTACAGTCTACATGGAGGAATTAAGAACAGAGATGGGGAAACAGAGAGATGTCTTTATAATAAATGTTGTTTCCATATAGGCTTGTCACTTCTATTACCATCTATTCTGTACTTTTTATCTTTTTATTTCCATAGTGGCAACTCTCTGAAATGGTTCAGAGGATACTTATGCTAGAAATAAAAGCGCTTAATACTGGTTGGTCTCTTGTGGGACTGGGTGGTTGTACTGTGATTATCCTAACAGACAAAAGAAATGAAGCACCTGAATGCCAGGGCTTACACTAGTAGAAACCCTCTCACAGTTACATAAGACAGGTGCATTGTGGGTACCAGCCCACCTCTGACAGATGCGTGGTCAGACATTACACCATTTATGCATACAAACAAACACAAGTGCACCAGCACAGAAAAGAACAGCTCACTCAAGGTATAGCACGCACAAAGGTCATTACCAGCTGGTGTGCTATCACCTCTTCCCAGCAGTCTCTTCTATCAGTCTAGAGACTGTGTTTCTATCAGAGAGCCAGGCCTGGGTTCAATCAACATTTGTCCTTAAGTTTGACTTAAATATACATTAAAGTGCTACTTTTTCCAATGAAAACTTATTTTTAAAAATTATATGGAACATGCTAAACTGCTTGTGAAGAAAAAAATATCTCTTACATTTAATAGGTATGGGGTGCCAAATGCAACATTAAATATATTATTTTACAATGTATTGTTTACCCCACATTTAACCAAAGTATCACGTTTCATTCCACATTTAACCAACAAAATGTAACTTACACTATTACAAAACTATAATTATAATTTACATAATGTATACATTTACATAAATATGTTATACATTTTGACATCTTAGCTGACATCTATCTCTTTTTGCAGCATAAAAGCATGTAGTTACAAAAACTTCACAAGAATATGGTTGTGGTAGTGTGGCCTAAATTGAAATGAGTCCACTTTCAGCATACTTTTCTATGCTACTGTTAAAGTATCATCCAATATTATATACATGTTCAACGTCCAAATGAACCACATGGCTAAATGACTTGGTTAGAAGTTACTCGGAAGGAATTTTGGCATGCAATTTACACAGAGTTTCATATATGCATTTTAGTTTTATAACTGGAAGGACTGATCAAATTCCACTGGGAATATCAAATCCTTTCATTGTTGATGGTTAATGATTTGCTTTTCTATTAAAAGTGTAGATATTGTATGTAGCATTAGCAAAGCCATACACACATTTTTACATTTTACATTTTACACACCTCCAGGCAAATGCTGATGAAATCCAGCTCGCGGTTCAAAAAGAAGCCATTTTGTACTTTTTGTTCTGGAAAGTGGATTAAGTGAAATGAAGAGCCAGGGTTCCTTTGTTCATCATTATAGTGCCACTGATGTCATCAGCGGGAGTTTGGAATTGTTCTGTGGAAGAGGTTCTTGATGTGCCGACTTAAACCATGACCCAACATATCAGAGGCCCAACCTTTCATCAGAGAAAGTATTGATTTTTTTTTGATTCCACACATTTTCCATTTATTTCAGTGACCAACAAAGTCATCATGTGCTGTAAGAAAATAAAATACAACTTTCTCAAATTCTCAAAAGCACATGGTTAGGTTAGAGTGAATTGGGACCAAAGTGTTGGACACTGGACGTCGGAAGTATTCTAGCAAGTTGCAGATATCTAAATTAAATCTTTTTGTAGAATGCGCTAAATCACCAAAGAGGCACCTTTTGTCACTTTAATGAAAGAAGGCATGCAGGAAAGTATGTGCAAAAGACAGAGAAGAAGTGAGTTATCAATCAGTTGAAGAATGGGGCTTCAGAACAGAGTCTGTCCGTGATGCAGTTTGTCATAGCTCTTCAAACGGCCGCAGTGTCGCCACTGCAAGTTGCTCTCTGTCACACACAAATACATTTCCACCACTGAAATATTACCTGATGTCTATTCATTGAGGCGGGAGACAATCATCCTGCTTAAACATCTCTGTCAGTGACATTTTCCACAAGACCTCTATTTTCCCCTGGGTAGCTTCAACTGCCCCCAGGTATTCAGCTGCTACACGAATGCCCTGAACTCACTAACAACTCCAAAACAGGCCACTCCGTGGGTTGTGGGTTGAGGATGAAAGATGAACTATTTCGCTTCATACTGTCTCAGGGTACAGGACTTTGCGAGAAGACATCTGCAACTCCACAGATTGAGTTTCAGTTTGCATCTGGCTATTCCCGATCACAGTTCACCACAGCACGCATGTTTTCCAACACAGCTTGGCAACCATGGCAAAATTCATAAAAACCAATAAATCAATGAATATAAAACTGCATATAATGCAAGTGAGCCTTGCTTGGATTTAGCAAATTTGTGTTGTTGTGTTGCCATTCCAAAATGACTGACTTGGGGGGGATTTGGAGCGTGTTCGGGTTGAAACCCTCTGGGACCTTTAAAGTTTTAAAATATGGGTTTCTAAAACGGCGTTGAGAGAAGCGTTCTTTTGGCAGCCTCCCTGCAGATTTTGTTCTGCTCTTTATTTTATTCACATTTTGGACTCGTTTATCAACAGGCCTCCGGAAGAGCAACAAATCATCACAAAACTTTTTAAGAAACCAATTTGTTTCTTGATCCACTAGCGGTGTCTTGGGGCAAAGTGGTAGCAATCAAATTACAGCGTATTAGTATCCGATTTTACAGTCTCACCAATGTGAGACACCATCATCCAACAGCTTTGTTCATTCGCTCTCGGGCCTGACAGATAAATGGCCCCTATTGGACAGATTCCAGCCTGGCTTTTGATAGGTTTAAATATTTACGGACTGACTTAACCATGTTATCTCGTTCAAGTTGGGAAGAGAGCAAAGTCCTTACATATACAAAGAATGAGAATTTTGTGTAGTTTTAAACATCTGAGTCTTATATAGAAAGGCCCAGCATGAACAGTGTTGGCTATTTCCCATTCAGAATAAACAACACTGAGAAAAATATGCAATTGGGAAGCTGTATCCAATTGGTATCTGACACCTTTTTAACACATAAAGCCATTCAAATCACAATAAAATAAAAATCAAACAATAAGGGTACCTGAATTCTGATGAAATTCATTTTTTGAATTGAATCTGCTTTGAGTCAGTGTCAGAACCTGATTACTGTTTCTTTGGCAAAAGCACCTATCGCGTGAAAATCTTTGTCTTGGAAGTCATCCACACTCCCACACTAGTCATGATTAAATAGTCATGGACAAATGATACAGTTAGGCTTCTATTCCAAGCAGCAACCATCATTACTCTCCAGGACAACAGGAAATGCTGTGTAAACATTGAATGTAATATAATATATGCCATTTAGCCATGGCCAGGAGTGAATGCATACATTTTCAGTACATGTGGTGCCAATGGGAATCAAACCCACAACCTAAGCGCTGTCAGGAGTGTGCTCTACCTACTGAGCCACACAGAACCACTGACACAGATATTTTCTTCAACTTGATTTGCCTGATCTTCATGTTCGCAGCCATTCACTAACACATCATTATTTTAAAAAAGTAATACAAAATTATAAAAAGCACATATTTATAAAATATGAATATATCATTGTCACAGTAGCAGTACTGTGCAACTCTCTTGCTGTTACAAAAGTTTTAGATTCTCCTGCTCAGTGAAGCATATGGGGAAGTAGTTTGCTTCTGCTTCGGCACAAAAGTAAAGGAAAAGGAAAAAAGAGCAGATTAAACGCAAACAACTGAAATAGTATAAGTCCAAGCGAGGGTCATGCAGCCCTTTCTGCACCGAGAGAAAGTGGAGCTACTTGTGTGTGGAGCAGCAGGGTTAAGAGGTGTGGAATAATCTCTTGTGAGGGATTTTTAGACATGCTGAACTCGCAGAGGAAATGAGCAGGGAGAAAGCTTGCATCTTAAGGTTCGTAGAGGTCAAATTTGTATTCAGAGCCCCTAACTTTACATTCAAGCTCCACTCGATAACAAATAGGTCCATACTGTGTGTGTATGTGTGTGTGTGTGTGTGTGTGTGTGGCAAGGTAAAGCACACAATACCATTGTGTGTACAGTCTGCACTTTCCTGTTTACCTTTTTCTCAGCACACTAAGTCATTAGGACATGGTTTCTAACATAGTTGTTAAAAGTTATTGGGATAGAAAAACAACAAGAAGATCTGTCAGTCATTACTTGCATTGCTTCTGTAATGTGGTCAATGCTTTCAGCACAAAATAATACATGCAATATGTCTTGTAAACATATGTATGATTCAATGAGACTAG
Organism: Aldrovandia affinis; assembly: GCA_029706075.1. Taxonomy (NCBI): domain Eukaryota; kingdom Metazoa; phylum Chordata; class Actinopteri; order Notacanthiformes; family Halosauridae; genus Aldrovandia; species Aldrovandia affinis. Next base: position 5,226,994 of record JAINUG010000037.1, on the reverse strand, counting down.
CCAATCAAATCCATGGCCATGCACCTATATTATGTGAAACCTGTCTTACCCCTGAGCAATCATGATGGGCCAGCAAACAGCTTTGTCTTTCTTGCCAAATGAAGTGAAATGCTCTTTTACTTCCTTGTGGTATTTCCTGTCACTTGGTCATGATGGATCTTGTCAGAAAGGTTGTATTATTAACAATGAGTTGCATTGTGTTGGATTCACAAAGTAGGAGTACAGACAAAAAAGACACAAAAAAAAGAAACCCTAAAAATTCTAACCTAAACATCAGGTCAGACATTGAAAAGAAACATCATATGGTTGCACAAATCCACTTCTGTTTTCACACAGTATTGTATTTGTGTGTTATTGTTGTTGTTGTTGTTGTTGCCAGTCCCCCGCTAAGATCTTTTTTCAGGATCAAGTTGAAACACTGACTGGACTCATTTCTGCCACATATCCCTTGGTGAGGTTTAAAGCGCTGTAGGCTCAATTCACCAGCTATGACAGAACACAGAGAAGAAGCACTGTGGGTCTACTCTCACTTGTGGCTTGGTGCCTCCCGTTTGAGAGACAACAAACGGAGACAGATAGGAAAAAAGCTGTATTCTGAGCTGCAGCACAAACTGTCAACCTTAATAGAAATGCATATCATATGTGCGTTCATTCATTTTTTGTTGTTGCTTTGTTTGTTTTCAGTTCAGGATTGTTCCTGAAAACAGATTTCACAATTCTGTGTGATTTTCTTCGATAACCTCCTCACTGAATTCCTGCACTTCCCAGAGCAGTTTTCTCCTGTGATTAATGGGCAGAGCAAAGGAACAGTGTCACTGTCCTCTCACCACCCTATGGAAATAATGCATTTCCTGTGGTTATATAAAACAAGACAAAAGTAAAACATTTTTTTCCCCCTTCAAGAGTAGGTGAACAACTTGAATATTACACTTTTGCCAGGGGGAGTTGTCCATCATGTTAGTGACTTGTGGCCAGGTCAATATGTACCCAACAATCTGTCGTTCATGAACCTCCAGCACACGGAAAGCTCTGTGCACGGTTCACACCCTTGACCTTTTCAACTTTTTCAGGTTGACCTTGTTAGAAGAAAATATTGCCAGGGGGTTAAATTCCCTTCCCCCAAAAGGAAAAAAAAGGTCACAAGCACCCAGCACTTTCTTTTCTTTTCTGATACATAATGTTTAAACCTAGCTCAAAGCTCCATTGTGATACCATAAATAAAATTACCCTTTACTATTATCTTTGGGAAATAAATGTTGGGTCTGTGAAATGTAGCTGCAACTTGGGGCTTAAAATCAGCTTCCAGATGAATTAATGCTAATTTGCTGAATTGAGAGCTAAAGAAGGAACTGAGAATGCAATTAAAGGGTAATGTGCAGCTGATGCAACCTTCCTCACGGATCCCAGAAACACCCATTCCACAGCATTCCATTCATGCCTGCTCCACAACGGCCAGTCCAACAGCATGGTCTTTGCTGCCAGCCACTTCCAGCAGATACACTGAGAAATGTTTTTATGTCAGAATCCCATGAAAGTAGATACATCTGTGTCTCCCAAAGAATTCTTAATGTTCATTTCACTAAATTGTCTGTTGACAGCTGAGTCACTGATAAGAAAACAATGGATGGTTTCATTGCATGTAATAATATATAAACATAAAGTAAAAAAGCTGTGGCTCTGTGTGGCTCAGTAGGTAGAGCATGGCGCTGACAACGCTTAGGTTGTGGGTTTGATTCCCATTGGGACCACATATAATGAAAAATGTATGCATTCACTACTGTAAGTCCCTTTGGATCAAAGCGTCTGCTAGATGGTATATACTACATACATATGCCATATGTGTTATGGTGGTGTTAAGCCATAGGCTGAAAACTGGGGGGTGCCATATATTCTTGTATATGCACTGGCATGGAGTGGTTAATTTTGAATAATTTTATTGGTATATTTTTTAAACAAATGTTTAATCAACTAAAATTTAAAAAAAAAATCATAATGTACACATCTGCCACACAAAGATGTGTTCTGGTCCCTATACAAGGCTTCAGATATTGCCTGGTCCTAGGTACTTCTTTTTGCATTTAGATCACAAGAGAAGACATTGGGAATAGACATAGGAAGCTAGTCCTCTCTAATCAATCAATCAATCAATCAAATAAGACAACAAAGGCAGTCTGAATAGAGACTAAACTAATGCACATAATGAAAAGATTAAAATAAATAAAAGCAGTAAAAGAGGCAGGAAAATCATTGTAAAAAGAAAAAGAAAATAAATAATTTTAAATAAAATAAATGATAATACAGTAAAGAGTGAAAGTAGAAGTAAAATCATTATTGTGGGAGAGCAACATTATATGTCCCCAAAACCAGATTTTTTACATGATGCTGATTTTTTTTACTGATAATCTCCTGCAATGTAATTTACAGCATTCTGTCGTGCTCCTGTTCTGACAGACGAACGGTGAAATCAATGAGATTCTGCATGAATCCTAGCTCAGATTCAGGAATGTAACTCTTGTTGCTTAGTGACTGAATAACTTTGCTTGCAGAAGAAGACACCTTATAGTCTGTTTAAGATTTCTATTTAAAATGGTCTTGTTGATATGAGTATCTTTGGATGGATCTGTTTTATAAAATCGATATGGAATGAGAAACCCTGTAGTCTGTTTTTTATTTATAATTAATGAACGAGTTATTTTGTTATTCGACATTATGGAGTATTTTGTGTTGATCAGTGGCAATAAATCCCAATTAAATCCATTTTGATTCCATGAAGTAAGAAAATCAAATGTGAAAAATGCCAAAGGGGTAGAATACCTTTTATACCCTCTGTATATCCAGTATCAAGTACTGTACATTCATACTTAATTCATACATATACCTTTTAAGCTTCACAATCAATTTGTTTTATAAAACAACCAAAGTGTCAGGCTAAATATCATTTCCCTTGTTTTACAATTATTTTTCTTACATGTCCCAATACATTACTATAATATACATTACTAAGGTTGTTGTGTTGTTTTTCACATTACACAGGACAAGCACTGGCATGCAAACAGCTCTGGAATAGTCTCCTCCATGTCAGCCATTTTAACCCTCAATTTTTGCCTCTTTCATACCTAGTTCATGTAAGTTGTTGCTGTGGTTGTTGTAAATGCTCAGCATTGCTTTTGTTTTGCAGAGTTTCTCACAGTCCAGCTAGTTCCAACTGCTGATGTGGAACTACAGAGATGTTGTTTGCCTAAAGTAAAGTTTAAAACTGCTGTGGCACCTTCATCTTTGGTGCCAGAAATTTCCCACTTATCCCTCAGGAGGAGCAATGCACATCCAGGCCCGATTCCAGAACAAAATCACTAAGGGCGCATCTGGAATGAGAGGGGGTGCTCTAGGAGCTAGCTGCAGCGCACACTGTGCTGGCTGGCACAGTCTGCCTCTGTGTCTTTGGCTGTGGTGGTGGCAGTGGCGGTGGTGCTGCTGGTGTTTGGCTTTTGCTGCAACCATTTGAGAATATCCATTATAATGTTGTAGCTAGCTCCGTTAGCTACGCATAGCTAACCATTTGCAAACTGGTCTCGCACACAAAAAGTTGACTATGGTAGGTCAAAATTCTCTGTAACACCAAACAAATGGCATGGGACAATGCATGAGGCAAGATCAAAGAATACTGCCTGCTGCGTGTGTTATGAGCTTGCAAGGATGTGCATGCATACGAGTAATGTACAGAACATTTGTGGTGCTTTTCAAACGTTTTATTACAATATTCAACTGAGGGTGAAAAATACTAATCTGCTGCACCCTTGTAGAAGCGGGCCTGTGCACATCCCTTAGAAATCCTCTATAAATTGTACTGTGTGAATGGACAGCTCTTGACAAATGTTAAATTCGGGATGTGGATATGGGAGAAATGTAAGCCATTGGAGAGCATAAGTGTTGTGTGTCAGTTATGAAATGTCTATCAATCAAATTCACACGCAACTTGAGTAATTCTTCACAAATTATATTATGACATTCCTTGGCATCCTAAAGGCACCCAGAGTTTGCCTGTGGGGATTTTTTTTTATTGCAAATACCAAAGCATTTACACATCTACCTGGTAAGGTCTGCTGAAAATGGCTAGGCTTCTTTACAGAAACCCAGAACTACAGAGTCAATTTCAAGCTCTGGTTTGGTACAATATACATGCATAATGATAACTGTATGTTGAACTTATTTATTTTTTTGACTGCCTGGGGAACAGACTTGAGAATTGTACTACACACTGTGCAGAAACATGAGATGTAATTAGTCTGCACGCTTCAGTGGCTTAATATACATTTGTTCAAAATGAGCATTTGTAATTGTAATGATACTGTAATCAATTAATTGTGATATAAAGGACATGGCACAAATCCTTGGGCATGAAAAAACTCAAAAGTCATAAGACAGGGCTGATTCATTGGTTTATGGCCATAAATACCCGTCAAATCAATTCAGGGGTGTTAACCAGCATAGATTTACATGAGCAAAAAATGAGCTCTAAACCAGGTGACAGTCGATAGGCCAGACCGATTTATGTGACCTGTGTTCAAAGGTTGCCACTGTGATAACCAGGAACTCTTAACTCAAGTCATTTAGCTCAGATAATATGGGCTAAGCTTATGTCAGCAGACTGAGGTGATCAATATTTAAAGATAACCTGGCACTTTGCCCTTTTAGCCCTGTACTGTTTTATTAAACTTAACACAAACTGTGATTTATATTCATATGTACGTTAGGGTATTTTTCTTTTGAGAGAAAAAAATGAATTAAAATTGGTTGTGTTTGACATGTATGAATGAATGTCAAGTGCTCTGACATATTAAATGAAATAAATAAAAATAAATGCATCAGGAATGGAGGTTCTTCAGCACTCTGAAATTGTCTTGTACTCTGAAAGTGATGTCAAAATACACCAATTTAGGGGGGCCTCTGACAGCATAGCGGTCTAAGGCACTCATTTACGAGTGTGAGCTGCCTATCATGGTCGCGGTTTGGAACCCGACTGTGCCAGACTGGCCCTGACGGCGAGCCCCAATTGGAGGAGGGGGGAGGGTGAGCCAACAAAAACTAGCTGAGAAGTGCGTAAGGGTGTCTCCAGAATGTGAGTGGGTGAATTCCGTCTCTAAGGAAGCAGAGTTTGTTGCCCTCAGAGAATTAGCTTGCTTCGTAGAGACGGACCGGGAGTTTGTGTGGGGAGGGCAAATAAAAATAAATAGAGGGTATAATTGGCCACTAAATTGGGCCAGGAAAAAAATATATACCAATTTTTGGAGCGTAGGCTAGGATTTGATCAAATAAAAGTGTTAAAATGAGCCGGTCATTAGTAGTGCTTTCATTCCATAATGTTGACTTGAGTAACGTTATTTACTCTCACTGCTGTTTATGAATTATGTGTACTCAAAATCTATTTTTCTGTGTCGAGTCTTAGCTAGTTTATTACTAACTAGCAAACAGCAAAACAAGCAGCAATCATCATGTCATCATTTACAATGTTCAGTTACAGATATTCCAAACACAACTGTGTGTCTGTCATTGGCATCAGTAAGAATAGAATGGACACACTGGTGTGAACTGCTTGTTATTTTTCTGTCACCATCTTTATACCAATCCCTGTTGATTTTCCCACATACTACAGCAATAGTACTAAGATATCCCTTTTCTCAATGGGCAGTTTGATTCATTTTTTTGATAATAAAGAGGTTGATGTTGATGTTGGCGTAATTGTGGATGCTAATTCCAGGTTCGTACCATGTTCAGTTGACCAGTTGTCCATAGCTCTTGAGATTTTTATCTCTAAGGTTCTACTGTACTATGTTTTTGTGAGTGACTCTATACTGTACATTTGTTAAGTGTATTGCTCAGTAAAGGTCTCCAATATCAGTGTTATTACATATCATATAGTAGTGCAATGTATAAATTATGCAAATCTGTATCTTTGAGATGTGTGTGCTAAGTGACCATTAAGTACCTGCACCTCTGCTATGTGACCATTGAGTAGCAGCACAGGCCTTACCCAACTGCTGTGTTTCCAAGGAGATGAGAGAGAGATAGAGAGGGAGATCTATTCCTGAATGGCAATTTAATTATTGTTTGTTTGTAAAGAACAAAGGTTGACAACAGTGCATTCCCTTCACTGTCAGGATATTGTAAACAAATGTCAGAGAGCAAAATGTAAGATATATGTCCAGCAAAAACTAAAGTTGGATAAAAACCCTGTGTAAGTCAACTTGACTGAAGGTTGTGTTGGCAAATTAAAAGATAAACAGTTTGTTGCTCTTCCAGAGAATCATTTGGACATTGGCTTGGCGCAGTGGATGGAGATGAATATAATGTAGAGGGGTACAAACTGATTAGGAAGGATAGAACAAATACAAGAGGTGGGGGTGTGGCACTTTATGTGAAAGAAAATCCCTGTGCAGGAAATTCCAGGAATTCACCCACTCATTCCTTATGAGAACATCTGGATTAGACTGCTGGGAGAATGTGAGAAGGAGTGAGAATATAGGAGTATGCTATAGGCCACCAACTTCCGACAGCAACGTAAATACTATGCTCTATGGAAACATAAAACAAGCTTCTCAAGGTAGGAGAGACATTAATAATGAGTGCCTTCAATTAGCCCCCTATTAATTGGGAAGTAGTGTCAGCATAGGGTAAATTAGAAGCAGATGTTTTAGATTTGGTTAATGACTTTTAATTGTGTAATATCCTGACAGAATTTTGATATTTTTTGTAAAGTTAAGACTTAATAAAGTTAAGTTTTAACTTCAGAGATAATTTAAGTAATATAGATCTGGTAAAACTTCTATATTGCAAAACTGTGAATGAAAAATGGAATACATTTAAAAGGGCTATTGATGGTACACAGTGCAATTCATCCCAAATTTAAGAAAAAATAAGATTTAAAAGTAGTCTCCACAGTGGATGGATAAATGTTTACAGGAGATTTTTAGACAAAGGAAAAGACTGTGCCGAGTGCATAAAAAAGACAATTAGGAGGGAAACAAAGTAGATAATTGTAATGTAGCTAAAAAAAGCTAAAAGCTAAAATATGGGCAGCTACAGGGCACTTTGAAATTCAATTCATTCATTTCCCAAGACGTAAAAAGTAATGCTAAGAAGTTTTTTCATTACTGTAGGAAACTTAAGGAAGTGGTTAAATGCATTATGAATAAGGAAGTAACTTGCTTTATAATAATAAGGATATTTCTGATACTCTAAACAGAGAAGATGCCTAAAAGTACACCCAGTGTACAGAATGTCATAGAGGACATTGAGATAAGGAATGGAGAAGTACTAGAAAAATTACAAAAACTTAAGACAAATAAGGCAGCAGGCCCCAATGGCATATATCAGAGTACCCAAGGAACTTGGGGAGATTATTTATAAACCACAGATATTTTTATGCAATCCCTAAACACTGGAGAAATTCCATATGACTAAAAGCAAGTTTTAGAAGGGGTACCATACTGACCCAGAGAACTGCAGGCCTGTCAGTTTAACTTGCATCTCATGTAAAATCCTGAAATGTATTATTAGGGGCAAGTAGGTATAATCCTTGAAAAACAATTGTATTTTAAGGGATAGTCAACATGGTTTTCTTAAGGGGAGATCACACCTAACAAGCCTCCTTGACTTTTTTGAGCAGGCTACAAAGTGCTTTGACTTGAACCAGGTTTGATATTATATATTTGGACTTTGAAAAAGCATTTGACAATGTACCACATGAGAGTCTCATTGTCTAATATTAAAGCAATGCTATCCAGTTGCCACCATGATTTTGACAGCAAAGCCAGATGTCCTGGAATCAGATCAGATACATGTAGGTCCAGACTTTGTGCAGGTCAGTATTTTACACCAGACTTAACCAGACTGAGGTGGATCAGACCGGTACATAGTGTGAAAGAACCTTCTGTGTGTCTCTCCAGAGAACATTGGTGCTGACTGAAGTGTGCTGAGGGTCAAAGCCTCCCCTTCAAGCTTCCTTTCTGCCTTTACAGACACACACCGGACCACAATCCCTATCCAAAGCACTCTCTGCTTCCCTAGGCTCTTCCCCAATTCAAGACATGATACGTTGGACCTACATCTAAATACACTGCTTTCTCTTTCAATCTAATGAAGTGCTTGCACCCTGTGCAAGATTGACTTTCTTCTCTATCATATAATGTAATTCTGCACACTTGCTGATGGAGAAGCATTACTTTAATGTGCTAATATTTTCTTGTTGACTTATATTTATTGTCACCACTTTTCCCCTGGTGGAAGAATTCTGAGCAAAACCAAGCCAAGTTGGCCTGGATAGTATTCTATCCTGGATGACCCAGGTTAAGTTATTTTACTTTGCAATTGAGTGTACCGGTGCTTCATTTGATTGTTCTTTCTGTAAATATAAAGCTATAGCTATTAGTTGTCTGTTTTTCAAGAGAGGAGAATAATTTATATGTGAGCCAAAAAACATGTTACAGGTAGATTTTTTTATACATTGCATTCATTCCACAGCTCAACTGGAAGTGACACAACGTTGACAGAAACATTCTGTTCAATTCCCTCCTTCCTGACAGCTTTGAAATTGAGACCAATGCAGCATTACTATACAGTTTGCCAACCCTGCCTCTGGCCCAACTGGTGGTGGAGTCAAGTAGACATGATTCACTTTCATTTGGCTTGACGAAAAGGATAATGAAAAACCAAAGTGAACTTGAACTTTTCAAGTCAGCTTGGTCCCAGCTCCACAGTGGCAATGGTGTGTATTCATGATGGGACATAAGCTGGCAGAACAACCCTTGTATCAGCTGTTTTGTATGTTAGTAAAAAAAAAAAAATTCTCTTTAAAACAAAAAACAACAAAAAAACAATTTAAAAAACATGCACCAAAAGGCATGCATGTAGGTAGCCTGACCATGTGTTCCATACTTTCTCTGTTACATAGTAAAAAGCCATTTACGTTGAAACATGGGTAGCTTTTAACTGTTAACCTTTGCCCTCTGCCTGGTGCAGTGACCCTCGCTGAAGGTCACTGATAATATTTTCCGGTCCTTTGGCAAACACGCTCTACCGAGAGGGTCAATCATTTGCCAGATAGATTAGCACAAGCTATAACTCAGCAGCAAACCTTTTTTTTCTCCATAAGAGCATACTTGCTCGGATACTGGAGAGGCTCTTAGCAGGCTTCCTCTTCTGATAACTTTATTCTTCACGCTCTCCCTGTTAAACACCTGCTGCCGGCCATTTGTTCCACTTGCAAAGAAGGGGTCCTGAATAAAAGAGTGATGTGGGTGTGTGGGGTGGGGGGTTCAAGGGCTTGTGCTTGAACAAACTATATAAACATATTATTTGATTGTGTGTGTGTGTGTGTGTGTGTGCATGTGCGTGTCTTGTTAACAAATGCAAGTGACACAAGTGGTCACATTATCTGGAATGATGAATAAAATAAAACCCCACAAAAACACTGCCAAGAATAGGGGAAATAAAATGTAGGCATCTCAGATTTTGAATGGACAGACTGATTTCCACAGGGGTACCGTGGGTTTATATGATCATAATGATTAAGATTGACAATGACTCTCGTGGTGCAGTATGCTGACCTGCACTTTTATGCATTAAGTTTTAAAAATAACACTGTGAGAGTGAGAGGGACAAAGCGTTGCACTCCAGGGTCAGAATGGCAGTGTTGCATCAGCCTAAACATTCACCAGAACTCACATTACTTCCTTTGTAGCCCTATCACAAAGCCAGCTGCGTTCCTGGAACAAAAAGCCCAGCAGAACAGGGAAGTCAGAGGAACAAGGGCGAACCTCAAATTAATGTAAGCATCAACTAAAATGCGTAGGGTCAGGGGAACATTTAAAAAGCCATTGACATACCATCTGAGGCAATTTTCAGTCTAAGTGGCTCTGGCATGCCAGGTGCAGTGAGCCATGCCAACCTCTCGCCAGCCAGAGGGAACAGCGTTAGACGTCTCGACACACAGCACAGGCCCTGCCACAGCAAGGGCAGGATGCAAGAGCGCACAGAGAAACATTACCTGTCAGAGTGATGAAAAAAGGCAAGTGTTAAAATTTATGCAAAAGTGTGCAGTTAAATTCTATTTCCTGTACTCACCAAATCACTCAATCCGGGGCACAAGGTGTGCAGGGCTGTGCTTTTGTTACATCATGACATTTTAGTTTTCTATTTTAAAAAAGGTTGCACTGATATGTATTTATGGTTTATTCATGATTGATTTTAATTAGAGCTACAGAGGACAATCAAAATGGTTGGTGCAGTTCAAGGGCTGAACACTGTGTCACCATAAAATCATGTTTTAAACCCTTCTGAGAGTACCAATGAGCCAAAGAAAAACAAGCTTTGCAATTACAGAAATTATTTTGTTTTTAAAGTAAACAGGAAGCCCAAATGATTAGTTACTTGGAATGGGGGTATGGAGGAAACATTCAAATAAAGAACAAACAACATAAGAGAGCAAAACTGCTACAACATGGTGACCTTTCTTTGGTTTATTACTTATGTTTGAGAGCCATGAAAACCTACAACATGCATAGGTCATCGTTTGAAAAAATCTTAATAGGCCACAACACAGACCCAATATACAAACAATTGACCATGGAGAGCCCATATCTTGGTTAATAATTAAAGTGGAATTTTCCAGCCACCCAAAACGTTTATCACTCATACACGGCCCCGTCGTCACTGCCCCAGCTCCTGGCTTTAGAGAATAAAGACGTTGGTTTCCAAGGTGATATTTCTTTCTAGAAGTTTACATTACATACCTGTGGAGTCAAAGGTCCACTTTGAGTGGAGTACAAAAGTGCTTTGAGCATGGACTACAATGCACTTCATTTGCAAAGGAGCTTTTTGCAGGGTTCATCATTGACTAGGTTTGCACCGTTTTTTCAAATAAACTTCTTGTGATATTGTTACCTGCAGATCAAGAATGGAAGCACACTGTTCATTGAATGTTGAGCTGTTTACAGTGTGCATTAAAACTGCACAATGGCCCAGAGGCAGGAAAGGCACCAGACATGTTCCAGATTTCAGTTTTATTAATTATGGTCCTGTCCCCTTGCTTATGTACTAACTTTCACCTGATGCGATAACTAATGAGAGTGAAACAAGTTGCTTCAAGAAGACATCTCCATGACACTGTTGTTCCGAAACCAGCGTCTTTGGAATGCGCATATGTATTTTCTGTACTACAGCCAAACAGCTCGTGTCGAATCCCACACTTCTTTTGTAGCACCAATTTACAGAGAGCCTCAAAACAAGCCTGTCTCACAGATGAAAACCCACGCTGATTTTTGGTATTGTACATGAGAATTTACGAGGACCATTTTCCCAAGAAGGACGGAATAGAGACACAGCCTGCATCTTTTTATGTATCCTCGCTGGATGATACTTCATGTTATATTGCATCTTAAATCTTAAATGTCTACGGAACTTAGCCTGTGGTGTCTCCTGCACACTGCAGTGATTCCACGGTAGAGATGACAGGCTGATGGTTTTCGAGGCGCAACTCGGGCAGACAGAGTATTGCACGTGTCCTGCGTCCAGGAGACCAGTTGACAGATGGTGTGAATGCCTCACACCACGCCAACAGAGAGAGGGGACAAGACCAGGGATAATCTGACTCCAGATACAGCACGGACCAGCAATCTAAGAGAACACTGGTCACGGTGTCACACATTTGTGTGCGTGTGTGTGTATGTGCGCGCATGCCCAGGTATTTATGAATGTGTATGTAGGTTTGATTGAGTACATGGAATACAGCAAATTAAATGTAGGTTATGCTCATGAGACAAATACCACAGTTTCAGCTATTCTAAATAGGGAACATATTGTTTCACTTTTATTTCAATGGTATTTCATTTGCAATATGCGACAATTAACCACAAGAATTCATGGGTTCAAAGGAAAATCTGCATACAGCATTTCATTTCAATTGTGTCAATGGCCACTATCAAAAGACTAATGGTTTCAAACCAAAACTAATGGTTTCAAACCAGTAGTAGTAGGAAAGGTTTTTCAAACTGACCCAAACTGACTTTTAGATAAATATAAGGGAAAAGATAAAATAAAACATACTGCAATTTACTGAGATACTGTTACGATACTGTCTGATTACCATACCAGGAAAGCACTGTTTTATAATAGGCAGATCCATTTTTCATTATTTGTGTACAGTATGGGTAGTGCAGTGGATAGCGCTGTCGCCTCACAGCAAGAAGGTCTCGGGTTCGAATCCAGGCCTGGGGCCTTTCTGTGCGGAGTTTGCATGTTCTCCCCGTGTCCGCGTGGGTTTCCTCCGGGTACTCCGGTTTCTTCCCACAGTCCAAAGACATGCACATTAGGCTAATTGGAGAGTCTAAATTGCCCGTAGGTATGAGTGTGTGAGTGAATGGTGTGTGTGCCCTGCGATGGATTGGCGACCTGTCCAGGGTGTATTCCTGCCTCTCGCCCGGAACGCATGCTGGGATAGGCTCCAGCTCCCCCGCGACCCTGACCAGGAATAAGCGGCTTAGATAATGGATGGATGGATGGATGTGTACAGTATGTAAGTAAACAGATTTGTTAGCTCTACTCCTTGCATTTCAGCTCCTAAGCTGCACAGGGCACAAATAGAGAGAAGGAGCTACTACCTGCAATGCTACACTACAGTGTATAAGCATGGAGACAGCCTTCATTGTGGCTAATTCCACATAAAATCAATTTCACAGAACATCCCAGCAACATCATCACATCAATCAAAACGTTGCATTTGTTAACTACATATCTGTATATTTTAAATTGTAGGCTTTCATTTGTAGTTATTTTAGATTTTCCATCATATTTTGTTTTGTGTGGTGCACAAACAATTAGATATGCAGCTGGAATTGAAACAACAGTGACTTTATATGAGGAACATGTCATAATAAAATAAAAAATTAAAATGAGCAGGCCTCATGCATCACTTCCCAAAACTGGGGTTCCTAATGAGAGAGTTTTGGCTGACGTTCTCATGCTTGCAAAAAACTTAAACAGTTTACTGAAAACATAAACACCTTCTTCTTGGGAAAATAACACCCATAAATACATCAACTCACTCAACTCTTTTATGAGAGGCGGTACAAAAAAAGCTGGTGCATACCTTAAATGTTGACAGATGCCAGACCAGCATCTCCACAGTACATACAAGGTTTTTGTGCATCAAATGGCAAAATAATACAATGAATGGTGGCCGCTTAGACGTAATTAACTTTACCCCTAAGAAGAGACAAAGATGCAAGAGTGAAGGTGGACTGGGGATAGGAAATCAACATTGAGCGTCACAAAAGTCTGATGTAACCACCAAGGAGAAGCAAAAAAGGAAGACCATGCAATACCTGGCGGTCCACACATAGAGAAGAGGATGATGAAGGTAAAGGAACAACAGGCCAAAGTTAGGAGAGAAAGTAAAGAATTCCTAGCAACATACTTTAGGACTTTCTTGCCAACATGAAAATGATCCAGTTCAATTGATCCAGTTCTCATTAACTTGATGTCAGTGACTGCTCTTTCCATATGTTGTGATCTTTGTGTTTTGACCTTTTATTGTCTGTAATAAAACAACGACGCCGTGTGCTAGGCAGCATATTGAAGGGACACGCCTATTTAATAATTTCATCTTAAGAATCGCTGGAGAGAGGAACTTGGTGGTGATCAACAGAAAGTCTGTCTGCTCCACTCCCACACAGCTAAATCTATAGAAGTTCCACATTCTGCACCGCACCGCCATCCACCTATCACAACGAGTGTTCTCACAGGCGACGGCTTTCTAATATATTAATATATCTCAAAACAAAGCATCTTGTATTATGTGCTATAAATGTAATAGTTTCCTCTATTTGTGTTCATTTCACTTCTGAAACATAAAAAATGTTCAATTCCATATCTTAAAAATATATTCCTAATCTGAGGTGCTCGAGTTTGGCTTGTAACAAAGTCACAAAACTCCTTCACTGTGTATTCCAAGTGGAGGGTCAAAGCACATGATCAGAGTGTTACCATGTGCCTCTTTTGAACTGTTCAAGCTATAACACCTGCGTAAGAGGTGAATCAACTTTGAAAGCACTGAATACACACACACATGCACGCACGCGCGGGCACGCAAGCACGCACGCACACACGCACACACAAAAGAGAGTTAACATTCCCCATGGGTGGAGTACTATGGTTACATATGTGACGGGCTCATAAATACGAACGAGCGCCAGATGACATCTCAAGTTGTCCCAAATTAAACACAAACAGGAAGAATGGAGAGAAGCCCGTTTCTGCCGTCAGCCCTTTTCGGTTCCCCTTTTCCACACGCTGCACCCTGCACAGGGACAGGCGCAGCGGTTGGTGCAGATCCTGAAAGCCCATATACACTGACTCATCCCACACTGACCCATTACTGGAAAACACACAACAACTCTTCCTTTCAGGAACTACAGTGCTGAAGATAGTGGAAGCGGTGAACAATTGGCTAACACAGGCACCACGGAAACAAGAGCAACAGTTCATTTTTTCCCAGGTTTGCTTCATTTTTAGGGTACATTTGGCAACTGGGCCCTGAGGGATATTTCACGGGAGGGAAAACCTTTGAAGAAAGAAGACATTTTGATTGCTTCATTGAATGCTTGTTCCTCCCAATGCATTGTGCTAATTCATGAAAGCACTCCCATCTGAACAATTAAAATCAACAGATTCCACACACACAGAAAAATATTAGTCAGGAATCCAAGCTTTGTTGACTAATTATTGTTGATACTGAGCACTGAGCACAAACAAGCTTGTATTTGAGTCTGAATGTTACAATAATGTTTATGTTGTACACATTTGCAAATGAGCAAGCTTCCCTGATTGTGTCTGAGGAAGAGACCAAGGAGGGTGGGCCAAGGACAAAATTGACTGTTCAAACAAGCTTAATTCATTATAAAATTAAGAAAACAGAAAGCAGTCTCTTAATTGCTTAGAATAAAATGTAATACAATATTAGGCAAAGAACTGAAAAAAGACTTTTAGTGCACAAAATAAATATACAAAACAAAGTAGGCAGTACCTCAACTGCAAGCAACACATCTCACTTTCCTTAGGCAGCAGAAAAGTGAGACGTGTTGTCTTTTGAACAGAGTTTTTTCTAACTGTGCCCCCAGTATTGTAATAGCTGTTTCCAACTACGTGGTGTTTCCAATCCAAAAAAAGTTATTAATATGTGCACATTTTATTCCATCCAGTCACAAATCAATCAAACCTAATTTCAAAACTATAGTTTTAAGTTGTTTAATATTTGTACATACAGTATCTAGAGTTTGAAATTAATATTCCGTTTCAAAAAACATTCTAAGACTAGGTTTATTTTAAGTTATTCTTGCACCACATTGGTGGATTTACAGCCAACTAAATAATTGGTAAAACCATTTTTTATTATATTATATTTATTTATATTAGATTAGATTACTTTCTTTACTAATGCGCTTTGGTATCATTACTTAATGCAATGAAATATCTGTTAAGTTGGGGAAATTTTGCCATGCTAGGAACATTTTAAAAGACAAATGACAATATCAGGTGTTCAGAGTTACTAAAGCAAATGGAATGTTGGATTTTTTCCAATTTTAAATCCTCTGTCAGCATTGAGAGTAGTCATTGCTGATGGTAGAACAGACTTTTCTAAAACCGGTTCATGAACTATCCTAGTATCTGCTTTAATTTCATTTGTATTATTCAGCAATATGGTACTCCAAATTTTGGGTTGACCAAAGGTCAGAACGTAAATGTCTTCTTCATTTTAAATAGTTGTAGATGTAATTCATTTCCCTTGGACAAACTGTTCACTCAAGTACCGATGTGGTAATTTAGGTAAATTGATAGTGTTGCAGAAACATGCTGGGAGACACTCATTGAACAAAAAAGAGGACAGAGTGATCTTCTGGATGGCCTGTCAGGCCTGATTGACAGGAAGCACGGGGAAATTTACGAGAAGGACAGCATGTGTCGGGCTGGGGTGCTGGGAAGTGACGCACTCGAAGGTGATGAAGACACTAACCACAAACCGAGAGAGGAGACCGCATCTGGGTCGCGATGATTATTTCAACGTTCACCGCTGGCTTCCTGTTGGTGGATTCCTCTATTGTCCAAGGAACAGTGGCAGTTGTAGCCATAATCTTACATAAATATAGATATATATCTCCACAGATCATAAAATACAGCTCAGTTATGTCAGCAAGTCCATTACGGAAATAATAAGAAAGGTAATAATAGAGGGGACCTCCTCTCCAGGCTGGTGATCATGTGACCATGTGGCATGTTCAATCAAACCCAATGGAAATGTCTGTTGACGTACCTTTGCAGAATATGAACTATAATTATGGCAGGATACCTAAATGTAATCCTTCTGATTATGAATTACAAATCTGCTGCGATAAATCAATCCAGCAGGGCATACAGTGTCTTGATTACATCATAAGTTAATTATAGCACAGCACTTATGTACACATGAGGTGCAAAGCCACAAATACTTGAGAACTGATCATATGCCAAGTGTTATGAACATCAATGCAATCCCCCCCCCCTCCTCCCCATGCCACTGAAATAATTAGTATTTTCAGGCCTTTGTACAAACAAGCAGTACGTGTCCTTCACGTTGAGGGGAATTCACATGAAACCCTCACATCAACTACATTGATAATTAGTGAAAGCCTGGTTGGCATTATCAACCTGGTTGACTAGTTCAGTGGTTCTCAACCCTCGTTGTTCCAACCATAATAGAAATTTCTGAAGTATAACAAGATCTTACTTGTTTAATTATACACTTTTAATGTCTAATGAGGGATGATTTAATGTTAACTCAACATGTCTGTAACAGATATTCATGTTACAAAGACTGCATATTCTGTATTCATTTAAGGACCTGTAATCAGTCAGATCAGCTCTCAGACAACGTAGGGTTTAATTTTCTGCAATGTGCTGTTTTTAAAAAGGTTAAATTTGTAATTGATTCAATGATAGACCTATAGGTGAAATCAGTGGAGCTCTAAATGCAGTGGGGACACAAGGTCGTTGAAACTAAATCATCTGTGGAACATGTAGAGTTCAAAGACAAAGTAAATGTAAGGCAGCCAAACCTGCATTGTGCTGAAACCAGCACACAATGATGCCACCTAAACACATTTTCAAGAACCTTAATTTATCAAGAGATTTGTTGTAACGAAAACCAGCATACACGGGGTAGAGAACCACTGTCCTAGTTCATGTTTCTACTCAACGAGGCTCTGCTCAGGTCAAGAAATGTGTGAGCGAGATTCATCGACACAAAAATAGAGATTTAAAATGCAATCTCCAAGCTTGGCTCCAACAACACCATTCATTAGCCTACTATGCCCCTCCATTGATGGTTTTAAGGCTTAATATACTTTGTGTCATGGTATGTATATCATTTAATAATGATATATTTTTACATAATATTGAAATAGATGCTTATACTTTATTATAATGGTATAACAACTGCATATTTGCCTTTTATGTATCATTATTTTATTTAAATGTGAATTACCAAACATGAAATGGCACAGTGGCATTATAAGTTAAACATTTTTTTTTTGCCTCTGATATTTTTGTGCCGATGTCTTTGTGTCACATCTCAATCTCTTTGTGCCATATTTCTTAAACTGTGAAATGCATCTCTGAACAATTCACATGAACTGAAAGGCCTGGTTGGTATTATACCCTCACCCCTCCCCCACAAAAAACGGTCAATTTCAGTATCCACTTCTCCCTCAGTTACTGAAGAGTAATAATAGTTGTAATTGCACAATAACTGTGTGTAGCACGTGTTGCACATTTCTAGTCCAGGAACTAGAGGTCCTCTATAATACAATGGATTCCTTTGCGATGAGACAATATTAGAATCTTCGGTGTCTCCTAAAACATCAAGGTAAAGCAGTGCTGTTGCCGAGGGTCTCTTTAGTCCTGTTTTTAACCATATCTGCTGACATGAACACCAGCTTGTGTTGAAAGGAACATTCTTCATAAAAAAGCAAAAGCTGCACACAGGATTCATTTCGTAACAGTCTGCATGAGTGCATGCTTATCGTACTATAATAGGATCAGCTCATGACAGCAGGCAAAGATCAAACATTGTGGTTCACTTTATAACATGCTGTGTTAAGGGTTTATTACATATTATAACACAATCACCAGCAGGTAAGCAGCAACAGTCCCTAGAGAAATGTGCATCCATAGCGTTTGGCTGAATATCGTATATCAGATGGTATGCATTGCAAACATTCCGGCACTATTAACCAATATTTGGTACTGCATTGGTTTCTTTCCTGACCCATTTCCTTTGTGGAGTTTGTGCATAATGCGCAAGCAAAAATCTAATGCTACACCACCAGTTAAAGTCAGGAAATTCATTATTCCATTCTTCAGTGCCAGATAGGATATCGTTGTTTACTAGTTGTTTACTTATTAACCTAGGAGAAAATTGTTGTTGGAGAAACGTATTTGCTGTTGGACTCTGGAATGGTATCAGAGTGAGAGTGTTGGCCCAACCCGTTCTCAAAATAATAGTGCACAATTCACACTAATTATACCAATTACAGAGAACAACGAAGATCATGAGAAAATAAAGCAAGCATGAACAAATAGATGAAATGGGCTCTGCCTACAATAATACCATTTACGGACTATTTCAGGTCACATTTGTGTGTGGGCTCCAGGGCAGCCTGCCTCCAAAAACAGGGATCCAGCATGCCATCTCCCTTTGTGGTCTTACATAAGATTGAAATAGGGATTTGAGGGAAATGTAAGGTTGCTGGTAATAACACCCTTATGTGATTGACATGAGCTGCCTATTACAATATTGCAACATGATATAAACACAACGCTGTCCGCCCACAAATAACCCTGCTGGAGCATTGCGCTGCAAGCTCAATCGACTTAATACATTCTTTGTCCCTAAATGTAGAGCAATGGCAAAACAAATTTTATATCATGCTCTAGAATAATGTTCTAAAATACATTCCAGTTCCAGACCCAGTTCTACCTTGGAAAGAAAGTTTTCAAGATGGTCATTGTGTCATCATTTGAAGAAAGGGTGTAACCGCAGAGGGGGACAGATATGACTGTTTTGATATAACTGCCCATCCCCTTGCCCCCCCGCCTGTGATATAAAGTCACAATTTATAAGACAAAATAAATGTAAATGTGGTTCATTGAGTTTCCTGAACACCTTGCACTGTTATTATTAATTAAGATGCTTTTTTTTCTTTAGTCTTTTTTCCTTGAAGACAAATAATCTAATTATGCATTGTAAATACAATGAAAACCATGAAATCGAAAACTTTTTGAAACTGCATTGAAATTGAAAACATTTTCAATGCTCTTTGGTTTGAGATTTATGGGTGCTCTCCAGAGTAATGTTGACTGGCAGTGGGAAATGACCACAGCATCAGGGATAGAATAGGATCAGAAACATATGCAGCTACCGCACCAGAATAATGTGCAATGTTCACATGGGTCCCCAAATCATCTTTCAGTGAGAAAGCGGTTCTCCCATTTCTGATTTATCTCTGTGCTCTCCTGATAAACAGGCCCTCACTGGAGCAGACAGTGTGCATTTGAGGGGGTTTATTTTGGCGATCAAATCGAAACTGCCAGTACCACCACTTCTGCTCTGTGGGCCGTGAAGGCGTTGATTTGTCAGGGCCGGGGAGCGACTATCTGTGAGCAGCAGGACATCCGGGCGACCACAGGGGCGGATGCGGTGGCCCTCCAGGTGCAGAGACGATTCCACTGCGCCTTAATCAGGGCCCCCCACCACCTCCACCCTGTTCCCACCGACAACCCCTGATCCAGGAGATAAGAGCCCCATCCGCTCTCTGCTCCTCTTTACCGTCAACAGGAGTGTCCGTTTCCCCTCGCATGGTTGGACATATCACCCATTTCGCAAATAACGTCCATCTTTAGTTCAGCTTTTTCTACATTTCTGTTTTTTTTAATGCCACTTAATTGGCTAATTGCACTTTATTGAAATATAATCCATTCTCTGGCTCCTTGACATTGTAAAGCACTGCAGAAACAGAAATGTGTTTTATGGCATACAGGGGAAGTGTCTTGTTCGGACATCTCTTGCATGGTTCTAAAACCAACATTTTAACACATCGGTCACCAAGGACAATGATCGAAGAGAAAGCTGAATCCATCAGAATGGACATAGCTATGAATTAAAACAGACCAGACAATGCAGGAGGCTGAATGCATTTTTTAAAGAATACAGTATTGTGACATTTTCTGGCAGCGCTGAACTGCTGCTGTTTCAGATGTAATCGGAGGCAACACTCCAATCTGTTATCTGCCCAAACAGACAATGAGCGCTGCGTGTCCCACTCTCCCACTGCACACACAAGCTTGCACTGCAACCTTCAGACCTCACTGACACAGAGCAGATGCTACTTTTTCCTTCCTTTGGATTTCATATATTGATATTACAGCACATTCATAATGTACGAATGTCATTTTCTTAATGGAATAAAATTGGGGGATAGTTCAGATCTGTTTTACTGTCTTGTCACACAGTAAATAAAAATGGCACTTGTAAGTTGGACAGGCGAACTGACAGCGTGACTATTCAGCAGAGAAATGAAGTGACGGAGACAAACCGCAGATGGGGTTATGACTTTGTAAGTTTGCACACAGCTTCAGTGACTTTTCTGCAGACTTGTTGTAGACGTTCAACTGTAGAGAGAACGGAACTTGGGAGTCAAAGTGTATCAAAGGTCACATTTGGACATTAAACAGCGATTGAAAAAAAAAAAAAAAAAGTTTATAGTTCTGAAGAATGAGGAGAGTCTGGACGCCAAGCTGGGGGGTTAGAAAGACTAAGTGCTGTGCTTAAAAGCACACGGCCTTGGTTACTGGAAATATAACCAAACAGAGGGGAGATGCACATATCCCTGCTGGAGTGGTCCTTCAGTGTGTAATCCTCGGGTCCCTGTCCCTAAGCCAAAGTCGGGGTATGAGGAATGCGGTTGGCTTGCCAGCTCCAGATACGCTCCATTAATACCGCGGCTGCACCGCTCTCCCCAGAGAGCTCTCCCTTTACAAAATCATCCTAACTGTTAAAGAATGGATTCAGTGCCTGTGATCATTTTTAGAACACAGCTGCTCATGCAAGACCCATGTGAAAATGTCTGAATCCTGCATCCTGCTTTATTTACAGCAGACTCAGATGCCGTGGAAGATCGAGCGAATAATTAGACAGGTATTTAATTCATGCATACTGTGGGGTACATCGCAACTCTTCCTTCAACTTCATTGGTCAGGATTACTTTCCATACAGAATATGTGTTTTTTTCTCCTGGAAATGTGTAATAACGGAATACAAAGACCAAGCAAACAATACCTGACTTAGCATGGATGTTTGGAGTTTGGTGACTCCAAAAGTGACTAAGCTTTCTGTTAAGGAAGGAACCAATTCAGACACGATGATGGAGTTGGACCATGTCTCCCTCTTCTGCAATAAAACCAATTTACATTGTTCTGAGCTTTGTCAACATCCCCCATTGTTATGAAATCCATGGTGTGTGGCATTAACAATGCACAATGCACAATGCACAACTGCACCACAATGAATGTACAACTTTGGTTTGCATATTGAGGCTTTCTAAAGCAGATTTTTATTGTCACATATGTGCATTGGTCAAGATTGGTGAAATTTCAAGTACCAGTGTGACTGGCAGGCAAAGTGAGAAGAGGTGGACAGATAGGAATGCTTTGAGCATTGAAAAAGAATACATTACATTACATTACATTACAGGCATTTAGCAGACGCTCTTATCCAGAGCGACTTACAGTTTACATTTCTTTACATACAATCCATTTATACAGCTGGATATTACTGAAGCAATTCAGGTTAAGTACCTTGCTCAAGGGTACAACGGCAGTGTCCCACCTGGGGATTGAACCTGCAACCTTAACGTTACAAGCCCAGCTCCCTAACCATTATACCACACTACCTGCCATACCATTGTTCATTCACAATAATGTTAAATATGACATGTATTTTGTTCAAACTGGACTTCTCTGTATTTTTATAGAACCTATTAGTAAGTTCTACCAAAAAGTATTATTCAATAATATAATCAAGAAAAAATAATATTCATTCAACATAAACCGAAATAGATTAATCTCTTTTCAAGCACCACCAATGTGTGACGCACGAGAGCCATTTCTCCAGAACGCACATCACACATCGGCTGACGTGGTGAGGGAGGGACTCTTCATCAAGCTGATGCAGATGCAATCCGTAAGCATTTCAAGCCCTAAAGCAACACAAAGAAACAACTACAAAACTGAAAAGCCTGTTACATTATTAGAAATGAGTCAACTTTTACACTGTTTTTGTGAAAATGATAAAATGAATGAATATATTAAAACATACTTACATTTGGTCATCACAGAAATGCTCAGGGTACCATTTTGTTCATGGTTATCAGTGTTTGTGTGATTTTTCACATTTTTATAACAAGTTTTGGTTGAGTTTAATTTAATTTTATAGCACACTCCTGATATACTCATCAGTGACCAATCAACTTCCATTTGTGAAAACCTGGTAGTGCATAAACTTGATATTTACATTTAACATCCGATTTGCAAAACTAATAAGCATAAACCATAAGCATATAATTAAAAGCTAGACATATTCACAAAAGATGTTGATTCTTCAGAATGGCCCCCAGTGTTTTCCATTCATGTGAAGCAGTATGAATAATTTTTACAAATTTGCTGATAATATCAAAATGCAACACCCGTTCTTGACTTTTTCAGTGTATAAAAGCCCCAGGGGTCCAATTCGCCCCCAGCTACAATCCCAAGTGGAGGAAATGGAGAGGTATGCTCAACATGTTGCCAAGTAAATTAGACAAAACAGGACCACTCCAAGTGACTCTTTAACAGCCCAGAGGATAGCAAATGCATGCTTGTTTACACTAGGACATGCGGCTGGACCTCAGAAGTCAATGGCTCCTCTGGGAATTCCTAGCCCTTGTTTTTATTTGTGAAAAGCTACATGTGGAGCAATTTATTATGGCACGACTGCTGTCCAGGACCACTGAACGCCCTGGGGTCCCCCTCCGAGGCCCACACAAGCTCTGGTGGTCACGCTTACTGAGAAGATGGGAGCTGGGACCTGTAGGACGTTTCTGATAGGGCACACAGGAGCTGGTCACTGGGACCAACGATCAATCATGAGCAATCAGGAACTGCAAGCTTGTTTGTGTTGGTCTGGGGAGAGGGTTAAAAGTCGCACTGCATCTTGCCAAGATCCCCTTCATTGAGCACGAGTTAAAAAAAAAGAACCTGGTCTGTTTCACATTGAGACCAAATCATTTCACGCTTCCTCTTCAATTAAATTCTTCCAATAACGACCCGCAGCTATGAAAAAAAAGAGAAAAAAAGAAAAAGAAAAAAAAAAAAAGGCCTTCCTTGGAATGCTGGACCTTTTACAAGACAGGACAACAAAATTGAAGAGTGGGACAGTTAGTTAACCTCAGTAATGGAAGGACATGACTCTCTGAACGTTTTACCCCTACCGTGGGGCCCTAGGAGGCCCTGGGACACGAGACGCGAGACAGCGCTCGGAGCCAGATCACCAGCACACACTGTGGGAAAGGAATACGGAGGACAGCTGGAAAACAACACTCACAGGGTGCAGAAGGCTCGAAGGGTTTGTTTATCACAAATCATGGATATTTAGAACACTTCAAAATAAACTTGCTATAACTTAAAAACCAACATTTTCTGGAATCTGCAACAAGAACACAATCCCAATTGTTTATGGACAGCACAAACACAGAAAGCAGTTAACAAATGGTAGCATTATTGCAAGTGTTGCTGACAAATGCTTATTTTGATTACTCATCATGGAGAAATAAAGCATTTTTAATTTGACAGCACCCATGGTGAGGACTGTATCCAGAAATAATGTGTTCTAATCTCCAGTTTTTGGACATAATGCAGGACATCACATTGAACCAAGGCAATGAAGAGAGGGAAGAGAAACTGAATGAACCCATCATTAAAATGCTGGCCTATATGACAAGTAACCTTCTCCCTGGTCTTCAACAATCTCTCTTGCATTTGCACAGTGCATGTTGGCTGCATCATCTCGCAGCATGTATCTGTTACCATTGAGTCTACATTAAAGATACAAGATATACATACTTACATATTATGTTGTACGCCACATAATAAGAGTCTATGTCTATGAAAAGTGGAATTGAAAAAAGTACTGACCGTACATTTTCAATAACTGATCTTTTCTTGGAAAGGGGAAGACTTGAAGAATGATACAGTTATTCAAGTGCAAATTATTTGTGCCAGTGTTTGTTTTTAAAATAAAAAAACCTTATCTTACGGACTGTGGCTTGAGTCGCATCTTTAAATTGAATAGATGTTTCGTCATGAATTTGCATAATGGAAAAGAAGGTAAATGACAAATTAGAGCTTTTGCTCAATGAACACGTATATTTAACTGCTTTTTTTAACCCTACAACTCAAATATCTATTTATTTTTTAAAGGGCTCCTCATGGCTCAGTCAGTGAAGGCACTTGCCCTGTGTGCAGGGTGGGCCCTATAGTCACAGGCTCAAGACTTTTCTATGCCATTTGCCGGCTCTGACCTGGAGTCCACAGCAACTGGACATAATTGGCCTCATCCCACCAGGGGGAGGTTGGTGTTAAGCCAGCCAGGGTTCCTCCTGAATTAGATCCTCCCCATCACATGGCAGTAGACCACAGCCTGCTGTATGTCATATAGTCACTGGCTAGAAGGAGAGTACATTGTAGGAGTGTGCATGCTTCAACTGCATTGTTTCTTAGGGGGTGTGGATGCAATAGTGACTCGAAAGGCACAATTTGTGATCCCAAATTTGGGAGAATAAAATATATATATTTTTAAATGGGATGTTAGTTTTCCCTTTTCTTCTGACCACCCCTTACCATGGGAACCTATACCAATTAAGATTTTCAGCAGTTTCAATGAAGCATTGAAATTTCCTGATCAAGTTAGATGGATGTATAAATACCACATTTTTCATAGTTTTATAGGTAACATGTCTTTTGGGAAGTGGAAAGAAAGCAAACACACACCCCTCTGAGAATGGGATAGTAAAACTGCATTGTTTCCCAGTGTGGAGGAATGCTTGTTTTGGTTTGTCAGCTGGGTTTGAGGTGTCAGCTGGTCCTACCCATTGCTTAGTGTCAGCTTGAAATATTGTGCCGTAATGTGAGAGAACGCAGTGTATCTCCATTCCCTCTTTTTAGTTACACACCAGTCATTACAGAAGTCACATATTATATGACAAGAGATGAAAGGCATAACTTTAGGTCCTGCGGTGTACAAAGGCAAACTTGACAGGTACGGTAGCACTGCACAGAAAATGGTGAAGTTGAGCTAATCAGTGACCATTGAGTCCAGCAAGGTAAACTAAGCAGCAAACCCACTGGTTTTCAAATGAACTCAAACAAGTCAATCAAGGAAGGTTTTCAATGTCAGATAATGAATAGTAGAAGTTACATTGTGAGGTGGGTCTTCTCCATGTTGTCCTCCAATACAATAGGCTATGCCTTGTGAAGGACAGCAAACTCGGCCCTGTCGAGGACACCTGGAAGAAGTCTTTTTTTTTTTAAAACATACTAGGAGTACACTTGTTGACTTAAAGCAGCACTCCTGTCCCTTAGAAAGAGGGTGAGTTAAAATCTCACAAGAATATCAGGAGTTGCAACTACTGTGAAAAAAGATACAGAAATCCTGCCTCAGTGCATCAAACATGTTATATCTTTTATATTGGAAATTATTTCAAAGTAACAGCATGCAGTTACAAGCTAATGAGTTTATGTTTATAAGCATATAGCACTTATTCCGTAATCCACCACCAAATTATATGTCACTCAATAGATAAACATATCATGGGTTGAGTAATTCCAAGTGGAATTCAGGCACCCGAAAAAGGAAAGTCACTTTAACTTTTCCAATCTCCTTCAGGTGTCTGCTTGCCAAATTGCCAAATACATGCATGTACATATAAAAAATATATATTTGAATGGTGAAAATGGAAAACAGAAATGGCAATCGTAGACCTGATAAACTTTTAACAAACGCTTCTAATGATTGATTGCCTCCATTAAGGTGACTTGCTGTACTACAATTGTGAAGCACTTTGAGCTGCATATCATGTATGAAAGGTGCTATACAAATAAAGTTTATTATTATTATTATTATTATTACTACTGCTGGGTTTTCAGCATGCATGCACTGTGGTTTCGGCAGACTTATGCTTCAAAGAAGAGTGGCTTTGAAAAGTGAGGGATAAGAAAAAAAGTACTTTTCTTGCATGGAAATGAATATTTAGAAAATTATGTGAAAATATATATGAAAAATGTAACATGTTCTTCCTCTGTAAGAATACCCACTGGATTGATGTTCATAACATCACACGTGGCATCCAATGATGCTTCAACCTTTTAGCCGATCAGGAAACAGTAACATCGGGAGGTTAACAAAACAGAACTTCATACCATGTCATGTTAAACAGCCATTCAGGAATTTAGGCCCTTAAGCCCATTAAGTTTCACCTATTTAGTTTCACAAATCTTTCTTTTCACAGACGTCAAGGTTATAGTCCAAAGAACAAGGGCAAAGGTATCACAAACAGGTGTTCCTCACTTTCACTCTTATGGCACTGCAAAGCTACACCTTAGTATTATCACCAGACCTCCCAAGTCTTAGTATCACAACTAAACAAAGGGAGGTATGCAATATCATCACCATTAAATGCACACTCACGACCAAAGGGTCAGTCACACTGTAGAGGCAGTGTTTGGACTGAGCCTCGCCTTAAGTTCACAGGTTAACTTTCTTTTGAAAGCTAGCAGGGCAGCCTTGGGTTAAACAAAAATAAAGAAAAGGCCTGCGACCTTTTCGTGACCTTTCCCCTCCCACCGTCATCATACATCACAAAATACCACTCTTTGAGATGTGGACAGAGAAACCTGTGTGTGTGTCTGTGAACTTGTGCGTGTGTGTGTGAGCGTGTGTGTGATTGGGTGTGTGTGTGTGCGTGTGTATGAGCGTGAACGTGAGCGTGTGTGGGTGTGTGTGTGTGTTGTGTTTGTCTTTGGATGTACATTCTCATACTTGATTGGGGCCTTTTCTTTAGTCTTTTTATACCTCCTCCCTTCTTTTTCATATGCCTCTTTCCCTCTCTTCTAAGAAAATGTCTGTCTGTGGTCCTCACTCAGGGACACATTGCTATTTTTCCCCAAATCTAATTACTGACATCCTTCTTGATATACATAATGCATTCTATATTGGTTATTAATCCATATGCTTTCAGTAGGGTGACCAAATTTTCAGAACCTATAACCAGGACAGAAAATTAAAAAACCCTAGTATTGTTCCTCAATAGGTCACTTTTTTGACAGGCAGTATGAAGCTCTACATTAAATCAGCATTTTCGCTTCAGAATTTTAACGAGATAAGACGTTGTCTGACAGTGATGGATATTCTTTTTTTTTTTCTGATGGTCCTCGGTTAGTGTACATGCTCAAGGTGCACTGTGCTCCAATTAACTGGCTCAGGGTCTGTTTCATTGTGTTTTTTTAATTGGGTAAAAATTATAAACAGGGCAATAGGCCTGATCTTGGACCAGTTGTTGAGGGCAGAATGTAATCACAGCTGAGCAGGAAACCGGGACATTTTGGCATTTTTCAGTATTTTGTCAGGACACCGGGACACGCTGCTCAAAACCAGGACAGTCCCAGCCAAACCCGGACATCTGGTCACCGTAGGTACATCCAGGTAAAGCTGTATGTACCAAAACAATGTCACAGGACCCAACTGTGGCTAAATACAACACCCCCACCCCATACCCTTAGCAATACATTGTAACAAAAGATTGGTATGTATATTTCCCATATATGAAACTATGATATGATATATCATTCATATATAATACTTTATGAATAGATTTTAAAATAGAAATGTTGTTTAAAATCAGTTAACATATCATAATTCCAGGTTCATGGATGTGAATCACATCACTAAAACATAGTGTTTTTAACCTCTGCTATGCAACCTCTGTATTAAACATGGGGAGTGTTGCAAAATGTCCATCAACAGCAAAGAGACATACTGCAGCACATGTTTTTTTGAACTGATTGAAGGAAACCCTTTATTTAACTTTTTTAATTTCTAAGCCAAACAGTGGTTCTGTGTACTATTCATGCTGTCAATTGCAGGTGATTAAATTCTACTACTACTGCTGAAGATCACAGTAAATATTGGATGTATCCCTATTCATTTGGATGAGCTTCCTACCACCATCTCTTAGTTCTGTGGTACAGAATTTCAGCTTTCTTTGATGTTCCTTTAAGGTTTACTGCCCATTGTACCTACATAGTTGGTTGTTGCAAGCAAGTCCTTTTTATCCTACCCCTCAAAATTGCCCGAGAGAACACCTGCAACATCGGCTGTAATGCAACAATATAAGTTGCAAGATACTAAAGTCTCATCGCTTTTGGTTACCATGAAGAGTAAGGCAGCAATAAGCTGACACTGTTTCAGGAATCATTCAAACTCTGCTTTTGAGTGGTATCGTTAAATACTATTGTTCCGCTGAGATGTTACCGGAAATTCTGAATATATACTAAGAAGGCTGGTTGGAGACTAGATACCATGGCATTATTTCATATCCTGTGGTCTGAAGCACACCAAGACAGTTACAAAATTCAAATGCCCTGATAGTTCATGTGGTGAAGGGGGCTCGTACTCTTTGGCATCCCGCTGCTTTTCAGTGGCTGCAGCAGCAGAGATAAGGACCCTGATCAGCTCCGATACCATCCACTGATTGTGAATGCAAACTTGAATTTCTGTCCAGCTGACCTCTGATAAGTACCTCCGTTCTTTCAGCACTCCACCAAGCCATTAATTAGGAGGACACCTTGATCTGAGACTTCACACACACACGCACGCACGCACGCACGCACGCACGCACGCACGCACGCACGCACGCACACACACACACACACACACACACACACACACACACACACCTCACTGGTGTTCCCCAGTAGCGCACCCAGTGGAGGCAGTTGTGTGGGGTGCAGTGGTACATCCTACATCCTGGTTTGACTACAAACTGTACAAAGTACCAGCTGTGTCAGGGAATACCACAGAGTGATGCACAATTGGCCACAGTGTCACCCAGGTGAGGGTACATTCATCAGTCGGGTGCCTGGGATCTGCCTGTGCTACAGTTTTCCTGTGATCTGTCAGTGTATCTATGGCTACATTTGGGCCTACATGCCTGTGATCAGCGTGTGCCTTCAGGACAGCAGCCATGGCAATTCTGCTGGAGCATTACAGAGTGTAAAAGAAGAAGTTGGCAGCTACCGGAAAGTGCCAGTGTGTGGCCCTCCTACAATTGTGCAGAAGTGTGGTCCTCCTGAAATTGTGCAGAGTGGTGTAGTGTTGGGCCCACAGCTGCAACTGGGCATTCCCAATTTGAGATTAAAAGTTTGGAGACAAAGATTAGTGTTACAACTCTTAAAATAAAGAAATTAGCACCTCACTCTAGCCAACAGAGATGAAACATATACAATAAGACAACAACAAAAAACCTGCATTGCATCAGTCTAAGTTATACCCACAAGTATATGCATCTAAATCTTTTACCAATTTGATCACTAGTTGAAATGTGCTGGCTTCCAGATCGATTTTAAGCAATGCAGTGCATTTATCACACGCAAAGTCATTAATCCTATAGCGGTATCAGGTGTAAGAAAGACAGTTAATAGTAAATGAATGGGACAACCCCCCCCATGGTAAACCAAAAGGAAGGCTTTTTTTTATTATAGTGAACGAATGAGTGCAAAGAAAATGGAAGTTTGAAGAGTGCGCAAGCTAAACAAAGGAGGAGTGGTCCATGTTACAGCTCCCATTATGGTGAATAAACGTGAGGGGTGGTGTGTGTGTGTGCGTGTGTGTGTGTGTGTGGGGCGGAGCAGCGCAGAGAGGAGAAGACAGGCTCTGGGGAGTAAACCGCTGTGAGGAAGGCCACCGGGGGCAGGGTTATGTAAGAGCACACGACGAGGAGCCTCGGCTCCAGCGGGGAGGTGGAAAAAAGAGGAAGCGCCGTCTGTTTATCTGACTCACTCTCTGGGCCCACGCTTCCTGTGGCCTGATCTGCAGGTTCTGCAGGGCAGAGCCACAGCCCTGCGGTCGCAGCGCACCTACCCACAAAACAAAACACGGCCGGCTGAGAGGGGAAACTCAAATGACCATTTATTATAAAACCGTGTCACAGGAGCCCCTTATCTGGTAACTTAATTAGAGTCACCGCAGGTTGAATAACAGGACTGTAACGTTGTCTCCACCTGACTATCTCGCTTCCCATCTGTCTCTCTCACACCTACGGAGGTGGGGCCCGGCAGCAGCTAACTGCAGAGGGAGGGACTTCTTTACACCTTAGTTTCAATTCAGAAGTTTGTCATCAATAATGTTCTGAGATTCCTATACATTGTTTATATTAATTGCATTAATTTCTATGAAATATACATATAAGGCATATAATGTATATCTATCACACTATGCATGTTTGCTGTAAGATAAATGAATAGATAGAGGGAAGAGGTGCTATTTTAAATAAAATATAAAATATAAATGTCACACAATTAAAATCTGATATCTCTAGCAGTGCACATCTCTGCTATAAATTCATCACCTGAGTTGAATGGCTATTGCCTTTCAATAGTACATTTAAATTGTACAGGAAAAACGTAAAACAATTTTGTAAGGCCCTTGCCAGTGTGCAATACTTGTCAGTTATTTGTAAGGAAAGCATGTTCCCTGTTGCGGCATTTTCAGACAGGAGACCAGGGGTAAATATGTGTCTTTCTACAGCAGAGGTAGTTGTGATTGTGTAAGGGTTCTTCTTTTTGGCCCATTGTGCACGTTTACTGAAAAATACAGTCCGCCGCAATGCAAAACAATTCTCAAACCATACTTTAACTGCCTCTCTCATCCTGCAAAGAATATATTTAATCCACATCAATGACAATAAATAAACTGGTTCAATAAAATATCATAAAACACAAATTAGAGAAACTAAGGCATCCTCTGAGACCTAAGTACTCAGGAATGACACAGTAATGCAAATAAAGTTCACATGCAGGTGCACGTGAAAAAGTTAAAAATGTGGTAAGTCTGTTGTTTTTTACAAACTATAACCTCCACACAGGAATGGACGACCGTAGGGTTGATTGCATAACAGACAGATTCAGCTCCGTAAAAACAATGGATTTTTTCCCTCTATGTCAGATTTAAAATAATGTATGTTCAATATTTGCAAGATTTGAAATCGTATAAATACTGCCAGCTGCTTTTGGAATAAAACCAAACAAAATTGAAACAATTTTTGTATTCGTTTGTTAAGGACATAGCCAAAAGAGCCAAAAGCATTGTTACAATGTTAAAAGCACCTGATGCATTGCATTAAGTGTTTATAGCCTAAAGCTAATTTATAATGGGAACAATATTAGTCCAAAGTGTGTTCTACTGTATAACAGCCAAGTGTCAGGTGACACCAATTTAAACGGATTGAGTTCATACGTGAAAGGGTCAAATCTGCACACCTCCTGTGTGATTTCATTGATCTTCATAATCTAGATTGTATTCAGTGCATCTCCTTTCAGTCCATCTGGATTATATTTGAAAAATATGATTTGTAAATGTCTGCAGGCTCTGTGCTGAATTTCTATGCCTAAATTACAAATTACCAGCTTGTAATCTTATTTGCCCAGGTTCTCTTATGGTGTCTTGCTCGAGGACTGAGAGGTTGGAACATGGCAGCAGTGTCCCCCCCACCCCCATATCCACACCATTCAAAGCCTGTTTACACCACACACACGCGCGCAACCCTACAATCATCTGATCTGACTGGCTTGAGTCAAAGCCCTCGGATTACATCTTGTAATTTGCATGTATTCTTGTTGCAAGTGACAGCTTGCTGTGGTACTTCATTTCGCTCTTTAGTTGTGGCTAGTTGTTGTACCACAGTAAATTTCCAAAAAAGACAATAATAAAAGCAATGTAGGAAGAGGTAATTGCCAACCTTAGCAAAAAAGCTTAAAGTCGCCCCAAATTAAATGACAGGTCTGTATATTTCATCCGCAGAAAATTAGCACAAGCATCACTAATATCTGAAAGCTCTGCCTTGGATGAATTGTTGATTCAAAGGAGTAAGATAATCCAGTGGCATCAAGAGCCAGTGATACAAATAAAATTGTATTTCAAACAATCTTTTTAATGTACCAGTAGAACATTTAAGGGAAACGCACAAAGAGTCCGTTTGTTTTGATGGCTTTGGAAACACTTTCACCATCTTATATGAAGTATCTTGTAATTGGGAAATTTTTCTCCACAATGGGGTACACTATCGAAGACACCACTACAAAGACCTTAAATATACTACTCAATGACTCCTTCGCAAGGATTAAAACATCCTAGAAAGTAGAAATATTTGGGTTTGGGGGGGCAATATACATTTTCCTGCCAGATCTGCCATTGAAATGAGGAACTGAGAAGTGTTAAATCAAGGGGGAGACTACACTCCTGGAAGCATTTCTCTCAGGGGCACACGGACCCAGGGAAACACAAGAAAGGAGAGGGAAACACATGGATATCTTCCTCAGGTCGATACACATCTTGGCTTTAAGTGGTTAATGCTTTACATTTTTAATGCAGGAATGCAACTTTTAACCTCAGATTTCATTGCAGCGAAAAATAAATAGAAAATGATAAGTTTTCTTTGGCCACTATAACCAGTGATATTAATATAATATAATAATAATATATGCCATTTAGCAGACGCTTTTATCCAAAGCGACGTACAGTAGTGATTGCATACATTTTTCAGTATATGTTGTCCCAATGGGAATTGAACCCACAACCTAAGTGTTGCCAACGCTATGCTCTACCTACTGAGCCATAATGTTAGCATAATGGTTAAGGAACTGGGCTTGTAACGCAAAGGTTGCAGGTTCGATCCCAGGTGGGGGCACTGCCATTGTACCCTTGAGCTAAATGTACTTAACCTGGATTGCTTCAGTAAAATATCCAGCTGTATAAATGGATTGTATGTAAAGAAATGTGAAACTGTGTAAGTCGCTCTGGATAAGAGTGTCTGCTAAATGCCTGTAATGTAATGTAATGAGCCACACAGAACCATGTACATCTTAAGTGTAAATAAATAAAAAATAAAAAATAAAAACCATTGTTTCACTGTTGCATTGCTATACACATGGTGAGAGACAATGTAATTATCTAAATATGTACAGATACCTTTTAAAGCCAAGCTCATGCAGTATATTAAACCACAAGCGGGGTATTATGTCATGTTGCACACTCCTTTGCGTGCAGTCAGCTTGTGCAGTCAGTTACTCTGAAGGAGAAAAACACACAAGAAAAAACAGTGTTCTGTGCTGATGCCTTAGACAAACTACCCTCCTCATCAGACCATGATGGGACTTGGGCAGGCCCTGCAGACAGATGTGGATGAGCAAGTCAGACCTGGCAAATGATGATAATACGTATTGTACATAGAGCGAACGAGAACAAGGGCGAATTCAGACAGGATTACCTTAGTTTAAATAGAGAGTGACTTTGCCAGAATCAGATGGCATATCAAACAACAACAGACCTCGATGAACTGAAATGCCAGTTTGGAGTGTTTGTGCTGGCATGATTAAAAAATAACAAGCAAGATTAAACTTAAAACTCCACGGCATCTTCAAGGTTATTGAGTCTCCCCATGCTGCCAGCCAAAGCACCACCTCAATTGGGACAAATCAATAGAAAACTGTAAATAAACAAGACATTTTTTAATCACGGCTTCAATACCCAACATGTTCGCTACTTAACCTGGTGAACAGAGCATACAAGTACATCAGATAATCTGATGACTGCAAACTTTAGAGAAAATGGATACTGGTTGCGCACTGGAAGATTTTATTTTGTGTGAAAAGGTGCCATCTGTATAGGGCTAAAAAAAATTGATGATTAGACAATACTATGGAATTCCACTTAGGACTAATTCCAAAGTCTAGACTTTTTATCCTTATCCCGTCAAGCAGAACGTCTGTTGTCAGATAGCAAGTTGGGAACGGAACAATGCCTTCTTGCCTGAGACTATGTAAAACAATGAATTCATTTTGCCACACCATTTTTAACACTCATGCATTGCATTTTATGGTCTGCCATCTCTCACTTCATTGACTACTGCAGACCACAGGTGGGTTAAACTGTGCTTACGCCTGTCTGGTTTCCACAAACAGTTGAAGAGGAATGTGTCTGAAGCAGCCGGTTACCAACAATTGAGTTTACCTGCCCACAATTAAAATGAATTCCTGCTAATGATGCCAGGTACTGCTGTAGAGTACTCTCTAATCACAGCTTGGCCTACCTGTGGCTTAGGCCAAGTATGATCTCAAAATTCAGCCGGTTTTATACTTGTCATTATTCTACCTCTCTCAGAATCAGGGGCAAAATATACATTTATCATTTGATCAAGACCATGACTCTCTGGTCTGTTCAATGTTCTCTGGTATGGTATGGTCCAGATTCAATCCTGACTGTGTCCATGCCAAATGAGGGTCACTGGGGACCTGTGCACCAACCTGCACCAGCTATAGCTAGAATGGAAAGTGGCACCTGGCTGCACGCGATTCTGGGGCTGCGCATGTCGGCGCGCTCCCTCCACAATCGACGGATGTCGCTGCTGCAATAACAGGCCTTCAGAAATAGTTTAGAAAAGAAACATGGGCCTTAAAAAATTATTTAAAAAATACAACGATTGTTGCAGCTGGATCAGGAAGCAGTGTGGTCATCTTAAAGCAAGGAACACAGCAGTTGCAGTGACTGGGCTGTGTGTGGGTTCTCTAACCAGAAGCACAGAGGTGGCTTGCTAAACCTCTTTGCATGCACCATTCGTCTCTCGATGCAATGTGGCGGGTCAGAGCCTCTTACTCACGTCTCTAAGCAGTTTCCTCTTTCTCAGAAAACAGTTAACATAGCATGCTGGCCTTTCTGAGGAATTTTTGCTCACCTAGTTCACAGTATTCTCTTTAAAGCTTCATGTGAACCTCATGACAAACAGGACAATCATGTGCTCAAAACGCCTCTGGTGGCAGTCTGTGTGAGACCCAAGCCTATACTGTAGTGTATCAAGTTCCGCAGAGTCATATAAACATGTAGAGCTGATTACACCTTTCCCAATACACAAGCTGAAGTATGTTTATTTAATTTTCACTCTAATCACCAGAGCTACAGTGGCAGCATTTACATGTGACAGAATTTAATGTAAATATTGATATCTGAACTGGATATCAGCAGTAGTCATTTGTGAATAATGACTAATGTGAATAATCTGGTCCTATGAACATAGCTATCTTCTTGGTTCACACAACATTTTACTTACACCTCCCCCAAACAATACAAAAAACAAAAAAAACGACCAAAGTAATATTATTTTGTGCATCTGAGAAATTCTGTGACCAATGCAACTTTACAGGAATTCTACACACAATCAAACATCTCATGCCTTATCATACAAACACACACTTTTTGCGGGAAAGCTATATGCGTCACAAGCTGGGCCACTGCTATAGAATACTCAGTGCAGTTTGTGAGGAGCTGGTCCAGTGCTGTCGTCCGTGCATCTCTGTTGCGTGCAAAGCTGCCTCAGTTTCCATCAAACATGACTGCCAGTGAGAATAAGGCCCATTGTGCTTGTCTCAGCGCAGGTGTGTTTGTGTTTGTCTAATGTTCCATGTCCAAACCTACTCCAGCTCTGGGTACAATAATGAAGCAGGGGTCTCTCAATATAGGACATATTTAATCTATCAGACCGGCTAAGTAAATGATTAATGGGCAGATAAAAAAAACTCCAGGATAATAGCATAGAAAGCGAATAAGGGAACAGAGAATAAGAGTTTGGACATTCAGGCGATTAAGGGGTCACAAGCTCACGCACTATTCTGATCCTTCCTAGGATTTCAGACACAAAGAAACTCCACATTATATTCTTAAAGGCTTGAAATGGAAAAAGGAAACAGCCACATTTTTAATAGTTATTTACTGTCCCTGATTGGACACAGGGCCCTGTATCGATGATTGCTCTTGACATTCACCCGTGCGGGAGGCTAATAGACAGTCTTGAATCCTTGGTAATCCCTACATGTTTCATAACAGGCTCAGTTGGTTAACAACAAGACTACAGAACACCCAGAGCACAGACTATAATAATGAGTAATACTGTTTTCACCAGTTCAGAACTAAAGAATACCTCTTAGGTACGAGGTATAGAATCCAGTGGTCTTATGCTGGCTCTAACGTTTTTCAGTGCCCTTTGAGACAGCCGCCAATGTGTTACATCTGCTTATCCACCGTTGGCAGGGACAGCCAATAATTGTGCTGTTCCCCACCAATGAACCCAGATAAAAAAGGAGAATGAGACAGACTGAATACCAATCACAAAGGGTTAGAGAACACACTGACATCTCACTAAGTGCCATAAACAATGACAGTAATCCCTAAAATAGATGAGATTAGCCATCTTTTACCAGAGTAAATATCTGTCTGCTACCCTAAGATACGTACTTTAAGTACGCCTCCGTCTCATGCCACAGACGTACATGCCGTCACACAGGTGCATGTTAGTACAGATTAACAGAGCAGGACTACAACTCCCATTTCCAGATTCTCTGCATGTTTCAAGGTTTAAGAATGTACTTCTTTTTACAACAACAAACCCCAATCCTTTACTACCCTATGTTCACATGTTTTTATAATATTATACAAGGGCCATCCTGGTATGATTGTTTACTTCAGTTCACCTCTTTTATAACACGTCTCTCTTTCTCTGATCACACGGGGAATTGAAATTGAATTCGTACATCTTAAATTACTAAACAAAACAGAGAGCGAATAACATTGGAAATCATTGTTTATTGTAAATAATAATATTATCAGTCTGTCAAAAAAATGTATTGATTATTTTTTTCCTATTAGTTGAATTATTTGGTATATTAATTGGGTGTTTTTTCAGTGTTACTCCAAGGGGAATGCTGCTAGATTTCTATAATTTTATGTTTTCCTTTTAAAACCATTTAAAAATGTGGTTAGATTATTTTAGTTGTCTCAAAGCTGCTCCAGTAGACAGAACTGTGATGTAGTGCCAAGCATCGCTTATGTAGTTCAGAGCAGGAAGTCCTGCCTGCTCCCATTTGAATGTATGGACTATTCTCACTTCACCCAATAATTGTTGCAATACAATGTAATACTAACGAAATTGACTCCTTGATGGCCTATATTTTCTGACACTCTTATCGATTGTGAAACAGGAAACGTATACATTGTCCATGAAAATACAACCAATGTTTCAGAAATCGTTTAAGCAGAGGAAGTCTCAACAGCACACATATGCATTTCATTGCATTCATAATGGGAGGGAGTTGGCTAGCTCCTCAGCTTTTAAAACGTCTTTGCCTGAGGCAGATAGAAGCCCTGACTTTCCATATGTAAGATTTGTAAAATAGCTTAAAAATGTAGACAAAAATAGTATTTATGTAAAAATGATAATTGATAGTTAGCATACTTCCTGGTGTTTAGCTGGAATGCTTAATAATATGGTCCAGTGAATAGTTAGCTTGCTAACATATTTACTAGCACTAAAGTTGGCCAAATTTGACACTCGAGCAAAGCTTGATTTTGCTTTCATTCATCCTTGACAAGATGATAGGGTGCCCACGGAGATAAAACCTTCTTTGGCTTGACGCACATGTGAGTGTACTTACAGGAATGAATATTTCAGAGTGGTAATTCAGTACAGTCAGTTCATTTTAAAGAGTCATTACAAAAGATTTGTTCCTTCATGTACTGCACATCACTACTACCGAGTATTAGTCTTTTATTTGTCTTCTTTTTGTGTGTGGCTAGTGATAAGTTCAACTAGGTGGTGGACAGGAACAACTAGTGCCGGAGGGCAGTGTGGCTAATTGTTGGGTTGCAGTTTATATATGTACCAACATGTTTCATTTAGGAAGTTGCCCAACTACTGAGTGATGTCAAAAAGCTTAGTATACCTTTAATAGTTTCCACCATAAGGTGGAAAATATTCAGGTTTATTGAAATTAGGGCGTGACGGTATACCGGTATACCACGATATTAAAATATGAAATAGTACTATCATAAACTAAACATAATACTGTGATAGTAAATCACGTGGCAAAAGCTATTTTCATGCGGAAAAAATATTTCAACCGTTACCCTAGTAAAATGTCTAAATAACCCATATTAAATAATATACTACTAGGCCTGAGGTGTCTGCTAATGTCATTTAATCCCAACACCTCTTTGGCTGTTCTTGCAATTTGTTTTGTTTATAACACAACTGAACACGTGCAGACAGCTCTCTCGCATTTCACAACCCTGGTAGGTAGCTGTTATTAGCTAGCTAGCTACACGGCATAAATCTCAGATTGTGATAAAACTTGCAATGTCCGACGCTGATTCTGATTCAAACAGATTGAGTTCTAAACTTTTTTTTAGCTTAAAAACTGATACTGTGACATAACGAGAACCATGATATTGAGTAGTACAATTAACATACCGTGAATTTCATACCACCACAGCCCTAATTGAAATAAACTCATATTATGAAGTGATCAGCATCCACTAATAAAAAAATATTTCTCAAACTGAAATATCTGCATGAATGCTGTCTATGATAAGATTATGATTAGATTTAAGTACTCAATAGCAGTATTTCAAATTTGTGCACAGCTTTATGCATTCTACCTGTAGTTCACCCACCTGTCAGAAATATATGTCTATATATATATTAAATTGATATTTATATTAAATATATATACTGTATATATATATATTTATTGTGTATTATTGTGTCATTGCATTATATATATTTATAGTCATTTCAAAATAAATATTTTGAGCCATATTTGGTGGGAAAAGGCACCTTTATTTTGTTGCACCTTTTTATTTCAAAGCAGAAAATATTATATTACGCTCACTGAAGATTGTGTTACATTTGGTAAATATTCATAGAACTGTCACTGTTTTCGATCAATTTTGATCAATTCTCTGCCACTTATGCAGCATTTATTGCAAAAACTTTCAAATAGTTTTATGAGGTGGAAATGTGGTGGTGTATGTGAAAATACAATAATTTAAAACCAGTTAACAATTGAAACCTAGGTAATATAACTAGCTAGTGGTTAGAGGACCATGTTAGCTGCATAAAAAAAGAGGATTTTCCCAGAATGTTTACATCATCAGTTAATTTGAAGTTGCCGTGGGCTACTTTTCAACTTGGACTGCTATAACTGAAGGTGGGATGGACTTGAGACTGTTACGAATGCATTATACAGTTAGCCCATTTGCTGTGGGTCGTTTAGCTAGCTGTAGGCATTTTCAGTATATGCCATATATCACCATTCGGTCAGTTTAAGCATGTAGCTTACTCTATTGGTGCAAACATATGGACATAAGCATCGTCAACGTTGTCTGACAGTATTTCAAACGTAATAATAATAATAATAATAATAATAATGTGATAATGATCATGTGGCATTGCAGTTCAATGATGACGGAAAATTGCAGGCTATTTTTATGGCTCCTAAGAGGATTCACACTCGATAAGATTACCTGAAAATATAGGCTATCAAAAAGTCTATTTTTATTAGATCGTATTACAAGAATTGTCAGGGAAGTGAGAATAGCCCATACATTCACAGAGAGCAAGCAGGACTTCCTGATTTTAACTATGTAGGCAGTGTTTGGCCCTACATTGCAGTTCTGGCTACTGGAGAAGCTATGAGACCACTGCAAAAATCAAAACACATTTTTTTGAGGTAAGGAAAAACTTCAAATTCTAGAAATCTGGGAGCTTTAACTAAAATCAACATGTAAATTCTCCTGTGGTCTGTGGTGCTGTTACTCAAATGGGGGGCCGAGGACCATATCACAACATTGGATGTTTACGATTTGGTTATTTGAAATAATTTTTTAAATGGAAGGTTGTTTTGAATGAGAATCGAACTTACAGGCTGAACTTGAACTTCTCCCTTAAGGGCTGGGTACTTCTCAAAATGACAAGAATGCCTTTTGGTCCCATTGTTTCGGTCGAAGAGTGGGAGTCTCTAAAGAAAGATTATTAAAAGCATTCCAATTGTCCCGTCAGAGCGTGGTAAGAGTCTTTTCAGTGGTTTGAATGGAGTGTGAAAATAAACTGATCATGCTTTTTGTAACACACAGCAGTGGCCAATAGTTTCCACGTTCCCCCCATAGCTGAAGTCTACATTGGACAAAGGAGCGCTGTCCAAAAAAGTGATTGTTTACCCTTTCTTTTTTGTAGGACCATAAAACAAGAATGTTGAGAAGACCTGTCGTGTCTCCTTGCGGCTGTTGTTATTCGTCGGATAGATAATAAATCTTGAGCGCCTGACCTTAGCAATGCTGCTGGATGGGAATTGTGACAATGCTGGACACGAGACAAGAGCGAGGCACTCCGGCGCTGGGAGGGGACTGTGTCCACACCTCCCAGTCAGCACCGTAGATCAAGCATGAAGAGCGTGGCTCCGGCTCCCCGTGGCCCTCACTGCCTTACATCCCACAGCTATGTCAGCGCCGAGGGCTCCGTTCGCACTGTCCCAACAAACACCACAGCCTTGCTCACGACGGCGGCGTCACCCCCATCTCCCCCTCACGTGTCTTCCAGCAGTTGCCCCTGCCGTAGCGTGAGACAGCACGTATGGGTCTGGACGCCATTT
This sequence comes from Aldrovandia affinis, assembly GCA_029706075.1. NCBI lineage: Eukaryota > Metazoa > Chordata > Actinopteri > Notacanthiformes > Halosauridae > Aldrovandia > Aldrovandia affinis. The sequence continues at coordinate 5,186,071 of JAINUG010000037.1, read as the reverse complement.
ACAGTGTGTAATTTTAAAATAAATATCAGATTGCCGCGTTCGCGAGTGTTGTCTCAAGACGCTTGGCACGTGAGGGAGCTACATAACCAAGCATTATGATTCCAGAATGCTCGTGGCTACATTCTACCAAAACAACACAACTTGTCAACACAAGTTGAACTGAGAATGTCTGACAGCAACACCTGCTACAGTCCACTGGAATATAGTTTCTAAAACGCTACTACCTCCATGGCCAGCAGTGATACTCCCTTAAAAAAATACAAATGGATGAGCAGATTAAGTATTTTAAAAAAATAAAAAAAAAAAAAAAAAAAAAAACATCAGGCCAACACTGCAGATAAGAATTTAAAGTCATGCTTCAGGGATATGTTTGTGGCTTTTTGAGTCATTGAGTGGACCTTCTGGTATTAACTCTTAATGTGTACAGCTGTTTTGCCTCCCAAAGCCAACTCGAGAACAACACATACAATTAGAAACATGTGACTGGTGAAACATGATAGGCGATTCTGATGCAATATTTCGCAAAGGAAGGAAACACATCTATAAACAAGTGGGTTTTTTTTTAATTTTCATGATCTACATTACAGACCTGGCCCATAATTGTTACCTGTATGGACATACTACATTATGCACTGTGTGGATGATGGTATTGTATTTTAGTGACTACTAGTACCCTTTGAAGTCAAAGTACACTGGGATTGACAAAACCAAACAAATATTTGGTAATAATATATAATATATTATCATGCTCAGTTTTATTCAGTCCACATAGCATGAAGCCATATCAGTCAAAAATGCTCCTTCACTGTCTTTTCCAGTACAGCAAGGCTAGCTACTTCAAATGAATACAAATACAGTCAAATGAAATGCCATGAAAGACAGCTTTTTTTTTTTGCAAAGTCAGCGAAATTTGAAATGCAAAACAAGAATGGAACAGAGACCAAGTGGGCCAGACCAAAAACATGAGAAGGGAAAGAGAAAAAGTTATATAGCTATACCGTGGGAAAGTCCATTTCCAACCACTGCAAACTAAGCATTTACTTTTCTAAAATGACCATTGGAAAAAAAAAAAAAAATCTCATTCATCTCATATGACAGAATAAAAGTGGGTGGAAAAATGAGCATAATTACAAGGTTTGAGTCTGTTGTTTCATGACTCCAGCCCTCTCTGTGCTGCTCATTAGCTGTGAGGACTCAAGAGCTTGCCTCGCTGCACGTCAGGATAGCTGTTCTCTGCTAGTGGCTAGGAAGGGAGGCTAGAGTTTCTTTACTTTGGAAAGGACATTAGCTGCTTTCATCCAAAAATGTGGCGCTTTACCGTTTGCCTGCCCTAATTTATCTAATTATCCGAGTGGAAAAAAAGTGGCGGTCTTTAGACGTTCGCTTGTTTGCATCCTGTGACTCTATCAAACTTTGTGTCATTGATGATGCACTTCAGTGAAATGAGCACCTCTGAATTCAGCCTGGGATTCTGAAGGCCCTGGCCAATTATGGTAGCTTTCTTTGGCACAAATGATGCATTTTTTGAGGTAAGCGGTATTTCCCCCAGCACTGCTTTCAGTTTTTATTAAAACCCTTGAGGTGCCATTCCTCATTAAAGAATTTTATCTCATACATCTACACTTACTTTAAATAAAAGATGTGAGTTATCCTGCAGTAACATAGCCTATTTAATAAACACACACACAAATGCAATCAAAAGCACATGCTGATGCATACAGTACATGCATGCATGAACGCATACATGCATTTGATCACAGTTTTATTTATCACCCACTAATGTAGCCTATTTAATCTGATGACCTAACAAACTGTTCCAGTCAATCCATGAAATAAACAAAGTCAATCATTAGTCACTGCAAAAAATGTGATTCTACAATAATGCATAAATACATGCAATGTCTTGCCCTGAACTAAATATTTTACAAATGTACTTGAGTTGTAAATCAATAAAAAGTGGTTTCACATTATACCAGGGAATATGTAATCTCCAATTACTCAGTTATTCTGAGAATGTATTTTTGACTACCACTGAAAGCTTTGCATACTCCTTCACCCTGTGCACAAACATCTGTTGCTTTTTTAAATCTTTCTTGGCAATTTGTAAAGAAAAGGAAGTATTAATTGTGTTGCTGCACTGCCATTCAAATCTCTTGACTCCAGTGGGTTAGAAGTACAAAATGTCCTGACTTAAACTTAAGCCTTTGAAATGGTGTGCAAAAAATGAACTGGCCAATAGCGTCAAAGTCAGCAATTAAACTTTGCTGAGACCGATCCTTCCAGTTTTTCACTCGGTACATCACACGGATAGCTTCTGATCCACACTGATAATCATTACGCGTGGGTCTGGCATGACACTAAGAGTGGTGTATGACAACACATTTACAAACACATCTACAAGGGAAAACTAAAAGTGTGATTTCACTCTGCAGACTGAGCGTGGAACTGGAGGGGGAAGGTATCAATGACGTCTCTTATAAACCGCTAGAGAAAAACACTAGTCATCAGATTAGGAAACGGCAAACATTTACACGGACTGGGTCCTCCAATGTTTACCCACAGGGTTCTAAAGAAATAGTTCACCCAAAAGAGTGTTACAACTGCTTGTTGTCTGAAGCTTCTATGGACGTTCCTCAAACTACTCACCACTTGCAGGCATGTTCATTACTGATAAAGGCTTCCTGCCCATCATTGACCCAGCCAACTCTGCACACCTGCACCTCCAGCCTCACACACACCATCTTGATCTAATAACCAGTGATGCTGATGAGAGGTGATGGTAGGATTTCACACTACACTTGTATTAAATTTCACAAGCTTCAGAGCCATTTATAACTAAGAAACTGCTCCTTTCTGAGAGAAAAAGAAAAATGTGAAAGCAGGAATTTATGGGATTTAAAGGCAGTGTTGTTAAGCTTCGGTGCCTTGCAGCTCTGCTCTCCTGAGCGTTGGCCAAGAGCTCGCTGGAGGGCCGTGAGAGGGTTAGACAAGGAAACACAACCAGAGCCCATCAATCACAAGCAGTAAGAGTCAAGAGAAGGAGAAAAATACACAGTTCTTTTCATTCATCGACAGTAAAAAATGATATATATATATATATATATATATATATATATACAGTGTGTTTACTTTGTGGGCTACCAGAGGCCTGCCACAGTGACAAAGAAGGGTCTCAGTTTATGTGGCTTTTCAAGTTTTTTTATTTTATTTTTTTACAATGAAGTTACACAATAAATATACCAAAATAAGACATTGCAATGCAAGCCAAGGGTAACATTGAAACCAGTTACACTGATTAAATGTGTTAGGAGATGAGTGAACCAAACAAAAGCAAAAAAACACTGCACAAGGGACATGTTCCAGCCCATTGTGATTTTCCTGAATCAGATTTTCCCCCTCATAAACATGAACAGCATCCAGGAAACAGAAACAGAGTCAGCAAAATCATCATCATCATCATCATCATTATCATCATCATCCCAAGCTCTCTAAATTCTCAGTCATTTATCTTTCCTAGCTACTCTATCAGTTCTGAATGTACCATTTTCATAGGGCTGACTAGCAGTGCTTGAAAACAAATAATTCAGTTTCAGCTTGGACTGAAGTTGAAATCAGACTGCAATATGTGCTTTGTTCTTAACTTTGAGTGTATGTTCAAGCATAGACCCTAGATATTCTGTGGTTTCTTAAATTATTTTGAATATGCAATCAGATTTAAAGTGTGTGTGTGCATGTGTGTATATTCATTATTATACAATTATTTCACAATTTGTTCTTTTTGTACTGGAATGTGTAAAGAAAAACAGGATTGAGAAGTCATTTTGCCACAAAGTCTGTGGTTGCCCATTGCACGAGTTCTGAGTTATAACACTATTCACTGAAAAGATTACCTATTGTTATGCATTTGTTTTTTGCCACCTTTGTTTTTCTCATCTCTTGGCATTCTTTTCTCCTTCCCATTGATGCCATGGTTAAGGACCAGATCCGCACCATAGAGGGAGAGGATAAGATGGCTTGAGTGAATACCACTGACCAATTAAAGGATTTCTGCAGCTGAACGCGCAGATTAGAGTGAGCTCATGAGAGGCTTGTTGTCTGAAGGGTTTGTCTCCGTTCCATGACCTCTGCTTTGTTGAAGTGTTTGAAAGCGTATGACAAATTAAACCCTTTAGCTCCATGGAAGTGGTGGTGGATGAGAGAGTCACGCACATGGACGTGCATTGTTTTACACACCCGGGCGAGAGGTTGAAATCTGAGGTAGACCAGAGGGAGACTTGCAGGATGACGAAGAGGCCTAGGTGGGTTTGCATGCAGAAGCACCACCTATGAAAGTGTGTGTTTTTTTTCTCTTCTTCACTTGAGAAAGTCAGCACGCCCATAGCATAAGAAAGAGAGGGGATGTGTCAGTTACTGTAATTTTATCAAAAGAGAGCCAAGTTCCCCTAATGGTTTATCATATTTTCCCTTGCGGTTGATAAAAACAATCTCTCTGAGCTGTGAATACTGTTGCTGTGGCCCAGGCCCTGAGGGGGAACGGGTCAGTATGCATTTGGTCAGTCAGGGGGAAGGGGGCATCATGGGCCTAGCTATAGGCTGCTGGCCAGTTTTGTTTTAAAAGATGTTTGGTTGCTCGCGTCTATCCCCCCTCCTCCAAACCCCCCGCCGACACGCCGCCTCTGCCTTTCTCGAGCAAAACCGACTTCCTGTTTCAAGGACAGCTGTGGGCTGACGATAGCATCTCCAAGCTTCTGGACTTCCTCTTCTTATCTGTCATCTGCCTGGGCTGGGAAAGACAGGCTGAGTTTTTACAGTTAATAGCCAGGGCCAGCCCTCACTCCCACAGCTGGGTCGGGGAAGAATAAAAGTGCAGACAACTCGCAGAACCTTTTCCTAAACTGCCTACAGACTGAAGTTTGCTGCTCAGAACCACAAACAATTTTTTAAAAAGTTCTTACATTTACAACACTGACCATCTTCCTGCAATTCAGGAAGATAGTTTTTCTGTTGACGTGCTGACGAAGGCGAGAGCCGAAAGGTTTGTGTGGTGGGCTGTTACATTTAAACACTCCAATGATATCTACAAGTGAGTGCTTGCCTTTTCTTCTTTATTCTTGGATATCTTCTCATTGGCTTCAGCACCCTTTAAATAGACACAAGTAGTTTCAACACGTTTCTCATAGTTTTTGCTGATAGTCAACATTCACCCGAATGGCCCAATTCCTGATTTTCATTTAATTAAGGTGATGCATTACCAGTATATTCCCATTACCAAATTAACACCTAGTCATGTCTGATCTTAAGCAGGTGCAGAGTGAAGAGAAATGGAATATATGACGCATATAAATATGACTTGTATGTCACTGATTGTAGGTTTCAAGATAATTGGCCATGTTAAATAACATTACATTTACCTATTCAACCATTACAGGGATTGCTGGATGCTGTATAAAGTTACGCCACTTGTTCTCTGTGCATTGGTGCAGAATAAAAACTATGGCTGGCAGGGCAATTCATTTTCAATAACATTAGCCATGGAGAGTGGTTTTAAATTCACAGGGTACTCACTAGCTCCTCCGTCAGTTGAATGCCTGGAATTTGCCTGGGCTAGCTGCTTAGGGAGATATTAGAGGTGTAACGGTACACAAAAATCACAGTTCGGTATGTACCACGGTTTTGAAGTCACGGTTCGGTACGTTTTTTGTACAGCGGGGAAAAAGAAATGCAAGACATAAAATTGCTTTTCATTTATTATGAACTTTGTAAACAGTGGCTAAATGGCCATAATTTAATTAACAAAGTAAGGCACATGTTTCTTTCTTAAATTAAAAAAATGTCCGTGAATACTGCTGCAAACAACAACAAAAAACACAAAAAAAGTTCTGCACATGCGTTAGTGGTTAAAGCAAGATTGCATTTGTTCGGTTCACACCGCGTACCAAACCCAAAGCCCTGTACTGAACGGTACAGTATGAATACGTGTGCCGTTACACCCCTTGTAGATATGTAGCTCAACTGGTGATCTGCAGAATGAAAAGAAGTGGCAGCTGGTTGCATGCATGCTTTTCTGTGCTCTCCCAGCAATGACACATTTGCAAATACAATTTTGCATTCCAAAAAATGAAAAAAATTGGGGGACAAAAAGTTGTAAGAAATCTATCACAAGTAAAGTTAACACTGATCATATGGGTGTCCAATCTCAAAATAATGGATCGCATTGCTGCAGTAGTGGACCACAAATGCTTCCACAAACACTGAGCTCCTCCACAATAGCTGGGCATTGTTGCCAGTGTTAACATTAGTTCATTAGTGCCCTTTATAAACTGGAATTCATTGGTTGGATTGCCAAGAACAGTGCTGGTCCTGTTGTGGCAGCTTTCCTTCCACCTGCTATGAGACTTTTGAAAGCCAGGAGTCTATTTTTAGGCATTGCTCATTTTATTGACATAAAATTAAGACTTAAGTTTGTCTTAAGTACTTAGCATGCCCCAAAGTATTTTCATCTGCTATTAACCAGAAAGAGTTTTGACTATCTTATTGTTTTTTATGCAATTTCATGACAACAGGATACGAAACACAAGCTAGGAACACCTACCAGCCATTTTACTTTCTGTAGGTTTCTCAAGTTTCACTGGGGCCCACTTACAGCAATGTCATCAGTCATCAGTGTGAGTACACATACATGTGGACATTCATTCTTTAACAATTTGTACCAACTATCCAACTCTTCAGTTTAAGAGGAGATCACTTGCTGTTGATCATTATTCGTCACTTCTGTCCCTCTCTGTCTCTACAACAGACACACTTTCTCTATTTTCCTTGGTTAGATTTAAATAGTACATGTTGTTCACACTGTGTTAATGAATGAAGAAATGACGCACCCCTTAACTATGCAGAAGCCTTCCAGCTATGAATGCTGTTCCAAGAGGGGTCCCTGCACTGCCTCCACATCTCACAGAAGCAACTAATGCCACAAAACAAATGCAGTACAATGCAAAGCCACTTTTGTGTTGGCATCGACAATTGTGGCTAAAGAGGGCAATTCTTAAATTTTGAAACAATTGTTGTCCTAATGTCATGAGAGAAGCATCACATTTTAGGGGAAAAAAAGATTTCCAAATTGTATTTGTAGGCCCATCCCATCAACTCAACATCCTCAATTCATTTGGGAAAGCACAGACTTGGCCCCCAATCAAGAGAGTTGCTCTTGCATGACGAGGTGGGTGAACCCCCCCTGCTAACTGAAACCCTCCCACCTTGGGTGACATTGTGGCCAACTATTCGCCACCCTGTGGAGCTGCTGGCCTGTTACTGGCATTGCCAGGATTTGACTTTGGACTGTTGTGTGCCTCAAAGGGCTAATGCTTTACTTGCCAAAACAAGCCCAACTTCATTCAAACATTGGTTCAGCTTTTGGTAAGGGATAAAAAAGAATTCTTCTGAAAAACAATGTGCAATCAAAAAAGGCTGTTAAATGCAACATAAATTCACAGACCCTGTGGATGTTACTGTAGGTATGGTTTGCTGTTCATATGTTCCCCAGGCTTCATTCACTCACTCATTCATCTTGTGGCAGCAGTGCCCTGCAGCAAACACTGGACTGGCCAAGAGTAAACAGCGCTGCAGTACAGAGTAGTTATTTGAACATGATATTTTCTGGCCTATCAATATTTGAAATGTTCAAAGCCCCATATCTAATCCATTATCCATCCAGTCCACACTGTGGATAATCCCTCTGCAAAGAAAGCCTGAGCAGCAGCCATTGGGATCTTAAAAAGTTGATCAGTAACCTGACTGTAAAAGAATTCCCACACAAACAAGTTTTATGTGCACCGGTTTAAAGTCTGTTTTGATAAATGCTACTTAGGTGGAGTTAATGTTTGGACTTTACCCCACTTCACTCCAATGGCTGTTGAACCGCTATTGAGTTTCATTGTTATATAAATCATGTATAAAGTGTACTTGGAATAAACAAGAGGGTTTGGAGCTGAATGAGACCTTTATTGTGTTATGTAACGAGCAGAGCTTGGGAGAAGTTTGCGCTGCTGGTGGAGGGTGGGAGACATGGAATTATGGGTAGGAGGCAGGTCACCCATATTACACTCATATACCTTATGGAAGCTACTTATCTGTGGCCCTGGTGAAGTCTAACTAGTCCATATCATGTTGTTCATACACATATTGAATTTTAGATAAAGAAAGAAGGTTAGGCATATTGTGAAGTGAGGAATTTGTGAATTAACAATATGTTGTAATTACTGCCATATAAACAAAAGTAGGTGCTAGGGGTGTGCAGATTTCACTATAGTTGTGTGGTATCCATTATTTGAGGCATCATACTTGGATACAGGACTTTGTCATCAGGTCTGGAAAAAACGGACGTACACGAAAATACATTGATTTCTAGCTGTAGGCTTAACTGTCAGGATGAACTGAGCAATGCTTTTTACATTTTAGTTTTTTCTCTTGTTTATGAGTATACTATAAATTGATGCATTATGCGATGGTTTGTTGCCTAACCATACATTTCTTTATAGTTTTTCGATGCTCTTGTTTTGGAAAGATGCACTTCGTCAGTTAGCTCGCTTGTTTTCCTAATTCTGGATAGCTAACAGTGAGCTTGCTAACCTCATCAAAGTTAGATCTTGTTAGCAAGCTAGCTGGTGGATAGAAATTATCACCAACATCTAATACATTATCAGTTTTATGGTCCCCTTTATTTTCCCTACGTTTCAATCACAACTACTTCCTTGTCAGTCTCTGCTTCAGAGTCACTGGATTATTGAGTGTCGCGGATTATTAATGAGAATCACAGAAAAGCACCACAGTCTTTTCTAAGATAAAACAAGCACTTGTTCATGCTGCTATAATTGAAAGCCTAATATACCCGATATTTCAAATGGCAACATGTGTTATTTCCATTTGAATATATTTTGTGTCAACACAGTATTGGAAAATAATGAACTTTAAGAAGGTATAAAAGGGGCGGATCAGAGACTCCAATCACAGTGTCCTTGCATTGATTGACAGCAGTACTATCCAATTAAAATGAAATTACAAATGACTCGCTGGATTAAACTCGTAGTAGTAAACACTACTTTTCTCGGCATGCTAAACTGTTTCAAATCCAAATTTGAGATATAATTTCATGCAACACTTAAGGGTTAATTAACTTAAATAGTATCTTCAACAGCTACCTATAATGGCCAGCCAAAGCCAGACTTGATGTCAACCCAGTTAGACAGTAATGATGTTTGCATTGTAGGCAGTCCTGCAGTAAACCGTTTATACGCCATGTTAAAACCTGAAAGTATAAAACGCACCTATCGTGGAACTCTTCCCCTTCGCATAAATGCACAAGTTGCACAGTCACAACGCATGTCACTGCGCAAGACTCATGTCAAACTCCTGGGCCGTTTGCACACTGGAACCGCTGGAGTGCCTAGCAACAAAACAGTAAACACATGTCAGTGAGGGAGTGCTGTGCACTGAGACCCAGTGTCTTATGTAACATCAACACTTCAAACACAGAAATGGAAGAAGAAGCACAAGTACCATCCACTGGTAACTCCACCAGGATCTGCTCCTGCACACAGATATGGTTAGGGGCACAGAGCCAGGGGGAAACAGTTACAGTTCAGACAAGACGCCTCAGGCCTCACTGTCTAGAAAGTGAAGGATCCACTTCGAAGAGCAAAATGCATTTCCAGTAAAGGACCATTTAAGAATTCCATGCAGCTCCCAGTAAATGAGTCCTGAAATGGCTTTTTCTTTACCACAAACCCTCTGAATGTAATCAAATCCACCATTTTTGTCATCCTGTATATAAATATATACATATGATTTACAATACGGAACTGCTTAAATAAGTGATCTGAAAACAGATTAAAGATCTCCAGAATAAACACATTCTTTACTCAAGGAGCCCAAAAATGTAACCCAAACACATCCCAATTACACTGTGTGTTCGGGACATTTACTTTTTCTGTGGAAAAGAAAAACAAAAGAAGAACAGTCCCAGGCGAGACCCGGTTGGGGCCCTGCCAGAATCGCTTGCGTTCAGCATTGTTCCTCGGAGAACACGAGACAGGACTTGGCTGGGGCATGCTCTGTTACTATTTGGATAATGTCAGGCTGTTTGCTGTTTGGATTCAGTTATCGTTACGAGCACTTAGTGTACGTGTGTTCTATAGTAAAATAAATAACCATGGACTGAGCTCTCGAAATTTATGCATGCAGGCACAATCGCCCCATCCAAAAAATGTGTTGATGACACAGGAAGTAACTCTCTGGCTGTCAGAGAATTTTCTGAATTCATTGCTTGCTCTCAATTCAACTCGTTTTGGAGGTTTGAAGCTGTAATTAAGTAATTCATATTAATGAAGTCTCTCTAACTCATTCCAGTGCAGAAGTAAATGGCAGAGAACAGAGTCAGGAGTAAAGTCACATCCAAAGCCTGGATATTATAGAGCCAAGACTGAAAATGTTAAATCGCTCATACAGCCTGAATGACTTCAATACGGCTATGACATTTTCATAGCTCTATCTACACACAAGGTGCATCTTATGCCTTTACATTGTAAACATTTATACATCCTCTATCTATATTTTGACAGAGATCCAGAGATCATGAACACAGCAAGCAAATGAACACTTTTCACACCAGGCCGTTTTCCAGTGTGTGAGACAAGCTCAGGGCTAAAACAGACTGTGCCCCTTTAAGAGTCTGCAAGACGGACAGCTAGGGCCCTGCACCTTTAAGACGGACAGCTAGGGCCCACGATGGGCACTGCGCCTTTAAGACGGACAGCTCGGAGAAAAGGAGTGGTGTTTGTAGTGAGGGTAGAAACTTGACAAACCTGTGTGCTCTGCACTGCTGAAGAATGCCCCTTTGTTTACCTCTTCAGAGCATGTGGCCACTTGCCAGGTAAATACTACACTACACAGATACCACAGCTTGGCAGTTCTGATAGGGCACAAACACATTTCTCATAATGAATCATTGTTCTGGAGGGGCAGAGGTGTTTTTTAAGAGTGTGCAGAAGAAAATGTTTAGAGCAGGGGAGAGCATTGGTGCTTGGCTACAGTATGCTATATGCCATTAAGGGTACTTTAATTACCTTTCAGTCTGTCAGCACTGTACATCCCACCTCCAGAAAGTCATCATGCTTACATTTTTAGGTGCTGTTTAGTTTAAGCTACAAAAGTTTTTTATTTTTATTTCATGACCCAGAATACTGTGAAAAGCATACTGTATATAGAAAAACAATATACATACATACATACGTATATCTATTAAACACTGCACATTCACATTTACATCATTGTTGCACAGCGTTTAAATTCAATATCCGAAAATTACCAGGCTCCTCCTTACGCCGTTCCAGCACCAATGTATGATGATTTTTTTTGCCAAAAGACTAATACTATTCAAACTAATCCTTGCAATTTTGTACAAATCTGATCGCTAGTTTTTTATCAAAAAGACGAGTGAAAATCGTTGGCATTTCATGTACATGTAACACCTCAGACTTTTACTTTGACAAGAAAGCAGTTTTCATGCGTCTCAGTTTTTATTAAAAATTATATTTTTGGAACAAAGTTAGCTTGTATTTTAGCAAGGTACCCTCAGTAGAACTATGCTGGAAACTGGAAGTCATAACAAAACCCAAAGCCTCTGGTTAAGCCATTATTTAGAGCCAAAATGGCAGCAATCAGCAGTCCACTGTTATGGCAACCCTGTTACTTCCTACTAAAATTCACACTCCTACACAGAGCACTAGCAGTTCAAAAACATTGTTTGCAGCTACCTAGATTCATTTAGTCTGTCGACCAGGACAGTTCTTGTAAAGGATAAAATGTTGTACACTTTACTTGAACTAATTTGCTTGCAGTTGTGACAGAGATCATACAGTAATACCAATTGTCTAGCTAATGATAGCTAGTTAATTTCTATCTTGCTACCTAACCACTTTGTTAGCTGGCTAACTTTTCTTTAGTTAGCTAGCTAGCTAGTGTCATGTGTGGTCATCTTCGCTAGACTAGACACAATCACAATCACAATCATTTTCTATTCTATGGGCCATTAACTGTTGCAATATGATGTAATAAAAACAAAATGTATAGCTTGATGGCCTATTTTCTGACACTCTTATTAGTTGTGAATCAGGAAATATATCCATTGTCCTTGAAAATGCTATAAATGTCTTAGAAATCTTGAGAACTGTTGGAAGCAGAGGAAGTCTCAACAGCGTGTGTGCAGGTACCCTGAAGGGAAATCCCTGAAGCGCAGGGCACGTATTTCATGTGTCACAAAAAGGTTTACTGTGACTTAAGAAAATTGAGCATAATGCCTGTACTACTCAATTTATACTCTTACTGTACCTGGGAGATATCTCCCACCACTAAAGTTCAATAAAGTTAAATAAGAGCCCTGCATATTTCTCAGGGAAATGAGAAAAGACCATACATTCACTGGGAGCAGACAGGACTTCCTGCTCTAAAAAACTTAAGCAGTGCAGATAACATCTGCATGTAAGTATGATTAGATTACCTTCCAGAGAAAAAATATGAAACCCAACAAACTGCATTTTAAGAGATAATGGTTAGCAAAAGCCAAAAAAGACAAGAAATTAACATGAGCAACTCAACCATTATCTTGACCTACTGACAAGTGTTTGAACACACAATGCTTTGATACCTGCTACGGTACTGTAAGTACGTTGGTCTACTTCAAGCAATGTACTCAGCATGGGCAGGCTGCTGAGGATTCAATCATACTTTCTCTTTGAATCAATCAACAACCAATTAGTTCAGTTCAGTTTTTTGCAACCATTATGCCATCTGCCAACCGTTTGTTGGGTTGACATTTTTTCACCGGAAGATAATAGTTTCTGGGTTTATGTACATATTTATATATCCATACTGTTTTTAATATACAGTATAATTCTATTCTATAAAGCAAAACCATTGCTTTTCATAGAACTCCAGGTCATAAACTCAAAAGAAGAATCTTTTGTATTTTGTTAAACTGTATTTTGTGAACTTAAACTAAACTAAGTATGCAGTCATGTGTGTGTCTGTGTGTGTGTGTATATATATATATATATATATATATATATATATATATATATACACAACAGATTAGAAGTTGATTGCCTTGTTCTTTCCCAGAACAAGGCATGTATACCTACCTTGTCAGACCAGACTGATATCACAAATGTCTGCATTTGCTTAGGCAGATACACCCTCGTTTGACCTGCAGTAACAGCTCACAAGAAAAGAAAAAAACACACGTTAGGGTGGACCTTCCCCTTTGTCGCATGACTTTATTATCAGGGGTTCAGCATTATTTTGGACAGATTAGTCACGATTATTGGAAAAAAGAGCTGGGTAAATAAAGCTCATTATCTTTGAAAAATATTGCCTCCAACTCATATTGGCTATACATTTACCGTGTAGCACGGCGCATTCCTGGCCCTGTTGACTGTCCGCGCTCATGTGTGATAAGTCTTTGGCCTTCGGCTTACAGACCCTGGCCTTTTGAGAGCCTTTATCTAGGATCACCCTCATTTCTGCTCAAGTTCACACAGAGTTTAAGGGTCGGAGTTAAAACTCAACTTCAAGCAGTCTCTTTTTTTCCTGGCCCTAATCAGATTACTTCATATTCCATTGCTCTACCATGCACCAGCGAACATAATTTAGCATTACATGCACGCTTTAAATCACATACAGAGATGGAGATGGGGGGTGGGGAGTGGGGGGGTCAATATTAATGATCGTTGTTGCCTGCGATCCAGGCGCATAATGACACAAAACGGCCCCACACCGCACACTGAAGAATGGCATTCAAAATCCCACACCTCCCTCCTTTTAACCCCCCAAAAAAAAATAAACCACAGAATTGTAAATGATTCCCAGAGGAAAGCATTGTTCGCCGTAACACTTAAATCTCATAGGAAAGCAAAAAGGTTTTTCTTGGCCATCTTTGAAAGGAAACTGTAATGAAGCAGATTAGAAAGGACTCCAGGGCCCTGTGTGCAGGGAGAAAACGAAGATCAGCACAGACATCATGCCATGTCATATGGCACAAGGCCCTGGATGCAGAGATGGCAAGAGTGCTGAACTGCTAGTTTGTAATCAACTGCTTGCTGTAATACTGTTAAGCCGCGAGCGACGGACTGGCATTTGCGTGAGTGAGGGTGCGGGCAGGGTTGTGTTACAATTGTAACAAAGTGGACAGTAAAACTGAGTGCTCAAATTGATGATCAAGAACAATTCAAACGTTTATTTATACGATAATGTACACACTCTTAGGGTGGAATTATGCTTCTGCGAAGATACACATAAACGTCTATTCGTAGCAATGCAGAGAAGGGGTTTATGCATAACCGTAGCCCACAGAGACTCGCAGAGGAGCTAACGTGCACACCTCACCAAAATTTCAACAACGCATCGCGCGTAGTTGTGGTCATGTGTGTCAAACAACGCTGATTGGTTGAGCAGGGAAGAATATCCGGTAGCCTGCTAGCTAACTGCAGCTCAGTTGTAACTTCTCTAACATAGTCAGCTAGCTGAAATGCTAACGTTATTACAGCAACATACAGTAGCTATGTATCAGATTGTATGTATAGTTGACTAATCAACTTTACTAACTAACAAGACTATCTATCTAGCGGCAGCTATCTAGTTACATTTACTGATGGAGATGTACGTTTGATTTGGTTGATTTATGGACCAATCAATGTTCTGGCAATGACAGTTGACTGAAGCCAACAACAGTGTCATGAGCAAGACTGACTTGTAAACTTGCAACTTGTAAACTATTTTAGCCCAACTTAACCTCCTGAGACCTGAGATTTTTTTGGTATGCATTTTTAAATTCCCCGAGCTATTTGGAAATATTATGTCCCCATATGAGGACGCACGGTCTTAGGAGGTTAAAATAAAAAAACTTTACTGTAACATCAACAAGGCAAACATAACGTCAGCTAACTAAGTTAGCTATAAATAAAATGCAGCAATGGCATAAAACTATGAACATATGTTCCTGACTGGAGATGGCTTATCGTTAGCCACGGAAACCACATATAATCGCATCTTAACCTGAAAATACATATACAAAATATTTTTTTCCTGTTTACTTTCTATGTCAGTCAAAACCAACACCGGGTATACAATACAATTACACCGGGGGTGAAAACGGATTTCCGTTTCTGGGTTTCTTCTTAGTTTTCTGTACATTCTTTAGTTTAGTAAATGCGACACTCCCTCCTAGTGCACACGTTAACGTTACGCGAAAGTATATTGGCAAACCCCTATGCGTATGCCAAAGCACAAAATTGTAAATTGTAACCTGCAAGCTTTATGATAGGTCAGTACCTAAACTTTGTCTGTGCCATTGTCCAATTTGATCTTGACTGAAAATAATGCATTCTTCATGAACCCCTGCATCAGGGCGGTGTCTCGGTGCTGTGGCGCACAGCCCCTGTGGATGACGGCATGCAAAAAAACAGGAAATGCTAATAACTTTGAAGTAAAGATGATTGAGAAGTGAACTCCACAGCCCTTCAGAGCACCCCCTCCTAGTGAATCGGCCCCTGTGGAGCAGGGGAAGAGGAAGTCAGGCTGCTGAAATGGACAGAGGTGTGAGTGAGCAAGACCCATCTGGATCCCTGGACTTGACAGCTGATCTCACTTCCAGTAGAGCATGTAACCAGCGTTGCTAAAATAATGCAGTTTTTTTTTTTTGACTTGTCAAAATGCCACGTCCAAGCGATTTGGTTTGTTTGACGTGACAGCATAAAATCCCTGCATATGATGAATGGAAAAGCTGTGATTCAACCTGAACAAGCAGGACAGTCCGGATACTGCAGGGTGTGGGGTTATCTGCGGTACCAGGCATCGGCGAGAGGCGCTATCAGGTCTCCACCGCTGGGAGTAACACAAACTGTGGCTGGGCCAAGACTCTGTCTGCAAGGCACCACACTGCTTACGACTACGAGCGGGTGATACGGTGCCAGTCTATTCCTCCTGGCCGTTTGTTTACACTGTGTACAGAAATAAGCGATACAGGAGGGAAGCGATCAAGAGACAGTGGGCGCAGTGTACCAGGCCTCTGTGTAAGCGCCAAGGATCTCAGGGGTAAATTATTCCTCTGCACTGTATGATTAAAATGGTTTTGAGGTTCATTTCGGGCAGAACATTTTCTACCAGCAAAGCAAAGCTATTGTTATAGCCAGCCTCCCCCTTGTGTCTTGTGATTTTATTTACAAACTACATCTGAGGTCTCTCTGACTAAGAGGGAGTGACCCACTGAGTCTTATACCTTCTTATGTTACTATATGTTACCATGCCCCTGCTTAATATGTATTACTACACCTACAGCTTATAAAAAACAAAACAAATGTATGACGAATGTAATCTGCAGACTAACACAGAAACAGCTGTTTAACAAGCTAAAGTAGCAGCTATTTTCGGTAAATTGGGAGATACGGAGTACAAAACAATAAAAGTATTCAACTTTAAATTAATTCCAACAAAACAACAAAAAACTAAAAACAAGAGGAGTAATATTTATTTATATGGACATACTATTTATAGAGCATTGTAGAGTATTGTAGGTGAAAAGGGGGGGGGGAATGCATGTCAATTTGCCAAAGCTTCCTGAAAATTCTAATTAGCTAAATATACATAAATAACAATTTGGTTTTCCTTCTGTAAACACGTGTCCAAATCTTTAAGGGTTATGGATTGATCTGACTGGGTATGTTGATGACAGGCTTCATATATAGACATTATTGGAATTCATACAGTTCAGTGTGGAGAGCTGGCACCAGCATACTGTACAAGAGCTCATTTTCTGTGTCACTCTCGGGCTAAATGACAGCCTGTCTCTCCTACAGACTGAAGCTCGCGTCTGTGTTGAGATGTCCAGACTAATGCAGCAATTATCCGCAACCTCTGCGATGCCAGAAATGAGGACCTGCAATGAAAGAATGAGGAGGGAGCTGGGCCGGTGACACCAGGCAGAAGAGAGGGCTGTAATCACAGGGCACTGAAATCACCATGTGCCTGCTGCTGCTGCAAGGGAAATCAACAAGCACTGCAAAAGAACCTGAATGTCCTGAAAACAACTGTGAGCACGGGCAGCATCATTGAAGGAATTCGGAAGAAAAATCTACAGAATCAATTAGATAAATGAGGAGAAAAACAAATATGGATTCTGTGGAAATCTCAGTGGACTTATTCAAGATTCATGAACTCTTACCTATGTAAAATGTGCACTCTGTATGAGCTACTCCGTAAAAGCATGCTCAGGGGAAATCAATAGTGATTCAACATCCACACATCCTGCATGTGGATAACCGCCACTCCGTGTGCCACTGTGTGTATTGCAGTGACTCAATCTCACAGACAGAGACACCAGAGGCAGGAGAGGCTGAGAGGCAGGTACACGATGCTGGTAGATCTTGTTTGCTAGGGGAGGTGTGGTTGAAGGGGCCCCGTGTCTCGTGTGGTGGTGGTGGGGGTTGGGGAGATTCAGCGGCGACTCTGGGGGCGAAGTGGTGGAATTCTCCTCCAGACAGGGATCACAGGTATCTGGGGAAGAACAAAGTGCCTCTGCGTGCCGGAACAGGAGAGGGCCGGGGGTGGCCTGAAACGTGAGGCCAAGCATTCCGCGTTTCCCTGGCTGACGTGCGGTGATTCATGTCCGTGAGCTGCGTGAGGACGTGGTGAGCCACGAGGCTCCGCACGCTGTGGGTGGGGCAGGCAGTGCTCACGGCCCTACCCTGTAATGGACGGCACCGTGTTACGAGGCTGCAGGAAGTGACACTGGTGTAGAGGCATTCATGGCATGACAGGCATGAAGAGAGCCATAGGTACAGCACCGTTCCACCTTAGACATCAAAGGAAGGACTAACAGAGAGCGCGAGGGAACGAGCAAAAGCCCTATTATATTCCTAGTTAACTATTCATTTGATAAGACAAAGTCTATATCTGATAAACACAACTGCAATCTCTGCCTTCGTATTTATGGGCCCCGATAGTGATCCTATTCTAGTTTGATAGCTAAACATACGTATCCATGAAGGCTCATTTGTTTAACCCATTTTTAAAACCTGATGTCATGTGCGTCATACATGCTCTGTCTTTACATCTGCTCATCCAATCAGTGGCCTAAATAAGCAGAAATGAACTACTTTCACTATTATTATTTTTGAGGAAATTGATAAAACATTTGAAGTTGAAACCCCTCTGATTTTTAATAGGGTATATTCCTTGTTAATAATAATAATAAATGTTATTTATAAATAATATATACTACCATATATATGCATCACAGCATAGCAAAAGAAACATTGCTAAAGAACAAGAAAATATCAATGAAATCAATATATCAAATTTGATATTTCTTCACACATGCATAATTGTTATTAAATTATGCATGCATAGATAATACAACAACAATTATGTATGTGTGAAGAAATATCAAATTTGATATATTGATTTCATTTATATTTTCTTGTTTTTGTGTGTGACTCCTTTGAGGCAACTTTTGAAAGAGGTGAGGTTTGAAAAAGGTGTGCCCACCTGCAGACTCTTTTGATGCTAGGTAGGGCGTACCACAGATGAGGGTCTGCAGTAGGGTGGTGGTGGGGATCAGAAGATCAGCAAGCAAGGGCTTTACCAACACAGCTCCGGTCTGGGAGGTGACTCGGCGTACTCAACTAGCTTTAGAGGTCAGGAGGACATAATTAAATCAATCCTGACGTGAACCACAAACCTTGTTATATTTTTTTTTTTAAACACAGGCCTCATGGTGTTGTACATGTTAAAACCTGGGCAGCGCAATTATGTTTAAGAATTTAGTTGGAACTCCAGTGGAAAGTCCAATACAATAGTCTAATCTAAGGGTAATAAAAAGGTGGAAAGAGTTTTTTCCCCACTTATGGCAAATAAAAGAAGGAACTTATCTGGGCAAAGTTGAAGAGCTGGAAAATGGACGCCCTAGTTATGTCAACAGTATCCACGTATATAGTCTAGATAGTCTATAGATAGTATCGACATAATGTCTAAAGACTCCCTTAAGTAATCAAATCAGCCTTGTACTTAAAGGCACTGCACTAAACAGCCCTAAAAGCATGTTTCCTGCAAGTAACTGCACGTTGCCTTGTGAAAAATAGTGAGATTTTTCTTGTGGCGGCATGAAAATACATTTCAATAACCATAAAACTAAGTACCTCAACCATTCACAAACTACTGGTATTTATTTTGATTGATGTTCCTTGCATGGGGGGCCCTGGTCTCCTGAGACAAGCTGTCCCAGTATCGCCCTGCTCCTTCAGTGATCATTTGAATTATGTTCCAGACCAAGCACAACTTAAGCGGTTTTTTAGCCTGGCAATTTTTTTTGTTTTACTCTCTCGTATTGTTGTTTTTATTTTTATTTTTGGGTGACTTCCTGTCTGCCTGCGGTCAGCAGGTTGGGAATGACCAGAGTCATGTGAAATAGCTGCTCTGTCAGCCCTCCAACGCCAGCGCCGTGCCTCACAGCTGAGGCATCATGGGATCGAGACCGCACACTCGTCTCCCCCGTTCACTCGCCCTGTGGAGTCCGCTTCCTTCCTCCGTGCAGCGACTAAAAAGACCTCCTCTGTGTCAGTACATTCGTCTTGGGTGAGGACGTTCTCTAACGAACCAGACACGGGTTCTCCTGCAGTAAGTCTCATTGACAACGCTCCCGTTACAAGAGTACAGTGCACGTGTACGTGCTGCGTTCTCGTGGAATTGTTTTAATCTTTCTCCAGACCTTCCCCATTGCTGTGGCTTACACTGTAGCTTGCCATTTTACCTCACAGTAACAAGCATTGATAAAGCCATTTAAAAGCCAAATAATGGTGCAGCAGATTTTTGGAAGAGAATACTTTTTTGATCAGAATTGATTACATTTGGAAAAAACTTTTTTTATTTTATTTACATAAGTTTAGATGCAATCTAGCTCAACAAACCAACCTCTTATGTTTGCCTCGAGAATATTTGAACGTTCAGCTTGGACAGCAGTTGGAACACATGTACTTCTCAGACTGAACCACCTCCTAAAACACCCCCCTCTTACCCCCCACTCAGCCGGCTCAAATCCCCCAGCTGTGATCGCAGCCAGATGTGCTCTGAACGGAATCAGTTGTTCTGCGTCAGCACAGCGTTTGAGATATGGCAACTGGCAGTGCTTGGCGTGGCGGCTCTCTAAGAAAGCAAAGCAAACACACTGGCAACAGCTTTAGGTACATTATTCATTAGTGGCCATTGTTCTACAACGTTCAGAGGCCTTGCAGGGAGATTAGGAAGCAAAAAATACATAAACAGACAGACCAAAGGTAGGGAGAATTTACACACTGACTGCTATTGTTTTCTAATGCAAGGACCATTGCCAACTCTTTCCCACAAAAGTAGGACCCTGTTGCAAATGCATTGTGTTTACTTGTGTTTTTACACAATGTTTATTTGTATCTTTCAAAAGATGCACTTGGCCAACTGGACATACAATTAGGCTTGCCTGGGGTAGGAGCTTGGCTTAGAGGATCCCCATCAAATGGAGCGACTTGTAAAATACACAGAAATAATAGCGGAAAAACAAACACACAACCCGAGACAAAGGCCTGAATTTAATCAACATTTGTCCTTAACTTTGACTCAAAATTAAATGCATGTGTTTGTTTTTTTCTCACAAACACAGTTCGGAGCATTCAGTATTATCCAAAATGTACCTAAACAACTTTGTGTAGAAAATAGTAACACTCACATTTATCTGTAACTTAAATTCAATGAGTAATTACACAGTATCAGAAAATCAACTGAGAGGCACAATTTAACTGTACTATTCATGAATGGATTTCACATCTGAAATGTTGATTTTGTTGTTTCTATTCAAATGAACTTGAACTAGAATGAAGTACATGACCTTATCCTGGCATTTAGAGATCCATCAGCATGTAGGTCACTACTTCCGTTTCCAATAACTCACTCTCACGCTCGAAAGAGGGCTCACTGGTTTGATCCTCCGTGACGCATGCGTGGGACGGAGAGCTGGGAGGAGCCTATGTCTGACTCATAGATTCCAAACCCCCAGGAATGTCCCCTCCAGCCCCTGAGAGGTGGCAGGTAGATGTGAGAAGTGTAGGGTGTGTTTATCCCCGAAAGTCACTCACAGGTAAAAGGTACGTACGTAGACTACAGAGTATCGGGTGTGTCTAAAACAGCACATCCAACTTTGCATGAATCACTTCAAGTCATGCTAATAAGTCAGACTCAATAATTACCTGTTGTGCTCTTAATTACTGAAGACATCGCAAGGCAGAGATTTAAGGGCTTGTGAAAGTGGATCATTCGTGGTTTCCCTGACGAATCGTACCATTAGCTGAGAGCTGTGGTCTATAGCAACAATTTGTTTTTTGACTACGGCTTATAATCCTCAAGATACATGCTATTGTTATGCAACAACCATGTCTGCTTTTGGCTGAGGTGGAATGACAAAGTCTCAGGCAATACTCAAGAAAATTGAATTCTCCATCACCAATGGACAGCGAGCACTCGTGAACATTTTCACATTCATTATAATGTTGTGACATTTTTCAGTCACAACATTATAAATGAGAATGTTGTTTGACAAAAGCTTATACATGTTCACCTATGAAAGGAAAATGAATGGCTTTTAACTGTGATACACCACTCATGCTCAAACCAGTTTTACAATGTTCCCATGAACTGTAATATCTCAAATAAAACTCCACCACTTGGTGCTGAGAATTGTATAAAGGAAAATCGCACTGAATCTCTTATTTTATGAAATGGTCATCACGATCACTGTTTCTATAAATGCTAGTATGAATGACATAGAATGCAGGATGAATTGAAGACTGAAGACATTCAGCAACTTTCCTCTCAGCAGGACCATCTCAATTATAAAGTAACAAAATCATTTCCTGCAATGGTGACAGGTCTGACAGACATTGGCCCTCTTTCAGAAAAGAATGACACTGAAATCAAAACAAACCACCATGTTGGGGATGCAATCAACCACTTGGTTTGGGTCACATCTTACACACATTTAACCATATGTTCAAAAACAGAAATGAAATGTATCTGGATATAATTATTATTGTGACTAATTTTAATAAATGGGTAAGAAATGCCCCAAGGTTGAAGATCTAAGTGCGTGTGCACTGGCGGGCTGCCAAGCTCTAACAGTGAACGGTGATTAAGAGATAATAATAACAACAATGCAGATGAAAAAAGGAGAATGATACAGCAGTGTAGACAGCTGGGAGGGATGCGTAGAAGAGCAGACAAGGCCTCCTCCCTCTCCTTACCATAAGAACCTGCAAGGCAGGGCGGATTCCCGATACGGAACGGTGGGATAATTAGGGATTTAGGGACAGCCCACAGTCTGGACTGATAGGGTGTAGAGTCAGTCAAAGAGATCCGCAGGGATTATTATTAATCACCACGCACGCTCACACACTTGCTCTTTCTGCCATAAAGACGTTAGCCTCGCGGTTGTGAAATTATAACAGTGCACTTCCCAAATATCTGGAGTGCACTCAAACATCGATGTTCCAATTGGTGGCGTGATAGATTCAAGAATCCCCACAGAGGATGGATCTCCAGCGTTAGGTCTTCTTACAGAGCAGCCATAGCTGTTTAGCCAAGCACTTTCTGTTGACGTCCAGTACAGACCAAATACATTTCAACAGCGAGTGATTGGATTGTGTTCTACGGTTGAGGACCACATCCCCACTGAAGAGGCTGGTCTTGTAGAGTGAACACAATGGATTTATTCAGAGAGAAGGTATGCAACCCTTCATAAGCATTCACAGTCAGCCAACCAAAGGAACCATGCGGAACCAACATCTCCCTCTGCACCGTAGTCTAGCATGCAGTAACCATAGACAGATGGAAAGCTAATATGAAGAAAACAGCATTGTTTGCAGGCTACGTGACTCTTTCACCGAAGGGCGTCAAGCCAAAAAACAACAACAATACAGACACTGCCCTACCTTTGCTTTATGTTGTTCTTTATGACTAAGAGGGTTCTGATGAAAAGCGTGCTGTATAAAAAAGTGGAGCACGCTTAGTGGTCGCACACAGAATCAGCCAATGGCGACGCTAAGAGGAGGACCACACGAGCGTCACCTTGTGTAGAAGTTCTGCTCACACCCTTGGCTCAGCAGGGTGCCATGTCCACACTCTGTCAAGCTTCTTTTTTTTTTTTTTTGCATTTGTCTTGCTTTGTTTGTCCACTGAATATTTATGTTTTCAGTGAGGATACTGGGAAGGAGCCCAAAACAGTTGAGAACAGCATAGCAGCAGTTGAACCGCAAAAAAAGAAAGAAAGAACCAACAAGGGATTTTGTGGCCTATTTGTCCCGGGCCTGAAATATTTCACATATCATGTCTGGATTGTCCTACCGAAATTAAGTAAACAGGAGTGGATGGGAATGTTCCCTTCTCTCTACTACTACTACAAAAAAAACATGGCAGTGATATTGAAACCTACAGTATTTTGGTCACTGAAGAGACCAAACCTACCCAATATCATCTGTAACAATGCCACATAGATGTGTGGCAAAACCATAAAACAGTAGCGATATTGAGTGATAAAGAGTGGTAGATAAGATTCTGTCATGTTACAAGAAGGCTTCAGGTTTAAAATCCTACCCAACTAGCACAGAATATTATTGAAACTTTCTACAATGTTACAGTGAGGTTGTGGTGAATAAAAACATTGTAGAAACATTTTAAGTTTCTTTTATGACCCACCTCAAACCACAACTTTCCAGCTACATTGTAAATAGATCCAGATCACACTTATAGTTATTGCGACCAGAAACAAAATCATGAGAACATGTATTCCTAACTTTCCACAACCTAAAAAAACATGTCCTTAAAACATTCTCCTGCGGAAAAAAAAGTATGTGTAAGTAAGTGTGATCTGGATCTGTTTACAACATAGCAGGGAAGTTGTGGAATGGGGATGGTAAAAAGAACATTTTAAAAACCTTGTTACAACGTTGTTACTCATTTTTCAAGAACCTTACTGCAACACTGTAGAAAAAAAGGTTTTGTGCTAGCTAGCTTTTAAAAAATAGATGACAAACAAAAAATCTATTATTTAAAATAAGTAATAGGTCAACTACAATTCTATTATATAAAAGTTAAACAATTCTTTCCATTTATTGTCTTTCTCTAAACAATAATTTGGAGAGGATGGACTGTACTGTACATGCGTTGGTATTTTTGAAAAGAGCACACTCTTGGGACAATGGGGAAATAATCAGTATCAATGTTTGAACTACTCTAATATATTGAAGATCTAAGCCAAAAATCTGCATGTGTTTTTAAAATTCTTTCATTTACAGTGCGCATCTCAATCAGTTGCCGATAATAATAACCAGACATTTTAAGCTGAGTCTCAAGGATGCCAGTAACGATTATAAAAGAAAGGATCTGGAGCTGATTGAACTCTCAAATGTTATACGGCTTTCTATAAAACCCTGTACAAATGGGCCACAAGCCACACCAACTTTTTACATAATATTCTACTCATCTCACCACTATTTCAGCCAGGCCATCCTAAATGGATTTCTCTTACCATTCGTTCACAGAGGGTATTAGAACCTGTTTGGCATCCAATACCAGTTCCATATGTCTCTGTACATCCCTATGATGTGTATGCACACTACCTTGAGGACATACCGCAGACATGAATATTAATATCCAAACTTAATTAGCATTCTCATCAAAACAAAAGAGCAGTATCCTCTCAAAACATTCTGTTAGACTGGAATTGAAGTGTATCGGAACTTAAACTGTGTTTGGGGCTGTGATTTTGCACTTTGAATTAAAGCTAGAGAGATAGCCTTATATCAGTGGTAGTACATTTACATTTTAAGCATTTAGCAGACGCTCTTATCCAGAGCGACTTACAAGATGTGGATTAATACATGGTAGGAACAATCATAGTTAGCGCACAAGATCAGTGCAGGAATACAGCAATAGACATCATTGCAGGCATCTGCGTACCATACCTGTAACACCTGGAAGGAAAAGGTTAGTGAATTATTATTATTATTATTATTACTATTATTATTAATAGAAACAGTAGGTCCGAGTGATCACTGCAATATGGCTCGAGAAGCACAGCTGGTTGTCCAGGGTTACCCCAAGACTCCTGGCAGACTGGGACGGAGACACTAAGGAGCCTTCCACGGTGATTGACGCATCAATCATTGGGGAGCCCTTCGCTGGGAGGAAGAGCAGCTCTGTCTTCCCCAGGTTCAGCTTCAGGTGGTGGGTGGACATCCATGCGGAGATGTCAGCCAGGCATGCAGAGATCCGTGCCGGGACCTGGGTATCAGATGGAGAGAAGGAGAGAAACAGTTGAGTGGCATCAGCATAACAGTGATAGGAAAAACCATGAGCAGAAATAACAGAGCCAAGTGACTTGGTGTACAGAGAAAATAGGACAGGGCCTAGCACCGAGCCCTGTGGGACTCCGGTAGAGAGGGTGGGGGGAGGAGAGGGGGATCCTCTCCAGGCCACCTGGTATGACCGGTCAGCCAGGTAGGACTCGAACCATGTCAACGCAGATCCAGAGATTCCCATCTCGACGAGAGGTGAGAGCAGGATCCGGTGGTCCACGGTGTCGAATGCTGCCGACAGGTCGAGGAGGAGGAGGGCGGAGCTAAGGGATTGGGACTTAGCCCCATGAAGAGCCTCAGTGACAGCAAGGAGAGCAGTCTCTGTGGAGTGGCCTGCTCTGAACCCAGATTGGTTGGGATCAAGCAGGTCATTCTGTAAGAGATGAGCAGACAGTTGGTTATAGACAGCCCGCTCTAACGTTTTGGAAAGGAATGGGAGGAGAGAGACAGGTCCTGCACACTAACCAAATACAATCATTTGGTTATCGTATAGACTGTGAAGGATGGAAAACAGTTTCTGAAGGATATGTTCCTAATAGTTGAAATTCACAAGAACAGCACATGATACATGAGTAGATGCAAAAGTTGTGAAGACAAATTATGAGTTTTCTTACAAAATATCGTGCTGAGATCTAACGTTTAAAAACTGTTCAAACTTTTTTAAAGTACACCAAGAGGGGAAAAATCATGAGCAGAATGCTAGAATACATTTTATGAAAGTAAACTTAAAAACTCTGAATGATGTTAGTTCTGTAAAATTGTGATCGGCATGGCTCATAACACATGCTGAAAGAGCCTTTCATTCTGACATGAAAATGGAAAAATCTAAGCAAAAGCAAATAAAGCACTGCACAGATAATTTGGAAATAGGCACTGACAAAAAATCCCTTCCCATGTCTTTGGATCAAACCAGTATTCTCTACCCTCCGTCATCACCAGCTTCTATAAAATCAATTGTCCTGTGAGGACCAGACCACCGTCAGCGTTTTGTGGCATCTTGTTTTCTTGTTACATTCCATATTCTTGGGGAAAAGAAATATCGGAAATGCTGTGGTTCGCATCACTAAGGACAACCACAACATTAAACATCTTGTAAGAATAATAGTAATAAAAAGTACATTGCATGGACTGTTTATGTGTTGTAAATTCCTTGCATTACAAAGGAGAGAAGGCGGAGAGTTTGAGCTGTGTCCCCAAGCTTTAATGTGGTGGAACCAGTCCTTGCATGGCTGTGGTTAATGGATGCTTCTAGCTCTGTGAAGTGAGTGAGGTTTGGCTTCAGCCCTGCAGGGGGGCTCCAACGCACCCATTTGCAGAGCTGGCTGAGAAATATTCAGAATGTCAAAACTCAAACAACCCAGTGCTGGAAACCTTGGAGATATATATATATATATACTGTGCATGTCAATAACCTTAACGATAACTCTACTGAATAATATGCTTTCTCTAAAAGAGAATTTCTTTTTTTCCCCCCTAATTAATTTTTTTTCAACAACCCCCCCTTTTCTATACAAAGTCATTGCCAAGAATTCCCCTGGCTAAGACAATACCATAAATAACTTCACATCTAATGCGCATGCTAACATACAAATGAATTAACTCAGCAAAACAAAGTGCAAACACGTTTCTAACTATTAACACAAGCAATGTGACACGGCTGGCAGAAACAACAACAAATATTCCCGAATTTAGCTTCCTTTTCTTTCTGACTCACACTGTTTTGTGTGGCCTTCAATATATCTTTGCAAAGAATATCTATATGCACTTGCTCTCTTAATTACATTTTTATCTCATTATAATCTGTTGTTTGATCAATGTGATTTGCAGTCTTATCCCAGTTTAATATCAATTTAATGCAATTGCAAGTACAGAAAGGCATGTGCATACATTTGAATGAAAGACATTCATAGGAGGCGGCACGGTGGTGCAGTGGATAGCGCTGTCGCCTCACAGCAAGAAGGTCTCGGGTTCGAATCCAGGCCGGGGGCCTTTCTGTGCGGAGTTTGCATGTTCTCCCCGTGTCCGCGTGGGTTTCCTCCGGGTACTCCGGTTTCTTCCCACAGTCCAAAGACATGCACGTTAGGCTAATTGGAGAGTCTAAATTGCCCGTAGGTATGAGTGTGTGAGTGAATGGTGTGTGTGCCCTGCGATGGATTGGCGACCTGTCCAGGTGTATTCCTGCCTCTCGCCCGGAACGCATGCTGGGATAGGCTCCAGCCCCCCCGCGACCCTGACCAGGAATAAGCGGCTTAGATAATGGATGGATGGATGGACATTCATAGGTAATGATGTGATATTATGCATGAGTCCCTTTATTCTGTGTAAGGTGTGTGGTTCGCTTAAAAGTCAGATATATGCTCTGTTCTCAGCTCAAGAAAAGAAAAAAACCATGACATAAGTTTCAACTGTTAAAGTCCAGAACAAGAAAGCACATGACCAATTAGCGAACAATTCATAAATTATCTTCAAATAAAGCTTTCATTGTTTAATAGAAGCATGCGTCTTTGTGTGTGTGTGTGTGTGTGTGTGTGTGTAGTGCAGGGTGGTGCTTCTTTCCTCCCTGTCCTTTCTTATTACGGTGAAAACTCCAAAGGACAACTGAGTCAGCTTAATTCAGAGAAGATTTATGATTTTGGTGTCGTCTGATATTTATCAAAATTTCATCAACTTAACACACACAAACAAGTGTTTGATATTTCTATTTGAAGGACAATCACAGCTACATTTATATGCCATCAATAGTTTGGTCATAAAATATACATTTTATGTGTTGGTTACACCAGAGTTTTCACACATGGCATCACCCCTCCCCACACCCCTCCTTGTTACCATGTCAATAGAAGTGGGACGGCACTTCCAGGTAGACAGAGTAAAATACAAGGTTTACTTTTTGTCTCATTAACCTAATTTTAAAAATCTCATATTGTTTGCCAGTGCTCAAATCGGAAAATCGCGATTCTAAGGTTTGTGTCAATGTTTTTGCTGCGTGTGTATGATAAAATCTTGCGAAGTTAGAAATAGAAATATACTTTTATTGCTGCTCGGAGGTGATCCAGCCGACCCTAAAAGGTTAAGGAGAAAGGTGCCAGACGAATGCTCCTGGCCAGGGCGTTTGAGCATTGACTATCAAAAATAAAGTAGTTAAATCACAAAAAGTGTGAGACATTCTGTCGGCTTCAGGCACCTTCACTTTATCTCTCAAGAGATTGAGGAGCTTTGGATTGCCCAGCTACCAGTCTCCGGCCTCCATATCTGCCTTGTTTAAAGCACTTTTAAATGCTATCAGCCCTAAGCAAACATGTGTATAAGGCCATAGATATATCTCTTGTATGTGCTTTATAATCTTTAGACAGGTATCTTTCAGGTGATCATAGAACTTTAACCACCGGCACAGATGGAAAAATGTGCCTATTTTATAGATTGTCAGAAGCCCTCCCTGCACAAACACTCCAGGGGTTATGAGACAACGTCTTAACTGTCCTCATTACTCCACACACACACCCTGCCTCCACACACACCACATACCACCCGGCCTTCTTATGTACACGCACACCCTACCGACACCGACCTCCAAACTCGCAGCACTGCCAACACCTTTACAGACACCCACTCACACACAGGATGGGCTTCCTCATATGATAGGATACTACCAACTGGGAGAAAAGTTTTAAAAAAGCTGATATAAAATATAAAAAATCAAAAAAATATAAAGCTTTGTAGATCAATCATATTGTTAAGGTTCCGAGGAGTTTGCTAACCCTGTTTATGGGGATTGGACTAAAAGGGTAAAAATATCGCAAGGCGCAGAATTCTCTGACTTCACCCTTCAGGAGACTGGCAGTGAAACAGCACCACAGGCTCAGATGATAGTCTGTTTAGTTTAAGTAGAAGGGAAATTACACTGACACATATCGAAACAAACAGGAATAGGATTTCCAAGAACGGTTAAAAGAAGAAAAGGAAAAGAATGTGCACACTGTTGCAACGGGCAGCGTTCGCTCTGCAGTGTAAAATGTGTGTCGGCCACACGTTGAAAAGACGAAGCCCACTGCCGGAGCGAAAGCCCAGACCCCCGCAGACGCCCTGACCCCACAGCCACACGACCTCTGCCTCACAGCCAGATCGCGCCGGGCTGCAGGACACCCGACTGTCACTTGGTATTGTTGAACCTGTGCCTCCCCGCCTGCCGCCTCTGATCTCTGCCTGGCCGTGGAACTCCACGCAGGGCCATAAACGCTGAAGAGCCCCTCCGGGACTCTTTCTCCACACCGCAGATATTTATCTGAGAGCGTCGGTCAAATACGGTCGAGTTCCTAACAGAATCAAAGCTGAAATGCAGTCCATCAACGGCATTTTAAACAAAAACATGGCATCCATTGGACGAGTCCATTTCACCGAAATTTATGATGCTCTCCGTCCCACGTGGCATCGTTTATAAAGCATTGGCGTACAAGTACTCACAATAGGTGAATTATGTTCATCTATATATATATATAAACATTCTTACAGAGCCCGGTGACATAATGCTCTTCATTGGTGTATGCACTGATAAAATTGCAAGGCAAAGTTTATGTAGAAGTTGCATACTGTGCAGTGTTATCTGTATACTCTATAGAATGGTGTACACAAATGTATGAAGACAAAAAAGCTGATCATATACATATCATATAAAACATATACGAAAATGATCATACATTTTTTTCTTTTTAAATCGTATTGCTTCATTAATAGCTAAATCAATGTCACACTCCATACCGTGACCAGTTCACTCTGACCGAAAATACTTTTTGTCCTCTCTCCCTGTTTTTGGATTTTGGACTTTACTGATAAAGTTTCTTAAAGAAATATCTCATGTTGAACCTGGCAGTTACAGCACTGTGATCTTATAACTCCTAAGCCAGTTTCAGCCTCAGTTAGGAGCTATTGATAGGCAGAATTGCACACAATACAGTCTGATTGGTGCAGATTTAGAATGACAGATACCAATTTTAGGACAAGTTTGACCACAGCTAATTACTGACAGCTATAATTACCACTGGCACTGTTCATATCTGTGACATCCAGATATAGTTACACAACATGCCTACCCCAAAATGATACACTCATGTTTTTATTTTATAGTCCAACACAGCTCTGGGAAATGTCTCTTTGGGCAAAAAAAAAAACACTCACTAAATATCAGTATATAACACACAACCCAAGTTCACAGTTTGAAATCGGACTTGCCCTCGTCCAGTGGGTATTGATCGTTATATCATACCAGTGCAACAGGGAATCTGCTGACTGGAGTACAGGCAGCCAATGGTGTGCCTCGCACCCTACCACCTGCTGCTAAAAGTCTTGGTCTAGCAGACGGTGCAAAAAACGACACATTTTAACAATCTAGATTCCTTATCAGGACGCAGTGCCCCCAAGGGCTTTGGCTCCAGGCTACAAACGCCCCACAGCATGTGTTCCTGGGAGAGCTTGGGCGGCAGCCTCCCTATATCCTCTCGTTAAATGTGATTATTTCTGAAGACTCTTTGACACCGCTGGAGACCTCTCCTGCTCGGGCCCGCTCTAGCACTGGGGCTGCGGTTGCGGTCAGAGGGGGTATAAAACGAAAGACCCCCAAATAAACATGGCGATTGGTTTGCAAAGAGGCTGCAGCCGCCATGAGGGAACGGGGAGAAACGCCCAACTGCCAAGGGGAATAAAACACAGTATTTTCATTTCCATCTTTTTAAGAGAAGACCATTAATCACCCTATTTTTCTGCTTCACAGGAAATATGAACCTATAACCAAATCTACTGGATCTGTGAATGAGAGCAGCTAATACGCGTTATTGAAGCCAAACAGGAATTTCTTTTGTGTCACTTTCTGAAAGGTCATTTTTTCCATCTGCAGGTTCGGGCACTACCAACCTTCATGCTTTTGTTCTTCATGTTTCTACTCACTTGAACCCCATGCACTACATTTTCCATATGAGAAAACAGTATATTGATTATTTAATTAATGATTATTAATGACTATAGTCTTGATTATTTCAATGAAAATGTTCACTACTCCACAACTTATCCAATAACCAGAATGTTAGAAATAACCCATACATTTCAAATGTATTTTCCATTTCCAACATAATTTAGGCAGCTTTGCTTTTCATTTCCAATGCTGATTGTGCTTGATCTACCACCTGATCTATTTGTCCCAAATAACTAGATTGTTAAAAAAATATGGGGCGGCCTCCCGCGTGGCCCAGTGGTTACAACGTCCGACGCTGGCCACGGAGACCGGGGTTCAATTCCCCGTCTCGCCAGAGTCGGCTCTGGCCGGGAGCGCCACCAGGGGCGGCGATTGGCTGTCCGCCCCAGGGAGGGGGGAGGGAAGCCGACATGACGTTCGCTGCGCATAAGAGTGGCTCTGTAGTACCAGGTTACGGTTGACGGCCTGGCGAGTGTCGTCTCGGAAGAGGCGTTACTTCGCCTTTGTCACTACCGGTCGCAGGACTACGGCAGTGAACTCACATTACGAGGAGGGGATTGACATAAAAAAAATAGCGGGTCTAATTGGCTACCAAATTGGGAGAAAATGGGAGAAAATCAGAAACAAAAATTAAAAAATTAATAAATACAAATATGGGGCAAGTTTTAGGAATGCTTTTCTGGATGACTGGATTTTATTTCACAACAATGACCCATCATCAAGTAATTTTCTACAATTTGTAGATAACATAGGGATAAACTGATAAACCAGCAAACCCCACAAATTGACTTTAATTATCCTTAAGGTGAATCATTGTTTGTTTCACAATCAGAGAAATCAGTGGTCAGACAAACACTGGGACAAAACAAGACAGATTAGATTAACAAAAGAGAGCATCTACCATGCTGCTTTTTAGATCCAAACCATATTTTACTCACAGGGCAGTTCATGGTGCAGTAGGAATCCTTTATTTTAAGTTATGGCCATTAAAAGATGCAAGACATACTTGACAATTCTGACCATTAAAAATATTTTCAGCTGAACAAATGTATGACGGAAGACGATGTATGAAACTGAAACTTGAAACATTTAACAAAGACACCTCAGTCTTTCCTTCACAATCATGGGGAAATGCTGCATGCTTCTTCATATTAATTGATTGCTCATAACCACAATGTAGGAAGATGGGCCAGACCTAATCTACAAAATCTTTCACTGGAAATTGTGGCTTGATGGTGTACAAAAGAATCATCATGTCTTACAATGCATAGCACCACTGTTTCATTTTGAACCATGAGAAAACAGGCTTTGGTTATATTGTCATTCATACAATACCAGCCTAGCTGGCCATCCACCAAATGCATTCCTCAGAACCTTTCTACTCCATGCAGAGGTCTAATGCCCTAAAGCACTTCCATAGATCAGCAAATCAGCATTACTGAAATCCAGACTCTAGCACATGCGTCCAAAGAATATGTCAACAACTGTATATAGAGAAAGGTTAGTTAAGCTGGCTAAAGGCTTATACTAACGAGTCTCCCTGGTCTCCAGTAATATCCATTCGGAATGAGAAAACAAAGCCTCTGTAACCTTGTTACATGTATGAAATGTTGGCAATCATAACTTTCATAACCATAAGACTAGCCCATCTGAGCTCATTACTGAAAGCACATTCATGAGTGGAATGAATACTCAATGAAATGTCCCATCTTGATCCTCAGTAGATATGCAGCACACATTAAACTCTTCATATAAATGTGAACATGTATGGACAACTCACCCAACTAATATTCATGATTGGAAATGAGATGTGTGCACGCGCTTTAAACTCAAAAGTACAATCATCAACGTCAATCAGGTCTGACTAAGGGTTTAAAAATCTCCAACGGTGCATTTTGATTTTGGTGGCTGCATGTCTGATGCCATGAAGGGAGAGAAGGCAACAAGGAGAGAAGCCATGTTATCGTAACCTTTGACTAAGTTCATGTGCATTCAATATGGCAGCCAAGGTTTTGATTTTGAAAAACGTACGACGACACCGCCATGCTCGCTGAGGCTGTTATCTGTCCATCTGGGCGAAACGTGGCTGCAATGTGGCACAACTTAAAAGTGATCTTAAATGCAGCAGTACGCCTCATGGCAAAGCAACTGTGTTTGTGAAGTTGTCCTTGCTGAGATGCGATCAGTTTTTTCACGCTGCATAGCCGTTACAGGATTGACATCAAATGCTTTCCCACTGAAATCATAACAAAAACAAAACAAAATGTTGCTACAGCTCCCGCAGCGCTCCATCAATTTTATTTCTCTCTACTTAGTTATTCTTTTTTCACTATTATTGGAATCACTGGATACTTTCATAAGCCCTTTGGTGTGGGAGATCTATCACATCCTGCAATTGAGCACGGAGTAATTGCCTTCTGTAGGGGGCCAACATTGAGGATGGCGGTCTACAGTCAGAATAAAATATCAAGTGGGCACAAAAGTATTGGCCGGCTGAAATGCGTGGGCTAATACTTTTGTTGCCACCTTTGTATGAAATGCATGTTGACTTTGAACTGAAACAGAACTATGATCCTAACATTTTTATTCACTACATTTGTCCCATATGAGTTTATTCAGCTAATGAGCTTTAGTTACAGGTCAGCTTCACCAACAGCAGTGTGTCCATTGTGCTTTGATGGCATTGTCCAATACATTCAGCACGGTGTGCCAGACAGGCCCAGAAAAATGAAATGGTATGTAAAACTCTTAACTGTATAACACTGAATAGGGAGATCATTACATTACTCACGCAGAATTGGTCAGAGCTGGAAAACACAAATACCCACAATAAAAAGGCCACTGTGTGCTAAACTTTAGTCATTACACTATAAATCCATATTCTTGAGGTAAACATTCTGTATACACAGCATGTTTTCCCACGTCATATTCAGCCCGCATACAAAAAAAAGAGGTTATTTGCTCTTAATGTTTATCACTAAAACATTTTTCTTCATATTGCAGTGATGTGCACATTAAAAATTATTGTTAGCTGTGTTGTAAATCCAATTCAAAATATCACTGTGGGAAACACAATCAAATACAGTGAGCTTGTCCAGAACTCGACAGGTTTCAGGCTGAAAGCAGGTGTCCTGATGCAGTACATTCTCATCGCTGAATGGAGACTGGGCCATGTTTTTGTCCTTGTACAAAGACTTATATTCCTGCATGTGTCTGAACCCCTGACTACCTCCAATGTGCCAAGCCTGTATGATCATCAATTTCAATCAAAGGGTGGAAAATACACCATAAGCTGGCCAAAGCTATTATTATATGTCTTAGTATATGCCCAACATACACAGTCCCTAAACAAACCGGGCACAGAGGAGTAAACAAAACAAATGAGTGCAGGGCTCATTATGTAAGGCTTAAACGGTAAGGGAATGAGAATGAGGAAAAAATAATAAGTGGATAGTTAACATATGCACCCTACAGCTTGTGAGTGCTGCATGCTCTCTTAATATACTTAAAAGATTATTCAACAACATACACAAACTGCCAAAATAAAGGAAACACCAACATGAAGTGTCTTAATAGGGTGTTGGGCCAACACAAGCTGCCAGCACAGCTTCAATGTACATTGGCACAGATTCTACAACTGTCTGGAACTGGAGGGATGAAACGCCATTATTCCACAAGACATTCCATTATTTGGTGTTTCGTTGATGGTGGTAGAAAACGATGTCTCAGGCACCGCTCCACAATCTCCCAGAAGTGTTCAATTGGGTTGAGATCTGGTGACTGAGATGAGCATGACATATGTTTTACATCGTTTTCATGCTCATCAAACCATTCAGTGACCACTCATGTCCTGTGGATGGGGGCATTGTCATCCTGGAAAAGACCACTCCCGTCAGGGTAGAAATGCTTCACCATAGGATAAAGGTGATCACTCAGAATGACTTTGTATTTATTGCTGCTTACCTTGCCCTCTAAGGGGTTTAGTGGACCTAAACCATGCCAGGAAAATGTGCCCCCTACCATAGCACAGCCCTCAGCATGTTTCCTTTATTTTGTAATTACTACAGTACATTACCTGTAGTAATGTAAAAAAAACTGCCAGTTACCAATTGCAATAAATGTCTGGTTAAATTATTATTAAAATTAAATGATTAAAAATGGTCCGAACGGGCCCCCAGATTGGTGCAAATGGTAAAGGCGCTTGCCTGGAGTGCAGGTTGCCCACTGTGGCCAGGGTTCATTTTCCCTGCTGCACCAGCCCAGCTCTGGCCGGGAGTTCCATTCAGCGGTGGCAATTGGCTGTCCGCCCCAGGAGGAGGGGGGAGGGAAGCCAGCATGAGCTCACCGCAGGCACAAAACGGATGCATCTCTGGACGTATCACAATCACGGCCAGCGCTCGGGCCTGTGCCGACCTCGAAGGAGGCGGGCCACCGTCCCTGCCACCACCGGTCCCAGAGTGGTGGCTGGTCCTGTCGCTGCATGCGGAGGGCTTTTTGAAGGGGGATAGTTGGATCAATATAAGGTACAATTGGCCATCAAATTTGGAGAAAATCGGAAGGGAAATTTAGACAAATAAAGTGGTCCAGACAGTTTGCACACACACTCAAACCCATTTTTAATCATTTAGTTGAGATCCCAGCCTGTGCATGGAGGGAATATATTTGAAGTGGTGAATATTTATTAATGTACATTGTATATGACGTGTTGACGAATTCTTATATATATTCTAAGACTGTAATCATGGCCAATGAAAAAGGGAGTCCTCCAAAACAAACAACAACATTGTAAAAACGTATCAGCTTCAGGGTGCCATCTTTAACATGTTTATTTCACGGAAAACAATCTTCTTTGGAAACCATACATGCTGGAGTTGCACATAACAATGGATAATATTAAAGTTAAGCCAAGTTTAATTTGCATTTGCAGAACATATTAATCTATTGCGAAGGAAAATGACCTGGGGATATTATTCCTCAAAAAGTCAAATGGAAAATGTGACTTCCAAACTTTAACATAAACCATAACTTCTTCCACCCGGTGCAAGGTCTCCTTTCAAACACTCCTGAGATATGTTGGGCATACAGTACAGTACATACAACCCATTTGAAAAATGAAATGAAAAATTGAATATTTTAAAATGTCAAAACTTGATCCTCATCACATTGCATTGATCGTAGTGATATTTGAATTAAAGACATGAGTTTTCTATTTTGCTCCAAAAAATGAATTTGTTTAGATGCTCTGGGTTATACTGTAGCTAAAGGCCACATTTACCTTAGAGTTATTCAGTGTGTTGGCTCACATGGCTAAATTTGTAAGCACCGGGCTTCTTTTAGCTATCAATTTGATGGATATTTACAGTGCAGAATATGGCTGAAATGAAAGGACTCTTACCAGGACATCTCCTAGGACAGATGATAGTCTTTGCAAGTCGGATAGAGAGCATAACGTTCTCCCACGTCATTAAAAATGTCAGGTGGAAACTTAGTGATGAGTAGTTGAAACAAATGGTTGATACCCCTGTAGCATTTCTGAGATGAATAAATGAAAGCTTTAACCTTTTGGGACCACTTGTTTAAAAATAAAAACTACTGTAAGCATATTTTGCAGATGAAATGTAGGAACAGCTCTGGCAGAATGTATTGTCTTTGGCTGACTATGAAGAGGTGTGCCTTTTTCATCTCTCTAAGCAGACAATGCTAGGTCTTCATTAAATGGATTCTCTTCCTTGACAGTTTGTTGGAATCAGAGAAGATTTATGGAGTTGTTCTCATTAGAAACGTATTATATAAAACTGGATAAAAAACAATGGGGCCGATTGAGTCTGGGAAAGAAAATATTCTTTCATACCATTTAATACACAAAGCTTATTGTTTTTTTCCACCTTTATGCAAAATGTTACATGATGTGATGTGGTCACACAATTTGTTTGCTCTTGCCTGCAAGGCATTTGATTAATGTGGGAATTAGATAATGTCAGTGTCTTCATAAGCCTATCAAAAGAAGGTATTTATCTATCTGACAATCTGACCATTTTAAGCGCTGCGATGTCAATCAACAACACACTACATTAACCTAGAGAATCATTTTGAAAATAAATTTGCTAATAAATGTAGAATTTGGACACTTTGCATTTACTGCAAATATTTGACTTCAGCAAACGCACCTTTATCCCTGATTCCTGCATCGGCCTCCATTACCATTCTCCTGCCTCTTATGCCCTGCAGGAAAACACTCTGGCTATCACTAAATTTAGTTGTTCAGTTATCATGAGGTACATTTGCAGCGTTCACTGGTTTTCCAGAGGCCCCCCCACGAACAGGATAGTTTTACACAGCCCTGACAGAAGAATACGTTGCCAGCTGGGATAGAACTTATTTGGAGATAATACTGTTACAATTGTCAGACACCGAATAAAAAAAGAACGCATTTAAGGTCACTCTGGTAAAAAAAAAAAATACTTATCAAGTCCACAAATATATATGCACAGAAATAAAGAGTGGTGAATGTTTTTTTCCTCATGATTCTATATCTAAATGTTCTTATGGTAGTTAAACATCAGGTGTTGTTTTCATTGCTAATTGAAGGAGATTGTTGTTATGTAAGACTGCTGTCCCTGCAGGCCAGATCCAATGTGCACACATCCCGTTTCAATTTCACAGGTTAATATCATATATAATTTGTATAGGCTAATAACATCTAAGGAGACATTTCATATGATCACAAGTGAAATTATCTGTGGCCAACCAAAATAATAGATTTTAGCTCATGGAAATATTTGAAGATTTAAAGTGACGGTTTTCCACATGTATATACGTATGAGTCTTAGTTTAAAATACAGGTCTTCAGATGTCACCTGTTCAGCAAGGTTATTTAGATTGTCATATGTATTGCATTAATTAACATATTTTGGCACGTTTTTTGTTCAATTTTTGACTGTGGCCACATTATATTTGGCAAATGACACCGAAATTTATTTTAAGCAATAAAAAGCACTATTGCATGATAACATGTCCTGAAGACAACCCTGTAACTAGTACTTGACAAGCGCCATCTGGCGATAGAACGTGGAACGGCCTTTGAATTAAGGAAATCTCATGTAAAATGTGGATTGGTGAAATGCACAATTTACTTCCATATAGTTTTATAGTTCGAATAAATACAATATGCATCTTGCTTTCTGGTATATTTTTTTCTGTTCACCTTGAGTCGGATAATTTGATTAATATTTTTTCAGACAATTAAAAATAAAGAAATAATCAAGAAAATATATAATATCGTTGACTTATTGAATGTTTTAATGTTGTATTTTGGAAGAAAATACTTTCTCAGAATTTTCAACAATAAATATGTTTTAGAAACTACCTTCCCAATCGAAATGCACAACTTGTATACAACCAAGAAAAGAAGCCTAAAAACAGGATATAGCACAAAGATCTTTTATTATAATTCATAATTTTTTGGCATATATAATGTTCATTTTACAATTCAAAAGTATTTAAACACTTGTAATATACATTGGCAACATGGCATTAGTAAAAAGTGCTTCCTTTTCCTTGTATGTATAGGCCCAAAACGTTCGACCAGTGATACCATAACGACAAGCGTAAAAGTGAAAAGGCACTAGGCACAAGTTCCGACGTATTCTCGAGTGTAATAATAATAATAAAATAATAATAATAATAAAAATAAAAAATACAGTGCGCATGAATTTTACAACAGAGAGCAGATTTTGAAACTGTTTTTCACTGAAAAACCTGTGAGAAAGCACAATAAAGTCATCTTCGTGTGGAATCATTATGGATAAGGCAAAATACATTTGTATAGAGGCATCCGTTCACATTTTTAATTATACAGCATAAATATAAAGCTTTAACTCTATAAAGCGTACGTACACCGAGAGGCGTTCAATAGATCAGTACCCGACCCTATGGCAATTTTCAAAATACAATAAGCTTCATTTCGTCATATTTTGACGACATATAGTGCATAAAATAAACTGCTTATACGAAGCAGATACCACAGTATTGCAACTGCATTCCAGTCCTTTACTTTGGCATAAAATTCAGTCCATCTACGGTCTCTAAAATAATTTCAGTTCTGCCAGACACACCTAAATACAAGTTTCTGTAGAATGACATTTTTGCCAAGACGTTTCTGTACCTTAAAGCTGAATTGGTCTGATATGTGTCTGGGTGAGAGCGTGGTAAGAAACTATGTGCACATACTTCTGTTTGCAAAAAAAATACAGCAAGAGTGAGAACTATGTATTTTGCAGATTTAATACAAACTCTATAAGGCACAACACAAATTACACTTAGAGTGGACAGGACGTCAATGAGATGCTAATTCTGAACTTTGTATAGCAGATTAAAAATGAAAATCGTTGCCTACTTTAGCTGCACTGATATGTTTTGCGTAGCTAAAACACACATGCGAGCGCATTCTTACATTAAGGCACAAAACAACCATACAACCACCGGTTACGCGTGTGGAAATGAGCTTATCGTTTCGTACAAAAGGCACGTACATGTATACCTCAGCTGCCTGGCTCCTTTAGAAACAGAGTTGGATCTGTCAAATACACAGAAAATATCCAGAAGACATCAGAGTTCTGAATGTCCCACATATTTATAGTTCATTTTTACGCACAGTTGCCCATGGCTTTAACAAAAGACCCATCGGGAAGTTGCCTGAAGATACCCCTTAGTGTCTCCAGTTCCCGGGTGAGATGTTCCACCCTCTTGCGCAGTCTTTCGTTATCAGACGCCAGCTCTATGACTTTATGTTGAGTTTCCACGTTGCGCATTTTCGCCTTGTCCCTGCTCTTCCTGACAGCAACATTGTTTCGCTCTCTCCTCAAACGGTATTCAGCGCTGTTCTTGTCAACGTTCTTTTTGGATTTCCCCCGGTCGCTGCCGCCCATCATCTTCATCGACCCCCCTGGCAGGTTATTCTGTTGGTGGTGGGGGCTGGGGACAGGGGTTGGGGGAGGCGTTGGATGGCCGGGCTGAAGATGCATAGTTGTCTGCGCGCAATGCGCAATCTGATATTGAAGATGCGATAGATGCTGCGGATGATGATGGTGGGAATGATGGTAGGTGGGCGGCATTGAAGCCTGAATGGCCTCTTCGTCCTCCCTGGGTTCTTGCTTTATCGCCACAGGTCGGATTCTTGTGGCAGAGGGGTTGTCATAGATTGGTTCCAGCTTTGAAGAATCCATGTAGTTCGCCATGCAGCCGTAAACTTGTTGGTGAGCCCCCGACACGGTGCTGGCGCCGTGCGGGTACTCGTACTCGCCGCTCGCCAGTTTGGCTTTTTCTTGCTTGGAGCTGTTGTGGAGTAAATCGGCCAGGAACTCGTCGTTAAAGGTCGAAGGGTCTATGTAAGCACTTATATCGATTGAGTTTTCGTTCTCGCAAATCTCATTCAAGTCTCCAGCTGCAGGAGGCTCTTTGTAGCAAAAGGCACTTTGCTGACTCTGGGGCAGGCTGGTCATCAGGGGTCGTTGGGCGACCTCGTAGAAGTTGGGCTGCTCCATTGAGTATCTATAACCCGCCAGACATGGTGAAGAGCTCCGGGAATCCAGCTTGGTCGCAGTACCGGAGAAAGCCGCAATGGCTCGATGAATAAAGCGCAGTCTTCAGAAGTGTTCTCACAAGGTATGTTGTGAATGGCAGTTTAAATGCGATCAGCCACAACACTACTTAAAAGCTTTAACGGCGTGCTCTGTAAAGAGTGGCGTTCCAGTCTGTTCTAGATGTCTTGGTCTGACCACTCTCGGAGCTCAAGTACCTCTAGTCTGACAGTGCGTGCTCAGCGCACTTATATACGCATGGTGCTGTGGCCGGACTGAAGCATTCTGGGTCCTAATGCTCACACCGATCCTCAAATAGAAAACGCGAACACATTTGACCAATTACACCACAATTTCTACAAAAATAATTAATTCAATAGTAAAGAAATGCATGCATAAATGAAAAGTTTCAAAACGTTTTGACAGCTGTATTTTAAGGATCACTTTAAAACAAACTATGGCAAGTTATATTGTGTAATCGAAAACGTTTTTATTAAATAAAGTGTAAAAAGATATAATTTCTGTCTTGTTAACAGAAACGTAGGCTATCATATATTTCTACCGCTTTCACAATTAAGCCCGATTAAATATCACAGTTGTAGCTCATGATTTAACGTTTTATTATTATAATAATCCAATTTTCGCCACACTTATACACTCTTGCATAATTATGTTGGTGTGAAGAACTGAATGCAAAGTGATGGCTTGCACATGGACAAAACAATATTTCACATTACTGAACAGTTCTTTTTCACATGACGTCACGTTATATATCAATATTCTATTTTATATGTCATATGTGTTAATCCCCGGTATGAGTAAAGTGCTATTAATACTAGTGTCCAGGTTTCGGCTACAACGTTTGGCTCATTTCAACCAAGTTATGCACATTCATCACCCGGTTGTGCAGATATGTGATGTTTTGCGAGCGTATTAGCGTAAAGATGTGACCTTTTCCCCAACGCATAGGCAGGCTGCTGAATTTAATCTGTGTAATGAAAAGAATATGGTTCTTCTTGGCTCAGTAGGTAGAGCATGGCGTTAACGACGCTTAGGTTGTGGGCTCGATTCCTATTGGGGCCACATATACTGAAAAATGTATGCATTCACTACTGTAAGTCGCTTTGGATAAAAGCGTCTGCTAAATGGAATATATATAATTTGTCATGCGTGTCAGTTACATTTACATTGTAGACATGCGTGCAGGACAATGCATAAGGTAATATTTTATGATTCGCATCGATATAATAGCAAAATACGGTATTCCGTAATTTTGTTGGGCATAATATGATTGTGGTACTTATCGGTGTCAACTCAGAAAAAATACATGGTTTGGCCAGAAAGAATGTGCCCGCTGTCCGCCACACTCAAGTATGTGTCGGATACAGTAGGTGGAAACGCGTGTTGTGGAGGCGGCCACGCTGTACAGCTGTAGCTACATGGTGGAAACGAAGCTGTGTATTAACTAGTTTGATAGCGCAGGTTCAAGATGACATAAGAGTCATTAAATCAATAAATTTTGCGCCAAACGCCCATTACCTGATCCCATATATTCAAGATAGCTGGAAGATTTCCATGAAGCGAACTGGAAGGCTTCTTGAAAAAGAAATCATGATTATTATCCTAAAAGTACAATGTGTTCTGTTAAAACTCCTGCCCTTGACTCGAAATAGAGGAACATTTATGAATACATGTATTAATATTAAAACAGCAATACTACTACTAATAATAATACATCATAATTATTATATTATTGGGGAGCAGCATGTTTGATCAGCATTGTATGCTTCCAAACACTGGAAACCTGAATATAGTAGCCCATCTTTTATTTACAGTAACCATTTTTTTACTAACAATTCCACCATACAAACATGTTGAATAAAGTATTCAAATCCAATTAAATGACTGCAGCAATTATTTTGAAGAAATATTACAAATTTATTTCAACAAACATTTTGAACAATCTTTAAAAGCATATTAAATGAAATGTTCCACAAGTATAAGGCCATTTGAACTTATATACGATGGATCTCACAAGTCACACAGCGAGAATATTTGCAGGTATTAGCACAACGAAAGCAGTAACTTCAAATTGTCAGAACAGAGAATGTTGGACCTGTTGACACATGCAATGCCACACCAATTACAGTACAGTACTATCAGAGATAAACTGCCTGGGAGCTCCCTCTATTGTTTCAACGAGCAGTTACCATTCAGGGTAGGTCACCTAGGGTCGTTTGTTTCTTCTTCTTTAAAAAAAAAAAAAGATCAGCCGTTTACCTCCACAACTTCCATTTGTGGACAGGAAATTGAAATTCATGTTGTTTTTCAGAAGTCCATAATAATTTGAAAATGAACCCCATGGAATGTGCTATAATATTCATTCATGGATAACCCCATGCCATGAGCTTCCTGGTTGGAAATGGCTTATTATTTTATTAGTTAAATATCCACAGGCCAAATGTACATCTTCTTACTAGTATTGTGAGAGTAGATTAACTAGTAGAAGCACTGATGCAATTTGCTGTGGTTTATTGCTTCAACAGAATTGTAGTTAAAACAGGGAAGTGACAGAAATCTTGAACACAAACAGTACCTTAAATAGTGATCCTTTGTGAAAAGTAGGGCTCGTTTGAACTTGTTAGCTGGCCTGTTTATTCATTGTTATATGTAATAAATTGCCTTTTGATTAATGAATAGGTAGAACCAGAGCAGGGGTCTTTTGACACCATTCCAATTTAAATTCACTAGTTAAACCCATATACACTAATGTTTTTAAGTTAACTTTCCAGTCCCGATAAAAATCTCATATTAGATTAGTTGCTGATAACTAAATCAAGTGTGCCAAGATGCCAACAGACAAATAAAAGTTACATCTAAACTCAAAACTATCTGTACCATGCTTATGTTTGATGCCTTTATTTGCATGTTTCCAAATACTCCTGGTGAATTCATTTAGACATGTTTCAGGGCTGTTTTCTCCTGACATACCTGATAATCTTGCTCCCAAAGTAGACTACATCTGTTAACTACAGATTAAGTCAATATGCCCATCTCTCTTTATTTAGTGTGTCAGACGCTAAAACTGATGTAAAGTGCTCACACTGCTGGTCAGCAGGGATCATTCGTCACAGCAAAGTGAAAATCGTGTCCCTTGTTATATAAACCCCACCGACTACTTATACGTTTATAATTGGTTGTGGTGGCTGTCA
The DNA here is from genome assembly GCA_029706075.1 of Aldrovandia affinis. Classification (NCBI taxonomy): domain Eukaryota; kingdom Metazoa; phylum Chordata; class Actinopteri; order Notacanthiformes; family Halosauridae; genus Aldrovandia; species Aldrovandia affinis. Next base: position 5,141,841 of record JAINUG010000037.1, on the reverse strand, counting down.
CTCACACTGCCTATTGCATCATCCCGTATAACACACTGTGTCCCATTGGTTTAGCTGGTAGACTTCCTTACATGGTGAGAAAGATTTCGCAATACTTCGAACAGCTCCAGTCCTAAACAAAAACAGAAACAATCTTTTTAGTGAAAAAGGAAAGAATAACGCTTTCTCCTGGTTTGAACGAGATCTACTAATATTGAAGGTAATAGTTCATTTTTGTTTATTTCGTACGTTTAAGAAAAGTGTTTTGGCACAAATAGCTGCCTAGCCAGCTAATGTTAGCTTGCTAGATGTACACGTTCAGGACCGATTTAATTGTAACTAGCTAATGTTAGTTGGCCATGTAGTTATCGGTTATCTTCCTGATATCCTTTGCTTATCGTTTTGGGGGCTTTATGGTTGGTACACGTGTTCTTAAATTGCTCGCTACCTACCTAACTAACCACTTAGTCAGCTTGTTAACGTTACATTTAATGTGAAATAACTAGCGTTAGCATGCTATAAGTAATAAATGTAGCTAACGCTAGCTCTAACTCCTGTGTTACGAAACAGTGGGCGTAGCTAGCTAGAACTGATAATATCCACAAATGAGTATCGCGTTCAATAAAACGGATTGCTGTCTATATAGCTACATATTAAACGTTTATTAGGAGTGAACGTCGTTGATGATCCGCTGATGTAACCTAGCTAGACAACGTTAACTACCCACTGAACAATACCTGTGCGGTATTGCTAAGAACCTAACGTTAGCAACTAGCGACAGCATTGCTCATTTTTGCGTGGCTACGGAATTTCCCCATTCCCAGGGCAGCAGAACTTGCATGGCTCAGAACAGTGAGGAAAATACACGATGATGCAACCACAGGCAACACTAGCTGCTTGTCTCCAGTAAAACAGATCTTGTCTGACAAGCTAGTTAGCAAAGCATTCAGCAACAACAATGGTGACACATTCGTAACTTGTAGATTTTTAACTTCTTGTTGATTTTGAAATTAGATAACGTCTATGTATTTAACGACGTTTGGATCTGTAACTCATAACTGGCTAACATTAGCTAGAGAGCTAACGTTAGCAATTTAGGAAAGTCCTAATTTTTAATACATTGTACTAGCAAATTGGCTAGCTAGCGAGCTAAACCTGTGTTAAATAATATCATCGATGCTTATATTATTGCCACTGGCTGTAATGTTAGTGTGAAGAGTATTAGGACATGTAGCCTAACTTTTGTGATTTAGCTATGCATATACATGCATACATACACACATGCATAAAGCAAGCTAACTAACAAAAAACAAGGTTATTGCTAATATACAACCTAACGTGGAGCAAGCTACAAATCAATATTTGATTAAACACTGCTAGCTAATGGCCATCTATCTCCCAACAATGGTGTTCTTATTGTCTGTCGCGAGACCAGTCTTTAGCACAATCTACTTATCTGGTTTGATAAAGTTAAATTCATCAACCAGATGAAGCTCCTCTGGTAAACCGATCAATTTGTTTTGCCTGCTCAAAAAGTATTATCACTTGGCCCATGGCTTTACATAAATAAACGAAAACTAGCAAACAGATGCATGAAAATGAATGTATTGTCAAATTAGTTATAGTTGATTGTATGTTATGCTTTAGTATTAGTATTCTATTATATTTGTGCTGAAAATATCTAGGAAATGTAAAAATTCCAAAACCGCATATGTGCTTTTTATGGCAGCTGCACTGGTCTTCACATATCACCAGGAAGAATATTTTATCGTCATAAATATGGAAGTTATTAATTTACACCGGTTTTGTTTACCTGCCTATTTGATATAGGCTACCCTTTTGACTGAAAACCACTTCCCATAGTAGGTTTCAATGATTAACACTATTAGCGTCACAGCTGTCTTAATATCCCCAATTCAGTTTGCACAGCAGTGCAGATGTTAACAGGGCTCATCTCGGTGTCTGGATTTAGTTAAGCTATAAAGGATAGCTTGGATAAACACAGACACATACTAACCAGTGAATTACGCAGGCTAATACGAATATAATGGATGCATCTATCCCTCAATACGCAGGAACCATTTCCTTGTCTGTTATGCATTAGGAATTTCCACTTTACAATGTAAAACCATCTTTATATTTTGGCATTATTGGGGGCATTTAGGCTTTTCATGGCAAATTGTGAGGGTATCTGGCAGCCTTTGGCATGGGCACGATGATCACAGGTCACATGGAGGTTCATTAAAAGAGATATTTTTTCTATGACATTGATCATAGAGCAATATTTTGGACGAACAACTTAATGCGCCCTTAAAATTGTGAGTTAATATGCTAATATATATTTATTATATACTTTAAGTCTCAGCAGCAAGACAGGTAAGTCAGAGCCTCAGCCAGTCCAGCAGTATGTGCCCCCATCAGAGCCATTGATGTATCTATGCCATGAATGTATGTTTTGATATTAAAGTCACAAATCTTTAAAATGTGTCTTATGTAGAATTTATTTCAAGTTGACTCACTCGTGTAGTAGAGGCCGAGAAACGTGGGGTATTGAATTCCAGGCTTGATGCAGTACTGGATATCCTTCAGACTGTAGGTAAATGATGAGCCTCAATCCAGTCCAGATGAGAAAATAATTGATTCGCATGGTTTGTAGCTGAGTGCTCTAGGTAGGAGTGACAGGCACACAACCTCAGTCGTATCTTGGGAATCATGAAAACAGTTGAGCCACCATGCATAGTGATGTCATGCAGAAAACGTTTGTAGGAAGGTATTTCCACCTTGTCCAGAGACCAGGTAGCCTTTTGGCAATGTGGTAAAGTCCCGGTGTAATGGGTTTGTCCATCACTGTATAATGGATTTGGCTCATGTCCATCAAATAAGCTTTTCGCCGCCTCAAAAGACCTTGCTTGCCTCAGTGTTGTGTGCATAGAGTGCAGTCCAATATAGGGCATAGCTAGGGATCAGCACAAATAATCAACTTTTGAAATGTTTGACCACCACTAACTGAGTACTTGTATCAGTATTCTAGTTTCTTTGTTTAAACAAGAAACGTTGGTTTATTTTGGTCTTTATCATTGGTATTTAAAAAGCAATGAGATCGTTTTAAACCAAATTGAATAATAATTTGATATGGTCATCCGATGATAATGCCCTGCCTGAAAGTGTTAGTGAATGACGATAAGTTTTGTAGTGAATCAAAAGGCAGTGTTTGTTTACAGGTTATTGGGAGTATTTGAATATTACATCATGAACCTACTTGAATATCTGTAATATCCTACATTAATATCTGTAATACAAGCAAAAGGCCAGAGATTCCCTTCAGAAATTCTAAATAAAGTGTGCTTATAACACTTGTTCCACTAGTTGAAGTAGAATAGTTCTGAATCATACTTTCCAGAATTGCATTTTAAAATGTCACTTTGAAGGCACCATTAAAGGCCTTGTTTTGTTGTTAGAACTCAGTGAAGACGACATCAGAGTTGTACTTAAAACCCAGAAAATCCTGAAATATTGTACATTAGGATATAAAAGCTTTCACATGCTTATAAGGAAGCAACCTCGGCAATCGGTATCTTTCCCCCCTTTTTTTCCAGAGTCCAGCAGGGTATTTGTATCAGAAGGAAGTGGTGCGCACTGACCAGGCCTTCCTCATCGTCTTTTCCTCTAAAGCATTTATCCCTGAGATACTGGTAGAAGAGGGCTGAACGTGGCAGGCACGCGGTCCAAATGAGCAAGCCGTCGCAGCAGAGACCCAACACAGACCAGAACGGCGTCAGCGTGATCCAGACCCAGGCCCACAGCAGCGGCTTGCAGCAGGTGCCCCAGCTGGTGCCAGTCAGCCCCGGTGGAGGAGGCAAGGCCATATCCCCCAGCAAGATGAAGAAGACCAGCCAGGACAAGGATAGCGAGGAGTACCGCCAGCGACGCGAGCGCAACAACCTGGCGGTGAAGAAGAGCCGCATGCGCAGCAAGCAGAAGGCCCAGGACACCCAGCAGAGGGTGAATGAGCTGAAGGAGGAGAATGAGCGCCTGGAGGCCAAAATCAAGCTGCTCAGCAAGGAGCTGAGCGTTCTGAAGGACCTGTTCCTGGAGCATGCCCACAACCTGGCCGACAATGTCCAGCCTCAGGGCACTGAGGCCTCTGCCCCTGGCCAGAACAACAACAACAGCAACAACAATAACAACAACAATCACAAGCACCCATGAGGGTCTGCAGCGAAAAAGAGGGGGGGCGGTCTACCCTGCTGTTCCTTGGGGTTTGGCACGTTTGTTCACTGTCATCTAAACCGTTTGGGAGTTCCTCCTCTTTCCTTGGAGCAGTCTTTTGTACAGGTTATTTGAAACATTTATTCACTCATCTTTGTACAGTCATTTATGTTCTTATGAGATTTGACAAGGCTTTTCAGGTTGGTGAACGTTGCCTTTACACTTGCATTTAGACGTTGCTTAAGAGATCATGACCTACATTTTGTTAGTGCTATCATAGGTTTCTGTCACCTTAAGATTAGATACATTTACAATTATCAACAGTTCTTTTTCCCCCCCCCCTCAAAAAGACATGGTGCTTTTTAAGAGACGTATTCCACATTTATATCATTTTGAAGTAAATGACGTGTACCATAGTCACAAGCTGACATTTGCATTAAGACCCTATGCAGTGATTCCTCCACCCCCCCATGTAGTGAAATGAATTGTACCACTCTGTCTATTTTGATTGTTATATGCATAAGATAAATGTATGAAAAACAACACTGGAGTACAATCTAATATTCTGGTAGACTGAAAACAGGTTTGAGGTGGGAACGGTCACAAAGCTTTTGAATTTCTTAGCCCCCTCTTTAGTAATTACAATTGACCAAGAGAATGGGAAATGTTCACTACACAGGGCCTTGCACCTTACACAGGGCCTTGCACCTGTCCACATTCTTGGAGCCAACTATTTTAAGGAGCATTTAAACATCTGAATTGCATATTTTCATGCATATAGAAAATATAAATATCCTTAGATGGTGAGGGTACAGTACACATTTCATAAATTTGTATCCAAATGACATGTTTGCCCAACGTGTATATGTTTTGAGCTCTTTTTGAACAGGATTGATGAATAGCTCCACAGAGAAGGTCTGAAAGTGGGTCTTTGAGCTTGTAGCAGCCAGTGTGAGCACAACATGTGCTGCAGACACTGGAAAGTGCAGACTGAGGGCTTTGTTGAGATTTGATGGTGGTTTACAAAGTATATACATATATACTTTGTAAATATATATGCTTTGTGTCTGTACATATATATATATATATATATATATATATATATATATATATATATATATATCTACACACATACACACACACACAAACTGTAGTTTGTCTGTGTTTGACTCCCAGAGAAGACTATCATGCTATTGCACGGGATTGAACTCCAGACTCCTTTTGTTTGGCATTACTTGCAGCTGTTAAATCACAGTTAAGCCTTTAAACCATCCTAATTTAGAAGGAAAGTGAAATATAGGCCTGTTTTCTTGTCTGGGCAGTGGAGGTGTAATTGACTTAACTCATTTAGTCAGGCAGAGCTGGACATGTTCGGCCCACCTTTGGAAGATGGCACCAGGTTATTACGACATGCACAGCCCTAGACAGTGCCCATGTATGTTTTTCAGACTGGTTGATCACAGGGCTTTACGGATTGTTCCTACTTACTTTATAATTACCTCCAATATCAACTGCATTTCCATATTGAAAAAAGGATAATTCTTGTTGAAAACTGATTTACGATAGAGAAAGACAAAATAATAGTTATTTAATCTCTTTAAATACACCTAAGTACCTCAGGATAAATGAAAGATCCATGCCAAATGGGGCTTTTTGAGAACCCATCGAAGTACAAGATGTCTTGTGCACCATTTTGCTAATTTTTTCTATTTTTCATTTTTCTATTATACAAATTGATAACAGCATGATAATAAAACAAATTGCATGTTAAATATTGTCCAAATACATAATTTGCACTTCCTGACAAAAAAGTGGAACATTTTCAAATCAATTGGACATTCAATTAAACTTATTGAGCAGTGTTTATGTACTGTTGAACAGAGAATAATTAAACGCATTAATACAAATGTAGTGAATTGAAAACAATTCAAATGTAGATGAAACATTTTATATAGGAAATGACCTAACTGCAGCCAATATATCCATTTGAGGATTTGATTGACATTTTGCTAAAGTACAAATGTTGCTGGGCAGCATTTGTCTAAGTTGTGACTTGCTTTTTTTTACTAGAAAATAAGGGGTATGGTGCATTGTAATTTAAACTCAAATAAAATGGTTTTTGCTCAAAAGGTTTGCTTTTCTGTATTTTATTTTGAGGGTTATGGCTATCCATTATTGTCCATGACCTAGTAAGTATATTGCGTTTCGATTGAACTGCATTGCAGTTTTTCCTTTTGAATAATAATTTCGTTTTTTTGCTCAATATAAATTTTTTGTTTCAGTCACCATAATTTTGTAGCTGGATGGAGATGGGAAAACAAACACTTGCTGAAAACATTTAATCAAAGTCCAGGACAAGGCCCTCAGACTTTCACCAACCAACAAGAGGAAGAAGAGATGCATTGAGTTACAAGTGGTTTGTAACAAGTGGTAGCAGATTAACCATTTGTTTGCAGTTACAAACATGAAGCAACTTTGAATGAAAGAACAATAAATAGCAATTTAAAAAAACATGAACTATAAGCCGGCAATCATGTAGCTACATTTGTCAAATTTAAGCCTTGGAATGGAAAGTTCCAGCTTACCAAATCTAAATGGATCATGCACGTACACTGTACACAACGGTTTGATAGTTTTAAGACCAGCTCTTAGTACAAAGATGATTTTGATTAGATTCTCATGCCGTCACAAGGTGAGCCCAAACCATGATCTAATTTCATGTTTGCTCTAAAGGCTGTGTAAATTAAAGCAGCTTATATTAGACCTGAGCAAACAGTGCGAGGGAGTACAGGGTGCAGCCATTTGGAAATGGCAAAAGGGCAATAAAATTGGGCTCTAGCCAGGAGTAGAAATCACCAGTGCTCACCCTTCAGTCCTCAAACCATTCTCCAGTCGCCCCCTCCATAAGGGCTCAAGTATAAAATGTATTATAATTTGTCAATCAGCTATGCCAAATGATGGTACAAATTAGGAAACAACATTCTGTTTGGAAACGATAGAGGTGATGTCCAGAGGATCACAGCTGGAAGTCATTGGCATAAGGCATGCTTTGGTTGTATAATAGTTCCTGATATTTCATGCAGTAAATGCTACGGGGAGGATGGATAAATCATTTCTGCATGGGCCCTTTGTGAAAACTGAGCCTGTCATTCCAAGTCTCTGGTGCCAGTAAGAGTTTGAAAGCCTCCAGAACCTTTGCCTTTGGGATTAAATTCCAATTCAAGAGGCGGTTTTTTTCTGAGCCTTTCTTTTGTGTAGTAATACTAATTATGACATGCCAAACATTGACCTTCTAGGATTGGCAGGTCTAGGACCTAGGTGAAAATACCTGTAAGTGAGTCCGCTATAAAACCCATTGCTGTAATCAGAACTTCACATTAAAAGCTGCAGTATGTATCACATTGATAACAAAGGGACGGTTATGTCAAAGACATGCTCAGATAAGGGGGAAATAAAACTGGTAAGTGACATACGAAACATTCATTTGAGTCATTGTCCCAGCGTGGACCCTGGACTTACTCAGATGTACGCTGCCTAGATGCTTGGGACCGATTGACACGTGCGTGAGTGATGACGTCAGCGTGGTTCATTTGCTGTAAAGACGCCAAAGGGTTCCCAGCACAACGGAAGGTGCTGGAACACGCTGCACCCTTCCTGTTCAAGCTGAAGCCCCTCCCTCCTTCTCACTTTCACAGCTTGGAGAAAAAATTGCAGGTGAGGAAGCTGAAAATATTGCATATAGTAGAGCACTCTCATTCTTATGAGGTGCTGGATTAAAGGTACCAATGGTGATATACTGTATGTACACTCTGGATCATTTACAACCAAGTACAGGTATTTTAAAAATCAGCAAGACCGTACAAAGCCCAGTACATACAACTGATTGAACTGAGCGGAATATAATCTCGCCATAAATACCCAATGGTGAGGAAGAAGTGGAGGACCAAGAACAGGTGCGTCAAGGTACCACTGCTGGATTTGGGTTACATAGAGTAGATATCTGAGAACTACACCTATCTTCATGTAAAGGTGCCAAATTCCTTTTTCCAGTAACACCACTCCCCTAAAACTCCACCCAAGAGTAGCCCTGTTGCAGACGTGACTCAGAGCAGAGAAGTCTGTGTGCATAGAGATAGAGAGATAGAGAGAGTGTGGGGGCCCTGCCAAGCAGTTCAGCTAGGTGGAAATGCACCACGCAGCCATGACAGGTGCTGAGACTCCAGGTGCCATCTCAAGCTGCCAGGAGACGGCAGAACATGATCTCTGATCAAACAGCAGCCGGCCAAGGCAAACAGTCCAGTACTACGGCAAACACATCTCCTGGCCTTCTCACAAATCAGCCCAAAGAAAAAGGCCGGATTATGTAACACCATACCACAATTGAGAAAACGGGGCATGCGTTACTTTAACAAAGATTAGGGACATTTGAAGAGGCAGAGAATAAGTGATTAGACAGGGAACAAATCTTTCCCAGTTCATTTAGCATACATCTCTATGAATCACTTTCTAAATACCTGGTTATTCATCTTTTCTCTCCAGATATATTATTCAGTACTTTTTAGTGTAAAAGCTACCTAAGGCAAGGATACGTCCAGATGCTTTGAATGTCCATTACAGAAGGACTTCTTTAATAACTGCACAGTGAAAGAACCTGTTGAAAGGCCATGCCTTCAATGAACGAAAGGAGGATGGTTAATTAGTGACAAGATGTCATCTCAGCCCATAGGGGACACGAAGGTGGGGCTTATTTCAAGGCCACCAGAGCACTTGTAGGCAGTGAGTTTATGGTCATGTCGTTAAGCATCATGTCATGTTATTAAATCTATTAGGTACTAGGTAACCTACATAAGCATTATTAATAATAGTTGTGACCTTTTGACAGCGATTTAAAAATAAAACCTGTTATGTCATACTTTTCTTTCTTCAACCAGAGGATTGCTTTGTCATCCTGTTCATGAAAGACTCCTTGTGTGCATGAAGAAAATATGTTTGTTCTTTGGCTTATCCATGCTTTTACATGTTGATAAATCTCATCTTATCCAAGTTCTCTGCGGCTGGTGATAACTGTGTTTGAGAGCGTTGTAGCAGGCAGTCGGTTGAAACTGGGTAGATAGAGCATGCACTTAAGATCTGAACTCTAAACTGTTGAATTAGAACACCTGTACAGGTTGGACAGGCTTCGCCATACACTCTTATATGATACTGGTTCCGATTAATAACTACTATGCAAATTAAAACAATGTATGCAGGCAACTACTGTACCAACAAAACTTTATAAAAGGAACATGCATTTTTTGAGCAAATACAATTGTTAACAGTGGAAATTAAACTGGCACAATATAGCATGTACACTGATATGTGTACAAGTGAAAAGTAATACTTTTTTTGGAACTGATCCTAAAAGGAGGCATTCGTGTAGAGAACCTTTATCAAAAATTCCAGCAATGCAGACACTGTTTATACAAAGACTCCTCAATGTCCTATTGTCCTCCTTAGTATCTCTGCCAGGAGTTAAGGTTGATCACCCCTACAGTATGCCTTTCTGCTTGTCCATATGAGTCCTTATGGGTGGATCTGTATGATTCATAGTTTCACAGATGCATACGCACAGCCATAATTTTGTACAGGTGTACTATACACTTGAGATTACTGGCTTTGTGATGAGGATGAACTGTTTAGATTTTAGAGATGCTACATATTTTACATGGATCATTTACAAACATTGCCATTTTATTGCTAAATTTCTGGATCCTGTCAGTACCTTTTTACTGAAATCGGCAAGATACAGATCCAGGACATTTCAAGGACAGTTTTGGATCTTCTGAAGTAATGGCATCACCGCCCTGCCTGCCTCAGACCCATTCAATGCATTGTCATTGGTGACAGAGTATGCATGATGACATCATGATGTGTGTGTGCTACTCCAGTTGGTAGTGTTTTCTTTATCAGTAGCCATTGAGCATGGTAATTACTGTAATTGTATGATCTAATTACTATAATTGTAGAAGTTAAGATTTTCCATGTTAACTCAAATAAAAGAACTGAAAATAAAGAATCTTTGTTGAAGATTATTATTTCATGATACGTAGCTATTCTATGTGCTATTCTATACTATTGTCCCACTGCCTATAAGGAAGTAGTATACCAGTGATGCATAACTCTTGAATTGTATGCACAGGTAAGCCTACTGTCAACAAATACTGAAGAAGAGATTATAATGAATGTGGGCTGCGTACATTTCTGGTAAAGCACATGGAGCTGACGTTTTTTTCACATTTTCGGTGCCTGTCGGTGGGAGCAGCGGACGGCTTGTGCCAAGGGGTTTTTGGAATGCACAAAGCAGGCGAGTTGGTTTGATAAAACGTCTGATTCATTGCTTATTCACAGAAAAAGAAAATCCTTCACTTCACGATAACAATCCTGTAAGCTACCACACAAAAAAAACACCACATGCCAATAATTAGTTGTCATACAGCCACAGAACATCTCCCCACCATGAGGCATGAACACACTTAAGACTGAACATGCATAAAGACAGTGAAGGCAGCTCCCAAGTGGCTCAGTCGGTTTGATTGCTTACCACAAGTGCAGGCTGGGCCCTATAGGTGAGACATCATAGGGTTGAGCCCTGACTATGTTAGCCATATTTTAGCAAACTATGGGGTTTCCATCATTTGGTGTTTTGTTGATGGTGGTGGAAAACGCTGTCTCAGGCACCACTCTAGAATCTCCCATAAGTGTTCAATTGGGTTGAGATCTGGTGACTGAGATGATCATGGCTTGGTATGGTTTAGATTGTTTTCATGCTCATCAAACCATTCAGTGACCACTTGTGCCCTGTGGATGGGGGCATTGTCGTCCTGGAAGAAACCACTCCCATCAGGATATAAATACTTCACCATAGGATGAAGGTGATCTTGTGGCTTTGTGTTTATTGGCGTTTACTTTGTTTCACAAAGCAGGATTGGTGGGTTAGCGAGCTAAAGCCCAGGCTTAAACCCAAAGTTGGCTCGCTAACCCACTAAACCTGCTTCGTGAGACAGACCCCAGAGAATATCACAGCCATTTGATTGCTAGCCTTCTCCTGAGGAAGAGACGTATACAATATTTTGTACAATGTACTGCCTGTTAATACTGACTTACTTTGACCCCTGTAAGAAACACATACTGTATAAAAGGAACCCAAAAGCATTGTTAATGATTGAGCAGCTACCCATAAATTCTTCTGCTGTGAGAATGTACATGTTTATGGGGCTGTGGCTTTAATTGTGATTCTGGTGATAGAAAATGGAAACAAGAATGTCAGTCACAGATATAAAAGTAGCAAAAGCAGCGAATGTTAACACACTCCTCTGTATGATTTGGGAAAGATATTTTCAGACAGGTTATTTTTGAATATTCTTTTTGACAGTCCTGCTGATGGTATAATGCCCAACGTAAATGTGGACACACCCAGGGAGGGAAAAGCCGACCACCCCTGAAGAGGAAAAAAGGCCATTGTAGAAAGTTTGTATAGAGATCCCCCAGCAACCACTTCTGTGTTGACTTTAATGCGGTTATTAATGCCACCCATTGACCAAGATGGCTACCCCCAAGACCTCACTAAATTCCCTACAAATGCACTTTTTTCCAACACAAAGCTAATTTCCCTAATTATTGCAATTAAAATGCTGTTGTTGGTTGCATGTTTCTTGAACAGATGGGGAAAATGAGAAAAAAAACACTTGAAACATAAAAATGAATGATGAATCCTTTCTGAAACAGGCTTTTTTTCAATGGTTCCAAGATACGTTTGTTTTAAGCAAACCTCCTTGAAGAATCTGGCGTTCAACTTGTAACTGAGAAACATCTGGAAAACATGTCTTATTTTTTATTTTTTTCATTGTTTTCTTTTTAAAACCGAAGGACCCTAATGGTTTTTATAATTTAGCATAAAGTTAGGGATATTACTTTCTGTAATCTCTCATTCATGTGGCCCCTCTCATAAAACAGAGTTGTGCGAGGCTGTCAGCAGTGACTGAGTATCTGGAACTCACCAGCCAAGAACACTGAGTTTCATTAAACAGTTCAGATAAGGCAACACACAGAGGTATCCTTTGGTAGTCAGGATTTGGCTGAAAATAATCTTCCTTTCCAAAACATGCTCTCATTGTTGTTCAGATTTTTTGAGGGTAGTCATTAGTCTGCCAACTTCACTTTGGGTTTATACTTAAGTAAGGATGGGGGTGGGTGGGGTGTGTGAAAGCAATTTGCAAACTCATAGGCACAGTACAGATGTTTGCTGGATGTCCTTGTTGTGTGATCGGCCATAAAATCTGTAATTCTTGGCTTTGCTGTCATTGAGCGACTCCAAAGAAGAAATTATGGCTCTTATGAAGTGTAAACAGCTACAGTTAATCCTAAATTGAGTGCAGTCTGCTTGGTCAACTCTGACTTTTACAGAAAAAAAAAATATCCGTAGATTACTCCCAACACCTTTCCTCAGCCTGCTCATTCTCTCCGATATTCGGTATCAGAGTCAAAGAGTGCCATTTGTTGCATGCTAAGCAACAAACTCCCCCCCCACCCCCCCAAAAAAGAAATGAAGGCAAAAATTTAACAAAACATCCTCTTTCTGGGCCAACAGAAGATCCTCCTCCAGAAATGGGGCTGCGAACATGCTCCTAAAAGTTTGCCTTCCCTTCGTAGACGTTCAAGCCTCTTCCCTCTCCCTGCCAACAATGTGAAATTTGTGCTAACGCAGCACGGGTTATCGTCCGTTGGAGATAAATGGACAAATTAGGAGAAGGGAGTAACCGGTTCGAAGCCCTCGCTCTCTGAGAGCGGAATAAATCTCGCGAAAGTTCAGCAGCCATGGCTGGAGTTTCTCACACGCCTCGTTGCATGAGTGCTTGCAAGCTGCAGATAAAGAGGCTGGAAGAGGAAAGCCTGTCCAACAGGGAGCACTACGGGAGAGACATCCCACATCTGTTTCACTGCCGCCTCAAGAAAATGGCATAATTCCCACCGCTTCATATTGTAGCATTCTGCTTTACAGTTAGCACGCATGTGGAATGGGAACTGTGCCCCTGTAAAAACAGTGGATCACTATGCAGGGCATTGCTCACCGTGCATCAAAAGCCAATGCAATTAAAAACTTAAATCTGGAGGGGGAGAAAATATTTGTCCATTATTAACTTTTGGGGGAAAAAACCCCAAATGCTGTTTCTCATATGTAAATGAATCATGTGGGCGTCCAAAAACCATTTCATGTTAATCACTGACATAGCACTGCAGTGCCAATTCAGAAATATTTAAATTTTCAGCATTCTGGCATGCGAACAATCGCTAATCAATTCACCGACGCGGCCTGGAAACTATTTATTTTGAACACTGTGTACCTGCCAGTGGAGACACTCTTTTTAACTGCAAATGAGCAGGAATGCAAGCGTCGATCTGAGAGGACAACATAAAAATTAAGTACTTGAAGACTTGGCCTCCACCGTCTCAGCTTGTAGAATTACAGGAAGTTAGTTCCTGTTGGACTTGAATAAAAACGTCTTGCCTTTCTGTGTGAACTGGCTGTCAGAAGCATTCCTGAACTAAATCAGCCAGAGCTCTCGAACCTGCATTTGGGATACAAGGAAGGAAATACCAATGAGAGAAGAGTAACTTCTGGAAATGACTGTACAATGCCGTCAGCAGATGGGAGAATCCCAAGAGAGACTAACAGTACTTTTACATATGCCCTCCAAATTCCTATCGCCTTCTGATCGTGTTGCTAGAAGTGAAAACGAGTGAGGAAAATTTGAGTTGCTGTCATTTCACCTCAAAATAATGTCTCTAAACAATGTCTTTTTATGTTGGCTTCCAGTTTCCAGCATGGCTAAACTAGTGTCCCTGGCTAACAGACAAATTCAATATTCAACATTCAATCTGAATGGAGCCTTGTTTCCAATTCCAATCTCAATTTTAATAAAAACCGTGGCACATGAAAATCCACTTTGTCGTTCATTTAAAAGTCTGACGTGTTCTAATTTGGTGAGAAATGATGGAACACTCTTCAAAGTCTGAGCACGAGTGCAAGAAATATCTTACAAAAAGTGAATGATCTTCAGTTATCTTTTTAATTAAAACTACCAAACAGATGTGTGTGAAATTTTGAGGACTAATTAAAATGATCGACATTGGTGTTGAAGCTGCGTGCAGACGCACATGTGACATTTATCTTCCCTTTTACAAGAAAGTAATTGAAATAAATAAAATACAAATGCAGTCTGAACATCTCTTTGAGAGTTTTTTACGGTACCTGTATGGATCAAAAATGTAAGGCTCATCCCTATGCATCCACTGAACTTCCAGTCATTGAGAACGAATGCGGTCAGATAGGTGAATATATTGGAAATGGGTCACAGTCAGAGCCAACACCTCTTTGGATCTGAGCAGTTATCCATGTGGAAGCGTGTCTAAAAGCCTTTATGCTGGTGCCAGGAGATATTTGCGGAGCTTGTGTATAAAGGGAAAGTGCGTAGTCTCCCAGGTAACTCTTTATCCATTCTCCAGTGACAAAATCAAATGACACCTGAGATTAAAAAACCCTTCCACTTAATTAACCTGGGTAAACCATGTTTGACCTGCTTCCTCAGTCGCCTGTGCTCTTAATGGGGGATTTTTACGGGTCCGTGGCATAAGACGAATGGAGCCACAGGAATTATAAAGAATCGTCACGTTTTAATATTCATCGCCTAGGAGATCTCATTTTCACTGTGGTCTCAAAATAACACACATTCTATGAAAGAGAGATTTTTTTATATTTTCCATTATATAAATAAATCTTTGTAAACTCGTAACATCCACTAAAAGTATATTTCGATCAGCTCAGGTTTTAACAACGCAACTGCCCAGCACAGCGTATAATTCTCACATTGTAGAGCGCTGGTCATGCATTGCCCATGTGTTCAAGTGATTATTGCACATGTAAGGGGCACAGCGTTGACCCTCTTTATGAACTCCATTTTTAGAGTGTTCTTTTCTTGGCTGCCCTCTCACTGTACTCTCTGCAAAGGTACAGGCTCAACCTCACATCCCTGCAAATACAGGGCGAGATGATAATGCCATTCCAATTCAATTATAGGAGAGCAAAAATATATTTTTTAATTCCCCTTCCCTAAAATCAAATGGGGGAAAGCACCCCCAACCCCCCATTGTACATGCATGCAGAGTTAAACACTCACACACGGAGACTATTCCAATTCCAACATTAGGAAGATTTACTGTCTGTTTTCAAGGGGGGAGTGGGTTGGGGGTTGGCCCAAAGTACTGTAATCACATCAATAGGCATGACATTCAGTGCTGGGTTGGATTAGTCAGGCCTGGGATTGTTCAAAAATAAAACATTTGTGAACACGTGTAGGTTTAGACCCATTCCAATCTGAAACCTCGGAGGGATTGCCATATTTAGGGGTGCGTTCCATGTTTATGGGAACTATTGATAAAGAAATTCAGAATAAGAAAACTGTCAATTTTCCAAATGTCTGCAAACGATCAAGGTCGGTTTGAATGACGTGGATGCAATAAATTCACTTTAAATTCATGTCAAAATGAATTATGCAATTGACAAAAGACGTGTGAAGCCTCTTTCTTTGCTGGAGAGATGCCTTGGCTTAAATGCAATAATTCACCAAGAATGCATTTGCTTGCTTTGCATGAGATATCATAATTTCTATAATGTTTTCGAAGGTACCAACTTTGCATAGCACAAATAACATTTGCCTTAAGGTTTGAATGTCTTCAATTTTACATTAAATCAAATGGGTTGCATTGCTGAATAAATGTTTAAATACTGCTCACAATTAAGTATGCATTTATGGGTCAAAATCACCACTGGCTTTCATGCTTTTCTACGAATCCCAGAAGTCTTTCACAGGTGTGTTATTGGATTGTACGTAAGGCTATTTAATTTAGCTAAAGGTGCAATCTGAGTCTTCAATTTTCGCAGTGGTAACTTGAGGCACTACAAACATACAGTATGATCGCTCTGAGACTAGCTGCATACAATAAATATATACCAAACACACAATAG
Source organism: Aldrovandia affinis (assembly GCA_029706075.1). Classification (NCBI taxonomy): domain Eukaryota; kingdom Metazoa; phylum Chordata; class Actinopteri; order Notacanthiformes; family Halosauridae; genus Aldrovandia; species Aldrovandia affinis. The sequence goes on along the minus strand of JAINUG010000037.1, from coordinate 5,125,592 downwards.
AAATAGAATATAAAAAATGAGCAAAATCCAAGATTGTGTTTTATATTTATAATATAAATCATTTTTATCATTCATAGAATTAATGTACTTATGCAGCATCAAATTGTTACCAATTTCTTGGAGCACATAATGTTTCATATGCTTCACATAATCAAGATTGTGTTTTTAGCATGTATAGATCAAAATTTCAGTGTCTTGTTGTAACCCTGAGAAGGGCTAAAACGCAATAAAAATGACAACTTCATGCATTATTTCTCAATCATGCTTTTTGATACAAAAGTCAAATATATGTCAACAATCCTTTCTCAAAAGGACCTTTCTATGTACCGAGAGGAATGAAAATCCAAAATGTCACAATGTTTTGTTTCATTTTTACACAGAATTACTCTTACATTTCTTTATTTTTATTTTTTAGATATAATTTAGATATATTTAGTACCATTCTTTCAGAGATTAATTACAATGGATACTTTAATCACTAAACAGGCTAATTAACAACCTGCATCAAGTTAGCATAAAGTGATGTATCATAACCATAATGAAAAAAGTGTGATGGCTACTGGCTTTCAGTAAAGGCTGCTGAAGGCAGCTGGACATCATCTGACACTGTCTATGAAGAAATATTGAAATAGGGGCCACATTGTTCAGGTCAAGGTCTACTACTTTCCAGTTCAAATTCAAAAAACCACTCAAGCTGCCAAACAGCGGGGATTCGTGTGGCAAGAGGTTGGATCTCTCAGGATCTGGGGACCAATTTATTAAATGGCTCGGCCTCCGTGATAGGTTGGGGGCGGGAAAATGAAACAGCATGTATCCTTGGACTCTGCACTATAGCGCACGACTAGGTCTGTGCCCAGGAAAATGTGCTGATGAGCGGTCTGCTCAGCTCCCAGCCAGCTGCCAAACCAACACCAGAGGCCCACCAGCCAATGAGTGAACACTTCTTCAGCCAATCACTGAGCTCGCAAGAGAGAGCATAGTAACCGGGGATATCTTTGATCTCACTAGCCAGGGAGGAGCCTTTGAAGTTTGAGAGACACACTAATTGGGAATGAGTGAATTGGTGAAATGGCAAGCTGAACCAGGTTGATGACAGCAGTACTTTGTGAGAGATGCAAAGAGGTAAACACTTCAAGATAAAGGTAGACTTGGCCATTTTTATTCTTTACGATAAGGCCTGGAGTCACATGTTTCAATTCTCCTGTGTTATCATCATGGCACTGGCAGCATTATTTTAATGAATGCAGTTTAAACATGCACAGGGCCCGTGAGGAGCTGTGTGATACGGTGCATTGGTCTATAACAAGCTATCAGAAAATGATTAAACTAAGCAAACACCCTTTGGACAAACCTTCAACAAGAACACAAGCGCAATGCAACACCATTATTGAGCTCTTTTTACTAACATTACTGTGAAATACAGCTGTGCAGTCGGTGCAGATACTGAGCACATTCTTATTTAATGTCTCCAGGACGCTGCACAATGGTACAGTTTCATTCTTCTCTCATTCGGCTCTCCCAGGGGGAGGGCGGAGGGAGAGCTGGCACGAGCTCACCGAGAAGCATTAGGGCGACTTAGTAAACAGGGTCGGGCGAGTTCCGTCTCGGAGGAGACGAACATTGCCTCGAGGTATTAGCTTGTCCCGTGGAGGCAGGCAGCGAGTTGGAAGGTAAATCTAAAAGAAATAGAGGGTATAATTGGCTACCAAATTGGGAGAAAAACAAGGAAAAAGTGTGAAAATAAATAAATAAATGTAATTATTATTCATTGGTTCATAATTTCCTTCCACTAAAATGTTTCTCACTCCAAAACATTAAGGACACATCATTTTGGATACATTTTTTAAAAGGGCACTATTGCCATTTTGCACTGCAAAACTTAACACGAAGGTGCTGTGTTATGATAATAATACAATAATTTAGCAGATGCTTTTAGCCAAAGCGACTTACAAAAAAGTGCTATAATGTTTAAGCACATCATTTGACAGGTACGCCACATAACCAACACAAGTGCTAATTACAAGGAAAATGATTACAAATGCTATGATATTGCAATACAACTATGATATTACAATACAGTACAATTGCAAATACTATGATATTTTAACACCAATACTGCACAACAGCCTTGTCATCCTGAGAGATACACATCCAGTACCAAATGTTTATTAGTGTATCTAATAAGCATTTGTTCCTGGAGCAAGTACAGGGTTTGTTCAGGAACAGTGGTCTCTTGTGTGTCTATTTTTTTTTATACTGCAGGTCAATCGGTTTTTCAGCTCCACACCACATGCACTTGTTGAACCCATTTTACAATCACCAGGCATTGGAGGAAAATAATGGGGCCTTAGGTCATATTGTTCATGGTGGCCCAGCTTTAACCAGCATGGCTTAAAAAGGATAATATTGACTAGGCCTTCCCTTTAAAGGGGCAACGGGTTCATTGGCCCTCTTCACCTCTGCATATCATATCAACACATGGTGAAGGGCACATTCAAGGCTCTCTTAGCGGTATTTGCGGATACACGGTTTACAGACGCCATGGACCTACCATCCTCCACATTTTCTGGGGGCACTGGTCCACTCATGTAAATAATTAGGCCAAAAGGCTGTATTTTTCTATTGTTTTCCATTCAATCGTTTGAATTCTGAGTCAAGTCAGGAGAGTGCTGGCAATTTTCTGCCACTGAGATATTTCAGTGTTTGATTATTACTTTTTGGCCAGAGAACTGCTATAATTCTAACACTACAAGAACATAGTAACCTTTATTATGACGTATGCCCAACAATAAATGAAATGCAAAACATATATTATATATATTGGAGTTTTTATACATTTGGAGGAAAAAAAATTGAAAGTACTACACAACCATTAGAATGTTTTATGAAAATGTTTTTATTTATCACAAATTTATAAAAGGCATAAGCTGGATACACAAACATAAACCGAAGGTAAGTCTGAAGTCTGGCTATATGTTAAATTGTTTGGTTAAAATATATATTTTTAAATTAAAAAAGGGAGGGAGCAGTCATACATTCATTCATTCCACCCATACAATTTCAATAAGTTGGGCCTTTGGGAGCAATCAAGAAAAACAGGGTTAGAAGCCTAAAAACATGAATATGTCGATTCAGCATCTTCCTAATGTCAATGGAGTCGATGAGTAAGAGTGTGGAATTGTTCCATTGAAATGTCACATCCTAAATCTGTAAGGACGTTTGGTATTTGAGTCAAGAGTCAAAGCCAAGAACAGAGGAATACTGAGATAGTGGGTAATGAGTTTGATTCAGATTGCGATACACTGCCTTTCTGTCATGCCCTTTGCCATATAAATGTGGAAATATTTTATATATTATTTCTGGACCCCGGTGTACTGTACATGCACTCATCTCTCTCGGGGGGGTATAAGGCGCTGCTGCAGAAGTCATCCAGCATTGTGTTCACCCCGGGGGGTAATCATCTTGTTTGGTAATCATTGTTTGAAAATTTCACATTGTGCAGAGAAACAAAAATCCTGTCCATACTGTCATTTGTCATCTGTAATACACTACGACTGAAACAATACTAATATGTTATACACAATATTAGGCAACAATAGCTCAAATATACTGTAGTCTCACCTGCAAAACCGATGCATATTTTCTAATTCAATAAACCTTGTGACCTTGTCAGCAGCTGTGGACCAAATGAAAAGCATGCCTTCTGCTGACGCGAAAAGTAGTTTGCTCATTAGTCGATAAATAAAAACACACACGCGTGCGCACGCACACACGCACGCATGCACGCATGTCGCACACCCACACACCCTCCTCTCTCACACACACTCACGCATGTGCATACATACAGCCACATGCACTCACTCGAACACACTCACATACACACATTTCTCGTTCACATACATACTGTACTTACATACCCACTCTTTCTCCCACTCTCTCACACACACACACACACACACACACACACACACACACACACACACACACACACACACACACACACACACACACACACACACACACACACACTCACACTCACACTAAACACTCACACTTACTCAAGGTAAAAATTAACATTCTTTAAGCGGTATGACGTCAGCCCGGAGATAAAGGTGTTAAAAATAGCTGACAATACTCAACTGGAATGATGGCCCCCACAAAGTGGAGCTTCTTTGACTCAGACTTTGCACTCTGTACACCAGACAAAGAAGCCCTTCCCCAGCAAGAGCACTAAGACCAGCACACCATTGACACTTTGGCCACCCCCACAAGCCTGAACAGGCTGTTCCTGAGGCCCCGTCCTGCTGTGACACTTTACATTGTTGACACTGTACCGTGTGTTTCTTGTCGCGTCAAATGATGCTAAGGGAGAATGGGACAGGCGGCCATTAGGCATCTCCCATAGAAATCAGAGATGGCACAGAGTGTTCTGCTCACCATATACCGGCAAGGCAGAGTGATCTTGAAACAGTGACGTCATTCACTGACGTCCCAGATCATTTGGCTCTCCATATGCTATAGAAACATTCTGAGCAGTGACATAGCCTTAATTGCCTTTGGCAAAAGCCCAAACACTCTAGATGTATGTATTATATAACACTAATTCTTGTTGGCAGACAGAACAGAGATGAATAGCGTGTTACGATATTTACCATTAGTTCTATTAGTGGTGGGGTTTTTTCCCCTTTCCACAGCACAAACATTTTAGACACATTCAATCTATGAGTAATTGAACTTAATGAGACAGAACCCTGCTGATCCAAAGTTCAAATTTAGGGAGGGCAAATAAGCTTAAGTCATAGACAGCTCAGACATGATGAGCAAAGGTCAGACAGTGAGGCTTTTAACAAAAAGAATAAATAATATTTTCCCTCTTTTTCTCTTTATTGTGGGCCTAGAGTCATCACTGCACCATTCTACACCCAGGCAAGGAGCACTGCAGCCGACGTGTGCATACTCCATGCGCTCACCTGGGGGCCAGTGGCTATTTTACACCATTCCGGCCACATAGAAGTGCAAGTACCGTGTGCACCTGCCACATCCTTGGGAGAAACGAACGCAGAAATACCCAGAGGGTTCCTGCATGACTTAAACCCATGTGGCTCAAGGCCAATGTTGTCCTGCCCCTGTGGGTTTCCAGTCAAGGTCAGGTAATGACTCCTGAGGATTGCTTTCATTGACCGAGGAACTCGGGAGGACAGACGATCATGCTCAATCTAAGGTTTAAGTAGTAAGATGTGGATCATGTGGAGCATAAGAATGGCAAAGACATAACTGCACAAACTAGACAGACTCCAGCAGGTTATATAGAGTCATAGAAGCCACTTTCTGGAATGATTCTCTCTCTCTCTCCTTATCCGTCTCTCTCTTTGCAGGCATGATCATCAGGGGAATCTAAAAAATCCTGATCGATGACTGTCCCGTCGCCAGACTCACAAGTGCAAGTTTTGCTTTCGTGTGACCCCTTCATCCCATTCTTAATCCACAGCAGTGGGCCAATGCAATCATCAAGAGGAGAGTTGATCTGAAACCCAGAATCCATTCTAACAACAGTGGGTAAACAGAGACAAAACATACGGTGTCTCGTGGAGGTCTGTCTGACTCTGATGCCAGCCCACCCCTGCGGGGTCACACGCACAGACACTTGCAGAACGGGAGAGAGTGTCAGCCAGTCTGGCCAAACGGGGCCACGGCTCCCCTGGAGTCGTCCCACAGATCTGGTGGAGAGGTCAGACTGTGGGGCCGCACGAGGCCGAGCCGCAGCCTGCGCGCTTCAGCGTTGCTCAACACATCCACGCTGGAGCGCCCATGACCCACTTCAGAGAGACAGAGAGCAGGGCAGAGAATTCTGCTGCAGTTGACTTTGTTTTAAACCATGGCGGTATATTGAGCGTATTGGGTTCTAATGAATACAAGCAGTCAGGCAGGCTTGCCAGTGTACTGGACAGTGCTTCAGGTTTGGATCACAGGCTTCCATATACAGTGTGCTGTGCCTACTCACTCGTATGCATGCACACACAACGCCGGAAGATGGAGGTAATATAGTGGAGGGCATACGGAGAGCTCTTTTATTCCCCCCCACTGGTAATGCCTGAGGCAGTCAAATATGCCAACTCGTCACATAGTAGAAGTTCAGAATGGGATGAGATTCGATATATTATTTATAGGCAGCCATGTTCATGCTCTTAATCTTGTTGATTAGTGTTGTTGATTAGTAATGGCTAAACACAATATGAAGGGGGACGGTTGTGATTGGCTCTCAGAGTTGGGCAGCATTGTGGGTATTTTTGTTTGTGTACTGCAAACTTGTCCCAAACTAGCAACTCACATGACATCACACATGTTGCAGCTAGCATCTATAATAAACAATAATTGTGCACTATCCCGCAGCTATACTTTCAGGCAAGCAATTGTTTTCCATATTAACTGGTGTCAGCAGAGGCAAGGCACTGAAAGCTGTGACAGCACTCGCCACACCCATCGAAGTGGCCCATTGCCTAGACACCGCCTTTCTCATATGAAACAAAAGCGCGACTTATGAGCCACCCTTTTTCAATAGACAGGCAAATCACTTTAGTTTTAATTTCATAATAAGTCCCTGCCGTGCATAACCGATGAAGCTGAGTGTGTTCCGAAACTTTCTCAATGGTGAGGGAGACTTGCTCAATTGCTGCTCTCGACGGTTCCCATCGCACGGCAGACAGAGGGGTCTCCGAGCAAAGACTCAAGTCACTGCGGTGCTCATCCACCGCTCTGCCTCCACACATATGCTTTTCATTAGTGCCACTGGAATTCATAAACCATGCAAATATACTGTTTATGTAATATTTGTCCCGTTTGTGTGTGGTCACCGCTGGCTGACTTCAAGAGCCTGACCGTTTTCGGCACACTGGTACTCTATACTGCTATGATGTAAAACATATATTGAGGGAATTCTGCTTGGCTATCATTGCATACTTACTGATGTTTCGCATGCAAACCAATAGAAATGTGGGAGTTTTCTCACATTGTTTCCACCATCTGAAAATGTCTCTGACAATACACATATCATCAATGAGGTTCTTACAAATCACCATTTCACTTACATTTGACAGCACAAACGGAGTTAAATTAATTCATAAAATCCAGCCCGCCCGGTGTCATGCTGGATATGAACAGAAAGTTAAATTCAAGGGCTGGATATTTTAAATGTACTCCTGTTTGTTCTAAGAAGCAGCAGATTAGCAAACACAATTTGAAAGTGCAAGAGAATGTATATCCATTGTGAGAAAATGCTTTGCATCAAATTGCAGTGGTAGCCAAAGTACCTCACCAAACTGATTCTTTTAAAGCAATATTTTGTAAAACAATGGTTGTGGATGGGGATGGGGGATGGGGGACTGAGCACGGCAGTGAAGAAACAGATGGAAGCCAGGAGAAAGATTCGATCCCCTTAAAAAGCCCAAGAACCACTGCAATGAAACCTTGGATGAAAAATTGTAATACGAGGACAGGAGTTATTTCCCAGAGCGGGGAGAGGAGCCAGAGGTAATGTGGATGTGCGGCCCTTCCGTTTCTGAGACTTCTGAGGAGGCCTTTGAAGAGAGGGGCCAGCTTTGTTCGTTTCTGGCCCTCCCCGAACATGTGAGCTCTCTGTGTTTGGTCACAACGCTGTGCCAAATCGAAGCCTTTGATTCCTTCAGTGCAATGAGCCACACGTTTCTGCAGAGCAGAATGCGGGAGTCTCGCCCATGTTTCTCATGATGTTCGTTTCTCATATCATGACACCAAAGTCTGCACATACTGCTGAGGCCTCTCATAGGTAGTACCGACTGCCCTGTCCCAGCTGTTTAAACTAATCATACAGGTTTTGGTGGAATGACCACATTTTAACATCAGTTTATTTCAGACTGTCACGGAAAAGCCCAATTGTGTTTGACTTTGTATTTGTAGTTTTATCCCTCCGTCTTGCCCTCTCCACCCTCTCTGACCCAGTGTTGGGGAAGTTACTCTGAAAATGTAGTTAACTAAGTTACCAATTACTCTACACTAGAAGTAGTTAAGCTACAGCAAAGCTACCATGGTGAGAAAAGTAGTTAGCTACACTGAAACAACTTTTAAAAAGTAGCTAACTACATTGAAGTTACTTTATGGAAAAATTACATAAATGGCCATTGCTTTACTTACTTCTATTTGTAAAGTGTAAGACGTGTAGAGTGTGGATTCATCCATTTATCATTATTTCATCATCCCCCCAACAAACACACACACACACACTTGTCAATTACAATATACCAAGACAACAAATTAGATAACTATCAATCACTTTCAGTCAGGGCTGGACTGGGACAAAAAATAGGCCCTGCCATTTGGCTCAGACCGGCCCATCCAGTGGCGTAGCGTGGGTTGCCAGCACCCGGTGCTACGCGAAAAAATAATTGCGCCCCTCGGAACACCCGGCCCGTGGTATAATATATATATTATTATTTTTTAAATTAAAAATATATATATATAAAATAATTCTACCGGCCCTACCGGCCCAAAACTAGACCGGCCCACCGGGAATCTGCCCGGTAGACTATATAGCCAGTCCAGCCCTGCTTTCAGTCATGCAGCTTTAAATGACAGTGAAATAGTCACTTACCTGTGAAAAGTTATCCCACAAGCCTTGCTTCTACAGCCAAATTATGCAGAACTGTGCCATTTTTTGCATAGGCTAATTCCTCTTCATACTGTCTTCAAAGCCAGGTTCTGCAGAAAATCGTTGAGGAAACTCAACAATTGTGAAATTTGGAAATCAAGTAACCTGAATGAATGAATGAATGAATGAATGAATGAATGAATGGATGGATGGATGGATGAATGAATGGATATTGGATTTTTTCCAGAGAACTCAAAGCGCTTACAACGATAAGGGCAAGTGCCTGTTATATATAAACTTCTCACGTTTATAACAAGACAATTTTCGAAAATTGGTTGAGAATTAGGGGAGTTACAGTATATTTTATCTGGGTAAGTCTGCATCTCTCAATACCCATTGATGATCTTTCCCGCCCCAATATGGCGGCCATGCAGACGTATCGCTGCAACATACAACAGCAGACAAAGCAGTATCTACGTTTAGATATATGAGCCTACCGCCCTGTGTAGCTGTTCAGACTGAGAAGCATGGCTCGGGAAAGATGCGCCTGCTTTCGCTTGGCGCATGAATGGAGACTGAACTAACTAACTAGCTAGCTAGCTGTCACATAATATGAAAATATAATTTTTATGTGCGCCCCACCAAGAGAAAATAGCACCGGCCCCTCTAAATACAGACGGAATCTAAACGAGTGCACAAAGTTGGCATTTGACAACCCTGCTAGGACGTTTGCTCGTTGATGTTTAATGAATTAACCAAAGCCACAAACTGTTTTGAGGACAGAAATCCAGAAACCCAAGTTAAACATTCAACTTAGCCATCCCTTTAGCTAACGCACTTAGCCAGAGTTGCATGGTAAAACACCAGATAAATGAGCAACCTAATGTTAGCTAGCTACTCACCTGAATATGTGTTCTGAAGTTCGAGCTTGGTGTCTTCCATGCGTTGAGCAACTTCTGCTTTAGTTGGCACAGAATGCTCTTAAAAGTATACTTTCTCGTTTTATTAGTTTCGTGTATGGCCATGGCGGTTCCACCTCCTCGTCCATGCACGTTCTCATCAAACAAAATAAAACAGCTGCGTTGAAACCGTCACATGACATGACATGATATTTTTTGTAAAAAGAAAAAATGAATAAATATAAAGATACTGCTGCTGAGGAGAACTTGTAACTTTTGTCCACACAACGCCACTACTTGATGAAAAAATAATTTAACTACTTGAAAGCTAGTCTACTAGATTTTTGAATTAATTAAATTAATGAGTATGTCTATTCAAACTAGAACAAAACTCCAAATGTTTTCTTTTCTTAATCAATTGGGTTTGTTCTGGCTTCCATTGCTATGTAATTAATCGTACAATGCACTTCTTAGGTGTGTCAATTATCTTGTGGATCTAAGAGGTAATCCGACTGTGAGCACTTGCACTTGCATCATTGGGTTTTTTTACCTTTCCAATTGAATGTCCAACTTTCAAAGGAATCAGGAGTATATCTCAGAAGCATGGGAAGACCTGATGTTTGCGCAGGTCTGTGCAGAGTCTGTGCTGATTTGTGCTGGATTGTAGAAATAGAGAGGAATTGAGGGAACATCAAGATAAAAATAGGCAGCAAGGTAGATGAAAATGTTTATGCTGATTCCATCAGGAAGGCTGAACAAATGTTATTAGATGGGCCTTGCAGCTTCAAACTAAACCCAGGGCCTGGGAATCACACCAAGTCCATGTGGTTTAGGCAATGAATACTCTGTCAATGCAGCATAAGGTGCCAAAGATCTCAGCAATGCACCACAGATGATCCAATGATTCCTGACCTCTGCAGCACCACAATTAATTTAGCTAGGCCCCTGGCAAGAATAATCTTACATGCAAATTATTTCAACCTGAAAACTTGCAAAGAAATGTGGAAATAGTTGGTAGTGACATCATATCACGACATAATGACTTTTATGGTTTTTATCTTTGGTCTATAATTATTTATCTCCTAATTCTCTTTTACAATAGGTGCACTGAAAAACCCCATTGTGTGATATTTGTCAACATTTTTGGGTGCATTTCATAAAATACGGTAGGGGTTATTCATAAAATTAATTGTATTTAATAAAATACAGTAAGGGTTGTTCATAAAATAAAATGAAATATTCATTTCCCAGCCTTTATCTGAGACTCCCTCATGGGAGTCAGTCAGTAGCTCACACTAGTTTCATCGGCTCCAAACTGTTCTCTCCCTCTGCCATTCATTCTCAGGCATTTAGATGTCTTCACAGCTAGCCTCACTAAACTCACTGGGATTACCTGGCCTTTTAAAAGGACAAAAAAATAATCATTACTGACAAAATGAATGAATAGTCCAAAATTGAGTTGAGATTTCCATGCACATAAATGTCAGTTAAGAGCAAAGTACATTACAGGCATTAAGACATGATATACATATGAGAACTACATGTACGATATGATGCACAAAACTATGGTAAGTTACGGTACTTTAAAAGGTATTTTATTCCACAGAAAACTCAGTTGAACAATTTAGGATGAATCATCAGCATTTTTGTGACATCTGGAAGAAACTGAAAATCTGGTAGAGACTGAAAATCTGGAGAGAAAAAAACAGATGTTTCACATATTGATTGTACTTGACTAACAGTTTAATATACAAGAACATTCGTGTTCAGGATTCAGAACTGTTAACATTTAAAATCACCCTGTTTGGCTTTAATTCTGTTACAGCTTGTGGAAGGTTCTCTCTGGGTGTGGTGAGAACCTTCATGCATGTTCTGGGAATGCCCCATTATTAACTTTTTCATAATTATGGCATATTACCTCAATTTCATATTATAATTAATTTGAATATATTGCATGCAGAATTTATGTGTAATGTGAGTAAATTAGCTCTCCTTCTGAGCATGATGAATGACAAATTAATTGTGCCTATCTTAAGGATTTGAATTGTAAATTAGAATTGTATACTAAAACTGATCGATATAATTTTTTAAAGAAAATCTAAACAATTAATAAACAGAAAGGTAAATCACACCTAATAATGTGACAGTTATTAGTGTGATTTAATGATGGTTAGTTTTCCTGCATTCACTCACTATTGACTGGTGTGAACTGTGTGGAATTAATGAGGAAGTACTGCTGCTTGTACACACAGGTCAGTTCAGCAGAACATTCACATAATTCTGGTACACACAGACTCTCCATACCACATCTGCAGAAACATGCACGTGACATTTATTGGTGTGCGCTACCCCCAAATTGACAGACGATATTGCAGACATGTGATAGGCCCACAAATGCAACTGAGCTTATCAAATTTGGAGAAAGCAAAAATGGGTTTAAATTGGTTAGAAATAGATGGACTCGAAGCAACAGGCTCAGAGCCAGAGCCAGGACCAGAGGTCCCTCAGATGCTGAGGAAACGTCCCCTCCAAGCAGCAGAGCTCCCCTTAAGGCTCTCTACCCACACCATCTTGCTCCACATGCGGGCTGAATCTGCGTCGCATCCCCAAACGTCATCACACATCGTCATCACCACAACCTGTCTGCAACAGAGTCACTAAGGAATCACATACTGTGCCATGTGTCACTTTTACAAAGTGAAGATGAATGCATCCCTTGCTCATCATTCCACACTAGACAGCAAGTCTTCAAATGTCCCATTTGTGACAAGATACTGCTCAATTATGTTTCAATGCACAGCAGACTTGAATATTTTAATCGCAAGGTTAAAGTTAAAATACCTTGCTTGAAGCTTTATAAAGAGAAAAGGGAAAGAAAGCGACCTTGATTAATGACTAAGAAAGCCCTAACAGTTCAGTAATAAGGGACTGCCCCACTTCCAAGTAGGCAAGGAGAAGGTCAGTCCTCCCCTGAATAATCTTGCACCAGAGTGTAATTTGGCATACTCTGATAAAAATTAAGCCATTTTGTAATTTTTCTGTTACAAACTCTGCAAACAATACTTTTAATTTGCTTCAATAAGATTTATTATAATAACTGTTTGTCTGGTGTTGAACTTAACCATGTGCACAGACTTGGAAGAAAACAACAGCACGTCCCTTATCTGAAGACAGTATACTGGCATTTAAATCTTTAGAAAACAACAAGAAAAGAGTTTAAGAAAAATGAACCTTTTTTTTATTCAGCGAGCTGAACATCATTGCATGTTCCAGGCAAATGATATCCCCCCTCCAAAAAAGTCAAAGCTGCACAACAGAAACACGGAGTACCTCAGCATTCAAATCAGTTACAATCATCAGTCTTATCAACTTTCCTGGAAACGAAACCTATGCAAAGCTGTGAAGCCATAGCCTCGGAGACTCTGGGCCGCGTAGTGAGAGAGCGCGGTGTCTGAGCAGCGTGGAGCCACGGGGAGAGACAGTGACACTGACAATACCACTGCTGCCAGCTGGTGTCACACGTGCCCAGGATTTACCGCTCTTGGCAGGTCTGGCTCCATACAGCTGCCTTATCGGTTGCCAGAGCAATGAATGGGGTGAATTTAGGACAAGTGAATTTCATACAGAGCCCCAGTGCAACCTGTAAGCAATCAGATTATTTCAACCATAAAATAAAGCACAAAAAAAGAGAGTCATTCCCTGCAGAGGATGCCAAAGCCAAGGTGTTGGTCCTTGGCAGAGATCTCTTCTGTCATAGCAGGCAGAGTTCTACGCCACCCCCTGGGCAAAGGTCACGGTGGCATTGGAGGGAAAGTTGAGGATCATCGTCTCTTGTGGTCGGGAGTCAGGATGGGAGGGATAACAAACTCCAGACTCCTTTTTTATTTTTATCTCTGATAAAGATATAGTCTTTTGTCTCTTAGATTTGGGTAGATATGGGCTTACTGATAATTACTGCTATCAAGTGTGAACACTCAGCCTCCTGGACTTATCCACTGTCTGCAGGCCACCATTTTAAACTGTGGAAGTGAGCTCCTACATTGTTACACCTATCAATCTGAAATTTGGCACACTGAACTCAATCTGCTGATGTGTGCTAATGCTGGTTTTTCTGATATGTAGGTGGGCATGTGTGTGTGGCACAGTCCATTAATACCATTATACATCTTTTTTTCCTTCAGGACAAATAAATATGTGAAAAATATAGTTCATATACTGTGGCTTAAAATAAAAATACAAATTGACTTCTCATATCAAAAAGGTGGAGTCTTACATGAGCAGGCACACAAATTTTAGTTAAAAACAAAATACAATTCATTACGGGCATTAAGACATCATAAGAACTTCATATACAATATGGCATGCAAAACTATGGTAAGTCACTGTATTTTTAAAGGTATTCTATTCTACAGAAAACTAAGCTGAACAATTCAGGATGAATCATCAGCATTTTGATAACATCTGGAAGAAATTTGGAGTTGCAAAAACAAAAAAAAAAAAAAAACCCAGATGTTTCACATATTGATTGTACTTTACTAACAGTTTAATATACAAGAACATTTGTGTTAAGGATTCAGAACTGTTACCATTTCAAATCACCCTGTTTTTCACTCAAATTTTGTTACAGCTTGTGGAAGATTCTCTCTGGGTGTGGTGAGAACCTTCATGCACATGTTCTGGGAATGCCCCATTATGAACTCTTTCATAATTATGGTATATTATTGCAATTTCATATTCTAAATAATTTGAATGTGAGTAAATTAGTTCTGATGAGCATGGTGAATGACACATTAATTGTGTGTTTCTTATTAATTTTAACAAACTGTAAATAAGAATCACATACTAAACCTGATCAACATAAATATTTAATGATGGTTAGTGTCCCTGCATTCACTTGCTGTTGACTGGTGTTAATTGTGTAGAGTGAATGAGGAAGTACTGCTGCTTGTACACACAGTTCAGTTCAGCAGAACATTAACATAATTCTGGTACACACAGACTCCCTATACCACATCTGCAGAAACATCCATGTAACATTTATTTTACAGTATTACAATTGTGACAAGGAGTCTGCTTAAAACACATCTGCAGTGCATATGGCCATCTCTTCAAAAGAGAAGTTTGGATGTTTTTAGGCCTATCAACAGAAAGAAGGAAAATTTGTATACATGTTACTGATGTTGTTAAAATATATTTTTTAAATGAGATGTTGAAACTTTGATGACCATCTTTTGAAAAGACATATCCCTTGATACTTTGTAAATTGAGTTATGGCAAATCAACAGACTTTTATGAAGCTATACACATGACACAGATTTGTTTTATTTGCTATATCTATGTAGTGGATGTGTCTAGGACCCAAAAGAAGTATCGTAATATTAACATTTGACAAGGGTTTGAATCATCAGGTGAGATAAACAAGAAAAGCATGTTTCTGAGTCACTAAAAGCATGGCCTAGCTTGATCTAGCTTGCTTATAATTCAACAGTCATCACACATTATGAAAAAGCAGAGCTGTTTTGAATTGTCCCTGACCCAGATCTGCTGGGATCACTTAGTTGGAGAATATTTTCCCTCCTGGATATTAAGGGAATCCAAATGATGGTGCAATGTGCAGAAAACAAGCGTCTTTTGCAGAGTAACAATAGACATTAAAATCCCTATAGTTAATCTTTGCCAGAAGAGCAGCTGTGATTGCTTTCATATACCCAAGCCCTCAATACTTGAATTGAAGGTAAAGGCTATCTTAATTCAACTACCATCCCTGGTCCATTCTACTATAGAAAGGTAGGAACCTCCTTTCTACCTGCTGTATAAAGGACCGGGAGACTGCTCTCCCAAATCTTTGCCAGCTGGCCCTAAGTACATAGTTAGTACATAGTTTTAGCTGTGGTAACTTTAGAAAGCTGTAAGTAGACTTATTATCACATTAACATCAACTTAAGCTGACCACTGAAACACTTTTTAAAATATGTTTTGCATAAACTTTCTTTAATTCCATGGAACTGACTCAAAATGCAGGCTACTTTATTAACAAGAAGTACAGTCTGATATTCTCCACTCATTAACCAATATAAAATATTTTAGCTAGGCTTACCCAGAGTTTGTTGTTTGTTTGCAAAGTTTGGTATATCTCTACTTCATACGATGTGCTTCAGATTAAGACAATGCACATATGTGATACTGAAACCGTGTTCCCATACTGTACATCGTGGGATGTTCTGACATTGCCACCACTTAAAATAATTTTGTTGTGAGGTTTCAATTCAGTCATGTTTACAATCCATTTAAAAGCCTCTCTGTTTATAACAGTAACCAGATGTCTCAGTCCCTTTTTTCAGCAGGATTGTTTGAAATTTATCAGGCAAATCTGTTTTTAGAAATAATCACATTTCTTTTTAAAAAACATTAGGAGTAGCATAGGGGGCTGCATGATAACTCTATCCGGGCCATGGACTATACTGTATAACATTATACAAGGATGTTTAATGTTGAATATTTATTGTTATTCATGGGATGTTCTATATCATGACATTTAATATCATGACATTTAATATCATGACGTGACATTGAGACATTCTGATACACATCACAACTTGAAGACATCTGAGACATTGCGATATTAACTGATAGCTGATATTATAGACAAATGACTTATTTACTAATTATATAACCTCTTATACATAACCTACATTTAGACAATATTTAGTGTTATACCTACCGAATGTGCCTAAAGTGCCCTTAAAGTCTTACATAAGTGCTGAACTAGCAGTCTGAGAGTAGATGCTGCTGTAGGGGCAATGGGTCTAATAAATAATCATCAACTTTTACATTATTCAGTGCAACCATAGTTTATTTAGTTAGCACATACATACACTTACATTCTTACTCAAAATGAAGGGCAATGCCCCCTTTGTTTAGCGTTTTGATTTTTGCTGATTGTGTTTTTACCTCCCATTGGCTGCTGTTGTTGTTCTGGTGGTGGTGTACTATATCAAACAATCACAAACATAGTTGAGGGCAATGCACCATAATATTTAGACTGAATGGCCTGCTCTGTCTTTTGACTGTACCTTCCAGGTCACTCAATCCCCAAGCTGAACCTGATGCGTAACACTTGGGGGTATGCAAGGTCAAGAAATAGAAACATTTCCACTCCTTCGTGATGCAAAAAAAAGTTTTAATCTTAATCTTAAAAGTTAAAATCTTAATACAATTGATAAGATAAAGTGGCATAGCAAGTCAGTAACTTTTTCAATGTGCGGTAATCTTTGCTTCAATTAGTTTGAGGAACTTGAGCATGGAAAATGTATATGCCTTACCTGTTCAGATGCATAAACACTTACTTAGGACTTACTATGCATTCTCCAAAGGTAAAATCGTAGCATTGATTCTAACAGATTATGTCATGAAAGCCATACTCAAGGGGAGAAAAAATGTTTTGGGGGGTTATAGAATGTCTTTTTTTCCATTTTATTTTATCACTTGAACAACAAAGGAAATTAATTAATTAAACAATAACAAACAATGCATGCAATTCTCATTGGCATTCAAGCATTAAGCTACTTATTACTACATAATGCTGAAGAAGTGTGTTTGTTCTGAGGCTATTAAAATCTCCACAAGCCCTTGCACAGTATTTGCCTCCCTCCTGGCTTAAGCACGTTGTTACGATTGTAAGTCTGACATCCCCCTGTTACACTGTATGCAGAGATATTCCTTATGACAAACAGGCCACTGTGTTTTCCCAGCTTTTCTGTGTCTCCTTATACTCCAGTTCCACGATGGCCTCCTCCTCACTCCTCCATGAGTGACAATCCACCAATCAGTCTGTCTATGACAATGCTCAGACTTGTATCACCATGAACTTTTGGAACAGGCATCTGTGGTTTCAGAACCTCCCACGGGTAATGGAACTTCATAGATATAGTAATGCCAGAAATTAGACATTTTTAATCATTTATATATGAAGACCCATTATAAAATAGGAAGAAGTGCTAAATTAACAACAGAACAGATTCAATTTGTAAAATAAAAAATACATATATATATATATAAAATATATAAGTATTTATAAAGTTGTGTGATCAGTTCTCATTATTCTCATTATTCGATGTGCAGTTGTGGCATGGAAACATAACCTTTGGTCCACTTTATTTGTTGATTGGAGAGACGGAGGGAGATTGATCCCTGTGTGTGGAAGGGGATCTGGGTTGAGAAGCAGAGGGAGGTGAATGATTTACTGTCAGTAGAGGGGTATCCAAGAGGGAGGTGAATGATTAATGTGTTTAGAAGGGTATCCGTAGAAGGACGCCGATGGAAGGTTACTGTGTATGGAAGGTCGACCCGGTAGAAAAGGCAACTTGAAGTGGAGGTACAGCAGAACCTCAGAGTTCCTGACTGACTGGTACCAAACGGGGTATTAAACCGGAAGCAGCATATGCAATTACGCCTTATCAAAATTACTTATTATCACCGATGCAAAAACAATGGGAGCATTAAACAGAAAGGAGTTTGCATTGATCCAAAAATCTTGACATGCCATCAAATTTGACAAAAGGGCACATCTTAGCACTATTGCATAATAATAAAATATATGAAGGTCAACAAAGTTTGAGTGTTCTAATTAAATTCCAAACACCACTGGTTTGATTATTGGTTATTGGTTATTGATTATATTAACTTACACTAAGGTTTATAGTTGAAAAATAACTATCATATTCTATACAAAAATAAGGCTATGGTAATGTTAATATACAATTCCGATCAATAAAAGATTTAAAATGTTAAAATGTAGTTGGCTCTGGCCGGGAGTGCCACTAGGAGCGACAATTGGCTGTCTGCCCCAGGGAGGGGCGAGGGAAGCCGACATGAGTTCACTGTGTATAGGAGTGGCTCTGGAGTACCGGAGTTACGGTCGATGGATTGGTGAGTGTCATCTTGGAGGAGACAATACTTTGCCTTTGTTACTGTCGGTCACAGGGCTATGGCAGCAAACTCACAATACGAAGGGGGGATTGACATGAAAAAAAGAGGGTGTAATTGACTACTAAATTGGGAGAAAAATGGGATAAAATCAGAAATAAAAAAATAAATAATAATAATTTTAAGTTCAAATTTGACCGATGCGTTCTTATCTTTTTCTTATTGGTTTTCCTGGATATACTTTCTGTGGAATGTGAGAGATCTAGTGGCAGAGTGGAGAGGAGATCTGGGAGTTTAGAGGAGGATCTGGAATATTACTGTAAATAGAAAGAAGAGAATCTGAGAGGAAGAGGATGTTGAAGGATGGTGGATGATTCATGCAAAAGGGGGGTTGAGGAGGACAGTGGATGATTCATGCTTGAAGAAAGAATGCTGTTGTCACAGCTCAAACATTATAGCTCCTTAAAGGACATATTTGTGGCTTGCAAGTCAATACGCTGCACACGCACGTTCAAATTATACCTTATCTTGATACAATGGGTGACTGGCATTAGTTCTGAGAAAATAAAACCACCAAATTAGTCATTCCACAAGCTTGAGCCTGTTGAAGTCTCAGCTCACTTGTTTTAAATTCTTGACCCCTATGAATCTCAATATAGTGGAGGATTATTTTTGGTGGAAAGGGGCTGTGTGTAATAAATGCACAGGTTAAAGTCTGAGGTTACAGCAACAGTGATAAGAGACAGGGGCGGCTTCTGCTCTCCCTGAACTTCTGGGGGGTCAATCGGTTCATCACCAGCTGCCCTGCTTTGAAAGGCTGGGTGACACCTGTCCCATCCAATAATGAGTATTACTGAAAAAGTGAATTTTCTTCTGTATATTAAAATGAGACTGATTTCCATTGACTGATCCTGACATCATTTACATGACCTGATGCTTCACCCCAAAACCTCTGATGTTATCCATCAGGACCCACTTGTTTATCTATACAGATTCCCTGGCATGTTGATGGATACAGTAGCCTACAAAAGAAAGAGAAACGGTGACACTCAAACTCAAACTTTTCAGCTGGCGACCCCCAAAATAACGTTGGTAGAGACTCGCGACCCCCACCATCCCCTGTGGTGCTTTCCGACAATCCCCCACCACCCCCCGTGGTGCTTTCCAACAATCTTGACAAGCACGCACACGCACACACAAATGCACGACTACAGCCATCCCCCGTGACTACAGCAAAACGACTCCACACTCGGTTTGATGTTGGAGACGGCCATTCTGAGATCATCCTCCGAATGGCCGTGATTCGGAGTCGTGATCGATATTTGTTCTTTATGTACGTCAGTGCGATAAAAGTATTTTCACATAAATATGTAGATCCGAAAGGAATCAGTAGGCTGCATCCGTCGCGGCCTTGGGTAGATTCGATTTTTAGATTATTTCATGAATTGCTTCAGGGTGACTGTTGTCAATCTCGATATCTGTTGTGTCCTTGTTTTTACGGATTAACCACCGTTCCATTTTGCAGATTAATGTTAGCTAGTTTGCAAAAATAAATTATGCACACACAAGGCAGTTTGCAGGCTAGTACGTTTAGTCTTGCGCTGTAAATGTACAGTAGGCTAACTGTCATGTAAATACATTTACTACAGGTCAGACGAGGCTACTGGGAAAGTGTTTGTTAACGTTAATACATTAAGGCGCTACTCACAAGTCACTCGATATTGACAAGCAACCGATAAATTTCACTTTTAAAAAGCCAGGGATACTCTTATGCTGATAAACCACGTGAGTCTGAAACAGTGAGGACATGCGTTTGCACTGCGCTGGAGAAAACGTGCACAAGCAATGACATTTACACAAAGCTGGGCACCAAACGGGCGGCACTCGCCAATGTTGGATAAAAAGAAAGTACTGAAGGCAGGAGTTTTCCAAGTAGCACATCACGTTAATTTCAAACACTCTATTAGCAGAGCACTCTATCCAAATTGTCGTAAGCACCTCGGGGGAGGGCAACGTGGGGGTCGCGTCTCTACTGGGAGTAACGGGCTGAAAAGTTTGAGAATCAACATATTGTAGGCTACATACTCTGATTGTTCAAATAAATTTTGGGCTAACACATGAATACTCTGTTGTGATAGATTATAGCAGGACAGGGATGAGAGGTGACAGTGGGCACTCACAGCTCACACTTGGCGACACGCAACAGCTGTCCGTACACATGCAAAAGAGAAGGAATCATTACTTCGAATGCAATCAAAGGGACAAGGCAATAACTTCTGTGCTGTTTTGGCATCTGTTAGGGCTGTTAAAATGCATTACCTTAGCGGCTCTCAGGTGGTTGTCTCCTTAATCGGCCCTGGGAGTGTTCCTAAGCGGGAGTCTGGGAGATGGTCGCTGCACGTGGGCCTCCAGGCCTGGTCATGCAGCCATAATGAAAGGTGTAATAAGTGTTTAGAACTAATAGCCTGGAATCTGCATGCTTTTCAAACCACTGCTATTATGACAGGACTTCATTTCTGCATGACAGTGTTTACCATGGTAACCAGACAATGGCACCAGGCTCCACCAAGTCTCCAGGGAGCATCAGGAAAGGAGGAAAATCTGAAAGCATGGGAGAGGAACTAGAGATGACAGCTTCCTGTTTTCATCTTCAACAACATACCCTCTAAAATAAGCTTTAGATTTGAGTTTTGCTCAGTAGAATAGAGTTCCCCAGGAAGTTGCCTGTTGACTTGGCCATGTTAGTGTATACATGCTGGTGGCTGGTGAGCTGGGCATTTATTTATCTTTATTAATGAGTGCCAATTAATTTAATAATCCCTTGGCAAGTAATCACAAAGCTTCCTCTCCATTGTGCGTCATGTTGTCGCAATCAAACTTCAGTTTGCTGAAAACTGTGAGCATTAAACTACCTGAACTGTACAGATCAGATCAATGGATATTTACACCAGTGTTGATTCTGGCATGGAGAAAAAAAGAGTAAATTCAGAGAATTTGTAGATATAAGAAAATTCGACATAATTTTGTAATGTAAAGAAAAATTATATCACAACACAAAATTGGGAAGCTATACCTATTGGTATTGATTAATTGACAGCAAATGAATCGCTTGATTTCTAATCCAGGAACGGAAACAGGTTGAGAGTAATGATCGGTTTAACGGTATGGGTTTCAGCCTCCTTTTTCTCAAACTGACAAATTGCTACTGACGTGCTGGTCTACTGATGCACCTCAAGAGCGACAAACTGGAGACGTTTCTACAGTAAATGGGCCTGGCCTGACGATATGTTCGCCAATCCCAAGCATGGTAGTTTATCCTTGATTTGTCCTGAATTGACAGTGTCCTGTTTAAATTAACAATTGGAAAGTGTCTTATTCATGGCTTACTCTTGGGGAACTAGCATACTCTTTTTCATATAGTTTATGTTAGAAAATAAGAATTTCACCTCGTCCACAGAAACACAAAGCACAGTTGAATTGAAGTTGCTGGCGCTGGAAATAGTGTTTACCTTTTATTTTGGATTCGGGTGCCTCATCCTGGCAAACCGTTCCTTCTTTGTAATCATTTATTCCATGTGCATTGTTTCACTCGCTCTGGAAGGTGTCGAGGGAGCTTTTCATTTCGGTTTTCATTTCTAGTTTCTTTCAGTCTGTTTTCCAGTTCAGAGACATGTGAAACGGATGGTACAGATTTTTAGAAGTTTACAGGTTTACAGCTGGATTTGTGTATTTTGTATTTGTGTGCAATACAGAAATGTAGTAAAAGGGGCCTATGTTGCTGATCCTTTGGGAGATGCTGTCCAAATCTTTATAATACAAGGCATGAGTTCTCATACTTTGCACCACTTTGCGAGGACGGACCTGACCGAGAGACGCGAAAATCATACAGAATCAGTGAATTATCAGTCACCGGCATCTGTAGGCTGGACTTTGAGAAAATCTGCCTGCTCAAGTCTCAAACCCAAGAAAGCTTTCAAGCTTTGGGGAGAGCTCCACAGGAAGTTGCCTGTTGACTTGGCCATGTTAGCGTATACATGCTACAATGGCGCCTGGTGAGCTGGGAATAGAGGAGGCTGAAATCTTACCTTTTATCTGACCATTGGTTTCAACCTGTTTTCATTTATTTTTCTTAATTAAAAGTTAAGAGTTGCCAATTGATTTAATAATCCAATGGCAAGCAATCACAAAGCTTCCCCTTAATTATTTTCTTCACGTCATGTTAGAAAATAAGGTGTTTTAATTGACCCTTCGCTAAACCACGCCCCCCTTAGTTATTGTTGCTATGTACGTCAAGCTTTCGGAGCCAGCATGGCGCTCCCACTGTCACTAACTGCACTCCCTGGAGAAATATTGTCCAATTTTTGGAAAATAGAAAAAGCGATTTCAGATAGAAGCAGACAGAAGGGTATACAATATGCATTTGAAGGTTATATTCAAGATATCACACTGACTCAGCAACAAAATTACGTTAAAAAAATTAAGATAGAAGCGAAAGCCTACAGATCAGAGTAAAAGTGAACCACTGCATCACCGGGCGATTGAGACAGAGGACAATGACATTAAGTTACACTGTTCCTGTAAAGCTGGGTAGGTCTCTATTCACTATTACAATCATTAAAAAGCAAAAGCAGTAGGCCTATATAACGTTACATTCAGTAGTAAGTTAGCTAGCATTAGCTAACTAACGTAACATTAGTCGCCTATAGTGTGCTGTAACGACATTACTCTGGTTAGCTCCACAGGTAGCTCCATACCCTGGACCTCTGTAAAGCAAAAAATATCAGCAGTGTGTCAGCCCAGTCTTCCACAAGATTTGGGTACTCGGGACTGGGCTTCCCATTTGACAAAGTGCTGAAATAGTAATGAAAAAATAGTATTACATTTTGACATCAAGGTAACGTTACCCACTTGGTTTTCTAGAGCTTGACTGTAACATCTTAACGTTAGCAAGCTGTCTGGATCACGAATAACAAAGCTAACATTTAGTCTAACTTTACCAACGTTGCAACCCGGAGCTGTATATCCAGACCGTAGCCACGTTAGCTTAGCTGGCTAACACTTTTCAGGATTTTATTTAGGTTTTATAAAGGGAAAAAAACGTATATCTCCTTCAAACCTCTCTGGGTAACGAGTGTCACTGTTACATGTGCCCCAGGCACAACGTTTAACCATAATTTGCTAAAAATCCGCAAAACCAGCTCGAAAATGAAGAAAATTTCTAATTTTTGCGTGTAATTCAATGGAAGGCAGCCAAACACTGTCGGATCCTCTGTCGGAGTATGTAAAACACGGCGCTGTGATTGGCCAGTTTGCGTTTTTGGGCGTGGTTTAGCAAAGGGTCAATTGAGTAAAAATCAACTGCATCATTTGAAAGAATGTTTTGAGAAACACAATAAAGCCTAGAAAACAGACTTCAGTTTGAAAACTTCAGTGTTTTTTCATGAGCTGCCTCAGATTAACAGATATTTGGGAGATGTTGTCAAAATCTTTATAATACAAGGCATTTGTTCTCATACTTCGCACCACTTTGGGTGGACGAACCTGACCGAGAGACGCGAAAAACCATACAGAATCAGTGAATTATCAGTCACAGTCTGGGCTTTGAGAAGATCTGCTTGCTAAATTGTAAAGTAGGGGTTTACACAAGCGCAGTCCAGAGGTGCATGCACAGTGCCACCATGACTGTACAGAGCTGCTGGCTGCAGCACACAGTGGGTCCCCCGAGGGGAGAGTTCCAGTGTTGAGATACAGTCCAACAGTGAAATCCCCACACCACTGCGAGATCTTGCTTCACTCTCAATTAGACCCCAGACGGCCTACTCCCCCAAAACAAATTTCTAGAGCTAAATATAGACATTGTGAAATTGTTCTCGATTTTATGGTCCCTTTAATTTGCACGAGGACATTCGCAATTCCTCCCTATCTGCGTCGTGTTGCACGAGATAAGATGCAGGTCGTGAGCGTGAATCCGAGCGATCCGGTAATGCTTTTTGGTTGGCGCGAGGCCCCGTTTGGCAAGGCGGGAGGGTGGGTCAGAGGGTTCATCTCATATTCAAACAGTGCTTCAATGCTGCCCAGGTCTGACATCACTACGCCAAGGGGCTTCAGCAAACAGAGGTTGGGCAAAGTCCGTCCCCCAGCGAGGCAGGTGCTCAAAGCTAACGCTCAGTCACTCATATGAATCGTGCTGCTAAACATAGCCTGCCAACTGCTGGGCTTGCACACAGATGGTCAAGCTGATAGTGACTGTTGATTTAATACATATATTACGAGGCATTATAGACTGATGTAGGGAAAAGGTCAGACGTCGTTGGGGGGGGACTTTTTGTGTCAATGTCCAATACATTTGTATGGTTTCAGTTCCAGGGGTTGTTCTCTTGGCCATCTCACTGTGCTCAGAGTTAACCACAGATGTCCCCTGTCGGATCATGACACATGGCTCATTCTGACTTTGAGATTTAAACGTTGATACAACGTTTTAGTAAAATTGTGAAAATGTTATGCGTTCACAGGATCACTGGCTACTGTGCTCAAACTCATGGAGCATTTCTATTTAGTAACTGAATTCCAAAAAGACACTCTGCAAAACTCATCTCATCTCATCTCATTGTCTAAGCTGCTTATTCCTGGTCAGGGTCGCGGGGGGGCTGGAGCCTATCCCAGCATGCATAGGGGCGAGAGGCAGGAATAAACCCTGGACAGGTCGCCAATCCATCGCAGGGCACACACACACCATTCACTCACACACATACCTACGGGCAATTTAGACTCTCCAATTAGGCTAACGTGCATGTCTTTGGACTGTGGGAGGAAACCAGAGTACCCGGAGGAAACCCACGCGGACACGGGGAGAACATGCAAACTCCAGACAGAAAGGCCCCTGGCCTGGATTCGAACCAGAGACCTTCTTGCTGTGAGGTGACAGTGCTATCCACTGCACCACCGTGCCGCCACTCTGCAAAACAACTATTTAATTCTTAAAATGAAACGAAAAATGTAAAAACATGTAAGATGTAAAAACATAATGGAGGTAGAAACCAACAACTCTCCAACAAACAATGAAGTCACCACTCTGAGAGGGACTATTGATGACACCTGTCCCAAGAGTCCATACCAACATATTGTCAGTGTCACACAAAAACCTTGTATCTCTAAAAAAAAAGGAACAATGAAAAGTCATTTACCAACACAACATTGTAGTTCAGTCACATGGGGCTTTGAACCAACCTTATTAGTTGATGAGTTGGGAGACATTTACAGTACAAAGAGCTGGATGAATATGATATGGATATAACAGCAACACAGAAATTAAGGAGGACATCTCCAACCATCCTATGGAGAGGCTGGTTGATCCAGCAATCTTAAATTCAGCCTCTCTTGATGTCAAATTTCATTTCACCATTTGCGTCATGGCAACAAAAAAGCCACAAGAAATCTGAGACATTTATCAAGACCTGGAAAAATGCCTGCGAACTCAGATTAGGCAGAAGTCCAGCAGGTGATCGGAGGCCTTCAAACGTGTCAACTTGTTTGTGATCTTATCTTATCTTATTCCTGCTCTGCCAGCACTGTCTGCACCTCCGTTGATAAGGCGCAATCACAGGCAGAGCCGCCATAGCCGACATCAGAGCCGAGTGCAAAGACCCCTGCCGGGTTCTCTGTCATATCAGTTAGGACCACGGGTCAAGCAGTCCACTCTGCCATACACACCAGGACGTGAAACAGCTGCAACACAGAGGAATTGTGGTTTACAACACAACATGGAAACAATACAGATGGCTCTCTCCACACACACACAGCAAAAAAAAAAAAAAGTGTAATTTGATATTTATAATCCACATCAACACCAAATAACCAAAAAGTCAAGTTCAACGATGTGTTGGAATCTGGGCTGTGAACTGGCTCTGGAGTATCCCTCCGCAATAAAAGACGTGGGCCTCATCTCCAGTAGAGCCAAGACTCTGCTTTCTGTCAAAACCCTATGAAAAAGCTGCCTTGGCCTCCAAGATATCCATGATCAAAAACAAAGGAAGGATAGAGGGAACGAGAAAAATCTCCTACGGCAGCAAATTCCTAATTATACAGTTTCATTTCATTCTTTAGGGATCCAAAAAAACTTTCTCCGTAGTAAAGTCTATGTTCCACCACATCTTTTTGCATTTGCAGATTAACAGCGCTCAGTACGTAAATACTCAAATTTGCTCCATTGTTTTGACGTTTTGAATGAATATACAGAGATCTTCAATTGTCCCACATATATAAGATGGAATTGCATTCCTTACAGATGAGTTCCAGGTCTTTGAAAGGATGTCTGGAATTATGATTTGAAGACTATCTTACAGGACAGCATAAATGTTAAAATACTTAGATAAAACTCTTGCATAAAATTGACTGTCTAGAGGGTGCTCAACACGTTCAGTTTATAGATCCAACAAGGCCAGGCCAAAGCCATATTGGACTCCAACATTTGAAAATAATTATTTCGTTATTTATATGTAATTATTTAAATGAACATAGGTACAACCTACAGATAACACAAAATAAATGACATAATCATGATTTATTTGAGATAATATACCACTGTAAATGCACACAAGCTCATGATTACAGTAACACTTATTGGAAGGGCTGTAATGTATTGTAATGAGGGTAAGTAAACTGGGTCGTAAGTCATCTCCTGTTATTCTGGTTTGTGTGTGTGTGTGTGTGGGGGGGGGCGGTATTACTCACCGTCATGGTGTTTTGGTAAGTCTGACTCACTGTCACATGGGCTCCCCTTCCATCCGCATCCTCTCATGAGCATTTCTGTGACCTTTGCACCCAGTTCAAAGGATGAGGTCATACTATATACTACAATCATATCAGCCCTTTTTTAATCTCCTTTTTTATCATTCACTCAGTGTCGTGATCATTGGTTTATGAGGATACTGGTCAGGATTTGATTTGCAGTATTGGCAAAGAGAAAATGAATGTCAGGTAAATCTCTGGAGCTTTTCATTTGGAGCTCAGGCACCGAGATGCTGTTTGAAGCACAGAGGTCGCCTTTCTGTTCCTAGGACACATCTACAATCCAATGGGCTGGTAAGGCATTCCAGTCCAATCACAGGCCTGCTTCCTTATGCTGCTTCCAGGAGAAAGGTTTCCTGTGAACTTGGACTAGTAATTAGTCTGGTGTTTGCCAGTGGGCAGTGTATCGTTCTCCCCAGGGCTCCAGTCTCTGAAACACCCTCATTCCAGGTAAAGGTTCAGGTAGTCAGCTGTTAAACCTCCTCGGGAGATGTTACAGTACCGGTGCTCTTATCAGAAGGGCAGACATCTTTGTTCGTATTTTCCTTCACACCATAACCCGCAATCAACCAGAAGTTTCTGGTCTGTGATTTACGTAACACAAAGAGTTTGACCTCAGAAACGAACCCTCCATTTGGCACAGCAAAGTAGAGGAGAATTGCACATTCCACACTGTATACAGGTATGGACGTTGCCTTCATAATTGCCTTGAAATATATTTGATGGAGGTAGTCTTCATTTGCTATTACAAAACCTATAGAAACAATGACAAATTCAGCGAATAAAAAATGCATGCAGGAAATGCACGATCAAAAAATGTTAAAAATAATATTTTAGCCTTAGTCATTGTGTGCTAAGCACCCAGAGTGACATTTTTGAGCAGTACTATAAATAAATGACAAGCTGTTTAATGAAATCTGGTTAAAATAGAAAAGCAATGGTGACATCAGTGGAATACATCTGGAGCCTCTACAGGAAAATAAATACCCACACATTCCCCCTGATCTGACCCTGGAGATTGGGTACCCCCAGTCTGCTCTGGGGCTGGGGAAGCTACACAAAGGTGCAATTGTTTCACTTGTCTTCGTCTGAAAGTATCAGGGATCAAATCCTGAGAGCATCCCTTTAAACACCTCCCTTATACTCAACCTAAAACTATGTAATATTTATCTAATGTCTCTCTGAGCCAAAATCATAAAAAGTACAACATGTCTCTTCCAAGAGTTCCAAGATAATTATATATATATATATATATATATATTTTTTTAGCACCATTTCTTCTTTCTTAAAAAAAAAGATTTCTGGTAAGAACCCAGGTAATATCCATATGAGTCTATCTTTCTTGATTTTGTTTTCATAGAATAATGATGTAAGTATGTTCATTGGACCAAAAGAGGAAAGATTATTAGATATGTATCTGCGGTGTCTGGTCAGTATCGAAAATGTCTTTGATTATCTTGTGGTCAGTTGATGTGACCTTCAATTTTAGGTCCATTCAGAAACAATACAAAAAACATTATCCAAACTGTTTGGAAAGACCAACGTTGGTCCAACTGTAATATAAGACTCAAAATAGGAGCCTAACTTGAGTCAATGATTGATTGTTTCTTCCAAAATGCTGAGCAGATGCAGAGAACGTTTTTTTATGAATTTGTAAGTAGTTTTACTTGAATAGAAGTTTGTCAAACAACAGAGATGCAGTAAATCACAACTTGGCCCTGACCTGCCTAATTGACCATGGTAAAAAAAAGGCAGTTCTTGGGAGCAAACAGATGTGTAATTACAATAGGGAAACAACGATAAGTACATTTCAGCTGATTAAAACGTATTTCTGTGTGTGTGTGTGTGTGTGTGTGTGTGTGTGTGTGTGTGTGTGTGTGTGTGTGTGTGTGTGTGTGTGTGTGTGTAAGAGTGTGTGTGTATTGCAGTAGTTTGCTTTGGAATCCTTTTATTCCATTACAATGCAACAGCGCCCCTTTGTGGACATCTGTGGACATCTCTGAATCTGCGAAAGAACGGAACATATGTTTCATTTTTTCACATTTTAATGACTCGTTATAAGAAACATATGAGTAGAGCAGAGCTTACTTGTTAAAAGACAAGGAAGAAAGAATCTCCAAACAGGTAATATCAGTGTCTTAATTGGCTATTCAATATCTCAATATCACATGCTGACCTCCGTGTCCCAAAGTGCGAACTGTGGCCATTACAGTATTCACTACCAGAGGTGACACTATATTGTTACCTTGTTTCAATTCCATCGTGTCAATATGCAAGAAAGGTAGGGACCATATTATGTTCTGTTTTGTTTTGTCCTCCAAAGGTCCTCCAATCATAGTGTGTCATCATCTAGGCATCAGACACCTATAGTGGCGTCTGAAATGCTTTGTGTGTTTGATGTTGTGTGATGCTTTGATGTTACTTTGTGACATCATGTGTGTACAGGAGCTGTGACAGGCACCATGTGTTGGTGGGCAATGACTTTTCTCCTGAATTGACAGCGAAAGTTGGCTTAGCTCAAGCATGGCTTAAGAAGATGATTGGGCAATTGGAATAAAAAGGGAAAAAGCATAAAACTTTTTTTTTAAAAGAAGACATGCACACATTGCAAGACATAAACAATAGCTGCTAATATTCCACTTATGTGGCATAGTTATGTGAAACCTATTTAAAATGTCTTTCCTAAGTGCAAGTTCCTAGGTTTTCTGCTCTAAGACATGTTAGTTTGATTTTACAATGGTGCGCAGTGTACTGTATTTAACAAAGCAGTCAGCAGCCATGGGGCTGGGATTGCTCAATTGATAGTGTGGTAACCTCCTGGTACCACCTGCTTGCTACCAGAAGAGCTATTTATGGACCAGCAGAGGGCAGTCTTCTGCCTGAACTAATCTAGTATTATGATCAGAGGGGGAAGATCAGTTACCACCCAATTACATTGTAGAATTACTGCTGTAGTCAGCATTATTATGGTATAAAAATGCCACAGCCAGTGTATGATATAGATCATGCCATAGATTGTTGGAGGTAATTGCTATCCTCTGGTTGTGCACATACTGTACAACACTTGATTTATATAGCTTCTAAAAATTATAACCGGCAAGTCAGCTCAGGTCCAGCTTCACTGATCAAACTGATCAAGATGTTAGCAAAGAATTAAGGTGTGTTTAAAAGCATGTTTTATTATCTGTTCCACCTCTGAGTTTGAGAGGAAATTCTTAGTAGTACAAATCAAAGAAATGCTCATTTATCTTTCAGGTTTTTTTAGTGATCAGCAGATTGTACAGTTCAGTTATATATTACAATTCGCATTGGAAGGCGAATGGAATGGCGGATGGCACTCCTGCAGAACAACACGGAGAAACAGAGAAGACAAAAACACACATGCACATGGAATGTAAATGTATACTCATTAATCAGGAGTCATTTGTTAAAACTATTTTGATTTGATTTTGATTTGATTTTTTTGACTCAGATTTGATACTATAATTAAATATCCCCACTTTATGGGGTGGAATGGGCAATGAAATGTTGGGTAACACTTATATAGAATATGGTGTGGTTATTAATTCAGCATAAATAAGTGAATTATTAATGAGTGAATTATACTTCCATAAAAATACAAGTAACTACCTAAATAAAGGAAACACTTGAGTAAATTAGGGATACAGAGTTATATTGAAAGCAGGTGCTTCCACATAGGTGTGGTTCCTGAGTTAACATCATGCTTACAGTCATGTATAAAAATGTTGCCCATTATTTTTTACTACCATGAGTAGAAGAAGAGATCTCAGTGACTTTGAAAGTGGGGTTATTGTTGGGGCATGCTTGGCAGGATCTTCCGTGACAAAGACCACTCAACTTGCTGATGTTTCATGAGGAACTGTGTCGAAGGTGATGTTGGGATGGAACTCATCATCAACTCGGGGCAGCTGTGGTCGGAAGTGCATACTCCTCGACTGTGATGTCCATACATTGGTTTGAGATGCGAGGCAAAACAGATGAACAACTCTGAATCAGTTGGCTGCAAATATCAATCTAGTGGGTGAGCAGACAGTTTATTCAACAAGAGTCTGTGGAGAACTTCACAAAGAGGTAAACTATGGTCTGGTTGCAGTGTATAAACCCTGTATTACACCTAAAAATGCACGTTTGTGAGTAAAGTGGTGCAAAGAACACAGGCAGTGGTCTACTGAACAGTGGAAAAAAGTCATATGGTCAGATGAGTCATCCTTCACTCTGTTCTCAACAAGCAGGAAAGTGCATGTGTGGCGCACGCCAAAAGAAACCTACAGACTCAAGTGTTTGTTTCCAGTGCCGGATCCTGGCATAGACAACATAGGCAGTTGCCTAGGGCGGCATGCTGGCAAGGGCCGCACGCACACAGCTCTCCATATACAGACACATATGCGCACTCACTTCAGTCTCGCTCATCTGCGCTCAGCGCTGCGCTACAGCGCTATGCTAACATCGGGCAAACATGATGTTACTTTTTCATCCCACAGCTTCTGCTGTCTGTCAGCCTATGAAGTTTCCTAGTCCTCACATGCTAGAAGCCCGAAGTGGGGGAGGGGTGGGGGTCAATAGCGCCTCTGAAACTCAAGTCAGTCAATTAAATCACAAAATAAAATTTCAGCCATGCGTCCCTGTTCTCGTAACACACACAAGCAAATGGAAATAATATCTCAATAGCTACTGATATACAGCTGCAATTTTGCCTGGTTTAAAATATAATTATAAATGAAAACGAGTCTGTACACCACCAAGGTGAAATGGTTTAGTCGCTTGATCCTGCATTGATGTGCAATTGTTTAGTCACACAAACAATTGTGTCACACACACATTGAGGTATGTTGCCAAAATGAAAAGATCAAAGCCTTCGGGATTTCAGTTTAGAAAAAAGAAAAGAAGAAGAGGAGAAACGGGCCAAAGATAAAGTTTTGTGTTATGTAATCTCATCATGAACATGTTACATTTTCAAGTAGTCTAGTAAATAATCGTGCTGGCTAGGTACTGCAACAATTGTTACACTAAAGTTAATGGTAGCTAGTAGCTCAAGCATTTAACTAACATTACACTGGCTATAAAGACACTGAACTTTCTCTAAAAAACGCCTTTCTTGACTATCATCATGAACATTTTCTGTGAATTTTTTGGGTAATAATAGCTATACTGCATCACTATGAGCTTACTACTAGCTAGTCAACATGCATATAGTCCAGCTAAACTAGCAGCAAAACAGCAGAAGCTATCTTAAGTCTGCTTTGTGCATAATTAACAGTATTGAAAAGGTGAAACTCCGCTGTGTTTAATTTAGTTTTATTTGTGTGCTCCTTCAATTTTTAAATTAATGTGCAATATGTTTCAGTGTTCTTATTTATTATCTTGGACAGCACTTCCTTATTTTTGTTCCTTTTAAAAGAAGCATGCTATTTATTTTTATTTATTGTTCAATTTTAATTTGTCATTTGTACATATCTTGGATTTCTACAATTAAATATTTGCTTGCAATATTTTTCACTATTTCCTTGTCTATTAGTATATTTTCTTCAAATAAAAGGGGTACCTATTGCAAGGCAAGGCAAGGCAAGTTTATTTATATAGCACATTTTTTCAAGGTGCTTTATTACATTAAAAGGCATAAAAGAACATAAAAATACAACAAATAAAATAGAAAAATAAATTAAAATATGCATAGGAAAGATAAAAGTCAAAGTGCAAATATGGTTTTATACTTAAAAATCTGCGTTCAACATTTTGCATCAATTTAAGAGAAAGCAGTAGAGAACATAAAAGTTCCTGACATAAAAGTATTGCACCTTGTTACAACATAGGTACTTGTTTTGCGTGGCCTCCCTGGGGCTTAGGGTATGACTGATCTCGCCTAGTGACACCAAGTGAGCCAGGACTGTCACTGTTTGTTTCCCATAGTGAAGGGTTCTGGCAGCTCTGTTAAGTGTGGGGTGTGGGGTGCATTTTCCTGTCATGGTTTAGGTCCACTCAACCACTTAGAAGGTAAATTCCAATAAATAGACGTACACACAAACACACACACACATACACACACAAATCTCTACATGCTCTTTATGTAGCTGTCATATAGTCCTATTCACTAGGTAAGCCGATAATCTTCAATCCATTCAGCAGGTGGGGAAGTCTAGACTGTCACATGATGATACCAAACTGTCATTAGATACAGCTTCATACACACAGTGGTGGAGCAAAAGCACAGATGCAGGATTCTTCTATTTACACACTGAATGGCCTCAACCTATGCAGGAAATACATGTTTTGTTGTATCTTTTTACAGATGTAGTCAGCATACTGTTTCCATGACAATGCACATTCATAAGTATTTTATGCCTGATGACCTGTCAGTCGGAAAAAGATAGGATTTCTATCCTCCATTGTCCTCCAGTATTTTCCGCATTTAAAACAATGTCATTGTTATTACGCCGTTGTGTCTGCATTTCAACATTTTCATGACACAGATTAACGTCACAGGACTTTCACGAGTCAATAGATTGTGTCATCAGAGAACGTAATGGTGCCATGACTTCAGATTAAATGGACGGTGTTAGTGGACAAGAAGGAACGAAGCAGTGTGCTGAGACAGCCCTAGAGGGATGCATCGTTGTTAGATAAGAGAGAGCAATATGCAGGGCTGCCAGGTGTCTCATCCCTGATTAGACACTGGGCTCCAGTGTTTTGATAATAATAATAATACCCCACAGTCTGGTATTAAACCCTGACCGTGCCAGCACTCGATTGACTGTAGCTTCGCCCACAGAGGGAGGGATTCAGCTGGTGGGACTGTCCTTGTCTCATTGCAAACCAGTGACCCCTCTGGCCAATTGGGTGCCTGCACTCTATGCTTACGCCAGCGGTGTACTCCTCTGATGCAATGACTTCACAGCTGAGCTGGTGGACTGCAGAGTGAAAGTAAGCAAGAGCTGGCAGCACATGCTTGGTAAGGACAGCATGATTGACTGAATACAGTTAAATTGATGTTTATCACTGCTTGAGGTGTGATGAAGAGAGAAAGAGACCCAATCCTCAGTGCTGCATCCATCTCTGCTTGCAAATTCATATAATTCCAACTTTTCTTGGCACTCTAAGAGCTTATAAACTCTCTAACAGTTTATGAACCACGGTTATTTAAAATTATGTTATCTCCGCTGTGGTGAGAGCCATCGGTCAATAACAATTGCATTCCTTTGGATTTGGCTTCTTCAGAGTTGTAATAATATGAGAGGTTTCACACACACACACCCTGGGTATTATATGTGAGTCAATATGACATCTGGAATATTGCCAGACTGGTTCCTGTTGTTATGAAACGTTTTGGAGTTTTGGAGAAGGAGAGCATTGATATTATCAGGTGTTTCGAGGCCTTACATGCATTTACATACAGTTGGTATAACAAGTATTCACCCCTTTGACATTTTTCACATTTTATTTTCATGGAATCAGAATGGATTTAATTGGGATTTATTGCCACTGATCAACACAAAATACTCTGTAATTATACCTATAAGCGGGTGAATACGTTTTATACCTACATCCCTTTCTCTTTCAGAGGGTATGTAAACACTGTTACTTTTATTCTGATCAAGACCCCGCCCATGTTTCTCTGTCCAAAAGATAAATTCACATACATATCTCTAAATGGTTTGGGTGATGTAAAATGTCCTTTCCACCATGGGCTAAACCTTTCCTGTGTGTACATTAAAATTATTTTATACTCAGCTGATCAAGGACCCCAATCGGTCCTCCACCAAAATACTCTGTAATTATACCTCGTCCCCAAGGGTTGGGCGACACTGAAGAGGGCGTACGTTTGAAGGCAGTAATACCATATGATTTAAAAAGAATCAAGACAAAGTCCACAATCTGTTTCTCTGTCCAAAAGATAAATTCACACCCTGGCTTCAGGCATATCTCTAAATGGTTTGGGTGAGGGCTTGGCATTCACGTGGCCAAGCTCCCGCACATGGAGACATGCTGTTGGTAGTGAGACGTAACCAGTCACCATAATTTGATCCAAACTGCCCATGTCCTGCATGTGACATCCACCATGCTAAACCTTGTGTGTACATATAAAATACATACACTCGTCAAAAAAAAGTTTATACTCAGCTTTGTGGTTTTTCCGCACAAATCTAAAGGCAGAAACCAGTGGTGTTCACTCTTTCCCTTGGAGAGTTACAGGGTGGCTGGTTTTGTTCTCACCTTAAATTCAGAGGTCAATTCAGATACAAGAAACCAGACGAGGTGAGTGAACTGTGTAATCAACTGCATTCATTGATAAATGCTGAGTAACAATGAAATTCAGCACACCCTGTGGATCTCCATAGGAAACTGAATATCACTCATCTATAATATAATATAATATATGACATTTAGCAGACGCTTTTATCCAAAGTGACTTACAGTAGTGAATGCTTACATTTTTCAGTATATGTGGTCCCAGTGGGAATTGAACTCACAACCTAAGCGTTGCCAATGCCATGCTCTATCTTCTGAGCCACAAAGATTGGACCACCAGAGGGCGCCCTGAGATAAGGAAGTGTTTAAGGTCCTTGTATAAGGTTTTTAAACTGACAGGACTCCTGAGTCCCCGAGGGTAGTCTCAACGGTATAAATATATATATATGTGTGTGTGTGTGTGTGTGTGTGTGTGTGTGTGTGTGTGTGTGTGTGTGTGTTTTCAGCTTCCACTTTCATTTATTTGACCCCTTTCCCCTTGGATACTTGGTTCTCAATGTCCTCAGTTACTGGCTTAGTGCTACAGCGGCTGTATATAGTAATATACGTAGCCTAACTGTCACTGTCTCAGCATTCGGTGATGAAGAGTACAGATAGATTTACCGAAACTGACACGCTTCTTTTTGCATAAGACTAATTAATGTTATTTTACGTTATAGTATCCGGATGTCTAGTGTACTACAATAATATATCCTCACAGCGTTGTTTATCTTAAATCGTTGTAACAAAATTATTGCCCAAAACAGCAGGAAAATATATTTGAGATGACTGATGGTGACTGTAAAAGTTTGGGAATCCATGTTTTAGTAACCAGCCTCCAATTCCTTCGTTCTCTTCCCTGCGGGTGTCATTGGCAGTTGGTTTACATGACGAGGACAAGGAGCATTGTTCCACCAGCTTCATATTATTATTTTACTCTGAAAATACGCATTTTCCCATATTAATATGCTACTCGCATTCTATTCGTAAATAAAACTTGTCACTCCTCTCCCGGCTAGCCGGAATAGGGCACTTCCAGTTCAAGTGTGCCTTCTGCCAACTCTATTTCCAATCGCGTGAGTCATTCGCTTCAGTTTCAGAAGTTCCATGCAGGTCTACAGACTGTTTCCTGATCACGTCACAGATCCCAGAGCGTTAGAGCGCTGAATCGTGTCACATTGAATCCAGTTTAAGTTTACTACTACGTGAGGGAAGTGGCACGGTTCTGATCGCGTAATTTGAATGAATGTCTGATCGATATACACTTTAATTTTGCTATACAGGTTTTAAATGCAAAGAGTTAAGTGAACTAGATAGACAAAACCATGGCGACGGTAACATGCCGAGTCCAATACCTGGAAGATATGGATCCTTTCGTGTGCACAAACTTCCCCGAACCAAGAAGACCGCCACCACATAATTTCTTCGAAAATCTCCCACTGATTGAGCAGATTTCTGGCGTTCATAAATTGTTGGAAGCTCCGTTAAAGGTACGTTTTGAACACTGTTTGCTTGTTGAGTTCTCCAAATGAAACTATTTCTACACGTACAGGAAATAACGCGACACTCTTAGTCGTCTTAAAGTGTTTTCCTTTTACAGTTTGTTTTTCAAATTAATAACTAAAGTGGATGTGTGACTAAGGTGTGCGTTAAGGCATTGAATACAAAACGTTCAAAATATAATTTATGATGATAAGATAACAATACGATTTCGAAACCTATCAATGTATACAGGGGGAATTGAATGGGAAACAGGCTAATCATAATCTTCTCTGGAATAACCCCTCAAAATCTGGCAATTGATGACGTGTTTTTCGTTGTTTTGTTAAGTAAATTGCTAATCGGATTGGCTATACGATAAAGTCGATGCACTATTAATCGCCGTCTTCAAACAGACAAGTTCGCTCTTGCCAGAATTGTAGTCATGTAATTATTGCAATTGTAGCTAAACAAACGTGTAGTTTATTTAAAGCATATCTTGGAGGTTGACTTGGCCACGTTTGTTTGGTCAGTCTCGTTTGGTAGTGAGCGGGCAATGGGCGCAGTTGCGATTTATAGTAAATATGACGCGATAAAATTGCCCCTACTACTTTTACATTTTCACTTTCCCTGTATTTCAGCTGTGACGTGATATTTTTACGCTCCAGTAATGAGAGAAGAGTTGCTCACACGTTCACTATCGGTATTTCATGATTGTAAAATTAATCTACGGACAACAGCGAGACCCGGACACCCTCCCTCGTGCTCCTCAAAAGGTGCTACTGTACTGTGCGCTACCAATGTAAACAAACGCGGCTTAATGCAAATGTCCAGAGATGCTGACTGAAAAGCATCTCTGCTGTTTTTCAGCGTCAGAGATGTGTTGAAAATAAACTATAGCCTCATAACAGTTATCATACACAAGTGTTTTGAGAACACATTTCCCTCTTCATAATGTCAACACTAATTTATCAAGAGCCTGAGGCAAGAGCCGAGCGTGATTGCAATGGCATTTGGAATTGCTGAAAGCCAAGTGCTTTGCAGAATATTCTGCTTACCTCCACTTTCAGATGTATAAATATAGAAGTTGTTTGTTTTTAATTGGCCATAAATTCTCTGTTTTTGGATGGCAGTTTCATGGCCCAGAAATAATATGCTCTAAAAAGCTAGCGGGGCCCAATTCTCAGGGAAAAAGGAAATCGAGCTAATGCAGCGCTGTATTAATTTGATCTCTGATGTTTATTTGGGTAACCTGGCTACCGAATGATGCTGTATTTAGAAGTTTTCACTGCTGCATTAACATGGGAATGGTTGAAGCTGAAATGCGAGGCATCCTGGATGTCATTTCGGGCCTAATTGTGTTCAGACTTGAGGAAAGGGTGGGATCTGTAAACAAAAGATAAACATCAGGAATGCCCCTCAATCAGCTTGTTATTGGGAGATGGGAGAACCATGACAGTATTTAGGCCAAAGTACTTTCTTTCTCACATGATAAAAATGAAATGATAATGCTTCCCTATGACTATTCCTAATAGTAAGTAACGATGAACGTGAGTTAGCCTTTCCGATGTGTTCTGAGAAAAGGAATTCACTGAATTTAATCACAGTGACTTCCACATGTATTGCCCTGTAGTGCTGGAATTATTTTATCAGGCTTTGTGAAGATTCTTTTGCTGTTTTGTTTCTCCTCTGATTGATGTACAACAATTGGAATGTCTACTTACCGTTGTGCTGCAGAATATCCAAATGCATTTGTTGATTGTCATCCTTATGAGCACTAGAATGTCATGGCAAAATAGGTATGTGAGGCCACAACGAAGCTCACATTCCGACCTCCAAAGCTTCAGAAAACATATCTACACGTACAAATAATATAATATCTTTAATGGCATTGAAGGCACATTAAATTTTGAAAGATTATGTGAACAATTTGCAGAATCTCACGACATGATTTTGTCAAGTAAAACAAAGACGGCCATGTACTCTATGTTTGTGTTGGATTCTTGCATTCATTTGAACGAGTTGGCACTAGCTTGTTTCCAGCGTGACACAGATCAGTGGTTAGCATAACAATGGCTCCTTTGCTCTTTATCCAGTTGGAAGAGTGTGCCCTGCAGCTGGCCCCCAGTGGGAACTACCTGGACCTGGACCTATCCCTGGTGGAGCAGAGGGATGACCTGGAGCACTTTTATGAAGACATCGGGTAAGGACATTTGTGGTCCTCCATCTCAACTGAAGCTGCCTTCACTGTGACAACCCACCTGCCTGCCTGTGTGCATTTAACCTCTGCACTTTCCATTCTCACACAAGAAGGATCAAATCCACATCTTCAGCAGTTTATCAAAAAAATCATTCTCAATGTGGTCGAGAAAAGAATGTTTCAGTGAAACAAGGCATTGCAGCACAGACAAAAACAGGAGTTGAGAACAGGAAAGGATTGAAACGGCAGACATATAGTCATTGAGGCATGAATCATTTAACTGAGATAGGCCTTTAGGAAGCATTGGCTGGTTTGGTACCCTGGGCTCTCTTCCGGGAGGGTAGACATTCCCCGGACAGAATGGAAAATGCTGGAACATGAATGGGATTTTGACACATGGACTGGGAGACAGAGGGAAGCTGGAGCGTGATGGCTGAGAGAAACTGACATAGGCTTGAGGGAGAACAGATTTTATGGTCTTGGTTTTTGATACACACAGTCAAAGGCAGCGGATGAAAGGGATTTCTAATGAATTGGACACGTATTAAAAGCTCCTTATCACTCCTAACTGAGGTGGTTCCTAACAACATACTTGTTCTACCATGATTAAACTAATGGATTTCTTTAATGGATTTTTTCCTTTGACTGTTATTTTCCTGTTTTTCTTTTAGATCTTCCTTTAGATTGAGATGTATCATATGTTGGACTCTGCCCTTGCTGTCAGGAGTCACTGGAGGGGGGGGGGAGGGGTGGGGGGGGTGGGGCTGTGTTTCAGGCTCTCCAGCCCTGGCATTCACTGCTGTTTTCACATCTGTGCTAAGTGGCCTCCTTCATGTCTCCAGTTCACCTATCAAGAGGACGGACAGAGCAGTCTGCTCTGCGCGGCAGTAGAGACGCAGAGAGGTGGCTTCTGATGCAACTAAAACAGCCTATTGTTAATGACAGTGGCCTGCCCTGAACTTACAGGATGAAAATACCCTCTGGAGGATACAAGAAAATAACTTTTTGTAATCATGAAGAATGCTTTGTGTGAAAAGGAAACGGTCATTACTACAAGCATAAAGGCCCGGTTGAAGTATGGGCCTACTTAAGATGGTGGATTATGTTTCGTATATATGCCAGATTTTACGTCACAGTTCCTGGCAATATGAATGAGAGGATAGTAAGGGGGCGCTGTGTATGGTTCACCTGACCCTTTTGTAGCCGAGAGTATCGAACACATGCAGGTCACTCCCATTCAATCGTGCTCAGAATTGTACTGGTAGATTACCTGCGGTCATGACCTGTGTCTGTTGCACTAAATTATTCATGGATCTCGCTTAGTAACAGAAACTTGAGCTCTGTCATTCTAACACCTTCCTTCGCTCAGTCTGGCATGAGAGACGTCTTAAAAAACTGAGGCAAAAGAAGTGAACCCCACTCACAAACATGCCACTGTACCAGTGGGGTAACTGCTGGCGATGACTTGTGGCTTTTTGTTGGTTGAAGAATTACATTTTTGTAAAAAGCCTCTTTTAACAAAATACATTTTTCATGCTGTCTGCGTAGTTTGTATTCAATGCATATGGATTAGTTCCTGTGAAACAGACGGGGATTGTCTAATGAAGTGCGGACTCATATCTGTGGGACTTTATTAATCTGAGAAACAATGAAAATGCTTGTCAATGAGGAATGTGATCTGCATATAATTTGAATGTTATCTGAACCACCAGGACTACTGTGGTGTCGCTTTTGTGCCTTAAGGTACAAGTCGTACAGGAAATGTTCACCCGAGGGATTCACGGTGTGAAATGTGGAAATAAACTATTTTTGTTTATAATCTATATTTATATTCTGAAACATAATGGAGCAAAGCAGGCCATCAAACTGAATGACCAAATACACAATAAAAAAAAATGTTCTGATCATTAGTGAACCTCATTATTTTAGTCATTATGGAGAAAGAGAGATTGGGCTACTTCATTTGTTTGTAGTAGATTCATATTTGCCTCTCATTTTCAAATTGGCCGTCATGTTGAAAGGCTTCTCAACAACACCTCCATTGTAATTGCCATGGTTCATTAATGTGTCGATCATAGAAACATAAGCATAGTTTAACAAGGGCATGGTGTATAATTGAATGGCCCATATGTGATTACAGCTGGTACAGAGGGGGTTGGGGGGTGTTGAGGAGAACACGTCATTCGAAATGGTTCCATGGTGGAAAATAAGGAGATGCTGAATTTCTTTATGCGGGTAAGAACAACATAAGCTGCAGAAGTGCTCCATTTGCAACCTTCTTCACTTCTATAGCATACTTTCCACATCTATCCTTTCTGAGTGGCCCGTAACTTTCCATAGCATAATCCCCCCCTGGCTAAGCAGATTTGTCAAAATACATAGCACTTCTTTGGGGTGGGTGGGTTGCAGTAGAGAGAGTGTGATTATACGTATGGATATCCGGCGAGCGAAGAGTGAGAAGCTAAATCTTCTGTCTGCTGGTGTAAATAGTTTAATATTCTTGGAGTGTTTGTTGCATTCCTGAAGGAGTGTAGGCTGAAACTGATGCCGATGGAGGTAAGCCATCAATATGAGCTGACAGTCAGCATTCAGCTATCCTCGCTGTGAAATTAGTCTCAGCCGAGTCAAACTTGAAAATTGCATT
The DNA here is from genome assembly GCA_029706075.1 of Aldrovandia affinis. NCBI lineage: Eukaryota > Metazoa > Chordata > Actinopteri > Notacanthiformes > Halosauridae > Aldrovandia > Aldrovandia affinis. Next base: position 5,083,794 of record JAINUG010000037.1, on the reverse strand, counting down.
TGTCATGTAGCTTTTATATCCAATTGGAGCTTGAATTTAATTGACTGGTTTACAGAGAAAAGTCATTGTACAGCACTTATACAGTAAGTTAAGCTCAGGGAAAGTCCCTCTTGTTGGACATTTAAGCACATGCCAAGTCAATGACCTTAAAAGTCATATTTACAAAATCTCTATAATGTCTGACCAAAAATGTGATTTTTCTCATAAAAAGAGGCAAAAAAAAGGCACTCTTTATAGGTACCTTTTAAATGGAATGTTTTATACATACAAAATGTCACTACTTGATACTTGCAGGTTTCTAACGTGTACTGAAACGGATAGTTAGTTCCACAAATGGTTTCACGTGTTGTGTATATCTGAAGATACCTTTGTGATAGCATGCTTCTCTCTCCTCTCTGAATGGTTTCTTATTTTGTTTTCACAGAAAGGGGAAGAAGCCCATCCTAATCCTACGAACCCAGCTGTCTGTGCGAGTTCATTCCATTCTAGGTAATGTCCCTTTTCCAAATGGACGCAAAACACCACCAACATGCATTTATCTGTGTCTTTCATTAATATGACCCAACAGTAGTCAGCCTCATTTCCCTTTACATGTGGTCAAGTGCTGACGTTGATGAAATATAAAAATTACAGTGTCAAATTGTTCCTTGCAACATGAGCTGTACTTTTTCCTAGTGCTCTGTAAAATACAGGCGACCATCTCTCTTGAATGTTTTTTAATGCTTAAATGATTTTATTCCTTTTGGTTTTCCCCAAAATGTAAAACATGTGAATCAGATCCTTCCATATATTATCCATCATTATTTCCAGTAATGACATCAGCAGCAGTGGTTCATATGTGCTTGAATTGCATTATAAACTACAATTAGGCATTGGAGTAACTAAATGAGAACTTGCACTGTCCTGTGTGTTTTTTGCATTGATACTTTAAATATACGTAATGACAGTTGTAGATCATCATTATCTGTATTTTGGACTAAATCATTCCAGCGTTACTTTGATATTATTAGTTGTTTCTGCGATAAACTGAAGTTATTCACTTATAAACAACTGTATATATGGTTTCAAGAACTATTTAAAAAAACCCACCAGCATTCATTTCCTGTAATAAATTAGAGTAGCCATAAAGTTTGCACTGCGGTTTACTTCAAGTTTGGGCATGTGGAATATGTACAAGGCAGAAGGCTATGTATTGAAAAAGACATTCGCAAATTGAAGTGTGCCGTCTTTCTGCTCAAAGACTCGCCCAGAACGTAGGTAATGGTTTGTTATTTAAGTTATGCCACTATAAGCAGTGTCATTGAAAAGCAGGTTGCTGCGTGGCATTCTTTAGAGGTTTGCATTGATAATGAGCTTGAGGGTATGATCGCAATGTGGACAGGGAGCTTTTTCCAAGGGTGTGTTCACATAACCTGGATACAATTCCATTGGAGTTGCAGTATCCCTCCCATCGTACAGTTGTGCCTCATATCGAAAAGTCAGACCGTGGTCCTGCGCTCCCTGTAAATGCACACATGCAACTCCTTGTGTGAGTCTTATCTTTTTTTCCTTGGTGCAAGAGACCTTTTTGTTTGCAATCTTTGGTTTAGAGTGGGCGCCACACAATTTCCAAAGTCTTTAACGTTCTCTGTTTTAGATATTTGGGCCCCTTATCAGTTAACATGGAGCACAGGCACCATGCCCCTGGCATCGAATGTGCCTCTTTAAAATCAAATAGCAGATTGGCAAACACAGAATCCAGAGGTGAGAATTCATGCTTTGGTGCTCAGAATACAAAGAAAACCTTAATTTTTATAATGCAGGCATGACCAAAACTCAGACTAAGGAACAATCTGTGAAATTGGAGCAGAGAAAGTGTGAACCTGAGAACTGACTCCAACTCTGCCTTTGATTGGTCCCTTCCCATTGAGGCCACATATACTGAAAAACGTATGCATTCACTGCCATAAATTGCTTTGCATAAAAGCGTCTGCTAAAATGGCATGTATTAATCAACCTACTGGACTACTCTGAACTAGTGAGAGTGTATTGTTTCGGTCTGTCAGTAATGACAGCAGGTGACTCAACAGGACTGACTGGTTCATTTCTTTTGCAGTTGTATCAGGTAACTGGGGCAGCACAGTATAATATCCTGGGTGTCATTCTTTAGAAAGCTCCCGGGGGTAGATCTAGGGGAACATAAAGGCCAAACAAAAGAGTTTGATTTAATGTTACCTGTGGTGTATTTATTTAAGTGTTGGGTATTAATTGAAAGCTACAGTGTGATATACGCATGCAGTGATAGCTGCAAGGTAAACTGCTGCTCGTTTTTCAGGAAAGAGAGGCGAGTGCCCTTATCGCCTCAGGAGAAAGTCAAACCTGCTTGTCTCCGAAGAAATACCACTCAGTACTTCTTTGAGGTCCTTGGTTATAGCTGAGTAATACACCTGATTTAGTTAACTGATTTTAACTGTAGTTTTCCACTGTGTGCCTTGTCCTCCCCTATCTCAGAAATCTTGAACATCACACAAAGTATTAATTGTGTTTTATTCGAAAGAAGTCTACTCATGCTTTGCGGGTGCCGTGAAGACTGTGGAAATTGGGTATCAAGCATATTTGGTCTAAATGGTTTATTTTTGTTTTAAGCATATCTTTATATGTTTATAAGATTCCCACAGCAATTCCCACACGTTCCCAGTTCCTCTGCTGGCTGCACTCACTTGTGTTGAAGTGTTTCCCCTGTTGACTATAAAGAGGTGTTTTCCCAGCTCAATGAGGCTCATAAACAGTGCAACAATGAAATATTGTTTGTCTGTTTGTTACCTCTTCCACGTGGCTCCCTCTTTACCTCCTCCTGATTCAATGTAAGACCAGCATCATAAAAGGTCATCTGTTTGCCCAGAGGCTAATATCCATAATATTTGGATTTTCAGTTAAGTAATTGTTCTGCAGAAATGGATAATTGATTGTTGCACCGAGAACATTTGTGATTTAGTCAATAAGGTCATTATACCCAAATACAAATACTCCCAATATTAGGGAGAGGTTACATAATGCTCCACAAGACTGTGTGTGCGTGTGCGTGTGCGTGTGTGTGTGCGCCTTGCGTGCGTGCGTGCGTGCGTGCGTGCATGCGTGCTGTAACCACAGTAACAGAACTATGGAAACTGCTCTTGGAGACATTGGCACAGCAGGGTGGGGGAGCCTGCCTGACCACAGCGATGGCTAAAATGAGCGCAGACTCTAGGGAGTGCAGTAAGGCATCGCATCACATGCTATTTATGAATCATAATTGGTAGCATTGTGCACATATAAATGACAACTTCTACTATGCAAATTGCATTTTATCCTCATTGAAGATAAAATGTCCCATTCAGTGGATTCTGAAGTTTTATTGGTTTAATTTGCAAGCTGTAGGATGCATGTGGCGAAAGCGCTTCCATAAGTCAGGACAATGGCAGAGTTGTGCTTGGGAGCGCGGGACATGTTGAGAGACGGGGGGACTCTGTTCTGTCAGCGTGTTTGTTTGGTAGCGGACGTGCCTGCCGCCTTTCCTGGGCCTGAGTCAGGCTTTGCGCACTTCGCTCTCATCTTCCAGCTCGCTGACGCAGCGTCCTGTTGTTCGTGCCCCTCTTTGTCTGGGCCGGTCGTGAGCTGCTCCATTTTCAGATTACTTTACATATTTGGCTCAGACCTACAGAGTACATGCCTGCACAAATGCATGTCGTGGCCTATATCCTCGAGTGACTGTACACAGACATGTCTGCTGTTCTCCGATGGTATAGAAAGCCCATGCTAACGCTCGAGGGCTCACAGCCCTGGGTTGGCAATCAGCGGGTGAGTCGGCTGGTGAAGGCCTCCTCCCCCAGGCTGTGCGGTCACACTTTGCGCTTCCTTTTGACTCATAGGGAGGGGCAGCTTCCCAGGAAGTCAGTCTGCGTTATTGTGTTGCGCTGTGTCGTGGAGCTGCCTGAGCACATCCTGAAGGCCAGGGTGACTATTACACTTACTGGATCTGGTATCAGATTCAGAAGCTTGATATGGCTGTTTTGTCCATGAAGACCTTTGCACCCCGATGCAATGATGTGACACGTTTACTGCTCTGCTCTACCTCGGTAGCAAACATAATTATTGATGTTTTTTTTCCATCATGATGACATCATAGGTATTGTGTAACAGCTGCATTAGCTATTCCTGGCATGCCTGTTTGTGCCTTTTTCCAGTGCTTTTCTTAGGCATTGTAAATGTGACTCTTGACCTGTGTGCTGCTGCTGTGAAGAACAGGCTGAAGACTTTGTAACTGGGCAGAATGGAACAGAAACATTTAGACATTTATTATCAGCAAGGATGAATGAATTTTATAGTAATGTTATTCTACAAACTGTTACTTTTCTTCATTTGTTTGGCAGTGTCATATTTGCAGTACTTTCATGATAACAGACTCGAAACAGACTATTTCTTCACTCCACTCTGAGAATAAAAGTCCTTGTGTCTTGATATCATGGGGTAATTTAATTTGAAGAACTTTTTTTTCGACCGTGTCCAATAGCTTTTTTTGACCGTGTCCAATAGCTTGGATTTCATTGGCTGACTTTGCTTAAAAAGCCACTCAGGCTGTATGCAATTGTCTGGATGAGGTAATGGAGAACAACAGCTCTAAAATACAGTAGTGGGAAAAGACTCTCCTGTATCAAGATTATCTTGTCATAAAAATTACCAGACACGCATAAACAGTGGGTTTGTTTTTTCCTACGTTGATTTAAATGCAGAACTCGTTACACCGTTTTGTCAAGGTTCTGTCTAGCATCACGGCTTCGCCGCTAAACAAACTGAAACATTTAGCACTTTCACTTTCCCTGCTGTCAGTTTATGTAAATATTTGGGCCAAATATGAAGAAAGTTCAAATGCAATAGCTAACCTCAGGATTAACAGAGACACATTGCCACAACTTTAAATGAGCAGATTACCTTTTGCTTTAGGCTTATAGTACAATACACTATATCTCAAAGTTAACTGTTCTGTCTTGGACGTCTTTCTCACTAATCACAGTTTAAAGTGGGAGTGACATGGGCCCTATAACGTGTGCCTTATTAAAAACATGGAGTGGGTCAGGACCTGAGCTTCTTTCACGCAACGGACACCGTCCAAATACTGCTTTGATCATGATTGTGGTGAGGTGCTTGCACACACTGGAAGTGTTGGCTGATTTTAAGAATAGAGCTTATAGGGGCTTAAAAAGAACAACACATCCACATCTACTGAGTGTGTATATTTCCATGTCATAAGAGGCTTACACCAATAGGGTACTCTTTGGTGTGTGCCTTGTAGGTGTTCTGTTGCATACCACATCATAATAAATATCTATTGGGTACGCCCCCAAGACACCCAGATACAATTTCTGTCTAATTTAAATGTTTCTTCATGGTACAGATAAAGTAGCCAGTTATGCAGGCTGGTTTGTGGTTCAGCATTTGGTCGTTCACTCAGTCCTTTTTAGGTTTTTGTGTTTGTAGTTCAGTTGTTTTCCTTGTGAGGAGAATGGAACAACAAAAATATTTTGTCTCATCAATCAAAAGTTAATACTGCTGTGTGCAACCTAGAGAATCTGAAGGTTGCACTCCATTGAAACCCCACTGGCGATGGTCACAACGAGTATATCTCTCAACTTGTTTTTGTCCTCTTCACCTTTAAATGATCAGAGCAGGTAGCAGACTTGCTTGTTGGCCAGGGTGAAAGCAATGGTGTCAAAATTGACTGTATGACTCTACAAGACTCCAAACCACTTCCCAAGGCTAACTTGACACCCAGGGCCAGTACCCTCTCTGACGGGAACTGAGAACCATGTGTTGCTAATGTGAAAACTCCTCTAAAGTCCTGCAGACTCGCCACAGTCTCTTACTGCCCCACGATCTTCACGGTTGTTAATAGTCGCTGGTCTGTGGGGAATGCTGTGGTTTGCTGGAACTCTGCAGTCTTATTTGAGGCTATTTTTAAATCTGAACTTCGAGCTGGGAGATTTTTGGGTGGAACGGCATGCCAACTGTGAGGGTACCTATATGGAACTCTTTTGACATGACTTATTCATTTAAATCCTGTTTTTAGCAACAGAAGCCGACAATACGGTTTTGGAGAAGCACAGACAATTGTTTTATTTTCCTTCCTACTGCTTGGGATTAGGAAGACCACCACTTTGGCACATCTAAGTTTAAGTCTTGTTCTGTGGTGCTCCTTGGAGTACCGTGTCTCTTCATTACCCCCCAAGTTGCCAAGCAGTGTTACAAAGAGTCAGCACCACTCTTCCCAGGCTCTGAGATCATATTGGCATTGCCCTTGGCTGTGTCCATCCCTGAATTTGTCCCGTGTGTGACAACCACTTCGCAGAGACTAACTAAAGCCCTTTAGTCAGAGGGTAAACATTTCACATTCTGCTGCTATATGTAGAGTGGGATTACTTAGGCTTGTATTGCGTGCCAGTTAATGCCATTGAGGTTGGTGTGTTTGTGCTGTCCCAGTCTTCAGGCCTCGTAAACAGTGCTGCGAGAGCACAGGCAGTGTCGTGTTACATGTCATTCTGTGGAGTCATGGGCTCAGGATATCTCTGTTCATTATAACTCGGTGTTCAGAGGGTACGCACCGAATTATCCCTGTGGTATGACTTGGAGCTCTTGCAATGTGGCCTTGCCATTTTGACTCGAGTATCAAGGTTAGAATGTGGTGTCTTTTATAGCTAAGTTGTTAGCATCTTCTGAACATGTTCTCTTTAGTGGAGAAAAGTTTCACTTGAATTCACAAATTCTTTTGTCATTTTCAATTTTCATGGTATTCTTTTATCACCAATTTGGACAATGTATACTTGCGTTTCTGAGTACACACACACATATAATTGTGAGAGAGAAATGTAGTGGAGTTTTGACCATTTTTTGATTAGGGTGCCTTGTCTTGGGTAACAAAAGGTATCAGAGAAATACACACAGCATCTCCAAAATGATCTGTGCAAGTCCTACAGTGATAGCAGAGGATACTGTGATGAAATGTGCAGGTTGGACTCCATCCAGAACTTTATCCCACATGATATTACCAATCTTACTCCTGACGCCAAGTTTAGCAGGCCTGTGTATTAGATCTCCCCCTGAGAGGAACCCTCCAGTCTCACTATAACGTGTTCTTTGAAAGCAGGTCAGCAATAACATTGACTCAACTGCTTATCAGGAATTAAAAGGTTGGCCCCGATGACAGATTTCTTCATTGCTCTAGAGCTGTTGGCCCTGCTCGACACGGAAGTCTGCCGTTAAAACAAACAGCACCTGCAACAAAGAGAGAGGGACAGTGCTGGCCTTCTATCTGCTTCCATGACCATTAACAGTTTGAGATACGATTTATATCACAACAAACACGTCGTGATTCAATACATTGCGATTCATCGTGATTTCTTAATTGAATCATGATAACAACGATAGCAATGACAATTGAATACCTCAAATAATATGACTATAATACACTTGAAACCTACTCTCAACCCATTGACACCCCATAATAATAAAAAACAGGAGTCAGTTTTAAACTACTTTAACTTGCTAATCTTTTTTATTTAGCCTTGAGAAATGGAATGGAATGGAAGGATCTTCTGCACCTTCAGGTTCAACTGTTTAAGTAAATAACCCAGTCTGAACAACAGTGTGTAATTATGTACACTGTATCTTAAGAGAGCAGCATATATAAAATGTCAACCCCTGTAACGTTATTGCAGTTCACATATTACAGGCATATGAATGATACTTGGGGTCAGAGTATCGATACGACATTGTGAAAAATTGAATCACGATTTTCAAGTTTCTCAAACATATATTGTGTATTGGTGCTTAGATTAAGTGGAAAATCTCAGTCTTGAAGATGCCATATTAAAGAGAAATTATAAATCCATAGTACCTTGCTTTATCAGCTGATGAGGGCAAAATTTAAGCAGATTATACACTTAAGTGTCAAACACAAAATATTAAACTCGTGCAAATTATTTAATATACACTTAGACATTTTGGGGTGTGACATAACATTTGAATAAATGTAATGAGGGATGAGAATACACAATGAAGAAAATAACTTTTTTTATTTTTAGTTTATTAGCCACTGAAGACCACTGCTGATAAGCATCTAGAATAATTGCTCCAGAGCTGTTTAGACCTGTGGAAAGCGCTACCAGATGACTTCCAGCTCCGAGGGCTTAACTGTGGTCCTGAAATGTGCCACCACACACAGCCTGTGGGAAAGCTGTCATCTATGCATGCTAAGGCCAGTGGAACAAAACAGCCACATGCATAATGTGAAAAAAAGAGAATCTTGTGTGATAAATGTTATTCCATAAGCTTTCAGACAATGACGTGAGAGTAGCATTCAAGTCGACCCCTTGCCATTAAAGCTGGTGTGGGGGAATTGGTCTCGAGACCAGAGCCTTATCAACACTTAACCCCGCCCATTCCGTCGTAGTGTTTCCAGAAGTGCCCCTTCATAGCCATTCTTGCACATCCCGTCATGATAACATCTGTCACCCCACCCCACTCACAACCAGGGCACCTTTGTTCTTGACCAGGGCCCAGCCCAGCTCCTGTGCGTCTGTGTGTGGGACCTGGGCTCCATTTAGCCGTCACTGAACATCTGGCCGACAACCACCACCCAAGAGCACAGGCAGGCCTGGCAAACCAGCAAATGTTCTGCTGCATTACACACAAAGAACATGTTTTACTATTCGATTTCACGTCTCTTTTTGTTGTGCTTCCCCCACCTCCTCAGAAGTCTGGCATTATGGGAAACTGGGGCCCAGTGCGTTGTGAGGGACAGCATGGCCCAGCCCTGGCACACCATGAGTAAAACACTTGTTATAAAGACTGACAGCTGGACTGCGCTGTCATTTTTCCAGATTCAGTGAATAATTTAGATTGCTCAGAGCTTGGCAGCTTACTCAAGAATTTGTTCTTTAATGATCCACGTCTCTGTTGTTGTGCAAGGCCTTTTATGGGCCTGGAGATGTATATTAAGCATACCTTTCGAGCATGCTTTCATTGGTGTTTCTTGTAGTTGTTGGGAAATGCCAGGTTGGTGTGTCTTTCCCCCCCCCTTAAAGACTTAAAGCAGTACAGATGTGACCGCCGACCAGATCTCTGGTCCTGCTTCGCAAGCTGACCACAGTGCAGCAGTTTGCCATGTAATTGAAAATCGGCATCATGATTGTGTCCATAGATGGGAGTACTAGCCAGCAAAATAATGACATTGTAAATAATACAGGTAACAAGATGTATAGACCGTAACAGAGGCGCACATCAGTGTCAGAAGAAGTTTTGAGTTTGCCAAGTTGCTGAAAAAATGTAGCTTGTGCTGTAAATCCCATGTGTGGAGGTAGAGTACCATAACAAAATAGGCTAACAAAAACATTGCAGCACGCTGTCGATATCGTAAGGCATGATGGTAGCTCGTCAGGACTCGTCACGTACTCTTTGTAATGTATTCATTAGACTCTGATGTCAAACATCGGAATCTCCATCAAAAGAGTGGCCCTTTCCCTGTAGCACACACAGTGACCTGTACCAACCGCGACTGAGGAGTATGCTGTTGTTTTCACTGCTTTAGAGGCAATATCCTGCTCTATTCTCTGTTTCTGCTCCTGTCTTACTGTGATAGGCCTCTGCCACAGGCACTAGTGCTTATTTGATTTGAGAAACATAAGCACACGGAGGCAATGAGCAGGGCATGTTTACCTCAGCCAAATTGCATGTTCTAACAAGTTAAACGTCCCTGCCTAATTATGGAGGAGAATGTTTCTGTTTCTTGAATAGGAAATTATAGAGAATCGCAGGGTAATCTGTCGTTTATATAAAAGACTGAAGTTCAGCAGTTCAGCGTCACCGGCAGCAGGCTCCATGTGAACTGCGCCACGAAGAGCGTTCGTTTCTACAGGAACGGCGCTACCCAATACAATTCCCGTCTTTGATGTCGAGGTCCACCGGATAGGAGCTTGATACCACCTGCTTACTCAAAGGCTTTGAAGTAAAGGATTTATAATCTGCATCGAGCAGGTTGATCCAAGCCCTAATTCCGCGTTCATCAGTGCTGCCTGATAAGACCTAGTAAATCCAGGCTGCATTCCTGGTGCGATGGGAGCGGAGCTGTATGAAATACGAGATTTTCCGACTGACTCACGTAAATGGAATAACTTGGGGAATAGCTTTTAATTGGTGAGATGGTTCTCGAATTGTTAAAATTTTGAATGTGAATTAAAAAAATGGAAATGAAATGGACAAAGAGGCAGTATGAATCAAAGACAGAGCCAGTTTGTATGTCTTTTTTTTCTTTTTGAATGTCTTCCCCAGTTTTTCCTCCCAATTTTGAACACCCCATCTTTAATTGTAGGCCCCTCACTGCAGCATCCTCCTTCAGTTTAGGAAGGGGCACACTCCCACCTGCATGTATCCAGCCATCACTACTTTTCATTCTGCAGTCCACCATTTTGAGATATTCTGTTATTGCACTGGAGGATTGCACAACTGGCCTAGCTGGTGCAGGCTGACAAACCAGAGGAGTCACTGTTGTGCGATAAGACCGGGAATGTACGACTGACCCTCCCTCCCTCCCTGGGCAATGGTATGGCCCAATATCTGCCATTCGATGGAACTCTCGGGCACTGTGTACAATCTGTATTCCACTCTGGACCGTGGGGCACATCTCTCCACTGGGAACAAGAGCCTCAGCTGGATACGTCACCCCACAGCACTGTCCTTCATTTATTTCCCTTTATTAAATCAGTGTGTTGCCCCCCAGCGTCTCAGGACAGAGCGGACTGTACGATAGGCTGGTATTTACATGACTGCTCATGACACATTTCGACAGAATGTCTTCCTCGGGCAGTGGTAGGGCATAATGGAAAGCACCTGACTCCAGAAAAGGTTTAGTCTCTTCAGCTCATGTGGGTGCTGATTATGTGGAATACTGCTCAACTTGAAAGCATGCACTCCCACCAAAATCCATCATTTCATGATGTAATTGCTATATGCCTTCTCGATCCATCCACATGGCGTTGTTGATACTTTTGCATTCATGTCCGTTTCCCTGTGAGCCGTGAGCAACCAAATGGCAAATATAATGGGCAAAATACTCCACAAAGACAAATTACACACCAAGACAACCCATTTGGATGCTCACAGCCCACAGGGAAACAGACATGAACGCAAAAGTATCAACAACACCATGTGAATGCCTCGACAAGATCTATATTAAGTAGTACATCATGAAATTATGGATTTTGGATTTTACTAACTGCCATTTCCCCCTGAGAGTCCATGTTCTGCCGTTTTAGGACATCGTATTTTCTTCTGACCACACGTTGAGCCTCTCTGACTCCTCTCTCTGTTCTCTATCCTTAACTGTGTTCCCCACTTCTTCCCCAATGTGTCTCTGCACGATCCAGCCCTTTCCAAGAACCCGTGTGCCGTTGGCCTGCTTGTCTGTTTCAGAATCTTGTGCCAAAAAACGTCTTGCCTAATCATGACCTGTAGCGTATTAAGGGTACATCGAATTCTTTTTAATCTTTTCTTTTTTCACTGTAGGAATATTGTGCTCCTTTCTTATTATTCCAAGGAGAACAGCTTTAATCAGCGAATCATTTTTCATCCCTTTTGTTAACTGACGGTTATGCATACTCTCGCTCCAGACCTTGTGGAGTCAGGATAATGCGATCATTTCGTTTGAATCATGATTCACCAAAATGTTTCACATGTCATTACGCTATGATGACATAATCCGAGCTCAGCGGCCACAGATCTGTTCTTTTGAGTTTTATGAATTGCAGGAAAGTAGGTCACAGATTCGTAACCTCAGGTAGAATGTGCGTTCAAGGAATCTTCACCAAATTGAATAAAATTGAAACTCTCAGATAACAAGTGCGGGGCTGTTTAGTCATTACTCTTTATATTGTCCTGATCTTTAGGTAACGAATCTAAACAAGCATTGTGTTTTCACTTGTATAGCATTATGAGATGGGAGGTCATAGAGAGATTAACATAATATTAATTGTAATATTTTATATTTGAACTTGTTGTTTAAATAACTAGAAAAGTAATGCGTGTGTAGTCAAACTTGAAACAGCACAAGCAGTAAAGCAGAACAATTAAATAGCCTGTAGCATATTTTTCAACAAACATTGATGACAGGAGGGAAGAACACATACACATAAACACATACAAATGGGGCTAACTTAATCTTGTGAATAAAGCTGACAACAAAATTCACAGCACCCAAACCAACTGTTCAACGTGACACAACTCGCCCTGTGCAACCTTGCAGAACTAAAAAATACCAAATAAATAAGATTGATTATGAATTACCAGCAGTCCCTGTCACATGTATGTCTCAGGGAAAGCCAAGCCTGTTAATAAAATGAGTCTATTGTGGAGCTCAATTTGAATGTGGGTGTGAAACCCAAAGGTATGCAAAAACCAGACTGTACAAATCTAAACATGCCTCATTTAGGCCCAAAAATTCACATTAAGAGCATGGGGTTCAAACACAAGTGACTTTATAAATTATAAAGAAAAGGACCCGAGTAATGAGAACTTTCTACAATTTCATCGCTTTACAGTAAACAGGAAGTGCCAGAGAGATGGTGTCTACTTTAAATCTTTGAATGATCAAAGACCTTGGGCATTGAACACATTGTTTAAGTTTTGAACGTTCTTTCTGGACTTGGGGGGGAGAACAAACAAAAGGAACCTTTACATGGTATGCAAATGACTTTAAAATGACAAAGAGCTCAAATGCACAGTCTTGAACCCTTATTGGTTTTACTAATGAACAAAATGAACATCAAAGAAATGTTCAACATTTCTGTAAAATTTATATTAACAATGAAAAAATGAACATCAAAGAATGTTCTTATATTGAAAATTGAATCTTGGATTCCTCAAAATAGTCACCCTTTGGCGTGAGAATAGCCTCACAAACAGTGGCCATTCGGTTAATAAGGTTTAGCAGGAAATCACCCTACATGTTTTCCCAGCTATCCTGCAGCAATTCCCAGAGAAACTTGTGGGTTGCTTTGCTTTGACTCTTCCTTTCCAGTTTGTCCCATACAAGTTCTATGGGATTGAGGTCTGGACACTGGGCAGGCCAGGTCTTTAGTTTGAGTTGTTGTTCACATTCCTCCTTCACCAGATAGTTCTTGCACAACTTCAAGGTGTGTTTCGGGTCGTTATCTTGCTGAAGAATGGAGGAGTGCCCGATTAGCCATAGTCCAGATGGATGGTGACCCCAAACTTTTGAACGGTAGTGTATATGCCATTTAGCAGACGCTTTTATCCAAAGCGACTTACAGTAGTGAATGCATACAATCTGAAATGACCAAATATAAAATGTAAAATTGGACAGTACTAAGCATTTGAATATTCCTCCCTTCATAGTACTTCAGTTTGTGAGGGACAGAATTGCTCATCTCTAATTGGCTGATAGTAGGGATGTTAGTGAGTATGCAAGTACTTGGGTGTCTGATTGGTAATGCTTGTTAAGTAATGAATGACGCACATTTAATAAAATCCAATGCTTTCACGTTTCAGACAGTCAATCACCAAGTCAAAAAGCAACAGTGACTTACCAAAGCTCCACATGAATGGGTGGCAAACAGGAGGGGGAGGTTTTTCGTTTATGAAGTCAGAACCTTCAATATTCAATACCAGCGAGGCTTTAGTGTGGCTTGTAGATTCCATTGAGAAATCTAAGGGGGCAATGTGTAGAATCATGGCACCTGTGGCAGTCAGTGGGTCTCCACGCCCTCCCACGAGAGACCTTTTCTGATTGGACTCAACTAGCTAGTTATTTTGGGGGCATTCATTTTAGTGGTGGGGGTGAGCCAAGGCAAGATGGGGTGATTTTATGTAAACTAACCATTTACATTCCTGAGACTTGTTTGTTCTGTGTTTACGAACCTGTATCCATTTTTAACCTTTATTATTTGAATCCCTTGGCTTTTCATATCCACAGATTTTAAGCCACACATCTCTGCTTTGAAGAGTATGTTTTAGTGGTTTGGGACCCCTCTTGAATTTCCTCATTTGCAGGCCTTTTTGTTAGATGATTCCCTTTCTCTCAGCTGCACTGTGTGATGTGGGCTCAAGCAAAACAGTTGTTGGATTTCAGTCTCAATGAATGTCTGGGTGAAGTCACTGTTTTGAATCAGATTCTAAACATTTATAGCAACGTGTTTGTTGTCCTCCCTCCATCATATTTGACAAATGCGTCATAGGTGCATGTGGACGATATTGTTATTGCTGTCCATATCTGCCTCTGCACTCTGTTCTTGACATTTTTATTCCTCCTTCCTGTGTGGAGTTTTTGTTTATTGGTAAATGTCACATGCTTTTGATGTTTTATACTGGACATGAGAGATGAAATTTATACTTGTACCCACTGAGAAAATAAAGAGGTCAAAGGACTAGAACAACACTGGAAATGGTTGAATTCCATCCCATTTTTTACAATATATATTTATAAACTGAGACTTGGGAACAAATCTATCAGGCAGTATCCCATGCACTGTGTGATCAGGACAGGAATATAGTTATGTTACTAATGTATTCTGATGACTCAAATATTGAACCCCTACATTATGTTTTATGTATTATGGTGCTGATCAGCAGCCACCAATTAAAAAGAGGATTTCTTCTTTTTTTGTGGCCAGTTTTCTTGTCCTATTACCAGAAGGAATAGCTTCTCTTTCATCTGTTCCTCTGCCTTTTGCATTTGAGATGTTTCTAGTTAGAACTGTCCCAGCTGTTAACCCCTGATAAAACCCCTGCCTCTCCGTGTGTGTACATTCAGTTATATATAGTGTATACACTCTAAATAGTGCATGGATCAGCACATTGTGTCTGTTATCAGTACAGAGCAGCCTCTTCAGTGTAGCCATTGTCAACAAATAACGATGTGTCATTCCGACTCCTCACTCCTGCTTCCCGCTTGGAGTGAGTGATGGCTACGTCAGAAGTATGGACATAGTCTGGTATGCGCACGTACATAGTCAGCTGAGTACGACCAGGACGATGCAGGTTCCCATCCTGGTTGGATCACTGCTGTGTATGCGCCGTCTGGTATGCGCACATACATGGTCAGCTGAGTACATGGCTACCACGGTGACAGACCAACAGCGGTCAAAGCCGTAAGAACATAGGCTGTACCTATAACTTGGCGAGTGGGATTGTGTCTTGGGAACTGGTCTTATGACCAGAACAACGCAGGTTCGCATCCTGGTTGTAACACTGCTGTGACATCCCTGCAAGTTTCTCAAGCGGCCCTTGAAAAAAGAGTCCTCTCTGCAGCTCAATAACAGATTTTTAAATTTCTCAATCCTCGCAGACTTCACATGCTTATTGGCACAGCGTTATTCATCGGAATTTAATCTTTGAACAAATATTATGCCTCACCGAGGTGCTATTCCGATCTTGACCACATATACGAAAATGGAACAGACTCCTTCCTAGCATACTTCCTTTAAAAACGTTGGGATTTGCAGAATAGATAAGGCCAGTAATAATGCTGCTGCTGTTTCATTTCCGACCTTGTTCTTGTAGTCGTGTACCAGCTGTTTATAAGCAGGATAAAGCTAGTTTGACTGTATATGTGAGCTGACATGATTAGGCATTTTTCCAAAGACCGGATGAAAAATTGTTTACATGAAGTCCGCTGCAGGCAGTGACTGTCAAATGTTTTGAAAGAGGAATTTGCTTTTGGGGGAAAAACAGTGCCATTCGGGACCGAGTGCTGTCCAGCTTCATCTTGTTTGGAGAAAGCGCCCCCTTGTGGCCCCTGTGTAGAACAACTAGAAATGGAAATGCATAAACTAATCTGAGGCCTCAAAATAGAGAGAATTGGATGTTGTACTCCATGCATGTGTGGACACTTTCTAAGTCGCTGACGCTGTAGTTCTGAGCGAGGAACCTTACTCCTCCCATACGAATGCCGCAAAACTCTCTCCAGTGTTTCCTTAACCAGTTACTGTTGCAGGCTGGGATTCCCCACTTCTTAAAGAAATTATTAACTTCTTAAAATGTCTGTTTATAACTTTTATTTATAGCATATGACTCAATATGTAAGCCTGTGCAGAAACAGCAAAGTAAAGCAACGATATTGCCTTCTGGTGGAGCTCGTGGGAAATATTTACATTCCACAACAAACACAGGCACTCCTCATTCATGACAGGAATTATGTTTGGAGCAGCAGCCCATAGCCTTCAGTTTAATTAATCTTCCCCACCAGAAATAAGCACTCTAAACTTCCTCTGTAGGGAGGTGGGGAGGTTTTTAAAAACTGGAATTTTTACTGATACCTCAGTGATCATCTTTGTAGTGCCCCTTATTGCTGAACTCTGGTGGAATTCTTCTGCATCAGTATCCTGGCGAATAAATGAAATATTATGAAGGTTAATGAATAGAAAATGATAATCATTAAATTGCCAAATTGCACACTACACAGTAGCAATGGGCTTTAACATTGCAAAACATTTATGTAAATACAATTATTTAATAATAATAAAATGATATTTATACTTTTATACTGAAATATTGGACATCTTCAACTTCTCTTGGGTATATTATTATTATTATTATTATTGTTATTATTAATAATAATTTGTAAAAAATGATAATAGTAATCCAAAATACAAATAATAGTAAAAATACATTTTATTTGTTATGCACTTTTCAAGAAAACCAAAATCAAAAGTACAGAAGAGTAAAAAAAATATATAATATATATATATATACAGTACCAATCAAAAGTTTGAGCACACCTGCTGGAAACTAGGTTTATCTCATAATTGACAATGCTTTACACCATATACGTTTCTGTAAATGCTTTAAAATGACAAAAAAGAGGCACACATGTAAAAATAAAACAAGACTGAACAAAAAATGAACATCAAAGAAATGTTCAAGAAAATTATATTGAAAAAACACATTGAATCTTGGAAAATTCCTCAAAATAGCCACCCTTTGCCGTGATAACAGCCTCACAAACACGGGCCATTCGGCACGTTTCAGCAGGAAATCACCCGATATGTCTTCCCAACTCTCCTGCAGCAATTCCCAGAGAAACTTGTGGGTTGCTTTGCTTTGACTCTTCTGTCCAGTTCGTCCCATACAATTTCTATGGGATTGAGGTCTGGACACTGGGCAGGCCAGGTCATCAGTTTGAGTTGTCTTTCACGTTCCTCCTTCTCCAGGTAGTTCTTGCACAACTTCAAGGTGTGTTTCGGGTCGTTATCTTGCTGAAGGAGTGCCCGATTAGCCGTAGACCAGATGGAAGGTGTACTCAAACTTTTGACTGGTACTATATATATATATATTGTCATCAGTGGTTATAGTGAAGTAGCTAAAAGCCAGAAATTAATTTGAACAATTCACAAAAGAAGACACCAGTTTACAAAAACGGACTTTCATACTAGATAAGAGTGAGTCTCTTGATGCTATTTCATCTCTCTTCTCTTTTTCCAACAGTGCACTTAATCGTTGTTTTGATCCTCTCTTTCAGAAAAACTGTACAACTCCCACGGACCGGAGCTCAGAAGATCGCTGTTTTCTCTGAAGCAGCTTTTTCAGGTACACAGCCCAGAAGAAAAGTTCTGGTTTGGACCTACACTTTTCAAATTCATACACAGGATAAGCAGAGGGAATGTCCTTTGACCTTTTGGCTCCGAAAACGGGAATATGCAATGAAGGAAATGCATACCACACATACCACACATAGAAGTCAAGCACGGACAGCCACATAATTACAATCACTTGAAAGATAAAGAGGATAAGAAGGGAGCTGTTATGCCACAGAGGCTATTACCCTGTGCTTGTTCCACAGTACTGTTCCATGAATCCATGAGTCAGTTATATTCAGCTTGGGGTCAGAGGTCATAGCCCTTGCCTTTGCATATGAGGAATGATGGCATCTCTTAAAGTGCTGTGGTGTGTGCTCTTAAATTTCAGCTTTCTGATCATACGTCATACGTCGCCTTGTTGGGGCAGGAAATACAGTACTATGACAGCAGCCATCTGTTTTGAATTTGTTGCACAAATGTTCCAGGAGATTAAGTGATATTTATGATTTTGGTTTTCCGATGTCGCTGTGGCTCACACAGACACTTTGTCTCTCTTTCTGCCTCTGCCTCTCTCTCTCTCACACACACACACAAACAAACACAGGCACGCTTGCATAAACACACACACACACGCAGGCTCACACACACGCAAACTGTTAACTTTATGGCTCTTATCTGTGGTTTCAGTGTACAAATTCATTTATTGGGTTTTATTGTGTTTACGGATTCCTTCAGGATGACAAAGACCTCGTGCCAGAGTTTGTAAATTCTGAAGGGCTGACGTGCTTCATCAAAGTGGGAGGTGAAGCTGATCACAACTACCAAAACTACATTCTTAGAGGTAGGGGCTTCTGTGTTGTTATAGGCCACACTTTATCTCAAGCCTTGGTATATGATGGCATATGGGAAGCGAGTGATGGTATGGAACAGGATATCTTGTTTTCTGTTGTCGTCAGTGAGCAGCAGGGCCACTGGGGGGGAAATTCTGTGACATGGGCAGTCAAAGGAACTCCTAGAGCTTTTTTTCTGCCTTTCATTTAACAAATATGTACGATGGCAGTGTGAACTTAATATGAGATGTTCTTGAAAATGTAAATAGGTATTTGAAAATTAACCCCAGACGGTTTAATCCGATATTCACACATGTATATGGCTTGTATGAGGAAAAATCATAAATGCTTGTCCTAAACACTTTTCCTGGATGTATTTTCTTCTGGATAGCTGGTGGTGCCTTCTAAAGCTGTTGGTTGCATTGGAAGGTACTGTTTGTCTCACACTGGCCCTGAACTCAAAATCAAAACAACTGAGATACAAAAGTGTGTCCCCCCCTGTTTTGTTTTGCCAGCTCTCAGCCAGATCATGCTGTTTGTGGACGGGATGAACGGGGTCATTAACCACAATGAGACAGTGCAGTGGCTGTACACTCTCAGCGGCAGCTTGGTGAGTCTGTCAGGCCCCAGCGTGAGGAGGGAAAGACCTCCTCCCATCACACCACCATGAAAAAGAGAACAGAAACACGCAGATGTGAAAAATGGCGCTGATATGAAATGGAACGAGAGCTGACAGCTCGCATAAAATGGGAATGGCTGTGAACCGTTTGGTTGGCTAAGAGGTCAAAAGTAGGCCTTGGGGAATTCACTGAAATAAGGACGTTTTGGTTTTAGTTCCCCATTTCTGGATTATTTGTAAAACACCCATTTCACTACAAAGTTCCATTGACTTTAGTCTCATTAGATCTCAAAGGCTCACATAATTATGACGATATAAACAGTCACTTATTTGTGTGTTCTAAATGGATTGAACCATTTCAGCACTTATTGCCTACAGTATAATACTCAGAAGAGTGTACACACACACATTGATTGTTAGTCCAGGTAGTTTGCAAAAAATACAAAACATTTGGTACAGTTACTTGCATACTAACATGAAACCCCCAGAAAGTGACAACAATTTAGCTACTTTGAACTGATGAAGGCCTAAGCACTCACAACTCTGTGAGCAACATTGTCTTCTGCATTTGTCTGGTCACTAATAACTGACTTATCAGAGCTAGAGCTACTGTCGTCTTGAAACAGTTGAGATCTGTTCAACTTAATGAGGTGTTGTAGCTCCACCATGTGGAGAAAAATTGTACTGCTTGCTTTTGTCAACGGGGCTCGTCTGAACCTTCTGTTTCTGTGTGCCTTCCGGTCTCAGTCACGACTTGTGGTGAAAACAGCCCTCAAGCTGCTGATCGTGTTTGTGGAGTACACCGAGTCCAACGGCCCGTTGCTCATTCAGGCTGTCAACACCGTCGACGGCAAGAGGGGTGAGTGTCCTCCTCGCTCCTACTGATATGGGCTGTGTAGGTGAGCGTGCCACTGATCTGAGCTGTATGGGTCACACTCATATGGAATACCTCTGTGCGTGTGTGCATGCGTGGTTTCCCCAGGTGTCAAGCCCTGGTCCTACCTGACAGAGATCTTGGAGGAGAGGAATGGGTCTGACAGCGAGCTTCTGGTGTTCGCCATGTCCCTCATCAACAAGGTACATGGCCTTCAACACTGTATGGCATTCTACCTACTGACACATTTTTTTTTTTTTTTTTTATTTTATATTTGTTTCTGATTTTCTCCCATTTTTCTCCCAATTTGGTGTTAGACCCGCTATTTTTACGTCCCCCATCAACAAGGTACATGGCCTTCAACACTGTATGGCATTCTACCTACTGACACATTTAATTAGAGCCGAAGGGCACGCTCCGTGGCCAGCGTCGGACGGTACAATATCGGCACACCTTTAATTAAGCAAGGGCTCAAAAATGACAAATTTCTTCCTGCCGTGTCATTTGGAACATCTTGAACCGTAGTTGTGTTGTTACAATAGGGCAAATGATTTGCAAGTTGAGACAGCAAGGTCTTAGTTCAGAACTGCATAGTTATTCCACCATTTACTAAAATATTAGTGAGACCTCAACAATTAGTTACTGTGAAGAACCCTGTGTGTGAGAGTGTGAGAGTGAGAGTGTGAGTGTGAGTGTGAGTGTGAGTGTGAGTGTGAGTGTGAGTGAGTGTGAGTGAGTGAGTGTGAAAGTGAGAGTGTGTGATTTTGAACCCCCTTGTCTGTTGTTGGACTCAGACTCTGGCAGCACTTCCAGACCAGGATTCCTTCTATGACGTTGCTGACTGTCTGGAGCAGCAGGGTATGGAACGCATCATGCAGAAGCACATGAACAGCAAGGGGACTGAACCCGACCTAAAGCAACAGTTCACTATATATGAGGTAGGACCTGAATGGTACCTCACTAGCTATTTATTTATGAGGTTGTGTCTGAAGCAGCACTTCACTCGCGATTTATTACGTAGGTCCTGAAACAGCACTTTACGATATATGAGGTACAGCAGGACCTGAAACAACAGTTCAGTAGCTGTGGATGAGGTAGAACCTGAAATGGCACTGCATACAAGGTAGGCAACTAGGCAGCATGGCCTTGCTCATTTGCGTAACTTGTCCACGTAGTCAAAGAAAATAGAAAATCAATTGCAAGTGGAAGTAGAAAATAAATAATTGATTTTGCAGATGTTCATGGACAGTAGACCTTAGGCTGTGGTTCACACTGCATACAATTTACAATTGAGTTATTAGGCGGATGCTTTTATCCAAAGCGACTTAAGAGATCATTGCGAGAGCTGTCGAACAGTAAGTTATAGTCCAATACAAATAAGTGTCCTGGGCACTAGTTCAGTGTTTGATATAAAAATACACATACAGTAGATGTCATCACACTCAAGCTCGCCTTGTCTCACAAGATGGGTTTGTGAATGTAATATATGAGGCTTTTGTCCAAAATGTTTCACCCAATTTTTATGATTTTATTTGATTGTTTTGGTCTTTATGAATTGATAATGTTCGATTTTTGGACAGTAACTGTGGTTGTTTTCTGTTTTAGCACACAGTTTTGTTGACTAGCCTTAGCTGATTCAGAGTGCATGTTCTCCCTCCTGCCGCGCAGAACGCTCTGAAGTATGAGGATGGAGAAGTGGAGGAGGCGTCGCCGCACATCCGTAAAGAGCGCAGGAAAGTCGCGTCCAAAGCGGAGGAGGGGAGGAGGAGCCGGAGGTCGTCCGGAAACAGCCTCTCAGACGTGCTGTCGCCCACCTCCTTCCCCTCGTCTCAGAGCCCCACCTCGGGCCTGAGCCAGACCACCTCCCCACAGCATTACGAGCCCCCTACCCCAGAGCCGTACACGCCCACCTCAAGCTCCACAAACTCCAGATCGCCCAGGTCCTCTCCCACACTGTCCCCAGTGTCCAGTAACGGTGCTGTGGTCTCCCCCACCGACCAGGAGCGGCACCAGTCCTCAAGCACGTAAGTGTGTGTTTGTCGGCACGTGCGTTTTTTCACGAGGCTGCCTCTCGCTGAACTGCTGCTCACACGACCGCTGCTCCCAGTACAAGCATGCTTTTGCGTCTGAAAGTGAGTGTGCGCACGTGTTGCCTGTGCATGATTACAGCTCTCAGCCTTGCGCTTGCTGCCTCAGAGGCTAATCAACTCAGGAACGAGGTGTACAGAGATGAATTAATTCCCTTTACCGAAGTTTGAATGCGTTGAATGCAAGCCAAGAGGCAGGTCAAGAATGGAAAAAGCTGTTTTCTTTACTACGAACAGACTTTTGTCCTCTGTTCTAGGGAAAAGCTCAGATAAGACAAACTTAACAGTTTAACAAATTACAGAAAGAGACAACCACTTCACTTCCACTTCACTTTGTTGTATTAGTGTGTGTCCAGAGCCAGTAAGACCAGGAAGGTTTGTGTGGTTGAAGTACCACTACGATTGTGTATATTAGGACATGCGCAAGGTTGATCTTTTGTGGTTGTGTGTGCATTGAGGTTTATTATATGGTATATTGTGCTATATTGAGTAACCATGAGAGATTGAACATAAACATACTGGTGTTTTAAAACGGTTGTTCTTTTTCTTCAAGGTCGCAGTGCGTCAGAAGCCAAAAGCTCATTTATGTAGTCTATCTGCCTCCTGTTCAGCGGCAGCACAATTTGAATGTGGTGTGGAAAGTTGACAGACGTTCAGCTAAAGTTATTTAGTTCTTGTTTATACAGCAGGCCCTCCAAAACATAATGCTGTGAGCAACATTTCTGTCAGGACTGGTAGAGCTATCGGGGGCTAGCTGTTTCTGTTATTAACTCAGTGGCCGTGCATACTGTATGACCCCGGTAATGTTTTCAGTGTCTGTAACAACAAAAACCTCCACCATTTCTGGTGATGACTCACACGAGGCATGTCGACACTCTGAAGAGCACTCCAGGGTGTTTTCTGGGAGTATCGGAAACCCCCAGGTAGGAAGACTAGTCACACACGTCAGGGGAAACCAATCAGCTGACCAATGATGGCGGCATGTGATTGGTTGGCCCTGTCGTCTTCCATGTGTTGCCAGGTTAGCCTCTACTTAAAATGCGAGGCTTGAATGGGTGTGACGAGTGTTATGTTGTGTGGGACAAACACTACACCAGTAATAAAGAGACGATTAGATAGCTTAGTGTGATAAAGGGAATTCCCTCAATCACATGATGATGATGGGAATTTTTTTATTTTTATGATGGATGATATCACATGGTTTTATGACTTTATTCACAATTTTTGAAAATCTTCAGACTCCTGTACTGTTTTTATATTTTGCCATGCAATATTGTAAAATCCATGATTTGTTGGAAGAGCACATAAATTACGTAATATTTTTGGTGAAAATGCCCTGGAAGCTTGGCTCATCAGTTCAGCCTTTGTTCACACATTTGTACAATGCATATCAATTGTATAAGATATCAGAGGGATTTTCTTATTACATGCCTTATAGGTCTTAGAATAGAATAGAATAGCCTTTATTAATCCCGGGAATTTGGTTTGTCACAGCAGCACTGGTACAGGAGTGAAAGAACACACAAGACATACAGGACATAATAAATACAAGATAAATATATTTAAAAACCAGAGTAAAAACCTAGCAGCTATACAGACATACAGAACATCATAGTATATTGGAATACCAGATGCTAAATACAAGAATTTAAAAAATTTAAAAAATAGCAAAAACAACCTAGCAGCGATCATACTGGAGGTAGTGCAAATCCACCAGATAGACAGCGCATACCAGTGTACTGAAGTACTAAGAAAAACAAATATGAGATATGAGATCAAGTAGCAATCGGGGCAGCAGTGAGATGTGCAAAGAGTGTAGGGTAGGTACAGCAGTAGAGAGTGAGAGTGTTCAGTGTTCAGTGTTCAATGTTCATTGTTATGATGATATGATGTTCATATGTTATGGTTAGGTTCATTGTCTTGTTCCCATATGAGTCATTGTGTTGTCATCGTGGTGATCTTGTTTTTAAAAAGCTTTTCTTAATGTGAGAATTTTATTTAAATTAGAAGAAATGACTCCTCATAGCATTTCACTTCAGTAAAAACATCTCACTCGTGAACTTATAATATAAAATCTGTATGTAGCTGGTACATGTTTAGATATAATTTTTTTATTGAACAAATTATGTGCTTTGAAATGTATAATCGTAGATGGTCAACACAGGGTTGAGTTGGGATGAGATGAGATGAGATAATGTTAGCACATTAGCATATTAGCATGCTTGAAACGATGGCAGATGTCCATGCGTTTTATTATTCTTGATACAGCTCTCAGCCTTTGAGTAAACGCTTCACCATCTGGCGGCTGAGAGAGGACATGTTTTTCAGACGATGTGGCAACGTTACAATGTTGCTGTAGTGTCACCGCAATGTTGTCTGAACGCTATGAGGTGGTTGGGTGGGCTCCAGCAGCAGTCCTCTAGTCAGTCCTCTAAGGACCAGATTACCTCCGTTATCTCCCTACAGTGTGCAGGGGCTTCTAGGAGCTGTTGTACAGAGACGATAACTCAAAGCACCACAGAGAAACATCTTCTATAAGCTCTCCGATCAGTACATACTCAGCCCACCCAAGCTGGCTGCTTAAATGGGTAAAACAGGGATGGAGAAAGGCGCCTTGTCTTGTTTTCTGAATCCTATCAGTCGTATAATAGCTAGTGGTTAGGCAAAATGAATGCCTTGCTACGTGGAATTGTTTGTCTTGCGCACTGCGGATATGTGTGTTGAAGATGATTCAGAGTGTATTCATCTAAAGATGGAATGATGGAAAGTCAAGGTTATTCTTTGCCCTCTTTATAATACACAACTCCCAATAAGGATATTGCAGTAACGGAACGATGTTTTAAATCTTGTCCCAGGCATTCGAATTTGTGTTCTCCCCGTGTTCCGTGTGGGCTTTGTGAGTCATGTGTTTCCCGACGTATCCCAGAGGAGGCCGGGAGACATTCCCAGCATGGAGGAGGGCTTTGAGAGCGTAAATCTCTCAGTGAGGAACATAAACACCGCAGTGTCCTTTCAACGGTCTACGGGCCAAGCGGAGGCTAGCAGAAAAAGAAAAAAAGGTGCCATTTGTGGAATCGGTACAAAAAGTTGGGCAAGACATAGTACACTACACTAAGTTGGTGAGAAGAGGCACAGGTAAACTAGGCAAGTAGAGGAGGAGTAGGAGGAGGGAGAGAAGTGTAGGCCCCTGGAGAGAGGAGAGAGGTGTTGGCATCCACTGGCAGGAAAGAACAGAAAGGTGTGAAACTATATAGGAAGCACACAAGCAGGGAGGCGAGGTGAAAGAACAAATGACAATGAGGGATGTCCTGTGGCGCAAAAAAAAGATCTCGGGGGATCCAAAGCAAAGGTTGGAAACCTTATCTCCATCAGGACGTTTCGGAGAAAGAGAGGAACGGAGATCTTGGATGAGGCCCTCAGCTGGAACACTCAGCCCTCGGCTCTGACTCATGCTCTGAATGCTTGAGGTCTGCTCCGCCAGTGATTTAGTTTGGAATGAGCACGTTGTGCTGCGGGTGACTTAATCTGACGTTGGATGTTGTAGGTCGTCAGGTATGTGTCGTCCACTGGCATACTGTTCTGAAAGTACTCAAATTGCTACGTGCCTTTCTAAGTATAGCCCTGCAATGTAAAATTAAATAGAAAATACACATTTCATTCAGTTGACAAACCCACTATATAAGTGGGTAGCAAATATTTTGCTTGGAGCATGTTTCACTTGAGTAGACCAGCAAGAATCCTTTCTCTGAATTGTCAGATATGGAAAAAGTGTGTGTGTGTGTGTGTGTGTGTGTGTGTGTGTGTGTGTGTGTGTGTGTGTGTGTGTGTGTGTGTGTGTGTGGTGTGCGTGCGTGCGTGCATGCATGCATGTGTGTTGTGTGCATGTGGGTGTGCATGCATGCATGCATGCATGTGTGCGTGCGTATTTGTGTGTGTGTGTGTGCTTGTGTTTATTTGTTCCAGCAGCTGTAGAGCAGTTACAAGTCTTGTTGACTGTCAGTTTCACTATTTGCATGCCTGGCATTTGACCAGTCATCATAAATGGTGTATAATCAGCTTTTTGCATTGTCTTTTGACATCTGCTTTTGTGTTGAAACAATGATTTGGTTGCTTTGGCAAGTTTGTGTTATTTCTGTTTGCTTAGCCTACTATTTATTTTTTTTGCCTTTGGCTGTAGTTAGTGGACTTCTCACTTGTCTGCATTGTCTGCAATGCCTAATTCATTCCAAGCTGCTTTGGCTCAATGGAAGCTAATGGTTCTTATTTTGTGAAATTCTGTCCTATTGTAAACTTGTCTTAGTATGGAATAATTTCATGCTTATACATGCAACAAAAAAATATATATTTCAAGAAAAAAAAAGTTTTTCTCTCTGTTAAAGTAAGGTACGTGCTCAATGCATCAATTTTCTCACAGCAGCTCAAGGGTGATCTGTTTTCTATTAGTTTCATTTTTTCCTTTCACTTTTTCTTTAACCGTGCATGTCTCTGGACTGCAGGGAAATCACTTGTAGAACGCTAGCATTGTTGGTCTCATTCTTGGTTAACCTAACATTCTCTCCTCTCACCTAACCACTCATCAGACCCCTTTGTCTCACTGTCCTGGTCCTTTCATTAGGGGGCGCTCTTTCATCAGTCATTATATGTCTCCTTCGGGAATTTCTAGAAGGTCAAGGTTGTTTAAGAAGGCGGGGTCAATAACCGAAGAGCCTTCACCAACCTCCGGCAGGTCTGTAAATAATTCCATTGGTTTTGTCCTACTGCACTTAACCTTTTGCAATCTTGCATTTTTAAGGACATTTGTCTTTCTCACACAAGTTTCTTCTTTGATTTGTTACATTACAGGTATTTGGAGACCAGAAATGCTTTGATTGATTCAGTCTTTGTTATATTAGATTAAGATATGCCATGTATAATCCAATGTTATGTTTTGGTATGACACTGTTTTTGGCTTCATCATATTGCTTATGTATTCGATATTTGCCTAATGGATCACATATATTAGTAGGAGGGCTTTGATTGACACGAAACAAGACTGTGATCACATATATAAATGATAATCTATGCAATGAAAGTTGAAAACAAGCATGCTAATGTAACCCATATTGTTGGTAGGAGTTTGAAAATGTTCGGTTGCTGGGCACAGATTGGTCCTTGCACCTTGTAGGGACATGAGAGAAGTGTTTCAGTTATTTTCCAAAGGAGGGGATTAGTGTTCCCAATACTGACGTGGCTTGTAAGAGCTCTCTCCTTTCCACAGTTGAAAGGCTTTAGTGAAGAAAACATTCCGTCCATCCATTCTTTCTCTGATAATGTCAGCTTGGCAGAATGAACTGAAGTAGAGACGAAGTGCCAACTTTGAGAAATTCTGTGATTTGCGCTGAGCTTGGGGTGCCTCCAGACCTCCTTCCCCTGTGAAATCAGCTCCTGGTCACGAGGCGTCGTTACAGTGATATGAACATTGACGGATTCTAAGAGGACGTTCACATACTTCTTCATTGAACAGAATCACAGGATCAAAGGAACTGGTTCCACCTACTGGAATAATGATACCTCCAAATAGAAAACATTAAAATTTAACTAAATTAAGGCAGAATGTATAATGCTTTCTAACTGAAATTAAACAATATGTTTAATTTACAAGTTACAAGGAGAAGTAGAACCTAACTGACTTATTCATAAACATTTGAAGCAGATGGAATTGGTGCCCATCTTTTCAAATATTTAACTTTTCGCATGAATTTTTACTGACATTATAATTATTGATATAGCCGTTACTGTCGCTCAGCTCACCTAATTGAGCTTTACTTGTATTACTTGTGAGTTAATTAAACCAAATAAATTACCTTGTCTCTCTGGCCTGGAAGCAGCATTGAATATGGAGTGGAAGCTAAATGAACATTCCAGTAATAGATATCCGTTGTATCGTCAAAGTGAAATGATTTTCTCTCGTAGCTTGACCGCTCGTACTCCTTTTTCTTGTTGCCGAAGTGCTGAACACTTGTGACATTATCCTTGGAACTCGGAATCGGCAGTACAATATAGCGCTGTTCAGTGTGTCAATCACGTCGCTGGCTGTGTGAGGGGGAAGAGACACAAACACACACACACACACACACACACACACGGGCGCATGCTCTCACGCTCGGCAGAGGGCCCCCCTGTATGCAGGAGGGCTGTTTGACAGACAGGGCTGACAGGAAACACTGTTGTCTGGAGACGCGGCGCTGCAGCTGCTGCCCCGTCACTGCCTTGGCCGCGTCTCACACTCCCTCTCCCTCTCTCTCTCCCTCTCTCTCTCTCTCTCTCTGTTTGTGTGTGTGTGTTTTCTCCTTCTGTTCGCAGTCCGTCTCCTACAGACTCCGCTCCCCCAGAGAACCAGTCCCAGCCTCCGGAGCAACAGCAGCAGCAGCAGCAGAGGACTGAAGGCAGGAGCATCTTCAAGTGAGTACCCACCACCCGGGAGCTGGAGGGGGCAGTTTGGGGTCATGTGACGGGTCCTGATTGTGTCATGGTTGTCGACCCGGGAAAAACAGGGGGGCTAGATCAACACGACCGTATTTTGGTCTCTGACATGGGTCGAGTCACTGAGCGACTGCATTTGAAGCTGTTGAGTTCACCTCAAGGGTAGCGTTCAGTCGTGCTGAGGCAGGCTGGCAGAGAGGAGGAGAGGAGAGGAGTTAAAGCAGCTCGCTGTGGCACTTTGTCACGCTATGCGCTGTCTGTAGGGAATGAGCACAGAAGCTCAGAGGGCTTCAGAAGTCACCACGTCATGCAAACTGTTCATCCTCATTACCTGCAGACTCATATTGCCCTAATCTTTAACTGAAGCGACTTCTCTGTGTCGAAATAATGTTGACATCATCTGCTTTTTAATCTGAGCTCTTCTCTTGTAGATATTATTCTGCCCTGTTTTATGCTGCTGCTCCTTAACGTCATGTACCTTTATAATCGAGCGGGATCTCAGTCTTTCTGTTTCACTGATAGCTGTTTCCTTCTCTCCTCTGTTCCCTCATAACATTTGGCTGGAATCCTAATCTCTTTCCTTGCTGTTCTGCCTTCCAACATTCCTGTCTGCTTCAAACCTCTTGCCTTTTACAGACTACACCAAACCGACACTGTTTGGTAAGTAACAACATCGCGGCCAAAGAATGTGGCTTTCGGAGGTGCTACGATTTTAAATCATTGTGAGGGTTAGCAATTTGGGTTAGGGAGAGAGAAAAGCGACCGGGACACCGCGCCACTCGTTTGACGATCGAGCGCAGGAATCTTTACGATAACAAGGTGTAGATCATTTCAACCTGAGCAGCTGCACACTGTTCAAAGTGCAGCTGATAACTCATCGGTTCTGTTCAATTCAGTTTAGTCTGGAATCGGATGTAGCCAATCAGAAAACGGTAGGAGCCCAAACTCCTTCGGTAATGAAGTGCAGTGTTCTCCCTCTAATCTGCATCTACCCTCTCCACTCCATCTGCTGTGCTCCTACACTCCCTGCCTTCCATATCCTGGCTCATTTCTCTCTGTGATGTGACATGGGAAGACATGGGAGTTGTATTCTTTCCGTAGTGTCGTGTGCAAAACAGGAAGTCATTAACAGCAGGTATTGGAGAGACAAAGGTGAACAGTCGTGAACAGTGGTTGACTAGCAGAGGTGTTCAATGAAAATGTTTTCCCGCTGTGTAAAACAAAATGTCTGTCTACAGCCCTGAGGTGTGTAATGTAAAAATGGACAAGCCGGTCCTGAAGAGGTTTGAGTAAGTATGGAGCTGCGACGTGGGCTCTCTCTGCATGACGCGAGGAAATCAGGGGCTGCGTCGCTTGTGGGGCTTGGAGCCTAACGCCTTGTGGTGTCTGATTGATGGATTGATATTGTTCTGAAATTGCATGTGTTACCTGGGTAGGGTTTGATGAACACGCTCACCCCCAGTCAGTCTTCGTTAGTCTGTCATGGAGAAATGAGGAACAATGTGCACACGCGTTCAAAAGAACACGCTGTACGTTACCGAGTTCCGAATCTTGAGACTGAAAGGAATTATGTGGACAAATGTTTGGCATAGCATCGCCAATTCATGAGTCCATGTAAGTTTAAGTTTATATAAGGAACTAATGCAAATATTAGGCAGCACATATATCTTAGACTAATATTATGATAATAATATTTTTTTAAATGTACAGTACCTGCTATGTTTATAATTTTGAGATTTGCATTTAGCCTGTCAGACTCCCTGTCCTTACAGATGACCATAAGTCAAGCATAACTGTGAGGATCACTGTATTTATGATTAGAAATTATAATGTAGGTATTTTAAAGAGAATAATTGACATTATATCTCTGGAGATGTATAGAAATAAATAGTAGTTTTGTTCTTTACATATGTATAACAAGGGTATCTTTGCACGTAGTTCTGAAAATTACAGCATGATCACACAGCTTAGCTGTCCTCAGTACAATATTAACTAATAGTCTTTGTTTGGATTGAGTTTTAAAACCTTTAAGCAGTTAAACAAAATGACAATGCATGGCAGGGAATATAAACATTGATTATTTTGAATATACCCAAACCCTATTTTAATAGTGTCATCCATGACTTGTTGTGCTCAGAGTGAGATGGGGAGAAGATGCATGTGTATTCGAACCTGATGGAGTGCCTTTATTAACATCCATTATGAAAACAGTGTTATTTATTCATAGCAGTTTAAAAAGAAAAGCACAGGACCAATTCATGTGCTCGTTACGAAACTGCTGCAATATGATTTCTGGGTATTTTGAGATGGTGGGGCTTTTTCAGTCACTGTTCTTGTCAATTGTTCTCTACGGTAAATCTGAAATCACATGGTTTTGGCAAGGGGCTATGGAGATGGGCTTGGCTCCTTCTGCTGGCGAGGGTTCGACATGCAGAAGGCGTGAACTGGCTTTTTGTGGCGAGGCTGAAATTGGGTGTTATGCTGCGGGGCAGTGGGTGACTGTGAAGGTTGGGTTCAATGGTATATACCGCATTACTTCAAATAAACACCGCCCTCGAATATACACTGGACAGGTAATGAGGGTCTTTGAAGTAAAGGCTGCGGTGATTATTCACAGTAATATTGTAATGACCCAGGTACTGTGAAATGGCAATGCCATTTTTTCCCTTTGAGTTTAGTATGCAATCAAATTGCTTCACTGACACAGGTAAAATACCTATGTACATGTATATGTTAGTGAGTCATTTCAAATTATGACCTTTATAGATACAAGTAATTCTTGTATCTTAAAGGTTTCTGTTATTCTCCTCAGTTCAATTGTTTGTAATTGGCACCTTCATCAGTGCATAGAAAGTCTGTCGGGCCAGCTTTTGTCATTGTTAACTCGGGCCTTTGAAATGAACCGTTTCTGCACACAGTCATGCCAGCGCCTGCCCTAAAACATCAGCAGCTGATTCAATTCTGCAGACAGGGGCTTCGAAAATTCCTTCTTGAAGCTGTCCGACTTGGGTTAAGGGTTCGAGGGCTTTCCTCGTGGTGAGAGTCGGGGCGAATGTTGTGTAAAGCTGCTCACGGCCTGCCCTGTAACCCCCACCCCCACCCACCGTCCCACAGAGACACGTTCCTGCGCAGCTTGGCTGCCACCCAATGGCAGAACAGGAGGCGGACCTTCAAGTGTGTCTCGTCTGAGGACCGGGCGGCTGAGGAGGGGAGCGTCTCCCCAGATCCTGAAGCGTGCTCCCCGTCCCCCACCCGCTCCAGCTCCACCTCCAGCTCCAGCTCCAGCTCCAGCACCTTCACTGAAGGTACAGTCCATCCAGGAGAACCCCTGTGTGCCCACTGTGGGATGTGGACACTGCTGTACATCCACACTGACCTCAGACTGAGTCCAGCGCCAGAGCAGAGGCTGTGGCCCCTCTGCGACTGCAGACCGACAGCCCAGGAGAAAAGTAAACAGCTGACAGGTTGTGTGTGTCACAAATAATTAGCACGCTAATGGCCTTTTCTAAATGAGCCCAAGCGCCGTGATAGACCACTGTCCATCACGGCATGAGCCAAACTACCAGGTAATTGCGAGTGACTGAGTGGATTCTGTAATGCATTTCAAGCTGTCACAGTAAAAAAAAAAAAAAAAAAATAAAAATTCTCACCCTCACTCACAGACCAACCAGTGATCAAAGCTTGCATCATAGCCGTAAACCTAAGCTGCAGTGTGGTGTAAAAAGAGTGGTGGTGTGATTTATGTTTCTCTTAATGTCAGACTGTACCCACATCTATGCGAAGGCATGCATGCCCGCGTCCCGGCTGATACGGATTTTGTGTATACGATGGAGGAAGTGGCACAGAGACAGTCGGGCTGTGATGAGATTAAAGATGAGATTTCCCATGAAGTTTCCCGACCTCCTTGTGGCTTAGGAAGCCGGGCTGTGATCAGCAGAGAATACGTTTCTGTTGCAGCCAAAGAGATGTAAATGAGCGATAAACGCTGGACCCTGTTGCAAGGAGGCGCATGAAAAGTCTTTTGGCAAAGGAGAACAGAGAGGGGACAAGGCCATTTGCATAGTAATGAAAGAAACTTTTTTTGAGGGGGGGGGGGGGGCAGTGGTCTTGGCCATGCTCAGTTCAGGTCCATTTAGGACAATTACTGCCCATTTAAATACCAACTCCGCTAAAGCTAAAGAGCGTCAGCTAAAAAGAGTATCTTTTGGATATTAAATTGCATTATTGTTGCACTTTTGGTACATGCCTGAAACATTATAAAGTGTGAAAATGCATTTCATAGCATGTTGATTTGATAGATATTACATAAACTGAACAATGTGTTAAATATCATAGAATGTCTCTCTCTCTCTCAAAAACACACATGCAGTTACTATTTACACAAAAACACACATGCAGTTACTATTTACTAGCATCGTTATGAATTGAGGGCCTGTTGTCTCAGAAGGTGCTCTTTCAAAAGTCACCTTCAGCCACACTGACATGGTAGTGATGCCTTCAGCAGTTTTCAGTGTGTTGACTGTAGCTGGTGAAGCGTGAGCTAGCTCGAGAGTGTGCTGTAGCTAGTGGAGATTACTGCCAGATGCAGCAGGATGGGGCAGTGTGGGGAGAGAGCTCTGGGGCAGCAGGACTGTATGGAGCAGTGTGGGGAGAGAGCTCTGTGACGCTGGGGCAGCAGGACTGTATGGAGCAGTGTGGGGAGAGAGCTCTGGGGCAGCAGGACTGTATGGGGCAGTGTGGGGAGAGAGCTCTGTGACGCTGGGGCAGGACAGGGACTGTGGGGAGAGAGCTGGGGCAGTGTGGGGAGAGAGCTCTGGGGCAGCAGGACTGTATGGAGCAGTGTGGGGAGAGAGCTCTGTGACGCTGGGGCAGCAGGACTGTATGGAGCAGTGTGGGGAGAGAGCTCTGTGACGCTGGGGCAGCAGGACTGTATGGGGCAGTGTGGGGAGAGAGCTCTGGGGCAGCAGGACTGTATGGAGCAGTGTGGGGAGAGAGCTCTGTGACTCTGGGGCAGCAGGACTGTATGGGGCAGTGTGGGGAGAGAGCTCTGTGGCTGGGGCAGCAGGGCTGTATGGAGCACTGTGGGGAGAGAGCTCTGGGGCTCTGTGGACTGATCTGTGTGTGTCTCAGGGACCGGGCTGCCCAGGGGACAGGAGCCCCCCATTCAGGAAGTAAACCACCGAGAGTCCAGCCCCTCCCCCAGCACCCTGGAGCAGACCGGAGACAGACAGGCGGCTCAGACTGAAGCAGGCAAGAGACTGGCCCTTCACTCTTTCTCCTTCCGTTTCCCAACAAATATAAAAATGTGAAAAATGCGATCTAATTGACATAACCATAGTATGTAAAATTCAAGGCATAAGAAAATGTTGTTGTAGGGTCAAATTTTAAAAACATGGACCAAAACAGCAGAATATCTTAAACAATGGTAATGACAACAAAAAAGGACTGAAATTATGACTTCCTAAAAAAACGTTAAAAAACAGGTCAGACCGAAAGAAAGCTAATCTTCACGCATCATACGCTGGCTTCATTTGTAACGGAAAAATCGAGTGAAAGTGGGAGTCAAATCAAAACTCCGGCAGAACCGTTGTGCCATGTTTTCACTGTGCAGCTCCGATCAAGTTGATAAGATCTCCTGTTCTTGCGACTGACCGCCAAATGACCCCACCCTAAACGAGACCGCTGCCCAGGGACCGTAGATTTGTTGAAATTGGACAAATAACTGACATGTTTAGGGAAGGAGATGTGGGTGCTTGCCTTCTTCTGGTTTGATCTGCCCAGCAATTAAGTTAGTCTGTAGCAGTGGCTCGGGCAGGCAGCAGCTCTCCGTCGTAATGTCTGTAGGATGGTTCTTTGTGGAAACACTGAGGTTTGCTCCAAAACCATGAATTTTAAAGGTAAGGGTTCTTTATTTGCCATGATTTCATTTTCATTCCATTTTATTTCTTTATTTTGACCCTGGTCTCAGGATTCCAGAATCCTGGAAGGTTTATAGGAATTTCAAAAGCAATTTATATGATATTATATGAGCAATACTGTTGCATGCTGCTTGCTATGAACTTATTTTTTGCTATAAACTTCATGTCTTGAAAATGAAATCCCTGCATGCTCATTGGACACAAGATGTTCTAGATTTCAAGGAGGCATTTAAGAAGGTTCTACTGTGTTAAAGAGCGGACGGACATGGAAGTAATTTATTTGTTTATTGAAACGATGCAGCGTGAAAAGCTGTTGGCATGCAGATGACAGGTGGAGGCAGAATGCCTTTGACGCGTCTCTCCTCCGGCAGGTGGCGGAGTCCAGCGGCAGGGCAGCATGGTGGAGCAGCGCAAGACGCTGTCCAGCGAGAGGAAGTTCATGATGGACATGCTCTACTCCAAGAGCTCGGTGGAGGTGCTGGACCCCCCCGGGCAGGAGGAGGAGAGTGCGGCGGGCGGCGGGGCGGAGGGCACGGAGGCCATCCCCTCGGACGAGCAGGGTCTGGCCGGCCGACTCTCCAGCCTGCAGGCCCGCCTGCAGCCCAGCGAGGACGGCTCCCGGAGGGCGGAGCTGGAGAGCCTGGGAGGCACGGCGCAGGCGGCCCGGGCCCGGCTGGCCGAGGAGCAGCAGAGCCGGAGGATGCGCCCGCAGTACAGCATCGACGCCGAGACGCACTCCCACAGCCTGGAGAAGACCATGATGACCCCGCTGTCCAGGGACAGCAGCCAGGTGCCTGGGACCAGCCCAGCTCCAGGGCCCTCAAGATCAAAGACCTGGACTTCTCGGACCTCCTGGAGGAAGAGGACATCGATGTGCTGGACGTGGACTCTTTCGAGTCGAGCATGTCCAACGGGGGCTCTGTGCCCCCCCCTCCTCCGCTCATGGGCAGCCTCGGGGCTCCTCCCCCACCCCCCCCCCCCCCCCCTCCTCCCCCCCCAGGGGGTCCTGGTCTGGGTTTTTCTCCTCCGCCCCCCCCGCCCCCGCCCCCACCGGGCGGAGGCCCCCCACCTCCACCTCCTCCCCCGGGCATGCCCCCGCCACCCCCCTCACAGTCCCCTGACCCAGCTTTCACCAAAAAGAGGAAAACGGTCAAACTCTTCTGGAAGGAGCTCAAGCAGCCGGACAGCCCCAGGAAATGCAAGTTTGGGCGTGGCACGGTGTGGGCATCTCTTGACAAAGTCACTGTGGACACGGCCAAGCTGGAACACCTGTTTGAGTCGAAGGCCAAAGAGCTCCCCGTTGCCAAGGTATATTTCACAGTTTACTACAGCTCTTGTGTACTTCACAGCAAGCCCATTGCATTTCCACAGGTCATGTGTATTTGTCTACTCGTGTATATTTGCATATATTTGGATTCACCAATTCACATATAAGTAAGGTACTTCCTGTTGTTAGTTCTAAAGTACTTGATTGTGCAGAAACATAGGTCATGAGCCACATTGTAGTAATAACATTGCTAATATATTTGAATCAGTGTAATTCAAATCAGTGGAAGTAGCTGTGCATATGTTTATTTATATGTTTATATGTTTATGTCAGCTGTGTTGATTGGTTGGTACTGTGTTGTCTCCTACAGAAAGGCGTGGAAGTGAAGAAGTCTGAGATACAGGTCCTGGACTCCAAGAGAAGCAATGCGATTAACATCGGGATGACCGTGTTACCTGCGGTCCACGTCATCAAGACTGCCATTCTCAGTTTTGATGAATTTGCCATTAACAAAGAAGGCATCGAGGTAGGAGCAAGGCTTTCTCCTGTGAGGAAGCGACTCTCCCAGTCCCTCTGTGCAATGTTTATCAAACATTGGAGAGGAGATTACATTTTTTGTCTCTGGCTAAATGTGAGGTTTTTGTAATAAAATTGATTAAACTAAAAAGACAAAAAATGTGATCCATTTATATTTGGCACTATTTATATAAAGTGCCATTCTTTGACATGAGAGAGCATATGATGTGAATACACAGCAATGCTGTGAGATGATAAAATATACTTTCATATCCAGTGCCATCATTAAAAGAAAATTCTTCACAGGTGCAAGGTTACTAAAAAGAGCACATTTTTTTGTGAATAAAATGGTGGAGTGTTCCTGATGTCACAATGACCGGCCCTGTCCCTTCTCCCCTGCTCTGACAGAAAATCCTGACGATGACGCCCACCGAGGAGGAGAAGCAGAGGATCCAGGAGGCGCAGCTGGCCAATCCGGACGTGCCCCTGGGGACGGCGGAGCAGTTCCTCCTGACCCTGGCCTCCATCAGCGCCCTGACTGCCAGGCTGCAGCTCTGGGCCTTCAAGCTCAACTACGAGACCATGGAGAAGGTCAGTCCCACAGGCAGGAGGGCGTACATCAGCACTGAGATGGGTGTCAACTGGATATTTTAGGGACGATATTACTGTCTAAGTTACCATAAGTGCTTGTTTAAATGCCTCCCACATGGTCTAGCGGTAAGCGCGTTCGATGCTAGCCACGGCGACCGGGTTTCGATTCCGCCGGTCGCGCCAGTTTCGGCCTCATACAAGGCAGGGGATAATTGGCATGAAAAAAGAGAGGGAATTGGATACAAAAAATGGGGGAAAAACTGCAAAAATAATAAATATAAATAAAATAAGTGCTTGTTTAGACAATGTATTAAAACACCACTATGCCATGTTTGAAGCCACAGACCTGATACTTATTTGTCAAATTAACTTGCTTTGTCCTGCAACAATAATGAAGAGTAAATCCTTTTTTACCCTCCCTTTTTGTAAAGCATTGTCTGTGCATACGATTGAAAGAATATTGATAGAATATTAGAAGATATTTTACTCTTTAGTATTACATATTTGGATTAAGATGGAGATGAAGTCAGGGACAAATGAAATGGTCAGAACAGTGTCACTGAGGAATAAACAAAATGAACGAATCTTGACTGTCCAGAATGAGTTGTTATGGCAAACCTACACCAGCAGATGGAGCCTTCTGTCAACAACGGTTCAGAAAAGGCACTCATAGCCCCCTGTTTGTGTTTGCCCTTGTCATTATTTTTTAAGGAGATCGCCGAGCCTCTGTTTGATCTGAAGTTAGGAATGGAGCAGCTTGCCAAGAACAAAACATTCAAGCGCATCCTAGCAACACTTTTGGCCATCGGAAACTTTCTCAATAGCACCAGCGTGAGTGGTCTCCTAGTGTATTATTATTATTATTATTGGCATATTCATACTGTTCAACATTCTGGTAGAAAGTTAAATCTTCAGATTCTTCTGTATGAAACGTTTAGGAAAAGTCCATAGGAACAGTTTGGCGCTGTCAGTGAGGAAGCTTTGTGTCACTCTAGTACTTACTTAGTACATCCATTCAATTAAAATCTGCACAACATGTTACACTGTCAAATATAATATAATGTATGCCATTTAATATATGCCATTCACCATTCACTGAATTCACATTTTCCAACAGAGTTGTTTCAAAAACAAGCCACATTTTCACAGAATTTTCATCCTAAAATAGCAATGCACAATAAACGAGCTACAGTTTAAATGCCTATGACAGTTTTGACTGGCCAAAACACTCACCCAAGCAAAAGCCAACTGAACTGTTTGTCCCTAGAGAGACATGTCATATTGTACATTGCATATTGTGTGTGCTGTTTAGATTGACTCGCTCTGAACAGCTGTGAGTTATGGTAACACTCTCTTACCCGCGTCTGTCTGGCAGGCAAAGGGCTTTGAGCTGAGTTACCTGGAGAAAGTGACCGAGGTGAAAGACACAGTGCACAGGCAGTCTCTTCTGCATCACACCTGCAACTTTGTGGTGGACAACTACCCGGAAACATCGGATGTATACTCTGAGATTCCCGCCATCACCCGCTCTGCTAAGGTGAGGCTTCTGGCCTGATGCAGACCTGTCTTGAGCTATAACTGCATGCATGTGAAAATTGTCATGCTTTGGATATTTATTTCGATGCTTACATATTATCAATATAAAATACAATGTTCTATTGTGAGGGATCAAACAGAATCTAATCCAACAATTTAAGTCCTACCCTAATTAATATCATATCAAGGATGATTAGCAATTAGTTACCTTTTGTTGTAATCATATTTTCATTTCCCCACACATCTGCAATGTACAGTATTATATTTTTTAAATGACCATTGTGAAATTTTGAGTGTATGTTTAAAAGTGGTGCCATTATTTGTGCAAGGCGCTAGATTAGCGTATCCTGCAAGTATTGTCACATTTTCATGGAGTTGACATGCATTAGCTAACTTGAAGTAATGCTTATACATATTTCTTCACAACTTGCCCATTTTGCCATATAATTCAAATTCTACAAATTCTGCTTTTGTCACATTATATTTTGATTCCTGTATTCTGCCAATTGCTGCTGCTTACGATAATACAATATGTGCTTGAATCCCTTGTATTGCTATAGGCTGACCTAGACCTTTGGCTCTTCATTTCCTTGTCTTACCTGCCCTTAAACCCCCTTTTCACCAGTCAGTGATTGGTAATTCTCTATGGCTTTAACCGTTTGCCCTCAGCTTGATTTCACAAGCTGGGCTTGAGTTAGTTTCATCATATTGAACTAATTTTGTGAATCAGAGTTGGCCATAATAGGGGATAATGTGAGCTGGGCTCTGACTAATCCTCGCTTTAAAACAGGCCCCAGGCGTCCAAACAGATGCAAAACAACCAACTGGAATAGTCTGTTTGTATTGCTTTCCACAAAGTCACCGATCCCATGCTCTGAAATATGAATCATCGAACCTGGCACAGCAGTATTCTCTGTGCAGCAAACAATTGACACCCACGTTTGACCCTGTTGTTCTTTCTTACACACAATATAATATGTAACAGATGTTTTATTTTTGTTTCCTATGTCAGTGCCAAGGTGCAGCGTGACTCCCAGGGGTCCCCTGCACTGACGTCTCTAATGCTGCCTTTAGACATTGTTATTAGTCATTTATGTATTTAAAGCTATTTTCCTGATTTCCCCTAAGGTGGAGTTTGAACAGCTGTCAGACAACCTGGTGCAGCTGGAGAGGAAGTGTAAGGCCTCGTGGGATAACCTGAAGGTGATGGCGAAGCACGAGACCAAGCTGGTGCTCAAGAACAAAATGACAGAGTTTCTGAAGGACTGCACAGAGAGGGTCATCATTCTGAAAGTGGTGCACAGGCGCATCATCAACAGGTGACCCCCCCCGCTGACCCCCCCGCTGACCTCTCCTCGTGACCTTGCTGAAGTGCCCTCACCTCCTGCATTCGCTGTATTGAATTCAGGGGGTCACAAGTGTCGGTTAATCGGGGTAATTGGGAGCCAAACTAGTAGATCGACACTATAAACACAGTTAAGGTCCAGGAAGGCCTGCCCTGCAGTGGCCCTGTTGGTTAGTTAAAGCATGGGGCTTGTAGTCCAGCGGCCCTGTAGATTAGTTAAAGCATGGGGCATGGGGCTTGTAGTCCAGTGGCCCTGTGCATTAGTTAAAGCATGGGGCTTGTAGTCCAGTGGCCCTGTGGATTAGTTAAAGCATGGGGCTTGTAGTCCAGTGGCCCTGTAGATTAGTTAAAGCATGGGGCATGGGGCTTGTAGTCCAGTGGCCCTGTAGATTAGTTAAAGCATGGGGCATGGGGCTTGTAGTCCAGTGGCCCTGTAGATTAGTTAAAGCATGGGGCATGGGGCTTGTAGTCCAGTGGCCTTGTAGATTAGTTAAAGCATGGGGCATGGGGCTTGTAGTCCAGCGGCCTTGTAGATTAGTTAAAGCATGGGGCATGGGGCTTGTAGTCCAGCGGCCTTGTAGATTAGTTAAAGCATGGGGCTTGTAGTCCAGTGGCCTTGTAGATTAGTTAAAGCATGGGGCATGGGGCTTGTAGTCCAGTGGCCCTGTGGATTAGTTAAAGCATGGGGCTTGTAGCCCATAGGTTGCAGGTTTGATTCACAGGTAATACATTTCCATTGTACCCATGAGCATGGAGCTTATCTTGATTTACTTCAGCAATTATCCTGCCTTGTAAATTTAATAATATTAAAAAATAAGCTTTGTCTGTGAACGTGGATAAAGGCATATATGAAGGAAATGCATAATACATAGACAATTGTCTATACATATGATGTCACTGCCTTCACTGTAACCTGAATGCCCGATTTGACCACAATCGCTCCATTAAATGGAGCACTTTGTTGTGCTAATGGTTCTATGTGGCACCCAGTGCAGCACACAGAGGGTTCTGAGGCCTTTCAATCGTGATTCCAACACATTTGTCAATGAGTCATTGCAGAAATAATGCACTCACTTATTTCAAGCACAAATTTGTGCTTGAAATAGGTGAGTGCATTATTTCTGCAATGACTCATTGACAAATGGGCCTGAATCACCACTGAAAGGCCTCAGAACCCTCTGTGTGCTGCGTTGGGTGCCACACAGGACCATATGAATGTGGTGACTAACACAACAAAGTTCTCCATTTAATGGAGTGACCGTGGTCAAATCGGGTGACCTGAAGGAGTTTGTCTGAGTGAAAGCATTCAGGTGAAATGCAGCGTGCTAACGGGGCAGGTCTTTTTTGGCAGGTTCCACTCCTTCCTGCTGTACCTGGGTCAGCCGTCGTACTCGGTGCGGGACATGAAGGTGACGCTGTTCTGTAAGATCATCAGCGAGTTCGCCCTGGAGTACCGCACCTCCAGGGAGAGGGTCCTGACGCAGAAACGCAAGCGGGCGGTGCACCGTGAGCGCACCAAGACGCGGGGGAAGATGATCACTGAGGTGAGAGAGAGCGAGCAAGCTTGCGCCCTCCACTCTCCAAGCAGCGCCCCTCTTGTGCTCTGAGAGGCTGTACAGAAGTTTCAAGTTTCAAGTTTATTTGCCATATGTAGTACATACTTACATACGGGCTTACATTGGAAGTTTTTTTGGTGTGGTGTGCGCTGCCTCAGGGACGTGGTTCGAAACCCGCGTCTCTACCAGACCGGCCCTGGTCGTCAGCCCGATCGGAGGCGGCATTTGGCTGTCTGCCTCCGGGGAAGGGGGGAGGGTGAGCTGGCACGAGTCCGCCAAGGAGCAGAAAAATGGCGTCCGTGGAATAATTTCCATCTCGGAAGAGGCGGGAACACTCAGCCAGGAATGTGTGTCTCGCTCCCGGAGGACAGGTGGCGGACTCGTGGGGGTGGGGAATTGAAATAAATAGAGGGTATAATTGGCAACCAAATTGGGAATAAATAACAGTGAACTAAAATCACATTATCAGCATGCTAGCTCAAAAGTGCGAGTGCGTCCAATAAAAAAATAAACTAAGTGAAACATCTTAGGCACTTAAGCATCTGCCATGCTGATCCCTTTGTTACCTGCAGGAGCGTGTACACGCAATCTCGATAAGCATTTCGCCTTCGTAAGACCATGTGCCGTTTATTGTTTTTATTATATATCAGGGTAAACCCACAGAGTTTCCCCTTCTTTTTTTCAGACGGAGAAGTTCTCTGGCGCCATGCCCCTGCAGTCCCAGGATAGCAAAACCCCTGTCCCCACAGTGATGGAGCCCGAACCGGCCCAGGAGGAGCACGAGAACATGAAGAACATGCTGATCGCAAACCCGGACCACGGCAACATCCGCCGAAGCCGTGCCGTCAGAAGTAACGGACCTCTTTCGCCCCAGTCTAGGCTGACTTTGTTTAGTGTGTTGCCCAAACCTGTCTCTGCTTTAGGCCTCATGTTGTTGAGCGACAGTGTCATGTCACTGCTTTCAACATCATATCAGTTATTGTATCAAATTAATTTAGACTAATGGTGGGAGGGTTACAGCATTTAGTGAATGGGCTACTTACACACCTGGTGGCACGGTTGTGCGGCACAGTTGTGTGGTGATCAGCAATTCTATTGTTGGGTTTTATAAGCATGTTCTTTTGTTTGGTGCTTACATAGCATGTGTTTATTTTGGTCGTGCTGAATTGAAAATGGGTCAGGAGAGTTATGCCCTTGCTCCTCGTGTTTCACCAGGTTTGGGCCGAGTCAGCCCATGCAGTATGGCTGGAGCCAAAGACGACAGCCCGAGCTCACAGGACGACGCCACGGACGAAATCATGGACCGCCTGGTGAAGTCCGTCACGCAGAACCCCGCAGAGAGGCAGTCCAGTCCGAAAACACGCAAACGCTCCCGCCTCAACAGGAAGTCCTGTGAGTACTGTACAACGTGACTGCGCACCGTCTTCACCTACCCACTGTACGCCACTGCCCTTCTAGACCAGGGATGGGCAAGGAGGGCCGTATCTGTTTCTGGATTTCATGCCAACTTCTGCTCTTAATTATTTAATTAGCCCAATCATTTACATGATCTGACATTTTAGCTACATTCCCTGATAAGCCCATGAATGACAGCTGA
Organism: Aldrovandia affinis; assembly: GCA_029706075.1. NCBI lineage: Eukaryota > Metazoa > Chordata > Actinopteri > Notacanthiformes > Halosauridae > Aldrovandia > Aldrovandia affinis. The sequence continues at coordinate 5,040,999 of JAINUG010000037.1, read as the reverse complement.
AGACTGTTCTTGTGTTCCCATACGAAACATGTTTCTGTGGTCTAATCTACAAGTGAACCAGCATTGGCATGTCCAACTAATTAGCTAATTGAACCAGGGTAATTGGTAGAAACAAAAACCTACATATACACCGGCCCTCCAGGACCGGAATTGCCCACCGCTGTTCTAGATGTTTAATAGATAATCTGTGTCAGTGGATCTACAGGAAACTGAATACGCGATTAGATGGTGATATTGGCACCCTGAATGCCCTGCTGTCCGGGTGAGTCATAGGTCTTTGCACCTGTAGACCTGCTGGGCAGCACCAGCAGGAGCTCATAAACCAGGGCTTTACACCTGTGCTCAATTGTAATGGGATCCCTGTGTCCTACCCTGATTTCTGATTCCATTTCTATCTCTGGCTTCATTCTTCATCAGTTATAATAAACATAATCTATTCTCAGAGGTTGTCTTTTTCTATCACTGTGACCTCACACATTCAATGGAAAAGTCACAAAACTACATGGTTAGAAAACAGGTCCATGTTAAATAGTACACTGTAATACTGTACTGTATCACATTAGAACATGGTGCTGCAGATGAGTGTTTTGCTCCAACGTATTGAAAACGTCCTTTCCCAATGTTAGTCTTTTAGTTACACCTAATGCCTAAGAATATTATCACCAACTATGTAGCACATATCTCATAGTATCTTAATAGCACTTTCTCTCGTTATTGGCTGTAAGAGTGGGCGTGTGTTCTTCCTGTCTGCTGTGCAGTAGATGTGGAATGAACAGAGCCCAGGGTAGAAATGTCAGCCAGCTACATAGTTATTCACAGGACATTAACAACACTGCTGTATAAACTGACTGCCATTTCCTCTTTGAATGCCACACGGCACACAGCATTTCCTCTGTGAGTTTCGGTTCGTGATAATCAGATAGCTCAAAGTGTTATATCTGGCCTTGGTGGGAGAGCTGCTGTCCTTGTTTGTGGGAACCACCCACCACCCCCTCAACAGGTGACATTGTCTGTCCCTCTGTGGTGTGTTGCATTACACTGTAGATAGTAATCTCTCTCTCCCTCTCTCTCTCATTCTCTCTCTCGCGCACACACCCACACACACACACATACAGCAGCGTGAACCACAGGTTTTCAGAGTAGATTTTTAGATTATCTACAAGCTCATGAACCTGAGTCTGCATAGGTGTTTCTATGTGTGTTTATGCATATAGGCAAGGGTGCACATAAGTGGCACGCCAGTACACATTCGCGTCCTCAAACGTTAATTGCGTACCAAGCAAGATGACAAACTTTTGAAACATAAGCAACTTTAAGTTTGATCAGTCCGTCACTGGTAAGTTAATTACCAGGTAAGTTAATTAACTAACTAAATAACTAAGTTAATTCACTTACCAGTGATGGACTGATCAAACTTAAAGTCACCTATCTTTCAAAAGTTTGTCGTCTTGCTTGTTGGTACGCAATTAACGTTTGAGGACACAATTAACGTTTGAGGACGCAAATGTTTACTGGCGTGCCACTTATGTGCACCCCTGCATATAGGTGTGCATATGGGTGAGTGTATGTGCTGATGTGTGTGTTGTGTTGCAGTGCGGAGGACCCTGAAGAGTGGGCTGACCTCAGACATGGTGCAGGCCCTGGGGCTGAGCAAAGGCAGCGAGCAGCTGTGAGGAGGGACCCGTTTGGACTGAGATGACAGGGACAGGAGCAGCGCAGGAGACGAATGAGCAAAGGGAGAATCTCCTGAGAAATGACACCACAAGGACACAGGGGAAAGGGAACTCATATCGCAAGGGCTTTGAGAAGGGGCTGGCACTGAGGAATACTTCACTAAGGGCTGCAAGTGACCTTCCAGTTGGGCACTGGATAAACCACAAGGGCTTCAGTCTAATGTCCATTAAGGTGCTGGAACTATGTAATAAACTAAAGTGCTTTGATCCTCCCCAGAGCCCTCATAAGACATTGTTCAAACACAAGACAAGAATAGATGAAGCAAGCTGCATATCTGGAAATATATTTTAGTGGCACAAGCTAGAGAAATATTTTCAGTTATTTAGTATATAGATCAATTGATGTTACATACTTTTAAGCTATTAAAGTTTTAACTGAAAATGTTGTACAGACACAAGTATTTTTGAATATATTGATTGGACAATATTACGTGTTCAGGAGCACTTTGTGCTCAGGAACATTCTGTGTTAAGTCACGATATCGATTCTAAAGACAGACTGTAGAGGAGCGCCATCGTGGTCCGCTTGAACAGAGGTCAGGCCGACCAAAGGTTTAAACTAGGATCACGTTGGATCTTATTTCACGCAACGCTGGTTTGACTGTTGTTGTTATATGAACTTGGTTGTCACTTTGGTGGTATTGTTTTTCACCTGCATTTTACAAGGATTAAAACGTCCATGGAGCACTTAAAATGGCCTTTCAGCATCATCACTGCAATTCCAGTGAATGTCACCGGACAAGCACGGTTTAAGCACAAATTGAAAAGGGGCATATCGAAGTCACCTGTGCTTGTCAAGTGTGCCTGACTGCTTTACATCACTTCCAAAGCAAAATCAGAAATGGATTCATCTAATCGAGTCACCGTGACCTCTGTCGCCCAATGTACGTAACATCGGTGGATCTTTACTTAACTGCAAGCAGTGGCTTGCGTGCCATATGGACTGTTTTAAGCATTTAAACACGAAACACAGCAATTATAGTGCCTTGAAAATGCACATGTTGAGTATATGTATTGTGAAGGAAGTTATACATCTATGATGTGGATATTGCTTGTTTGCACTGGGAGTGTTAGGTGTGGTAATATTTGTTTGGTAATAATTACTTGCATATCACATTACATATACTCCACTGTTTCAATCTGTATTCCTTAAAGTGTGAGATCACAAAAGGTTTGTTTTGTTATGAATACTGTGTTTACATGATGAATGTATCAGTGTAGATATGTTCCGTTGTCTAGAAATCCTCTACCACTGTTTTATGAGGCACATCTGCAGAAGTACTATTTGCCTATTGAATGCTATTTCGCCTTGCTGTATTTGTTTTAATCCATGAGACGCTGCGGTTGTACTGTTTCTTTAGAAATTAATGTAAAAGGTATACATACAGGACCCATATGTGTTCAAATAACTGATAAATCAGTAATGAATAAAAACTACAATGTCCTCATTTGCAAATAAATAAACATTTTAACAGATTTGAGTGAGATTTGTTAGAGCGCTGTGATTATTTTTATTTTGAATCTGAGCCATTGGTATTAAAGTGTAAAACAACGCAACTGGCCGTGGCGATGCTTTTACGCTTTAATCGTAAGGGGCCCAATTCAGAGTTGACTGACTTTTTAAGCACCTGCTTAACTTACTCCAGTTAATGCAATAGTTGTGACGGGAAAAAAAAGTTCGTATTCAGACTTCTACTACGCACGCGCTTAACTCTGAAATTGGGCGGAGCGCTAGGAAAATGTAAATTAATCGGTTCCGAATCGTTTCCGTCTTCCGTTTCAGAAGTTTTTGTTTCAATGGTGTTTTCCATTCAAGTCTCAATTCATCCCTTTAAGGATCATTTTATTTAACTTTAAAAAAGTGTTGCCAGAATGTACTAGTTTTCCACTATTGCATGGATATAGTTGAAAACTATGAATGGACATTGACACATAGGATATATACTGTCCATTGAGAAGGATATATGGAGAAGTAAGTAAAGCGGCAAAAGCCAAGTTTTGGGGATGATGAATTATAAATACCGGTGAATGATGTAAGCAAACACTACACTGCATTATAAGGTGCAAATTCTCTTTGAGTTGACAATGCACATACGCGTGCACTGGAATCAGATAAGAGTGAAAGTGGGCTGTGCAGGGAGGGGTAAACGTCATTTGGAGTAACTGAAGCATATGCACAGAGACACTGCGCACACAAGCAAAAGTTTGAATTTCCAAACACAAGTAAACCAGTAAATCATACTGTATATACAATATACAATACAAACATGACCAGGCAGTAGTGGGCTACTTATTCAACCTTTTTCTGTAGTTTAAGTCGATGTCAGAATAGCGAGAAAAAAACCTCTCCCTAGACGCGCAATTTTCCAGAGTGCGCTTAATTCAAAGTCTGCATATGAACAGACAGGTGAGGTGCGTAATCTCCACGTTGCGCGTTTAACTAAACCTAACGGAATAGGGTCCATGCCATTTTGTTCATCGCATACTAATTTTACTACATGACTACATTTGTATTCCCCCTTTTCACACAAGGGGGAGCGCGTGTATCTTTAGTTGTTGGCGCACCAGTAGTTGATATACGTATGTTTAGCTTGTGAAGGTAGGGCTGTGAATTAGAGAGCTGCGAATTTCCGGTCTTCGTTCCAACATTATTTTAATCAATAAACAGCACGCGAAGCCATTTTAAATAGCCTGTAGTTCCCTTTCTACTGCCCTGTTAGCTGGTGGTTGAAGGGCATCTCAAAAATCCCCAGTTGACCCCGCTGTGACAGATGGTGGGGTTAACAATCCCAGGATGCTGAAGGATGTATTTACAGTTCCCCCTCCCGTTAACGTGCAACAATTTAATGATTTAATACAAACCATTTCCAAAAATGCACATGTTTAATCCAAGGGTGCTGCACCTAGTCATCATGACACTGTACTATGGCAACCATAAAAGGATTACAGACACGTCTCTCTTTAAATTGTTAAAACAAGTAATATATGTGCGTTCAATCAATCCCTCAATATACGCAACTGGTGATGTCACGAAAATGTGGTAGCGCTTTAATAAAAATCTTTGTTCTCCCTTGGGAGCTGTCACGTGTTAAGATACGCCAGAGCGATACCTCAGCTTGCGCCTGGGTTGAGGTGTTTATACTGCGCGCTGGTGACTGGACCGCGTTTATCTTTATGCCACTCCGTCAGACGTATAAAAGCGACAGGAAGATGACAGACCGTTGAATGTGCTAAGAAGATGCTCGCCACTCTGTTGCTGGTGTTGTCTTCAGTCAGCGTAGCTGTAACTGACCTTTATGTGCCTGAGACATCCGCTCGCACTGAACGTGCTCTCGCGGCTGCGCCGGTGCCATCCCCCACCGCTCCTCTCCATATTTCCGAAGAGCGCAGTGATGCTGGGATAGCATTAGCAAGGTCCGCCGACTGGCACGAGCCAGCCGCGACCACTGACCGCAGCGAGCCGTCTCACCACGGAGGAGGATATAAAATTGTTCAGTGGGAATGGAGCTATGTCCAGACACCGTACATTATCGCCATATGGATACTGGTGGCCAGTGTTGCGAAAATATGTAAGTGATCAAATTCCATCTTGTGTTTTTATAACAAACTTTGACGCGACGTACAGTAAGAATGTGACATTGTGTCTAATACATCGCCAGGTTGTTGTAAAGCACAATTCCTTGCTTAGTGAACAATGCACACCTAATCTGTTCATCCACGAGCTACAGTAGCAGCATATTGCACACACGTTTAGTATGATCCAAAGTTTTCTCTCCATATAGTACATTTGTATTCCTACCCATTGTTAGCAGCTTGGAATCACAAATTTATGGGATGCTTTGTGTAAAGATAAAAATATTGTAATAATTATCTGAACTTGATCATTATTGATGATGCTAAAAGTTAGACAAAGAACTTTGTCTAAACGTGGTGGTGAGATTGCATGCATGCACTTCGACATAATTAATAATACTACTCTTGTTGCAGTGTTATCTACATTCTGTATTCATTTCTAGCAGCTGTTTTTCAAACAAATGGAGACATCTTGACAGTAAACATATTTAAGATTGTATGATACTTATGTTTTGGATGTAAGACTTGGTTGTATTGTTAAAATTACATGACTATGTTATAAGATTACAATAATCGGTCTGAAGGGTCTTCTGACACCTGCAGCCTCAGTTCAGCTCCTGCCATCTAGGAAAGGGATCACTAGCATCCTGGTACAGAATGTTCTGATGTGACAGAGACGTGTCACTCTCTGTAATATTGAATATGAATTCATATTGCACTGAGGTTTTAGCCTTCACAAGCTTTCATGCCTGGTGGTTTAGCATTTGAAATAACGTCACTGAAATTACAGAAAATATGGCTACCAAATTGTTTGTCTCAATCCACAAATTACTCAAGACCTATTTCATAGCAATTTTATTCCCATACTGAGATTCCCTGTGGTTGCATAATTTGTGAACTCCATGTTCTCCCCTCTGTGTCTGAGTGTCAGTGTGCTCTGTGTCTGAGTCTCACTGTGGGCTCTTCTGCGTCTGAATCTCAATATGCTCGGTCTGTGTCTCTGTATTCTCTGTGTTCTCTCTTGTTCTCTCTGAATCACAGTGGTCCATCTGTCTTAGTCTCAGCGTTCTTCCCTCACCTCAGATGTTGAGATTCTGTGAACTTCTGTGGGCTTGAAGTAGAAGTTTTGAAAATGAAAGTATGTCTGTGGCCTTCTGCCTGTCCACATGACCACGCAGGCTCTCCACTACTCCCACACTCGCCTCTCGTTTTACAACGTTGCTGCAGGAAGTATTCGATTCCCAGCACACAAACAACCACGATGTGTGGGCTTCTTTTTACTGTTTGTACTATCATTCACCGTTTAGCCCATTACCCAAACCGCCCCCGCATCATAGCTATGGTAACGCCACATTTGGGTTATTATACAATGATGGTCACTGTCTAATATCCATAATAATGATAACCTACAGTATCATCTGAATCAACTGCTTTTAGTAATAGATTGGTTCTTAACGTTAACGTGATGGTCCCGTTACTTACTGGAAAAAAAAACATAAGTATACGATCCTCACCAAGAGGTGTGTTCACATTAAGGGAAATAACGAATCCTCTTTGATCCATTTTGCGTTTAAGGAACTGACCCTTTTCAAGTACAAAATTATTTTGAACAATTTAAATCAAAGCAAACTTTTGTTCTCAACAGAGAAACCTTTGCTATGCGTTTTATGTGCTATAGGAAATAAATATTTCACTACCAGGATTCAGCTGATTTCATAAGAAATGTATTTCTCTCAAACCAGCTCAGCCTCCGTCTGTTGTCTTGCACATTCAGCAGACCACGAGTGTCGTGGATAGATTCACACTGATAGTCTCATCATTTTATCTGCCTTGCACTGGCCTCATTTTGTAACATTTTTTGTTCTAATAAAGCACTTCCTGTTATCTTTTGAATGCGTGCTTGCCGTTGAGACAGAGAGGCTCTTCCGTGGTACAGCCTGTGCGAACGCTTAATGCAGTGCAGCTTGGACACTATAAATTGTGTTTAAGAAAGGTTTACTACTGAACATCAGTCGTTGGTCATTCTGAAATCCATCAAACATTATTATGTAAGTAATGGAAGAAATGAACTATGCGAACTATGAATTTGGCCCACAAAGTATAACTGAAAACATGTCATTATTTAAAATGATAATGCATTTGGCAGACAGCCACAATTTACAGAACATTCTAAATGACTGCACAAAATCTAAACAGTAAAACGTACATTACATACAGTTGCCTAAAGCTGACTCCATGCAACTCCAGTGTAAATCGGCCATCAGCACAATGGAGAATGGCATTGGGTCTGTTCTACACTTTAGATTAGGATAAACCGAGGTACAATCTGTAGGGAGTGAGTCACAGAAAAGGGATGGAAGGTGGCGAGTGACTCTGCTCTCTTAGGTAACTAATTCCACCACCAGGGGTCTAAGACTGAGGATCTGTGAGTATCGTAATGGAGCCACGTGGCAGAGGGACAAATCAATGGCCATTCGAGGAGAAGCACAGAGCACAAGCCCGATAGGGGTGATCAGAAACCAAATGAGTGGGCTGAGGCTCTAGTTTGGGGGAGGCTCTAGCATGCCCATATGAGGGTTTTGAAGTGATACTGGCTGTAACAGGCAGCCTGTAGATGACCATGTGGACAGGCGTGAGGCGAGGGCAGGTGGGAATAGAGAAGATGTGACCGTTTTTCATGATCGTTTACTGTTATCAAAGTCATTGTTATCACTGTTATTACTGTTTACTGTTATAAGTTATGGTCAGCAAATCATGGCATCAATTGCATCTATTTAAGAGCCCACATGTGGAATGCCCTTCGCTCAGTTATAAAATCATGCATAAATTGAGAAGGATTCTCGGTATGCGTGTGGATCAGACTGGCATCGATGCAGAAAGAGGGCTGTCAGAAGGAACCTCCTTAACTGCGCCACGATTGACGTCTCACCATGTGTGCTGCCATTTTTTCATCGTGATGTAATTTCCTATAACGCTGCTAGAGGCCAGTGGATGCACATTACAAGCCATATAAGATTATTGTGTATGGGCTGTATGGTCAGAGGGAGAACTGGTTTTGATGGGAAAATGCAGCTGGACATAGGCTATGTGATTCTGGAGTGGGTGTTGTGTTTGTCAAATTGTTGTTAAAGTTGCGCTTTTTGGGGAACAAATTAAATGCGCTTGCAAAATTTTAATTAGATTGCCTATTATTGAGACAATAATGCTGAACAGCGGTACAGCAGCATCTGCTGGCCAAAACCTGCATTACGTAGGCTGTGAATGAACGCATTTACGGACGTTTTTCAACGAATTGTTAGTTTATGCAGCGACTTTGTTTTGTTCAGGCGGCCCTACTTGCCTATAAAGCTGAGAGAAACCCTGATATTACTGATTGCATTTATTTTAAAATACACCTTTTTTGTTGATAGCTGCTGTAAGGCAGCACAGTAGTCCAGGAAATGATTTTGTGGTCAGGAAGAGCACTGTGTGAGAAGATATCAGCGGAGAAATGTTACTATTTCAGCACTGAGACTATATAAGCAGTGAAGATGCAGTTTCATAGTGTAGTGTGTCTTATACAATGACTGGATTTGTACACCTTTCTGCAGAATTAACACCCTAAATCTCACTAATGCAAAACGACAGCATGTAGTTATTGTGGCTTAGCTTGTCTTATTAATGAGCCAGGCTATAGATATTTGTTTTCTGTTAGGATATGTCAATCTAACTACTATTTAGAAAGGGGATGTGGGTGGGGCTCTTTCATGTTTGTTTCATTGCAGGTGGTCATGTTCCACTATATATGTTCCGTTTGTGTGTTTGTATGTTTCTGTTTGTGTATGACATTTTGCACAGGGGTGTGTGTGAGTGTTTTCGGCTGTCTGATGACTCACGGCCTGATTAATACGTCCCTGGAAGAGATGACAAATGAGCTTTCATTTTTCTCATGCTCATAGCTCCAACTCATTGTTTACCCAGAATGGCACACAACATGAAATTAATAAATGTAACGATGTCTCAGATTACTGACTGTGTCCCCACACTGATTAGATGAGCCTTTCCCTGTATGCAGCGTTTCCGTGCTCTGCATCACTGCAGGGAGCGTCTCACCGTTTTATTATGGTGAAGGTCCAGCATGCACAGCACATGCAGCCGTTTACTTTCAGAGACAGGGCGCCCTTCTTCCGCACAGCCAACATCACACTCTCCGATAAATACGAAAGATTTCAGTCCAGTCATGCAGTGTTGCAAATATTCCCAGGAGGAAGGTATCTCCTTAACAGGTCAAACCCTGATGTCCAATACAGCACCAAACACTTTTATTACTTAAAGGCGTGATTGTTCTGAAATTTATTTGCAATTAAATGTTTGCTCTGTGCTTTTTGCCCTCTCTCTGGAGGCTCGCTGTCAACGTGCATTGTGCAAAACGGGTGCAGTTATGTAATAAAACATATGAAACCTGCCTTTTCATGGATAATATTAGGAAAGTCATTTATGTTTATGTACAATACAATACAAACAATTCCTTATAACACTCCTTGAAACCGTTGCCATACCATTCCCAAAAGCGGAATGAGCTCTCTGGCTGTTACTGTATAACAGTAACCACCAGCTTCTGCAAATCTATGAAACAGCTCCCAGCATCTGTAACGCACAGGGCTCAACCTTAACCCCACACCCTTTGGGATGTCAACATTCCCCTGTCAAGCCTTTGAGATTCCAGCCAAAGGAACATTTTTCAGCTGACATTTCCCTTATAAGAAACCATCTGGTAGGAAGGACATGGTAGAGAGAGGATCATACTCACTGTGGACTGGAAATGGTGAAGGCAGTGTGTAAGGTGAAAGGCTTGTGAGGACAATCAGTAATGCAGCCATATAAAATGTGGAGGCATCTATAGTGTGTAAATGGTATACACATACAGTAAAGTATAGCAGTGACGTACTGTGTAATGTTTCTGTACTGAGTGAAAATGTTTGACTATTGCTGCAATTACTTCTAAAGGTGTCAGTCTTCTTCCTTTTCCTGTTGATGCAGTTAAGAATAATGTGGTATTTTCTATATGGTTGCGACAGGAAACAGATAGGCATGACACACCTTAGTTATTATATCTATGAGAGCATTCATATGCAACAGGGCCTCTGAATATTCAAATGTGCCTTTCTTCAAAATGGCCCCGTCTAATTGTCACTAGTCAACTCCAAACATGCAGAAAACGAGCCAGTAAACGGGTGATGGCTGGTTCTTGTGAACGTGCGCGCGTGTCTGTTTGCATCAGAGCTAGAGGTGCTATGTACATATTGCATTGTTAGTAATGCTGTTTATCCTTACACCATGTTTATTAGTGTTTACTCCAATAAAATAGCTGGTTAATGCTGTTAATTACTGAGTCAGAAACTGTTTACAATTTAATAGGGTTTACTTTTGGATGGAAGAGATTTTTAATATATTTTTGATGTGGTCTATTAATGTGAATTTTGAAATATGGTGTAAAACAAGACAGAAAGACCTCAACCAAGCACAATTCTAAGATTAATGACAGACTGTTAAGATGGCTGACTTGAATACACTGCATTCCTTTAGCATAAAAATGTTATTTTACATGTGTCATTTGTATCAAGTGGAAGCTTTTGTGTGAAAAAGAGGCCATGTACAGCTGCTACAGCTGATTTATGCCCCCAGATCACCTGGCTTTGTGCTAACTTTAGATGTGGAACTGTTAGCCAGAAACAAAAAAAAAGTGCAAAGACATATAAGGTTGATACTGTAGGAAGAATAACAAGGATAACAAGCTACAATGCTAAGTCACAGGGCCAGATATCTGTGTAGGCACAGTAGTTCATTAGTTAGCTACTCTTAAAATAGCGAATTAATTAGCTTTATCAGGAGAAGCATGGCTATTTCCAGTGTAACTATTGAACTATTTTCACAACAGGAGGTTTGAAAATTGCATTGGCCTTCTGTGCACCTTGCCGCTTGCATTTATTCTGTGTTGTGACTCATTTTTCACTGCAGATATTTCTTTCAAAATGAAGACTTTAAACGCTCACAGTGATGTCTCCAGATTATGGTTTATGGTTTACAGGAGAAAGGGCTTTACTGTGCAATGCATCCTCTGCTATGACACAGTGATTCAGCTGCTTGCTTCTTTAATTCCATTTAAATAGTACTGTTTAGAAATCCAAATACAACATAGTCTCTGCATGAAATTAATATTTTTCATAAACTTAGTTTTTTTTAAATTCTTCCCTGGAGAAACCTCCACTGGTCTGAATTATTTTTTGTTCATATTTTTCAATAGTGGTAAATACCACAGATCGCTTGTTATTTTAAGTTACTTAAATGACTTCAAACGCAAATAGTTCTATATCAGTTAAAACAATAATTGGAATAATATGTGAACAGAATTCATATAAAACGCTCTGAATAATGCAGCAAAAAATTAATAAATACAGCTCTCTCGCTTCTTTGTGTAGCTGGCTGTTCGGAACATCTTTAAATAGATATGCTGAATGTCGTGTAAAGGCAGATGCTTCTCTGGTCTCTTAGGTAATGAAAACACTTCCCCAAACTCTCGTGGTAGAGTAGAGACTTTGAACAGGAATTCAATAGCATAAACATAATAATCTCTGCTGCCGGGTGGCATAACCTGTCTCAGCTTTGAATTTGCTCTATAACTCTGTGCCACTTTCTCTCGAACACACAAGAGCGTAGATAACCACAGAGGTGTTCTCCCTGACAGCTGAACTGGTGGTTACATGCACTGTCCTCTCCAGAGCGTCCTCTCCTGTTCTCTAGGCTCTTAGGTTACAGTTCTGTTATGGACACACTGTTACTCTGAAATGTTGTTCTTATTGATCTCTCATTTGTCTGTGAAAATGATTGTTTAATCATTTTGTGGATGCTGTTTTCCAGAACAAATTACGTGTAGCCTATAAGATTGTACATATGCAAGGCCGTTACACTAAGATATATACTGTTTATATGGCAGGAGCGCTCAGTTTTGATGCACTGTCAGGGTCTGACGCCCCCATTAACCGGTATGTGGACTCATATCTCCCCCCAGTGTTTCACTTCTCCCAGCGGGTCACCACCGTGGTCCCGGAGAGCTGCCTGCTCATCCTGCTGGGCCTGGTCCTGGGCGGGATCGTCCTCATCGCCAACAAGAAGCAGCTGTACCAGCTCGACCCCGGCCTCTTCTTCCTCTTCCTGCTGCCCACCATCGTCGGGGATGCCGGCTACTTCATGCCCAGCAGGCTGTTCTTCGACAACCTGGGCGCCATCCTTCTGTACGCTGTGGTGGGAACCCTGTGGAACGCCTTCTGCACGGGCTTCAGCCTGTACGGGGCCAAGCTGGCCGGGATGATCGGTGAGTTGGGGCACAGAGGGGCCTGATGGGGCCTCATTTGGGGCTGCCCGCTTAGAGGCCTATGTGTGAGAAGGAGAGCCCTCACAGTTCATTCACAGAATCAAGCTCTTCTAAAGAGAGTCAGGTCAGGTTGTGGGCACAGGTTAAATCTCATCCTGTGGACAGCGCCAGTTCACCTTCTGTGTGGCTCAGTGTTCTGTGTGGCTCATTAGGTAGAGCCTGGCGCTGACAACGCTTAGGTTGTGGGTTAAATTCCCACTGGGGCCACATATACTGAAAGATGTATGCATTCACTACTGTAAGTCGCTTTGGATAAAAGCGTCTGCTAAATGGCATATATTACTATATATTACTATTAGAGATGCACCGATTGCGATTTTCTTGGCCGATTCCGATTTCCAATTTTTGATTAGTCTGACTTGCCGATACTGATTTTGGCCGATTCTGATTTGTGCTTTGCTCTCGTTAAGCACGCTCTGTGTGCGGTCTGCCACGAGATTAAACAGCTCTGGTAACGCTGTGTCGGAAAAGTAGCGCCTGCTCGGCATTTTGTATAATGGGCACAGATACTGTATCAGGCGTCTGAAGCCTGCATCCTCCACTACTGAAAATGGTTGATCGTCCAAAGCAATGAACTCAATCATTTTGCGCGAGATCATTTTGGACTTTTCATTGCTGATTGAGAAAGCGAGAGGCTGCTGGCTTGTGGTGGGAGTGGCTGGCTCTGTGCCTCTTCCAGCCGGAGCAGATTCAGCCTTTCTTTGGTTCGCTTCTGCAAACTTGGTATGTTCACCTAGGGATGTCACAATACCAGAAATTTAGTAGTCGATACCAATACCAGTTAAATTCCACTATTCTCGATACCCAATTTGATACCATGGTTAAAAAAAATAAAAAAAAATAAAAAAAAATCCCATGTGCTTCAACATACACTCCTTTACTAAAAACATTTGAACATTACAAAAAACAACAACAGTGGCATGTAGCCTTTAAGTAATAAATAAAAAGAAACAAGAGTAGTTTAAATTTACTGACATGGTGACAGACCATTAGTCCGGAAATATTTATTTAAAACACTAACGTTATATTCTGATGACAGATGACACAAGCCCTTTTTCCATTAAATAATTATATGGCTTCAACTTGATGTGCATCAGAAAGTTATTGGGACAATGCTAATGGAAAACAGGTTAGTTCGAACCTATGATGCGCTAGACTAATTTGTTTGCTAGAGGTGGATTAGAGTAGATCCCAATTCTATATAGTGCAATGGAAAACACTTGTAGCGATATAAGGGCGATGTTTCAGTTGCGGAGCTTGTCAAAGGCATTGAAACAAGCCGCTCTTCAGCAGAATTTCGTTATTTGCGTGAGTCAGGTAGCCTCACGACTACGACTTTAACTAGCTTCAAAGCCTAGATAAAAATGTTTCAAACTAGGAGTAATTGGAAAAGAGGCGATGCTGCTGTTTCTGAGTTTGTTTGATAGTGGAAACGCACAGCTGGTACCTTCATGCACAACACAGTTAATACACCATTTGTGGTTTAGCTAGAAATCGTTAGATGAATTTATCATTAGGTCTAATAAGTTAGATTTGTATGAGTGAATAGCACTGTTTCATAACGTCACTCATTAGCGAACATAATGATTTCAGTGCAATTCAGTGCTTCAGCAGGGCATTATTACGTCAAGTTTATGCACTACCACCATGTTCTATTAATGGAAAATTGTTCAGAGGAACCGAACTAGCGCAACGAAGTTAATTATTAATTAACCCCGGTACCTACGGTACTGTAGAAACCGTAGGTACCGTCACATTTTCTGAATTTTGGCATCGACTTGGTACCTGGGTGATGATTTTTCAAGTGTCTGATTAGGTTGGTCATTCCGAACGTTTTCGAGGTTGTTCCTCCGCAGCTTATTTTCGATTGACATGTATGACAAACTGCAAACTTTAAGTCGTCTTCACTGACTGTGAAAAACGCCCATACTGAGGACATGTTGAGGCGTGTTCAGCGCTGCGCTCATCTGATCTGTCTGCATTGGCTCACGGGTGCGCGCATGTCACGTGAAAAAGAGGGGGGCGAGGAGCCAACTGGCGCACAGAATCGGCTATGTGGAGTGATCGGGATCAAGTCACCGATTGAGGCCGATCAGCTGAAAATCGGCCATTTCCGGTCAGAGGCCGATCGATCGGTGCATCTATAATTACTATTACTAGCCTTCGTGAACGTAACGAAAGGGTTGGGTATGAACAGTGCACTTGCGCCATCCTCTGTCTCCCTGGGGGCGCAGATGAAAAGGTGGAAGCAGGGATGATGGAGTTCCTGCTGTTCGGGGCTCTGATCTCAGCAGTGGACCCAGTGGCAGTGCTGGCCGTGTTCGAGGAGGTCCACGTCAACGAGACGCTCTTCATCATCGTGTTTGGCGAGTCACTGCTCAACGATGCTGTCACAGTGGTGAGTAATGGGCTCCATCCTTCTTGACCTCTTTCTGTATGGAACGCAGCAGGGTTAAGATGAAGTGTGTCTGATGAACAACTTACAATATCACAACAAGAAAAAACACAGACTCAGAAGCTTGTGCTGTGACCCATTGTTGATGCACATAAAGCAGAATACAACAGCAGAGACCGTGGCTGGTGCACAGGCATACTCTGAGCTCCATGTTATCCCCACCCTGGTGTTTTTTGCAGAATGTTACGAGGCCTGTACGGTCTTTCTGTAAGCCACATCCACAGGTCCATGGCTATTGAGCGCTATCCTGTGTCAGGCTCTTGGACAGACTGCATGAGACTCTGCTAAGAGAGGCCAGCGTTTCTGACTGTAGGCATGCAGCAGGAACTAACAGTATCAACACGACCTGGGGTCCGAGAGGTTTGCTTCTGAAGCACAGCTTCTGTGTGTGTGTATAACCACAGAGCCTTGACACATTTTCTGCCTCACAATAACACTGCCAAGTGCAGCACTCTGGCCTAATCGGTTTACATGAAGGTGTGTGGTCTGCTTCTCCCAGTCTTCAGCCCTGACTACCATGGGCAAGCTGCACAGCTTGGATTTGAGTCTATTTTGTGATGGAAATCCCTCTCACACCCCGCAGCTGACTCTGGCAACATGGGCACTATTCCCTCCATCTTTACAAGATTGTTTCAATCACCTCAACAAGGTCCTTTTGTTAGCAATGGCCTATTATTCTTTGGGCTTAATCCACAGGCTGACCTCTCCGCTCAGATGACCCCAGCTGAGTACATTTTACTGGAACACACGTCTCAAGTTCCAGTACATTCTTTTTTTTAATCTTCCTGAACGCTTTTTCATTTCTTTGCACAAACATGCATTCAAAACGTTTAAATCAAATAGGATTACTCTAAATATCAGTCACTTTTGACATTCTTGGACATTGTCCACCCGGTAGACTAAGCCTTTCAGTTACTGCGCTTTCTCATTTTAACTTGCTGGGTTTTGTGCTTTTGTCCTGAAATTTGAACCAAAAATCCTCTGATGCACAGTGTCAGATCTGTAATTTTCCTCCCTGTGTTTTGTAATAGCGAAGACATAGACAAGCGCTGTGTCCGATTATTGAATCATTACACCTCTTAACCAATACTCCTTTCCCTGCCTGTGGTCACACTTTGATCTCTGGGTTTTGGTAACACATTGGGCCAGATGCAAGAACCACTTTTACGCACAAATTCGTTCGTAAGTCACTCTGCGAGTCATTTACGAGAATTTGCCGCATTCACCAATTTTCTCGTATTTAGAATTTTCTCTTAGGTAAGAACAAGATTTGCGAGTGGTCCAGAGCTGTCGTAGGAGTCATAGGTACAATTTGCCCGCCATTCTCCAAAGCAAAACAACTTTGTTTTTGACTCATGGATTGTGTCTATTTCGTTACTTAGAAGAACTGTTGAGTTTGAATATATAAATTACACGATAAATGATAGAATTCATAATATATAATCATTTTGAGAGTATCCTGTTTGACAATTGTAGGCCTATATTTGACTGTTTTCTTTTCAAATTGTAGGATAATATTCATAATTCATTAATATAATTATATCATTATCATTTGTTTCAATTGTGGCTATTGAGGCTATGGTATAATACTACAATATCTTGGAAGAGATATTAAAGGGCGTCTTTAGAGTTTTTAAAGTCTTTTAGTCTTTAGAGGGCGTGCTGATCTATTTGCAGAGACAGACGAATGGCTAGTGTCACGTTTTCCGTCACCAGGGCTGTGCTTCGCTGTCAATCGCTGTTCAGGGGGACATCCGTTGCAACACCTGCCAATTATGGCACGTATTCGCTCGTCGGTGTGTGTAACGGAGACTTCCTCCTGACCCCCTCCTGTTGCAGTCATGGATCGCCTTGCTTTCGCGAGACGTTTCTTTGACTCCAATTTCATATCACACCATTTTTTTTTCTTTCTGTGATGCTACGGGCAACAGATGATACTGCGTTAACTGCACAACAAATTTTTTCCCATTCCTTGGTTTTAACAGGTCCCTTAATTCCACTGTTGACGCTCTTAAATAGTATTTGCTTTCGGTTACTTATTTCAGATAGTAGTACTTCAATCTCCGAGCTCATAAAGTTTTTCTTCTTGGTTTTGTTCGGTGCCATTATTATGAATGACATTCCTATGAAAATGGGGCGGGACACCTAACCTTATATAGCATTATTGGGGCATTAATTATGCTAATTCACAAATCACATGAACACGCACTCATTTACGAAGACGTGGCATTCAGCATGTTTACGTTGTCATTTACGACAGTTTTCTGAAGTTAAGAGCGTTTGCTGAATCTGACGTGGAACACTCGTAGAAGTAACCTCACGGAAAAAAAAAAAGAGAAAGATACAATAAAAATCAGAAAATGTTCTTGCATGAGGCCCATTGACTTCACGTCAGTTTGATCCTTGATGGGTTTTTTTCAGTACAGCTGAACATTTTTCACAGTAACTGTGGTACAAACTGAGGAAAAAAATCTTTAGAGGTCAGTGGGTTGTAAATAGGTTATCGATGGGTCAGTGCTCAGTTTCATAGAAGTCATTCACTGAATAATAATAATACGTCATTCACTGAATAGGACCCAAGAGCTTCTTTGCTGAAACAGCTGTTTGAAGATTTGGCTCTATTTAAGATGATCTACATAAATATGTCTCACCACAGAAATGTTCTGATTCCATTAATCCCCTGCTAAATGTCCCCTGCACTTGGAAATGAACTGTTATGTAAACTGCTGTGTTATGCAACATGCCGTTGCTATAGTTTAGCATTTATTGTGAAGTTAATTACTTTCAGGGATGGACTTCAGCCTCTTTGCAGGTTCCCAGTTTTAGGCAGAAGAAAATGCTGATTTATGCTAAGTTGGTTTCTAGAGGTGGCAATAATCATATTAGAGCAGGAATACATTACATTGCTCCCTTGTCAATGGCTAAGAGTCTGGGTGTAAACACAGTTCTAAACAAGTGTAATGACTAAGGTCATGGTAACTAAATAAATACTGGCAATATAGAACTCCTAACCCTTGTGGTTAACAGTGCAATCAAAAATCAATAGCAACAATAAAATGAATCAGTGTATATGCCATTTACTGTGTTACTAGTTATGGCAGTAGGCCTATAAGCCAGTTTCACCTTGTACTTACCCTACAGTATCCCGAAGAGTAAAATTAAATGCCTTTCATCTGCGAGATCAAAGACTCCCCTTGCATAGATGGTGGACCATAGATGAAGACTAGCCTTTGACAAGCATGCAGTATTCATTCACCAAATGCGTAGGAGGAAACTATCCCCGTTTCTCATTAAATATGCCCGCTGAGCTGCGGCAGAATGGAGTGGAGTGTTAGCCCATTTGTTGTTGGTTACTGCTCTTGGTTTTTTGATTTTTGTTATAATCAAGGTCTTTATTTCATATTTCAGACTGCTTTGTTTCCAGTAGGAGAAAGATTGTGACAACAAGATCTCAAGTTTATCCCAAGAGTAGCTAGACTGTAATCATTGATCTGATTAGCACATTGCTAGCAACATGGTAATCAGAGCAAAATCACAAATAGCCGAAGAGGGTGACAAGTCTCACTAATGCGGACGTGACTGGAAAGTTTGGTTTATTTCTCCACTACGCACGGAGGTCCTTAAATGTATGTCTGTACATACTATTTCTCCTGGCATTCAACCAATCACAAGCCATAGCATCCCGGGTGATAACGTCTGACTAATGTCATCACAGAGTGCAGTAATCGCCTCTATGCACATTGACGAGGTGGGAGATTATGGCGCTGTGGAGGACGTCGGTCTCGGCCACGTGGGAGTGGCATGGTTGCCTGTGTTTTACATGTTGTGTGAGAATGTGAGTGAGTGATTGATAGATGGGTGATTGCCTCACGAGTCCCACCTGAGCCAGGCGGAAAGTGAGCCTATTTAAGAGCAGGTGGGGCGGATGGGGAATCAGTTAGTCTTTTGTCTTTGTTTATGTGTTTCATGATAGTTAGTATTGTCATTGTCATTGTCATCATTGTCATTGTCATTGTCATTGTTGTGAGTGTGCGCGTGCACGCATATGGGATTGTGGAGTGTTTGATTGTTGGATGTTGGATGTTGGATGTTGGATGTTGGATGTGTGATGTTTGATGTTGAGTTTTGTGTGCGTTTGTCGAAAGTGATTGAGTAGAGTGCTTCCTGTGTGAGTGGGAAAGAGAGCGAGAGGGTGCCCTGAGAGAGGGTCTGCCTCTCGCCCTCCGTGTGATTGAAAGAGAACTTGCACTTGGGCAGTGGAGAGTGTTTCCCCATGTCTGGGGGGAGAGACAGGAAAAAATAAATAAAAATCTGGTCCGTAGACCGACAAACTCCACTCCGTCTCCAGACTGCTCTGTTCCCATCCAGGGTTTGTCATGTGGCGTGTGCCAGGCGCATTTGTAATGGATACTTGAAAATATTATCCTGACTGTTTATATACTTTCCTTCTCCCCAGGTTCTATACAAAGTTTACATCTCTTTCGTGGAGGTGGGACCTGGGAATATTCATACAGCAGATTATTTTAAAGGAGTCGGTAAGAAAAATTACAACTAACTTTGTGTGTAGTTATCTATGCTTTTCCAAATGTCAGAAATAGCCTGTAGGCCTCTACTCGTGATTGAAAGAAGATGTTTGATGCTAAAAATGGCAGCTATTGCTTGTTGTGTTTTTCCTAAAATATTAGTCAAATAGGAATGGGGTATCCTTTGAATGGTTGTCAGAGGGATTATTAGGGTGTAAGTAGATTCTCTAAACTTTAAAATATTGAAAAGGATCTGATCTGTGCACCTCAGTGAACTGATGGAAGAGTGTAGTAATGCTGATAGTTGGTGTAGGAGAATGTGATCTCTGGGATTGAGACTTTTAGCTTGTTGTTTCCCTCTCCCTCACTGTGTGTTCCTCTGTGGTGGCCTCCCCCCTGCTCTTCCTCCAGCCTCCTTCTTCATCGTCAGCATCGGGGGGACGGTGGTGGGCCTGATCTTCGCCCTCATCCTAGCCTTCGCCACACGCTTCACCAAAAGGGTGCGCATCATCGAGCCACTCTTCGTGTTCCTGCTGGTCTACCTGGCTTACCTGACGGCCGAGCTCCTCTCGCTGTCCTCCATCCTTTCGTGAGTAGCCCAGACGAAAAAACATCACATGGTGTGCAAAGTGTTTCAGGCCAACTGGCTGCTCGCAAAAGCCAATCAGAAGCCCTTATCTGAACAACCCCAGCAGATAGTCTCACCTGTCACAAGTGGACGCGGTCATATCAAGGCATGCGGTGTGGAGCACGAGTCAGCCTCTGTGCCACAGGAAGATTGAAGATGGACAAGCTGATCCAGAACGTTCTCAAGAAAAGCGGAGTGTTCACACAGCTTGTAGGGAGATGTGGAGTAGACGCTCAGGTCGGAGCGGACCGTGTGGGGATGTGTCCGGAGCACTGAAAGCCAGGCCGAGTGATTCACACTCTGCAGTGAAAGAGGAAGCCAAGGTCACACGTTGAAGAGAAGAGAGGGTGCACAGGGCGCTGAGAACAGACGCCGCTGGTTAACAGAGAGGAGACGTGGGTGTGCGCTCAGCCTCCCCGTTAGAGCAGAGGCACAGGGTTGTTAATGATACGCCTGAATCAGTATTCCACCAGCAACCAAATTAACCAGATGGCCCAAGTTGCTTCTTGTCAGCGGCGCGGATGAAATTGCCATGCTCTAATGTGTGACAGTGTAGCAATGCTGTTAGTCAGGATGAGAACGTGACATGTTTGCATAGTCTTTCATAACCAAAATCTAGATGCAGATTCATACTTTTGTTGGACTGGCTGTGCTATATTCCCTTTGATATTTTGGCAGTGTTTATAAAGGAACTTTTCCTTTCCAAAGCCACCCGCACTCGATCAAAGCAGTGTATTAGTCTCATTCCCCCATAACATGTATACCATAATAGTTATGCATGTATCCAGGCCTGTTTGATGTATACAGCCTCATCTGTATGAGCCTTAGCCCATAAATTGTGATGAAATGACAAAATACAAGTGTGTGTGGTGTGACCAGGATTAAGATTACTCGCACAAAGAAAGCAGCCAGTTCGAAGGAGCATACTTCAGTGTGTGGGTCATGGTTGGGTTAAAGGCTTACTTTGCTTGGAGGGGAGCTTACATTGGGAATCAAAAACATGGTCTATTCCTACCTTAATATTTCTTACAATACAATACGCTTTAATATGACATTTTCCATGCAAGCATGGTGGGATGAAACACATGAATGTATTACATACACAAACACTCACACACACACACACACACATACACACACACAGGTGAAAGTTGCACTTATACACACATGTAAATACGTGCAGATAACAACTAGACCGAACAATTCATACAAATACATCGGCAGATGCCCTGTACACATATGCACACTAGCCTGAAATATTGTGATCGATCTGTTTGGTCGGGCGTCTTAATTGTGTTTGTTTGCAGAGGGTGGACTTCACAAGAGTGTGTTATGTTTTAGCATTCCAGAGATGTTTGTGTTAATAATTTTTTTAGTGTCACTATATTAGTTGTGCGCATGTATCAGGTTCCATAAGGTGTGTGTGTGTCTGTGTGTGTGTGCCTGTGCTCAATTGCTCAGTAGAGTTGAGGCCAAAATGGTGCCTCATATATTAAACCAGAGCGCCCTCATCTGACGAATAAATTCATCTCTGCATGAGGTACTCTCAATCACCCTTTCCATGTTACAATAGATGGAAAGGTCATCAGTGAAACCATACGCGTTCAATATTCTTCACGCTGACATTCTTAAGTTTTACTATTTCAAAAACACTGCATGCCATTTTCTCTCCCATTCGATTCATTTTCTTATTGAATTTATGGATTTTTTCCTATTTAGGTCTCGAATGCACATCTCCCCAAATCCACCCTTCACTTGTTCTCTCTCTTTCGTGTGTCACGGTTCACTGAATGGTGCTCCTGGAGATGATAGGGATAGACGGATACTTAACAGGATAGTTGCTAAAAACCACAAAATAATAGGCTCAAAAATTACCGCAGAATTAATTTCTACACCTCCATGACCCAGTCTCAACAAAAAACTGTATGTTGTGTGCTTCACAAAGCTGATATTTATGGTAGGGCTGCCATTTGGAAACTTCTTGTAACAAAGTCAATGCGCATCAACGCATAACCTGGTGTAATGAGCACTAAGCATGGACTTCTGAGCAGTGGTAGAAAGACATGATCTGATGAGTCATGTTTTACAGTTTTTTTATGAGAAAGCTGTACTTTTTGAGTTTTTGTCTACGGTTCAAATTGAACATGAGGTCTTTATATGCGTTATTCTGTGACTTTCTGTAAGGAGCATCATTTTAGCATATTAGTTTAGCAAATTCATTGCTCTCAGGATTAAGTACTTTTTCTGTTAATATCACTGCCCCTCCCTATTTCCAACCGGCAGCATGACATTCTGTGGCATAGGCTGCAACAAATACGTGGAGGCCAACATATCCCAGAAGTCCCGCACCACGGTCAAGTACACGATGAAGACCTTGGCCAGCATCGCAGAGACCATCATCTTCATCTTCCTGGGAATCTCGGCTGTGGACAAGTCTAAGTGGGCCTGGGACACGGGCCTGGTCTCCTGTACACTCATCTTCATCTTTGTCTTCAGAGCTATGGGTGAGTAGCTCTACGTCATGATGAGTTCATGCTGTGGCCATCATCTTCCCGATCATGTTGGCTATGAAAATAATATTTTTTCTATATGAAAATACTACTTTGACCAAGATATTTATTCTTCAGTATGTGAAGAACATTTAGTTAAATAATATTTTATATAATATTTGAATATATCAATAGAGAGAGAAAGAGAGAGTGAGTGAGTGTGTGTGTGTGTGTGTGTTTGGGGTGTGAGTAGGTTCCAAGAAACATAGTTTTTAGCATGATTACTGAACAGCTTCTAATCACATTTTAATTGATTTTCAACTCCATTAGCGCTCCAGCCCTTTACCTTTTTCTAAACATTGTTTTAATTCACAACTCCAGATGTTGTTATATTGCCAATGATACTTATTTGTCATATATACTTATATGAGCAATGCAAAACTATGCTGACTATGTGTTCATTCTTGTGCCACTGTGCCTGTTCATTGTGTTGGAAGGTGTTGTCATGCAGACCTGGGTGCTGAATCGATTCAGACTGGTTCCACTAGACAAGATTGATCAGGTGGTGATGTCGTACGGTGGCCTGAGGGGAGCGGTTGCATTTGCACTGGTGGTGTTGCTTGACGGTGACCATGTGAAGGCAAAGGATTATTTTGTGGCGACCACAATCATCGTCATTTTCTTCACAGTTATGTTTCAGGTACGTGTCTTGCCAAATGGATTTCCGTAGCATTTAATGTCTTATTAATTGATTCCAAAATGTACTGTGCCTTCCTCCCCTCACCCCCCATGCTATTTCTTAGGAAACAGGCAAGGCAAAACACGAACGACACAGGCCATTTGAGTATCTGATTACTTATCAGCGTACTTCATTGCAACTCAATGCAGTCTACACAGCAGCTTGGTGAAACGAATATAGCACACTGCAGGTGAAATACAAGCCTAATTAGTCGTTGCATAATTAGCCCTGTAGCCCCAGCTCTGGCTCAGCTCACGTCTCGCTAGGCCCACACACCATTGTCTCTATTCAGCCATCTCTCTGATAGAAGGTAATTGCTGGGGGGGTTGACATTTTCAGGAGAGAGGAGGTTAAATTGCAGTGATGGCTAATCCGGTTCTGGGACACAGGCAGTGATTATGATGAATGGAGTGGGCGGGGCGGACCCTGTGCCCTCCAATTACAGCACTCAGAGCAGGGCCTTCTGGGAGCGGGGCAGGCGGCGCCGGCATGGGTCAGGTCTGCCCCGGGGGTCTCGTGCAGCGTGATCACACGGATCACCCTCCTCAAAGCAGGTCAGGGGTAGAATAGTAATGAAGTGCCACCGGGGCGGCAATTGGCTGTCCGCCCCAGGGAGGGGGGAGGGAAGCCGACACAGTTTGCTGCGTACAGGAGTGGTTCTGGGGTGCCGGAATTACAGTCGACAGCACAACGAGTGCTGTCTCAGAGGAGGCAGTGCTTCGCCGTTGTCACTGCCGGTCACAGGGCTACGGCAGCGAACTACGAGGGAGGGGATTGAACTAAGCACAGCGGGAGTAATTGGCTACCAAATTGGGAGAAAAATGTGGTAAAATCGGGGTGCAATCCCAGGATATGGCAATATGAGATTTCTCCAGAGACCATGAGGATTCGGGTTTTAAAAAGCCATGAAGCTCATTGACAAAGACAACCGAGACGCATGCTGTAACCTTAGCAGTGTGACAAGGCCCTTAGGTAAACATCATAGGCTATTACAGGACGCTCCCATGCTGACAGGATCATGAATATTGAATGACCAATCACGTGATTGACAGAACGATTTCAACAGTGAACTGCATTAGCCAATCTGTCCAGAGTGGAGATGACCACGTTTTGTCTCCAGCCATACACAGGGTCATGTTGTATGGCAAAACCAGAATGCCTTGTGAAAGAGGGACATGTGAACAGAAAT
Organism: Aldrovandia affinis; assembly: GCA_029706075.1. Taxonomy (NCBI): domain Eukaryota; kingdom Metazoa; phylum Chordata; class Actinopteri; order Notacanthiformes; family Halosauridae; genus Aldrovandia; species Aldrovandia affinis. The sequence continues at coordinate 5,016,260 of JAINUG010000037.1, read as the reverse complement.
AGGGAGTGGGCAGTAAGTGGCTGCCAAATTAGCCACTTAGCAATGTTACATAGTAACCCAGCTAGATGACAAGCTACAACCAGGGGGTGGCTAGTTGCTAGCCGTCAAGTTAGCAAATCCAGTAGCTATATGCTCTTCATCCTTTCTCTCCATCTTCTGTCTTATATGTTGCTCTGCTCACTTCTGTGGGGCTTTGCTCGCTTCTGCTTTCAAAAAGGTAGTGTCTGTAACTGACAGGTGTGTTGAAAGGTAAGTAGTTCTGGTGCAACCTAAATCAAATATATTTATATGTTTATTGTTATCATTGTTGTTCCAAGTTTGACCAGAGATTACACAGTTTAGGACAACTGCTGTTGCTTTAGTACCTGCCCTGAATTAATGCTGCGTTGGTTTCTACAGAATTATAATATTATTTTAAAATTCAGGTCCTTTACTCGAGGATCAAAAAATATTGTAGCTTTTCTGATGTCTCCTGCAACACAAATATTGGTAGTAATCCTGCCGACATCCCAGAGGAATTTGGGATTATCCCAATGACCTTTGACCTTTGACCTCACTGTTGAGCAGGAGCCGGATTTGCCATGGCCCATTTCATACAGTAGTAATGCTTTGCTCCTGAATGTGTGTGTAGGGCCTGACCATCAAGCCCCTGGTGAAGTGGCTGAAGGTGCCCCGCAGCACGAGTCGCAAGCCCACCATCAATGAGGAGATCCATGAGAGGGTGAGTGAAGCGCTGCAGTCCTTCTTTTGTCACCCACAATTTGGAACGGATAAATGTTAAGGCCACGTGCTCCATCAACGCCCGGTGCCTCAGCTTTTATTGTTATTTTTATTTGATTTACTAGTTTAAGCAGTATCTAGAGCAAAGTGTTTGTATTTTTTTAATACATTTGTTCCACAATTCATTGCTCAGGGGGCCTCCCGGGTGGTGTAACGGTAAGAGCGTCTGACTGGGACGCAAGTTGCCCACTGCAGCCGTGGTTCAAAACCCAGCTGCGTCAGTCCAGCCCTGACCGGGAGTGCCACTAGGCACTAGGAGAGTCGGGACAAGCTCACTGAGGCGCGGTAAGGTGACCTGGTAAACATAGTTGGGTGAGGCCAGTCTCGATAGAGGTATTAGCTTGTCCCATGGGGGCAGGTGGTAAGTTCGTGGGGGAGGGTAAATTAAAAGAGGGTATAATTGGCCACTAAATTGGGAGAAAAACGGGGAAAAATTCAGAAACAAAATGTATAATAAAAAGTACCTTGCCCAGACTTGTCCTTCAAACCTCTTAAAAGGCCAGTGTAGTTGTTGTCCAGTGTAGTCCATCACACTACACTGTTGTTCCACTCTGTAACTTGCACAGAGCCCCTCCAGTCATCCAGTGTGGTCAGAACTGAAAAAAGCTCATTTGATCTCCTGTGAGGGAGGTTGCTGATACTGCCATGTGTTTCATGGTTTTATGACCGTTCCATCCCCCCACAAAAGCCATTTCCACAGCTTGTCAGAGACTGTGCTTTCTGACGCCTGGTTTACAATGATTTAGAGGTAACCCTCCCTCTTCTGTCCCTGAAAGCGTGAGTACTTCATCTTGGTTATGACAGATGTGCAGCATCACTGTTTTGAAGATGAAAGTGTTTGTGCAAGTCAGGTTGCATACTATTGTATCAGTTTCATGTGAAGGTATTGTCTGAACAATTCTATATTAGCAGGGCAAAAAATGTGCTGTATAATCCTGAGACTTCAAATATGCAAATATGAAATGTGATATTTACAACAGGCACAACAATTATGTTTTACTGATGAAAGAACTAGATGAATGGACATTTATCAGACACATAGTATAGGACTTTTTTCATGAAATGGGGGATAATTTGTATTCGCCAGACTCTGCAGTTTTTGATCCGATATGAAACAGATTGAATTCTGAGCTATGGTGGGTCTTATTTTCCAGGAGGAGTAACGGTAGTTTGAGAATCGTGACCTTGCCAGGCAGCTTCTGTACAGATGCGTCAGTGTATTTTTAAACTCCGGCAGCTGGCTGTTTCAGAAAACGGGAGTGACGTTATCACTCCGGTCAAATAAATAAATCATCAAAGCCCTTTATCTGCCGAGAGGCAGAGCCATTTCATTAGGCGGCCGGGCACATCCACTGTGATGAGGCACAGCACAGCGAGTGAGGGAACTCTGCGACAGCAAACCATCTGTCTCCTCATAGTGTGCATTGGGGCCTAGGCAAAATCCAGTCCAGACAGTCCAATAATTTAGAAGTCCCATATGCTTAAGGACGAAGAAATTATATATTTTTGTATTCCAAAACATATCGAGAAGTGGCCTTCATGTTCCTGAAGTCACTGTAAGATAAGAAAAAATGAAAAGAAAAACGAATAGAATCCATTTTCTTTTTCTTTTGGAAAAATGTCCTTTAAGGTTCCTGACGATCCCATGGTAAATCAGTCCATGTCATACACAGAGTACCTTTGGTCCATAAAAATGCTGCCTCCCTGGATGACCACCCCATTGAGGCACTTGTTCTGAGTGCATTGATGGCCCCTGTGGTCTGGACCAAATCAGCTGGAAGCCCCTTGGGGGCTATGGGGGCTATGGATGATTGGCCTTAGTGTTGTCCAGTAAGGGAGGGCTTTCAGTCGTCACGTTATCCTCCAGCTGATCACTCGAGAGCAACTCCTCTGGTTGATTTGGTGCCTGCACCTCTTGTGAGAGCTGTTTCAGTTGTGTAGGCCTACAGCAAAGGAACAGTGTCAGCTCAGCTGGTGGAAAATATTTTCATGCTGAAAAGCCAGGGAAAAGTCATGAGAAGTGGTGAAATTGTTCTTGAAAAGTCATGGAAATTTGACCACAGCTAAAAAGACCAAAAACATGTTTATCTTTCTCGCTACCTTGCTGGCTTCTTATCATTTCATATTGTATTATGCTATGTCTAGCAATGTCGGTGTGTTGATATTGTTAACAAATTGTCTATCTCACAACATGTGTCTTCTGTAGTACCAGCACATTAAGCCCAGTATCATTGGTGGCTGGTATTCACAGCTAAGAGCACCCACAAATATGTCCATGCTACCACAAAATAGTTAAAAAGTGAGGTAATGGGTCTAAATGTACTTATTCCAATTCTTTCTTCAACTCTCCCTTCAGGGTATTCCAATTATACGGAAATTCAATGCAGCATTTATCAATAAAATTTGATATCATGGAAAATCTAAATATTTGAGTTGGAGCGCTGCATACAGTATATTGTCTAAGACAGGGTTTCCAAACTCTGTGTCCCCTTTGTGTGCTGGGTTTTGTTGCAATTTTTGAAGGCCAAGGAGCTGTTAATTGATTTCTAGGTGGAATTAGGCCCTATTATTTGAAAAGTAGACATTTGTTTGACATTTGCTTGCAAGTCAATCAGAACCAGTCCTCTGGACAATAATGCATTTGTGTTTTGTAATACACTCTGTGCCACTTCCTATTTAAAGGGGAGTTATTTTAAGCACATTGATCAACTGTTTGACAGACAATTGGAATTACACTGCAGCCATAAATTTTGAAAGTGTGGACACCTGCTTACTAAAATTGCTATAAATGCCTGTCTGTGGAAGATGAATAAGCAAATGGTCAGACTTCTATTCTGTTTAAATTGAAAGAAAAAAGTACAGAAGCATGCTTTATACTCTGTTTTGATTTATTGGTTTGAACAAAACTAGCATGCATAGGTGAAGCTGGCAGGGCTGGGGTCAATTCCGTTTCAATTCAGTCAATTCAGGAGATGAATTGAAAAACCTCCATAGAACATTATGGACATTTCCTTTCTATTCATGAATTGAATTTCAATTAATTTCCTGAATTCAAATGGAATTGACCCCAACCCTGGAGGCCAGGCCCAAGTTGGGGAAACCATGGGCAAAACACAGGCTGATCAGTGATTTTGGTTCAGAAGAACAGGATCCACTTCACGTCCCTGTATGTTTTCCAGGCATTTGACCACATCCTGGCTGCAGTGGAGGACATCGCTGGGCTGAACGGCTACCACCACTGGAGAGACAAGTCAGTATCCCTGTCCTATAAAGCCACAGAGGTACAGCTCGGCTTGAATGGAAAGTGTTCTCCGGGCTAACACTAGCGCCATTATTCTAACCTTGCAAGAGAACTGCACTGACATTGTGAAGTCCATCAAGATCCCTGATGCCGAATTTGCATGTCAAACTTTTTTCTTTTTCTTTAGCAAACAGTAATTTATCATTATATTAGCAGTATCCTGTAGGCAACAGGACATAATGGAATCCTCTTGTTGCCCCTCCCTTTCATGAATGTAGATGGGAGCAGTTTGACAAGAACTATCTCAGTAAGCTGCTGATGCGGAAGTCTGTGTACCACAAGGGTGAGCTGTGGGAGGTGTACCAGAAGATCAACATCAGAGATGCTATCAGCCTCATTGATCAGGTATGACTGTCGCTCATTTGACCTATAATCAGATCCGACACAGTGACTATTCCTCTATTGCATTCCATGTATCTACTCTGGTTCGAAAGCAAGCAAACTACATAGCTGCCTGAATTTAAAGTACGGAATGCTACAAAGACACAGTACCGAATCGGGCAGTGACAGAGGAGTCTGCAAACCTTAGAGTCTGCGGTAGTGCATTACTTTCAGACGGCATGCCTTCCCACTCCATCCCTCTCCATCTGCTAGTTTCCGTTCCACTGACATCCACATACATCTCCTAAAATGTTAGGCAAGGTTAATTGTTCATTATATTGATAAATGTGAATCTCTGTACTCAGGGTCAAAGTCAATATATTGCAGAAGTCATGCCTGAGCAATCTTCATTACCATGTCTGTTCACCGATACATTATCCTAATGCACCAATGTTGACTGCATTATTAAAATGAATGTTGGTCCCTAACTTTACTTTAGTCAGTATCCATATTGAAAATTTTTCATTAGTTTTACTAGCTGGACGCTCATTTTTAATCCTTTAATGGTTTTGCATACTAGGGGCTGTCTAATACTAGTGAAAAGCCCAGACTGCATTGGTTCACTTATCCTTTTCCCTGTTCTTTGTGGATTGTTTTAAATTACACGTAGAGCTTACTGTGTACTAAAATACCTGGTTCCTGGTCATGTAAATGCATAAACACAGACTTTGAATACTAAGCTGTATCGTCCACAGTATGTATGCTTAGCTAGTATGTGTCTCACTGTATGGAATTACTTAATACATGTAGTGTTAGCAGTGCACTAGCCCTGTGCTAACAGGCAGAAGAGGCTGGGACAGAAAGATGGATACAATTCAGTTCATGTTTTAAGAAGTGCCATCTCCCTGAAACACAAAATATTTAAAGGTTTCAGGACAGCTACATGTGCATACTTTGAGAGTTTATATTGATATTAGAAATATACTATCTTGTGTCTGTGCATTAGAACTTGAGAACCCAATCATTGCATTTGAGGGGGATACATTTTAATATGTATACCTACTTAACTCTAAGCTAAGGAAAATGATTTTACTGTATTAGATTGTAGGTTTTCTATTGGTCCTTCAATATTGTGTTTACAGATTCTTTTTTTATTATTAAAATGTACACACATAAAAGATTAGGGCACATGGCAGGTAACACATTTTGGGGTGTTAATTTTTCCAAAGGATAATATTTTAACCCAATGACGAGTGTCAGCAACAGGACAAGCATTAAAACCACAAGATGGACTGGTTATAGTGCAAAGCCCCGGCCTATGTAGTCTTTACCTCAATGTAATAATTTACCACCAGGTGGCGCTGTTTCCCAACACATGCTTGTGTGTATCTCTGAGCTGGTCATAAACCAGTGACTGGTGCCAAAGACATATATTACTATTTCATCAGTTTGGCGTAACTGAGCCACCTGTGTAACACCTCTGCATTTGATTTATGGGAAACATTGTGCTGCCAAGCTGACGTTAATGTGCACACATGGAGTTTCAAAAGGAAATAAAAGAATGGCCGGCTCAAAGGTGTTTGACAGATTGAAACAGTTTTATGAATTAAGATTTCCCTTCTTTATTCCCTAAATAAGAAACTGATGCCATTCGGGGGAGCTAGGGGGACATCTTTAATGTCTGGGTGCATGTAGAATTATCTATCTGTAATGTCACAATCCTGTCAAGTCAGACCAAATCCGTGGCATTCAGTGGTGACAGCTTTTTTGATTAAAGTAAAAGCTTAAACAGGCTGGACCCAGGGTGTCTTTAGAGACGTTGGGATGTAATTGATGTGTCAGAGAGTGCTGATAGCTGCTCAGAGCAGTGAAGGGAGAACACACACATGGTGAAATGTTGATGCAAGCTGGAAGGTAATTGTCCTGTCCTCTCCCGACTTCCCTCCTGTAAATACTCCTTGAGCAGGGCGGTGCCTGGCAGCTGTGTCTTACTCTGAGCTGAGTCCTCTGTCTCCTCTTCCCCTCTCTCCTCTCCTCTGCTCATTCCCCATTCACTCTGTCCTGGTTGCGACAGGAAAGTGTCCCTCTCTTAATGCCATTAATAACAATGCCAGCCCTCTCTCCCGTACCACACACAAACAACCGTCATTCATTTGCAGAGGTGACAGAACACCTATTCCGTCATAAGCAGTGGACACCATTAATGATTCCATGTGACCAATATTATTGTATGAACCACAGAGGCACAGCCGGTGGTCTTCAATAGCACAGTGGGACAAAAAAAAATATTTGCCTTTCAAAAAAGAAAAGAAGGAATTTTAAGTCACTGCCGTTTTTGATGATTCTGAACCCCAACAAAATATAATTTCCTCTATCCTTGAGTTTCAGGCCACACAACTTCCTGTGCTGAGTTCAGCGGCTAATATTAGCGCAAACAAAGTCCTTTATAAACCGTTCTTTCCCAAAAGCAGACCACCCAGTCATCTGCAGGGAGGAAAGAACAAGGTAAAACATTGTCGAAAAGGACAAGGAGGGGGAAGTGAACTTATTCAAACTTCCTCACAGATTCACTGGATTTAGATTAGATCCCTTTGAAACACGGAAGAGAGAGAAAGTATATGTAACGAACAAGGATAAGGCCGCTAACGGTTCTAAGCTGTCCATTTTGCACTCGACTCTTCAAATGAACTCAATTGGTCTTTGTTACTCTTGTTATGTAAGGAGGCTTTTAATTCCATTATTTCCGTCTGATTCGGACAGGCTCGCTTTGTCCACTTCTTGAGAATAGTTTTTCTTCTGCGTTACCATAACACTCTGACACCATTCTGAAGATGTCATTTTGTCAGTAGTAACAAATATTCTTGCAATGTCAATGTAATTATATCTGAGTACCCAAAGGCAAAGGACTTTCTCCAAAAATGTTTGAATGAATTGAAGAAGGAACATAAACAGATGACTTTTAATCATGTGTCAAAGGGAAAGTATGTAAAATCACTGTAAAACTGTATGAAATTAGAAGGAGTGAGTTGCAGTGGTACTGCGTTCACAGAAGGTCGTACACAGTTTGGGGGAGTTGATGGGAAGGTTTGTTCCCTCTGTCTCTCCAGGGGGCAATGTACTGTCCTCTGCCAGGCTCTCTCTGCCCTCCATGGCCAGCAGGACATCGTTCTCCGAGGTTGCCAACGTCACCAACTACTTGTGAGTACAGCAGACAGCAGTGTGTGTGTCCTTGTGTGTGTGTGTTGGTGTGTATCTTTCAGATATTATTTTCTTGTGTAAACAACATCCATAACAATTTATAAAAATATTAGTTTTAAATATGCTTTTCTAATATGTTATGAATAAATGTAACTGTTTTACACAGCTCTATATACAGTGTGTTTGCTGTAGTCAATCACTCCCAGAATTAAACATACATCTGTTTGCTCTCTACTTATGTTTGCTTACTTCCGATTTAAATCATAAATAGTAATTTAAAACATAGTAATACATTGACTAGATGTTTAATTATAGCAGAAACAGCTGTTAGAATACAACAGTGTGAGCATATGTCCATTTACTGCATGAACACGAAATGCATGCCATGAATAGACAATAGAGCATTTGCACATTGCATTGTAGCATCGGTATCTCACTCCTGTGTGTATGTCTGGCATTTTGCCCCTGGCAGGCGGGGGAATGAGAGTGGAGTGTGTCTGGACCTGCAGGTGATTGACATGGTCCCAAGTGGGAAAGTGCAGGAGGAGACAGAGACACACCATCTCCTGACAGGGAACCTGTACAAGCCTCGACGACGGGTAAAGCACAAATCCCCAACCAGTCTCTGTCACACAGTCCTCCAACCAGTCTCTGTCACACAGTCCTCCAACCAGTCTCTGTCACTCAGACCTCCAACTGGTCTGTTGCTTAGTCCTCAAATCAGTCTTTCACTTAGTCCACCAACAAGTCTCTGCAATACACAGTCCTTCAACCTCTATCTCCCCCTAAAATATCCCATAATGTTTTTGTCATACTAAATATTCCCATAAGCACTCTGTCTCACTTCCAGGCTGTCTCTGCCTTTTCATTCTGAACCATGCGTTGTTCTCTGTCCTCTAGTACCAGGCACACTACAGCCGTCACTTCATGACTGTGGGGGACAAGGAGAGACAAGACCGGGAGGTGTTCCAGAGAAACATGCGCAGCCGCTTTGAGTCCTTCAAGTCCACCCGCCACAAGGGAAAAGGCCGCCACAAGAAGGACCGCAGCCAGAAAAAGGCAGGACCCCTGTTATCGATCACTAACTTTTCATATATTCTCCATGTCATTAGGGTTTCCAACTATGATCAAACACAGGGCAGGTTTTACTCTCCAAAAGAGTGGAACTGAATAAGGATCAGCTGATTGGCCTGTGGTCGCGTATTGTATTGCCTTGGTGCGGTGTGTGAGTAATGAGATGAAGTGCTCAAAGCCAATTTGATGACAGAATTTAAAAAGAGGCAGCCACTAATGGGACATGACTGATTGTCTGTGGGAGACGAAATTCAGAGCTGAAATAGAGGATGTTGATACTGCTCGTGCTGATTAATGACAATGCTGAAATGTTGATAAGTATACTCTTCACTGGCCTACTTGGGGTGTTTTCACCTCAATTTAAATCACGCGTGTGCTTCCCATCTTTCATTAGTATCTCTTCCCTTATCAGATGCCCTCATCCAACCTAGGCAGCTTAAATTTTTACAACAGAATATTCAGTGGACGTTATTCAAGTTAAGGACCGTGATTAAAAGTACAACAGCTGCTTCCCACCCAAAATATAAGTGGAGGGAAAATAATTCAAAACTGGGGAGGCTGCTGTATAAGTTCCTTGTGGCATCGCTTCTTGCCTCTATTCAGTAACAGGTGTGACCATAATGAACATCACAATTTTTATATCACACATATTTTACAAAGGTTTATTTTACAGCGTAAGGGTTCAGACGCAAAGGAACAAGATGTCAATGGCAAACCACGAAGAAATGTCAGCTGGCAAGACACAGGTAGGGATTCAACGCAATAGAAACATAATACATTTAACCAATACATAGCTTGTTTTCTCATCATAAAGACATGTTTGTGTGGTATGCGTCAATCAATTGAACGTACTAAGTGCTAATACAGAGAAACCTTGTGTGCCTGCGGTTCCAGCGGTCCTAAATGCAGACTCAGAGGAAGAGAAGAGTGAGAACTCCGATCCAGAGAAGGAAGAGGATGTGGGCATCACCTTTGTGGCTCGCAGGGCAGACGAAATCCCAAAGCAGGGACCAAAATCAGGTAGGTGAGGCCTGTGAGGCTTGCTTTCGCTCGACTGTTGAAATAAACATATTCCAACACTTGGTGAGTTGTTGTATGCTGCAGAATAAAGTGTTAGCCTATTGCAGGGGTAGCAGATGCAAACAGCACCTTGTAGCAGAGCAGTGTTTTGTTCACTGCACTACATTGCTGTCCTTTGAGGATCCTTTGCCCCGTTTGTCTCTCTCAGCCTCGGTTTCCCTGGAGACGTGCCAGAGCCCCTCCGTCATGCCCCCGTCTCCCACCTGCGCAGAAAAACACCTACCCTGGAAGGGGGGTGGTGGCACCCTCCCCGTCTGCGTCTCCATGGAAACCACCAAGATCATCCCCATCGACCTGCAGCAGGCCTGGAACCAGAGCATCTCGTCTCTGGAGAGCCTGGCCTCGCCCCCTGTGCAGGCCGAACCGCAGCACCCGCGGGTGGCGGCCATCTGCAGGCAGGAGGGGGTGCGGGCGCCGGGCGGCCGCTTCCAGTTCCCCAGCGAGGAGGAGGAGGACGCCCAGTCGCCACAGCAGCAGGAAATGCAGCCGCTCATGTGCTCCGGAAGACCCCCACCACAGGCTCCCCTGCCCAATCAGGGCACAGGGAGGAGACCCCCCAACTTCAACCCCTGTGTGTATCTCAGGAGCCTGGTGACCGCGCCCCCTCCTGGCAGCGAGCCGCACAGCAGAGGACCCACCCAGCTCTAGTCGCTGAAGCGGCAGAGCGCGCCGAGGCCCTGTCTGCACCACATTCACACCCGCGTCAATCTGTCCAGCTCGTTCTTATTCCCCCAGAGGGTGTTGCGTACCTGCAACTCTCGTGGCCAAATATGCCTAAACATTATAGCATAGAGGACATTTTATGTCATATTTTATATCTTTTTTTAGATTTAGGTAAGTTGGCTGAAACGTTGTCCATACTTCTGATAATACTACTGATGAAACCGTTTCTACATCTGCAAGTGAATAAAAATTGCACTTCAGGCTGAATGCCTTTTGTAGGTTAGCCCAGAATGTGTTTTCCAAGCTCAGTTACATACAAGGTGGATGTATTGAAGTCGGCTTATTGGCAAGCGGTACATGTAGAATGCAGTGGGGACAGGGCAGGCCCTTGCAGGGAAAGCTGCTTGCATATGAAATGATGATGCCACAAAGGCACATGATGTCAGTTTCCACATATTTTTTGTTTTGCTATGTCAGATGCTCTGTCACATACATGGGTATATATAAATTTTGGAGAGGTATGTATATTGAAATATCTATGTCTATATCACAAAACCTTCCGTAATGTGTTGATAAACTACAATGGGCATATTTTGGCATTGTCCAAGGAAATGTAAAACTGTAGAAGACTCCTGTATTTATGCCTGCCGAGAAATACAGTAGCTCTGTTCGACTTTATTCTCCTAACAGAAGTGAGAGGCAGTGAGCGATCTCAGTTTTCCAGTAACAGTAGTTTTTAAAAGTACAATTCCCTTGACAAAAGTGCTTGAATAAACAGACGCATTTCCCTCTTACATGCTTTGGAATTCGAATGAAGAGAGATCTTGACTATTTCTTCAGATTCAATATTTCAGGAAGTTTAATAAGTTCAAACCTGAGCAAATATTATTTTGACAATGACACTTACTCACTCCCCATTATGTAGATACCCCTCATATCTGTGAACCCACAATAACCATGCAAACGTATTGAATAGAGTATCTCATAAAAATGAGATCGTTTTTATAAACCATCTTTAAAATGACCAGGTATTGATTATGCACACCAGTGCCCCCATCATATACAGTTATTCAATTATCAATTGAATGTTTCCCATAAGGTGACTGAAGAGCAGCAAACATAGAACCGATCCTATGTTTAACAGTACTCTGTTATTTATCTTATTTATTTCTATTTGTGAAATATGAAAGGAGCCTTATTTAAGCGTGTAATGTATTTTCTTTTTTTCAATGTTTTTTTTCTCATTACTATTGATGGAAACATTTTTGTAAAGCTGAAATAACTATTTAAACACAACAAAGAATGAACTACCAAAGTGAACAACAATGAATGTTTCTTGTGCATCGTCAATCATTCCTGTATTCTATCATGTAATTCTGTTTTGAAATTGTTGTTGTCATTGATGTAGTTGATCAAGTATTGATGTACAACAGTATATAGAGGGTTGAACAGTGGAGTCATATAGTGCCTAATCAGAAGTGAATTATTTGACAAAGAAAACATGCTATTTGAGAATACTTCCTCTTTATCTGAGTAATAAGCACACGTATGAGTATATGATTATTTGTTCAGTCCATTGTTCAAATAGACATGAATTTATACCAGCGCGTAAAATAAATGACTGCATTTGCCCTTCTGTAATTCAAGTCCACATAACGTAGTTATAAAAATATGTGTAATTATAAAATGTACGACAAGAACATTTTACACACACACTTAGATTGTACAATGGAACCTAAATTATTTGCAGAATTACAATTTTCACAAATTGTGTGATTAATGCAGTAACATGCTAGTATTACGCATGGTATACATTTGGTCGAATTTGAAAAGAACTTGACCTTTCTGTCTGTCAGTATAAAGCCTTTCATAGTATCACATCTCACATGGATATTCAGCACCATTGCTGCCATGCACAATTTCCTGTGCCAGCAGGGGCCAGTGACTTCTGGTTGTTACAACTTAAAAGTTAGTACAAAATTAATTACAGACAGTAGGAGGCTAAACATTTGCATGTGAGCTGTACTCGGTTTGAAAGCCATTTGATTGTTGAAAGCCACAGTGATTTATGCCTGTTTCACAAATTAAAACCCACACATTCACCTTTTTTTAAACTAACACGGAGACACAAACCATTTTTCTTCACCATATAAAAGAGGCAACACTGAGCACACATGCACATACAAATGTTGACAAACATAGCCATGAAACATGTTTCTGCCATGGTAGGAAATATGGCACTGTAGTTTTGGTCAGCAGTGAAACAATGGTTTTGCATTTTGATCCCAAGATGCCTTACTGCTGTAGTCTTACAATTTATTTACAGTCAGCTTCAGTAATCAAAATGTATACATTTGTTCTTGAATTTACTTTTGGATAGAAATGTCTGCCTAAGTAAACAATTATTTCAGCTCCCCTCATAATACAGATGTGACAGCACTGGTATGGGGTGATGTGCCTTCAAAAACATGTAGGCTACGTTAAAGATGGAAAAGAGGAGCATTGACAATTTTAGTGTGTAGCCGTTTGACATATGTCTGTGATGGTTATTTGAACTCTGCATTTACTTACCTATGAAATATGCAAAGTTAATGTAACGTTATTGGCCGATTAATTTCACCACACAAAGTACATTGTTTCGGTTCAAAAATATTTTGTTTTGAGTTGAAAATCAATTTTCAATTAATGTGCCAAATGTTCACTTCGACAGGAACCCAGAAATAAAATATTGTTATTAATGAACAGCGTGCCTCTATGAATACATTAATCAAACACTTTTCTCCTCCCTGGCGCCAAATGCCTCATCGGAAGCAGATTAGCGAATGCTAGGTGTACTGCAGCAGTTGGTCAAAGCCATCAAGTTGATCTAGACCTGCATATTGGCAATGCAGATTCATGCCCGGCTGATAGCAGGTAAATCTAGTGCGACCGTTATCATTCATATTAATTAGTGTACTCGACATTACATTCCCATTGTACTAAAGGTTGTAAAATTTTTTTTTTTTTTTTTTTTTACAATTTAAGAAAACGTAATCGTCAATTGTCCGTTAGTTAGTTAATGCTAGCAAGTAATTGACATCAATTTTAACAAGGGCTGGGGTCGTCGTCAGGTGTATTTTTGTTGGGACAGCCTTTTGAATAATAGCTTTATCTGATACAACACGAATCACATGGTTGTTTAAATGTTGAGGTTGTAGCTACCTACGATAACTCCCAACAAATTTACACATTGATCCTAGTTGCTATAGCTAGCTAGTTAGCCAACTTTGACGTGCCTGGGACTTGCGAACGGACTCCTTTGACATTAGCTCAATTGCTACCACTGGCAACCCCTAAATCCATTTCAATAAAGTTGTATTCAATTGGACTAGAAAACACAACGAACAATCATCATAATCATCATCATCATCGTAGAAGTAAGTTAAAAACATCAGAAGCTAGTTAAGTACAGTTTAACAAGCTTGCTAGGCGTGGGAATCTAGTAGCATTCCATCGTGGCAAAATGTGGTCCCTTTCGTCTATCACCATCGATTTTAACTACTACTAACCATATCCACCTCACAATATCCATGGATAAGTTCGCGCTGTATTTGTAGTTAGCTTAAGTTGGTGTGATAGCTAGCTTCCCAGTCTAACGAATGAGTATTATTGTTTGCACATAAGTTAGTATGCCTAGCTAAGTTGCACAGTTAATGTTAAGCCGAATAAGTTAGCTAACACATTTGCTGCAGGTGAAAGCCAGCTAACTACTAGCTTGTTGCGTGGCAAGACACGCAAAGTAATATCTTGATAGCTAATTTGCACTAGTTCGATTTAGAAACCGCTCATAGAGTTAGCCCAACCGAACTAGCTAGCTTGCTTGGTACCGTCTATTCTGCACAGCTTGGCCAGTAATGTCAGTACTAACCGGGTCATTATTGCTGTTGAAATATCAAATCATAACCTATTCACCTCTGTGAATGCCCAGTTTAACCTTTCAACACTCTTTGAAGTGAATAGTGGTTGCATCTTTTTATGGGGGATTGCACTATTATGGCGACCTAACTGTAAAAATTAATTAAGCCACAGCGATATTAAAGAGCTATGATTTCTCATTTCAGCCTCTAGCAACTGTATTGTGCAACAGAGCTTGCATTTCAGTTCTCGTAATACCGTTTGGTGCCTGGGGTGTGTGTGCGCGTGCTTGTGTAGTGAATGTGTAATTCAACCGGAAAAATGAATGTGTCTTGGAGTTTCAGCTGCACCAAATTATTGTTTCGCGATTCCATAAACACTTATATAAAAAAATCTCAGCCGATAGTTGGTAGTCATCCACATGGTCCATGGTAAGGGCATGCCAAGAGATCAGTTGTAAGTGCTGCGATAGTGGGGTTGAAATGGAAACATTAAGGCATTTTTTTTCTCCTGTGGTGAGCGCTGCATTCCAGATTTGATTCCTGTTTATCAACCAACCCTCCCCTTTCCTTTGGATATGCCCAATAGCTGAGATGAACCCACGTGAAGTTAACCATGTGCTACATACTCATAATACAGCACTACCATATGATCCACAGTTTAATCCAAGATAATTTTATACTGTACCTTGGAACAACAACATTCTAGAAATGAATTCAGCTGTAACCCGGGGAACCCCTGCTGACTTAAAACCCACCCTTCCCCTAATGGCACAAAGCCAATTTTGTCCTGCTGCTGCAGACTCCTGGTTATGCCGGCTAATTGCATAGGCCTTTTAAAACCGAGCCACTCAGGAGTCTTCAGAAATGCTTATTGTTTTATGCAATGAAGTTGACTCCCAGTGGCAGATTTGAACACGGCAGTTGCATTAAATTATGTATTGGTACCATCAAAATAGCACGCATTATAAAAAGAAAAGAACCAGCCATTTAGCCCACCCTGGCATTTTTTTTTGCTCATATCCTAAATATTTGTGAAAAACATTGTGTGCATTAAAAACAAGTAACAAAAACAATCTTGAAGCAGACATGGAAAAACAAACCAAAAAAAAAAGTTTCAAAATATTTACAGCTGTATTGAAATATCTGTGATCCATAGCAACCAGTATCCATTCTTCCTTGACAATGATTGGCCCTTTACACTTCATAATTGCAAAGATTATGCACTGGTCTGCCCTCTTGTCTTTTCAGTATGCTTTCAGTCTACAGTACAGGGGTTAATTAGACCCACTTTTGAATGAAAACAAATCATAAAGTATAACCAGATATCATATGGGAGCAATCAGTTTCAACACCATTCACTGAGGACTGGGATTCAATGGTGTCCATGTTGTGTCTGGCAAAGGTTTTCTGGCAAAGGTTGTCGAGAAACTTAATAACCCAACCTGAACTAGGTTCCTTGTCATTAAAAGTGCTTATTCAGTTTCCCAGAGGAAACAAGATTTCCAGTTGGAGCAACTTTATTACTAGGTTATATGAACCGGCTTTCATAAATCTTGTACCATGCATAACTGGTTAAGTTGTTGAGCATGCAGAAGCCTTGATGTAGCCTATTTGTTTTAAATGCAAATATGAAATTAACAAATGTTGTAGGGGCACTGAAGTGTTCAATGAGTACAAGAGGATTTCATTTAAAAAAGGGTACTAGAAAGGACAGTTTAGTCACTAAATGCAAATAGAGAGACTGAATGCTAAAATTAAAATGCAACAAATAAACTTGGATGTTGTCTTGAGTTTTATTACACTCTACAAATTGTCATAATGGATCATTTCCTAAATAACTTCTTCCCAGTTCTTCAGTTTAACTGCTTTTGGCAGTAGGGGTGTGGGTTTGATGAGTTTGGCCTGACTTTGGGAGAGCTTTTTTTTCGGAAAATTCAAAGTAAAGTACAGTCCATTTGCTTTTTTCATTGAACAAATGCTTGTATGCATTTTGTTGTCGACGCATTATTTTCCAGTGTCCACATTTGAATTGCATATTTTTTCTTTTTTCCGTTTTACATTGGTGTGAATACCAAAATTTAAAAAAAGCAAATGCAATGTATTTTGCTTAGCATCTTTGTTTGGCGTATCCCAGAGCCGGGTCAAAACCTCTGAAACTAGCAAAACTGGAGTTGCACTTTTATATTGCGTTTTTAATTAGGTAGAACGCTTCCATACTAGGATGCCATCACTTAATTTTGGTGGAAGTGTCCCAGTATCATAACAATTGCTTTGTATTTTTGTTTCTGGATGCTGCTACTGTCACATGGAGTCATGCATGCAGTGCAGAGTACAGAGAAGACTTGTGTTTATGGGAGTCATGACAACCTTTACTTAAGATTGATTTATTTGGTTATTTGGTCTTCTGTCCAAAACCACAATCTCAAACCCATCTGATCTCTGATCAGTGTCTCAGCGAGTAACACAACAGTGTTCATAGGTCAATCATTGATCCAGGATCAGCTTGGAGCGAGTCTGCTGTGTGGGACATTTTGTTGCTTCAGCCTGCCATGTATGGATTAGGAGGTGGTGTTCACCCATGTGTACAGCTCTTTCCAATGGCCTAAGGGAAAATTGCTCCCTCGGGTGGAAAACCTGCTCAAATTCTTAGCAGATGATTTGAATTGTCACTGTGCAGTACAAAGGATAGCTATATTTTGGGTTTGCAAACTTGAGACTGGTAATTTTCCATGTAAACGACAGATGAAGTATCTACTGTCCCAGTTACAACTAACAACTAGAAGCAAGACCTAACAAACAGGTCTGAATTCTGTGCATGTGAAGAAGGAATTGTAAATAAAGTGTTTACCATGAATCTTACTTTTTTCATTACAAATGCAACAAAAAAAATTATATATATATATATTTTAGCTTAATTGATTAAGTGTGGCTAAATATCAGCATCGGTCCTTGGGCATATGACATTTTAGCGAGTTATCTCTACACTGGAAGGATGTTGCTGGGCATGTCACCACATGCTGAAGGTATGTTCAGATTGCACAACAGTTCCTCTCCATAGGCTATTTAGTCGAGGAAGTGCAGTGTTGTGCACATGTCTAAAGAGCGCTGAGGAACATAAAATCAGGTGACACACAGGGTGTTTCTACTTTGGACTGATGTAGATTTATCAGCAAGATAAAAAGGCTTTGGCCAAATGCAGCTTTTGGCACAAACCATGGTGATTCTCCTTTCATTACAAGTATTTTTAAGGTTGTGTTCTCAGCCTCATCCGGGAAAGCAGCAGTGACTTAACGCGAGAACCAGGGACAGGAACAGGACTCGATTTCAAACGTCTAGTAGAATGTGTTTATTTGTGTTACTTTAGCAGTTATACAACTTATGATGCTGAAAGACACAGTTGGGAATGTCATTTCCTGACAGCTGGAGAACTGACACATTTAGCACTCTTTTTCCTCATATGATACCTTTTCTCTGTTGGGTTGGGCATTTTGATGCAGGAGGCAGTTCGAAGAAGCCAGCCTAGGTCAGCAACGAGCAAAGCCTTTTTAAAACCCAAAATTAAAACATCTCTGCCAACTCTTAAGAAACGCGTATGTAGAAATGCGCATTAAAGGAAAGATTATGAATCATCTGCCTCCTTAACGGTCTGGAATTTAATCGACTTTTCATGTGAAGAACATTGCATTAGTCAACTTCTTCTTTAAGAGGAAAATTAAATTGCTTCTTGCCTCATTTTTAAATGTAGTAAACACTCCTGCTCAGTATACTAGAAAGCTGCTTGCTTTTTGTATAGAGAAGGGGTTCTTCTGACTTTTTATTTAGCTGGTTCCCGGTCCTAAGCTTGGATTCTAACAGCCTATTAATTGTGTTAATTAGGGTGCATGATAGATCAGAATTTTTCAGGTTGACAGTGGTTCATTTATTATTCATGAAATCCTTAACCCTGAATATGAATGTTCTTCTAATGTAAAAGCTGTTAATATTTATAGGTATTAATGGTCCCAGAATCCTTTATTTGAGTCTTTTTATCCTATATTCCACAGGGAGACTTTGGTTGCTCTGAAGTGTCTGTCAGCCTTTGGGGTGAAGAGGTTAGCTGTGCTTGGGGACCACTGGGCATTCATGTTTACATAAATATGTTTTCATTTTTAATTGGTGTTTTTTTTTTGGTCTTACATAATCAGACTGTAATGAGTCCGGGATCATCATTCCACTTCAACACACATGCAGAATCTTGCTTGCAGGCTCACTAAAGAATGCCCAAATTGCACAATGCACTTGCATTACTTTGCATATTACAGAGTGCAAGCTTAATGTGAAGTAAATTCCTACTTTATTTATATGAGAAAATGTGTCCAGACAATGAGACTTCATGTATATTTTTTTGGTTTATTGCATTTTAAGCAGATTGCTATCTAAACTTTTGAGCTATGAGTGGGGAATAAAGTTGATAGAGAAGGAATTTGTAACAAGTGTGGTAGGCCTGAGGACAGTATTCTAGGCCTTGTGCCTGATTCTGAATTTTTGTTATGGTTGGTAGGTAATGATCGTCCATAAATATTTGAGTAATGGTAGTGGAAACTTCTCAATGTATTAGGAATCTTAATGTTCGGTAACACGGGACACGGCTCGGAATGTCAGAGCGGAAATTTGTACGCGGTGGCGATACAGAGCCCAGTGTGGTGTGCACAGATGTTGCTGGAGAGCATCTTTCCAGTGGCACTCAAAGGAGATGAAGGAAGCCATTCATTAAAGGCTGTCTGAGGGAGATCTTTAAAATGCACACGTAGCCATGAATGACGTGTCCTGATACTCATTTAACCGCGTTACAGCTGAAGAACTAAGAGCATCAGATTTTACATAGGGTTCTATTGTCTTTCAGATTGACAACTTTTCAAAATATATGCAGTCTCAAAATGAGTTTAAATCACTAATTGGCAGAAGCATTCATAATTAATGCTCATAGAAATGCATGTAATTTATTAACAGGATCCATATAATCCATGGATATAAAATAAAGACTTTACGATGTCAAAGAGTGACATCATTTATGATGTTAACCGTGTTGAGGCTAGGGTTAAGGATAAGGCTAGGGTTACCTACATGAGCAGAGGGCACGTGGTAGGCAGTAAGGGGGAAAGCCATGTTAGTTTATAGGCCACACGTGTGCTCAAAGAAAGCAAAAGCTACCTAGCACTCTGTTTTTGTTGTCGTGAACTCAACTTTTATTTCAACAAAGTATCTGAATAATCCCGAACATATGAGGCGGATTAACCACAACATACCCAGGAAAGGATTCCTCTCATGAAGGGTTAGAAATACATTTTCCAGAGACCGCTCACTCCAGAAATGCTAAATTAATGATTGTATCGTGGATGATTACACATTCCCTGTTTAGAATGTTGAAACGGGACATCGGTTGCTGTCGGGGTTCAACGTGGTGTCAGTGTGAGTCATAATTACCAGGGGGGTTTCACTGCTACACATACAATGTGCCCGTATTACTCAGATGTGTGACTCACTCCCGATATCCCCAAATTAAACTAGGCTAAATCCAGAGGTCTCTTTAAAGGTCACATTAAGAATGTCTGATCAGGTGGGTCAACCTGTTGTGCCAGAGTTCAGGTTTTCTCTTCCTGTCAGATCGTGCTTTTTAAAGCCAGAAAGGCAGTTCAATTGTTTGTAAATGGCATGCATTTTTTGTTGTTGTTGTTGTATTACATTTACATTTGTATTACATTACATTTGTTTACAATTGTTCCTGTGATTATCAGGTAGGAAAAAATGAATGGAAGAGGAAATGCTCATTTTCATCTGGGCTGCTCATGGACCATTGTAACATGTGCTTGATTTATGTGACCATTTGATAGATAGATAGATAGAAATTTATTTGTCATTGTAACACGTACAACGAAATTGGACCTGGTCCCACAGCATCGAAGCATCCTATTGACCTATTGACAATGAAATGTACTTAAAGCAATTCTGTACACACAATATTTCCCACCATAGCCATGGACCTTTTTATGCACCAACAGGCCCCTGGACACCTTTTATCTCCATTGCAGAAGAAAGCAAACAATCTTTTACATTAGATTATATTACTGTTTTTCCTTTTTTTCCCTTTTAGGCATATCAAATATTTCACTCTTGCATATTTTTGTAAATGTACAAAGTCAATGAGCTAATTGGACAAATGAAGTCAGGGGAATTGTTTGGAACAAAACTGGCATACACACAGTGCTCCAGGAATCAAGTTTCAGTTATTTCACACTCAAGGCAATCGCTTGGAGTGCCTCTCATTGTTTAGTTTTGATGTTCTCACTGAGCATCTTGGAAATATTGAAACCTGCAAATATCTGAACAGTTAGGTTAAACAGTTCAGTTCGATTTTTGGTTTCCCCGCTGCATTTTTCCAAAAGCATTGACTGATATTACATGAACATTCTTCATGTCGTTAGGGGTTCTTCCTCTCCACATTATGGAGAATGGTAAGTGAGTGGATCCCAGGACCACAAACCACTCTTGATAATAAGAGGGTAAATGCTCCCCATGCTGTGCTCTTCCCCCTGGTCGGGGGGTGGGGGTGGGGGGTGGGGGGAGGGGTCTTTTCCGCCCAGCTGTCTGTTGCATTCACACAGGATCAGATAGGAAAGCTCACGTGCTGGAACAGGCAAATGAGGGAAGCAGAGGGTTTGAGAGGGAGAAAGAGCGGGGGGAGGGAGGGAGAGATGGGGGAAGGGAGGAAGAGAGAGGGGGGAGGAGCACTCCGGATGAGTCGCCAGGCTGACATTCAGAGAGGGAGAGCATGTTGTGAAGAGCCGCTGGTTTGTGAATTTGTCATCCTGCGCTCACCGGTTCCTCTGTCCCCTGGCACTAACGCAGACACAGCCGGTGGAATCCAGACTCGCCGGCCTGCTCTTTCAGTCATTTGTGCTTTTCTGAAGATTGGGACCCCAGCACAGAGAGCCTGAGGACAGGAACAGCAGTGATTTCTCACGGGTAAGTGCCTCTCTTCACCTGTCTTTGGAATTCAGTGTGCCGACCTGGGCTCAGGGTGTCGGATGACTCCGCATGCTGGTGCAAGGCAGCCTTCTGATTAGTTGCCTTTGCTGAAACCACAGACATTCATTTAATGTTTATCTGAACGTTTATGTTTCACTTGTTCCTGCACTTTTACTTTGTTGGATCTGGGTAATTAGCATACCGTTCACACTGTAGAGCTATGAATTTCAAACATTTTATTATTGAATAAATTACATGGGATGAGCCACATTGAACTGAGACTTGCTTGTAGCCAAAAGTGGTAAAGATCATGGTAGCTTATTATTAACACGCATTTGCTCAGAACTAAGGAAGCCTGTTCTGAACCAGACTGACAATGTAATATTATTACAACAAGTATGTTAAATGATTTTGTTGAACTGATACCAGCACATCCGTTTGGAGTTACCAGCAGCCTCTGCTGTAGTGTGCTCCAGTGCCAAGGATGCGTTTCAGAGCAGTTTTGAGTTTATTGAAGTCTTACAAAATGGATGTACCATGACTGTGATCAAAGTTAGACACTAGTAAATCCCTGACTCGGAATGCAGATCATTACTGAAGTAATTGTCGTAGTTGTCGAAGGCCAAGCACAAGGTGCCTTATTAAAACGATAAGAGCCATTAAGACTGTAAGAATGGGGCAGGGGAAGCCAGCTGTGGTAAGATGGATTTCGGCTGCCTTCACTTCACACACATGCCGATCCTCCGGGTTGCTGGCTTTCTTGCACTCCATAGTAACTTTCTAAGGATTGTGATGTCGGAAAGCCTATTGGGTCCAGCATGGCTCCCCTCCATCTGGCAATGCTCAGCTTCACATATCCCCAGCAAATAGGTGCCCAGCAGGACTCTTGTGGAGATTGCTCTCAGCCCTTAAAGAAATGTTAACAGGGTGATTAAGGGCTGGGTATTTACAGCAGGTGTGTGCCTGGGGTGTTCTCTGTGTGTGAAAGGAAGCTTGTGGAGCCGGGGCTTTCTCAAGCGAAGGTGAGAGGTCCCTGCTGGAGCTAAGAGGTGGCACGGATTCAGCAGGAAGGGCTTCGGCCTGCCTGCGGTCTTCATCTCCAGCGATCTGTGTAATGGGAGCAAAAATGCACAGAGTGGACAAGTTCTTCTGTCGCTGAAGCACGGGCTGTTTCCTGAGCTCGGTTGCTGGTCCTTCAGCAAAAGCGAGAACAAGCCGAAGCTGTACAATCTAGTGCACAAGTATAAAGCCGAGGATGAAGAAAGTGGAGTGTGCATGGCCAATAGGAGGTCACGCAGAGTTTTAGAATAGCTTTCTGGGAAGCAGCTCGGAAAGATTATTTGGCAGCAAATATTTAGAAGGTTTTTGTTCCCCCCAATAAAACGCCATTGAGAGCAAGCCTCAGCTCAGGGCTCAGAAAAGACACAATGTGGAACAGCGCGCCTGGCGACTCTGTTTCTGCACGCCGAGTCTGATATAATAGAAGGAGACATGGCTGTAGGCACAGGATGTTACAGCATGTCCCGACTATAACAAAACGGCAAAGCCTCGATCGCTGCCACGTCAGACCTCCGCCTCAGGAGCGGTGCCATGGGCTACGTCACCCGCACCCTGCTGTCACCACCGCGGTTCTGCCCTGGCACAGGGTGAGGGGCCGTCTCACAGAGTCTAACAAACCTCTCGCTCTCGGTCTGTTCCAGCTGTAACAACGGTACCTACTGGCCGTGTATCCAGCTCTCTCTCTCTCTCTCTCTCTCTCTCTCTCTCTCTCTCTCTCTCTCTCTCTCTCTCTCTCTCTCTCTCTCTCGAAGAGCCGTATGATTTCGCTTTGTCAGCCAGTCATGTTGCATCGTCAAGCCAATAAACTGCCTGTCATCCTTTCAAAGGGATTTCCTTGCCGTTCATCCTTGAACGAACTCCGGAGCCTGCTGGCGCAATTAAAGGACGTGAATGGTTTATTCCACGAAATGAAACCCAGGAAATGCAAAGCATTATAAAGTGTGGTCCTTTTTCTGATTCTGTTCTTGGTGCCTGCTACTGCAGTTCATTTTCAAATGTGGTTGTGCTTATGGGCTTTCAGGCTCTGTGTACTGCACTGTCCATAATGACGTCTAAACAACAATTGCTTGTTGTTTATAGTTAAACTACTGTTCGTTATACAGAGAGCAAGAAGTTGGTGCCCTTTAAGGGAGTTATCCTATCTCGCAAACGGCTGTTATGAGTCCTTTTTGAAAGCACGTTGAATATGGAAGCAATTATCATACAAATTGGACTCTTGACTGAAACCAAGCAAGCAAGTCCAGAACCCATTAAAACCACAAAGTCCCAGAGATTTTGGATAGCTGGCGTCTTGGTGTCTTTGAGTGCACAGTTTTTTTTTTGGTGGTGGTGGTTCAACATCACCCAGATCTAACTCTTGGTACCTTTCCATCCATCTAAGAATAGAACAAAGCTGGATGACAGCAGTATAAGAGATTGCATGCATTTTATTCTGCAATCATTTGGGTTGAAGGACATTTAGAAGTACTGGCTATGATGCTTTCATGAAGTCATTAAGCTTATGATCCTTAATCTTTTTCCCCTTTGGTTATTGTTTCATAGTACGATGCATCAGGGTTAATTGCATGACATTTATTGCGTGACATTTGAAAAAGAATGCCTTGTGCTTTCTCAGTCCTTCGTGTATGGTACTGTAGTTAATATAATAATATAATATATATGCCATTTAGCAGACGCTTTTATCCAAAGCGACTTACAGTAGTGAATGCTTACATTTTTCAGTATATGTGGTCCCAGTGGGAATTGAACCCACAACCTAAGTGTTGCCAACGCCATGCTCTACCAACTGAGCCCCAGAGAACCACGTTGCCAGCTCAGCACTGTGATGTCAGCTGTGTCTTTGGATCCACCAAATGAGCCCTTCAGTCCCCTTCCCTGAGGTTGGGTAAATGTGTAAATTCAATGGTGATGTCACCTATCGTCAGCTCATGTGATTGCCATGGTCCTGTTCCTCCCTCTGGGTAAAGCAAATGCACTCAAATTTGTTGTCATGTGAAAACAAACCTGTGTTTTCTAGTGCATGCGGTTGCCAGGCCAACTCTTCCTTTACAAACATGACGCAACGTGTTCTGATGTTTTATGAAAACATTTATGGTGCCTTCATTATTTGCACTCCTCTAACTTCGTATGCCAAAATGGAATGCAATGTCATGTGATGCTGATAGAAGTAAGGAAGTGTAAAAACACCTGGATGATTGAGGACAATGCGCTGAGAAGTGAACTAACATCCTTGCCAAATTCTGCAGGTTCCTTTTCCAGGGCTACTGTAACCGTTTTGGCCAAGTATTCATTAATGGTGAATGCGATCCTTTGAATGTGATCCAGTAGGCATTGCTCTTTTATTTTCCATTTTTCATCTTAACAAAATTCCTGCTGAAGCAAACCAGCTAGCCTCGCAACCCAGGTGGTATGAAAGGTGTCTGCTTTTAATAACACACGTTGATTGCAATCAGTTTTTAACACCCTCTGATTTATGTAAAGAAAATGAATTGCATTGCTAGCATCGGAGGAGTGTTCAACAGCTGTGTACAAGCTCACCCGATGATGCAGTCTACCCAGATGCACCCATTTCCTGGTCGGTGGGGTTTTGGACGTACCGTTTCAAAATGTGGCTGCAGCAAACCTTTTTCGTTTACAGGAGATGGAAAGAAATGCAATTACACTATTGGGTCACACCCATAAGATAAGGCTATTTGACATTTGTCCAAAATGGCTACACGGGCCCTTTAAAACCATACATTTGCATGAATCACCAGAGAGACCCCATATCTGATGTCGTCAGCGCATTCAAAATAAACTGTAACAGTGATTTATTGCACTGTGCTGCTGAGCTCCAGCATCTTTCCGACCTCTCATTGCAGCTCGCTATATTTCGACCCTTTAGGCGAGAGCACATTTTTACCCTGGAAATAACGATGTGCTTCAGTGATAGAGTGCAGGATTTTCATTAGCTATTTATGAAAAGGGTTCATATTCTGTGATGGGTAGGATAATATCTCCTGAACCCTCATTACTGCTGTGAAGAGCGGCACAAAGGTCGATGATCTTTTAGAAACATTCACGCTTGAACACTGATCCACCAAAGGGATTCCTGGTGTTCAGGTACGTCTCACATCTCTGTTACACAAGCAGTTTTGCGCAAATGTATGTATATCCTGTCTGAATATATTAGAAAAATGGTTGAAAGGCTATGAGTATGCTAAGCGTACATTTAATGTGGTGCTCCTCACCTTTTTAGCAGCTTGCATGTTTAGTTCTACCATGTCTCACAAATTGAATTCACAGTGTGTTTGTCATCTGGGGAAGCATCCTTTGGGCATGGTGCTCTTTATGGTACATTGTGTATACTGTTAAGTTTCCTCAGTCAGTTGATGTAGCAGGCACAGTGAATGGGAGGATCAGCTTCTATAGTTTTAATGTCAGTGAATCTGTGCTGCTGATGTTGCCTGGTTTACCTTGGCATAGATTCTACAAGTGTCTGGAACTGTATTGGAGGAATGCAACACGAATCTTCCACGTTTTGTATTCAGTCATTTGGTGTTTTGTTGATGGTGGTGGAAAATGCTGTCTCAGAGCCACCAGAACCCTTCGCCTTGGGAAACAGGCACTCGGGCCTGTAGGTTTCTTTTGGCATACGCCACGCATGAGCTCATTTGCTTGAGGACAGGGTGAAGGATAACTTATCTGACCATATGACTTTTTTTCCACTGCTCAATAGACCACTGCCTGTGTTCTTTGCACCACTTTACTCTCAAATACATTTTTAGGTGTAATGAGGAGTTTATGCACTGCAACCCAACCATTGTATCTCTCTCTCTGAAGTTCTGACTTCTTGAACTGACTGTTCTTGATGAAACTGCCTGCTCACACCCTAGATTGATATTTGCAATTGTGCAATTGACTGATTCAGAGTTGCTCATCTGTTTTGCTTTGCATCTCGAACCAATCACGGTCGAGGAGTATGCGCTTTCGATCACAGTTGCCCCTTGTTGATGATGTCTTACCCTCAGAGTTCCATGCCAACATCACCTTAGATACTGTTGTTTGTGAAACATCAGCAAGTTGAGCAGTCTTCTTCATTGAAGCTCCTGCCAAATGTGCCCCAACAGTCACCCATCTTTCAAAGTCACTGAAATCTCATCTTCTAGCGATGATAGCCAAAATCATGGGCAACTGGTCCTGCCCAGAATTGTTATGCATGATGGGATGTTAATTACTTAATTAACTGTATATTAGTATTAATTATTTCAATATACTTTGTATCCCTCATTTACTCAAGTGTTTTTGCCGGTTACCTGTAGTCTGTAGGTTGATACTGTAGGTATAGTACAGCTGTTTCCACATTTAGCCATTCTGCATCACAATTTCAAAAAGCTATCTGTGTAGCTTGCAGCCACAAGATGTTAGTGTATAGAATAGAATATCTTTATTAATCCCGGGGGGAAATTTGGTTTGTCACAGCAACAATGGTACAGGAGTGAAAGAACACACAAGACATACAGGACATTACTGGTAATAAATATATTTAAAAACCATATCATTTGTAAACAAACATTTTTCTACTGAATATATGCACAAGCACAAGAGTGGTCTTGGACAATTGCATGCTAGACTTGTGCATACAGTCTGTTACTATATGAATAAAAGTTTAGCCACTGGAACTTTGATAAAAAATGTTACTATCTGTAACATTTGTGTGAAAATCCGTAACATTGTGCAATATTCGAATGGCTGTTATCCGTAGACATTGGTATTAATAGTGATGATCTCTGCCAGTTCTGACAGAAGCTGTTGGTAGTCCCTTGGGTTGAACTGAGAGCGCATACAGTAAACAGACTTGTAGACTGTAAATAAGGGACCATATGGAATTGAATGGGCTTGTTGCCGCTCTCCTTTCTGAGGCTGGTCTGTTTGCTTAGTAGTGAACAACCTTTTTTCATCTACAATAAGGTCACTTGTCTTTTCTTGTAGAGGGAGTGTGTGACATGACTGTTGATGTTAAAAGTGAATGGCACTGGTGGTGTAAGTCAAAGTAGTTTGGTGCATCACGTCCCATCAACAAAACAAATAGAAAATGTTGGTGTGTCAGAACAGCATGGCATGCAGAGGCTCAACTTAGTGTAGGGCAAACCTATATTATGACAGAATGAGATTTTTGCTGACCATTTTTTCTGAGATGTGGCTTACCCTTGACTACCAGAACCCAGTGAAAAGGTTTTCTGTCAGTGTCAGGAAAGGTCCATCTCCCTAAAGCTCAGGGGGAAATTGGCTGTAGTCATGAGAAAAGCAAATATTTGATTTGTGTTTCCCATTCAGGAGGGGGTTCATGATCCTACAGGGGTGGGACTGACTTGGTCCACAAAATAGCACTGTAACCTTGATCCACGAGGCAAGGTTTCCTGATGCAAAATCTTATTGAGGAAGGATATCTACGCAATTTAGCTAACGGCCTCAGCTTTAGTTGGCAGTTTATCAATCTGGGTTAGCACTGTGTCTCATCTGTCTGTGCTGAATAGATTAATTAACACAGGCGGTGCTCTGCAGATTGGTGGGCTAAAAGAACACATACTGAAGAGGTTAATGAATAATCCTGGGAAACTATGGCTGCCTGTGTTCAGTTAATGTTGCTCACAGAAACGGCCTCAGAATGGTAAAAGTATAAAGCAGCGCTAAATCTTTAAGTAGTTAGATTATGGTTTTGGGTGGGAATAATCTGTTAGCCCTCCACCTTCCCAAAACTGCCATCTGCTGTCTGCAGCTGCCCACTGTATCCTAGCACACACACTCACACTGTCAGAATGTATGGTATGACCTGCCTGTCAGAAAGAATGAGTGATGAGTACAATGTGTCCTTACCTACGATATTGCTTCCTTTTTTTACGCCTTCCCTTATATGGCGATCTCGCTAACTGAAATGCACGTGGTGTGCACTGAAGAGATATGATTTTACTTTGTTCTTAGTCTGCAGACTGGGATGGTGTCATGGCACGCTATGGTGGAGGACTTCACTTTCAGCTTCTTGAACTTAGTCCAATGTAACTGGAAATCGAAACCACAAAAAAGTGTGACATTTCAGTTTTTCTGTACATTTTTTACGAGAAGGTTGAAAAATGACGTTGCTCCGGAATGTTATCATGCGGTCTGGATTATAATATATAGCAGGTTTAGACTCATATCAGTTTTTCCATTTTTAATTTTGCTGTTGAATCTACATCATCCTACAGTCCATGCATATGTTCAGTTAAATTGCCTAAAACCCACAGATAAAGTAGGAGATCAGTGAGACCCAAAATGCTAAGCTGTTAAACCTGTCTGTCTGAGACCTGGTAATAATCCTGTCCTTAAAGAAAGAGCTACGCAAGAGATATGATGTGTGTGGCTACAGCAGTGTGCGTTGTTTCACGGTCACTCCTCTGACTGTGCTTCATGAAAAATGGGCCCATACAGCTTTGGTAATGGAGGTGCTATCAGGCAGAGTGAGAAAACACAGTGAATGAATGAAAACAGATGGCTATCGCTCATTGCTTGGTGAAAGCACACAGTTGTCAATGTATTTCTGTTGTAGGGTACATCTAGGGTTTCATAACCTAGCTGCACAGGAACGAATATTGAAACATGTGCAGTTGTACATTAAAAACTGAATGAGATCATTTCGAAAATGTGATTCCTTTCATCAGTTCATGAACATGTGACATCTCTGTATTTCACAAACTGCCGTCTGGCTTTCAAACAAATACCTTCAATTATCAGAGGTGACATATGGCATTGTTTATGCAATTATGTTGAATAATGGTCCATGCCATTGAGCTCATTGTGTTTTTATTTATTTTTAATTTAGCAAAGTTTGTATTTTAGGGCCTTTTATCAAAGAGACTGCATTAGCAGACTTTTGTCTCCGTTTTGTTTGTGATCAGCTGTAGCTTTCTTTGAAAATGTGGACTAATTGAATTTCACAGCTGGCCCGGGTCTTTAAACATGACAAGATGTCAGCTTTGACATATAATTAATCCATTAGAGGCTAATGGAGAACGAGCCATTCTATTTCTGTTAGCACTGCACCGAGCCAAAGTAATTTCAAAAGGAAATGGTCTAAAGAGCTTCAGTGGTATTCTTTAGTGCAGAGGACAATTGCACATGGGTCTAGTCCTTCTAAACACCTCAATCTTTCCTGCCAGCAATAATTGATTATTAATCACAGTTAACTCATGCAGACCTCTATTTGCATGCTCAAGAGAGACATCTAGGCTATATGTGTTTTTGATACGGACTCATCAGGCGTTTCCTGTGGGACATATTGTAGTGTTCACCCGGTTTAAGGCTCTTGTAAAAATGTCTGATCGTTTGGAAACGTTCTCTTTAATGGAACCGAACGGCTTTGATTTTTCGCGTCCCATATACATTATTGTATCTGACGCTGTAATTTAGGCTGTGCTGTTTCTAAACAAGTGTCTGCTGAAATTAATGGTGCTCACAGAACCAATGGACATTTTGCTTTTTGATTGTTTGCCTTTATTTGTCCTCGGCAGAGCTGAATGTAAAACATGGCCGTGTGCCAGTAACGTGTTGACACAGAACACTGAGTGCGCAGTGTGTCATTACGAGAGCTTCCTGGTAGAGTGAAACTCTGTGCTCTGCGCATAGGTGTTCATCATTGATACTGTAGCTTTCATTTGCCACCTAAACATTGATTATGTTTAACACTTCAAATTATTGGTTATAAAAATGTACACGTACACAAACACACAAACATGCATACGCAAGCGTGCACAAAAACTATCCTTTTCAACCTCC
This sequence comes from Aldrovandia affinis, assembly GCA_029706075.1. Lineage (NCBI taxonomy): Eukaryota > Metazoa > Chordata > Actinopteri > Notacanthiformes > Halosauridae > Aldrovandia > Aldrovandia affinis. Next base: position 4,986,092 of record JAINUG010000037.1, on the reverse strand, counting down.
CGGGTGGTCTAGCGGTTACAACGTTCGACGCTGGCCACTGCGACCGGGGTTCGATTCCACCGGCCGCGCCAATGTCGGCTCTGGCCGGGAGTGCCACTAGGGGGCGGCAATTGGCTGTCCGCCCCAGGGGGGGAGGGTAGCTGAGTTCGCTGTGTATAGGAATGGCTCTGTGTACTGGAGTTACATTTGACGGCTTGGCAAGTGCCGGCTCGGAGGAGGCGGTACTTCACCTTTGTCACTGCCGGTCTCAGGGCTACAGCAGGGAACTCACAATATGAGGGGGGGGGCGGTTGATATGAAAAGAGAGGGTGTAATTGGCTACTAAATAGGGAGAAAATGTGAAATAATCTGAAACAAAATAAAAAATAAAAACCTATCCTTTTCACAGTGTAGTGACAGAGGAATGCATATCTCAGACTCTGTTGGCTCGCATTCTAAAATGCATGCTTAATTGCTTGTCAGCTGACCAACATGTTTTTTTTGTTTGTTTCACAAATGGATTACTTTGAAGTGGCTGGGATATTTATTCTCTGTAAAGCATGATAACCACACCTCTGGATCTGTTTAAAAAAAAAAATTTAGAGCATTATATTGAAATGCTATACAAGCCTGGTTTGCCATCCTTGTCACACTCTGTTGTTTCATTAACAGTATCTGGTTATGGCTTTATAATCGTATATATCAGTTCAGTACCAGAACCTGGAATTGACTATTGAAAAATGAATCCATTACAGTGTAATAAATTAAAGATCCATTTATCACAGAAGTGCCAAATCAGACCACCTCATATTGCTTTAGAGGTTTGTCTATCACTGCAACATGAATTCATAACACAGAGGGGACTGCGTTCTCTTTTCGACTGTGTCCTGTGTTCGACTTCGTTCTGTGTTCAACTGTGTGCTGTGTTCGACTTCGTTCTGTGTTCCTCTGTGTCCTGTGTTCATCTTCGTTCTGTGTTCGTCTGCGTTATGTGTTCGACTGAGTTCTCTGTTCGCATTGTTGCGAGATGCAGAAGTGCACAAGCACGGAGGCTGGGACATGTTATTGGCTGATGCAAGTGTCCATCAAAAGGCAGCAGCAGCCTATGCGCTGCACTCCAGTTGTAGGGCAGACCAGCACAAAGGACGTCTTTCATGGTGGTGCCAGAGGACAGTCACTTCAGGCACAGCAGCTGAGCGCTGAAGGGGAGACAGGATGTCTGGGGCCAGACTGTTTTTATCCAGGGCAGAAGGATGATGTCACCACTGGACATCGGGATGGGCCTACACTTGTAGAGTACAGCTCCATAACTTATCTTTATTTGTATCTGTGAGTAATGAGAACCGAAAATAGTTCTGAGGATATCAAATTATATTTGTGGCTTTGAAGATGATATTTCCATGCTTTCTCGCTTGCAATATTCGGGTGGGACGGGTGGGGTTTTCTCCCAGGAAATGGAGATTATCACGAGCTAAGTCTTGCAAAATTTGAACAAAATCCATGTGAGAAAGTCAGTAAGAATGTGCAATTGATGGTTGAATGGAATTTTTGCTAATTTTCGCTGGTAAATAACATCCATGTGTCTGAATGTTTGTGCCAACGAAATAGCTCACAATGGGTCTCCGGTGTGGATTAATGAGCTGAAAGCACAGTATTAAAAATATAACTGCAGCCCTTCAGGCCTGGAGCTAATCTGCTGCCCTTATGGGCCTATAATGCACAATTAGCCACTTAATTCCAGTGTTTATGGACTCTGCCACATGCTGCTTCAGGTCAGGAGCCGGAGTTGTTGCAGAGGTATTTCTGAGCCGTAGCTCCCTCCAGGCAGGAATGCCATGTTCTGTGATCGCAATCTCACGCATGCTTGTGGGCCATCGGTGCACTCTAGCTCTTTCTGGTCCTCCAGGTACTTCTCCTTACATGTAGGTGTTTAACCCAGCTCACCTGGTTGGTGTTAGCCCATATTTGTCATCCTTGCAGAATTGTGACCCTATTGTGGCCTTATCAGACGTGACTTATCAGATGTGACTTATCAGATGTAACGGAAAGCAGAAATGGTGCAGGAATTGCACCCTGTCTGTCAGTGTACATAAACATTTTGGGAGATTTGTTCCCTGTGCAATGCACAAAATCAGTGCATAAAATCAGACCACTCCTCTCCCACAGGGGTCAGATATACATTTTCATGCAAAGTACTGTTTTCATAGGAATTTTCTTAGTGCCATTAAATGTATCACAATTACAGCAGTCCTAATGACTCGGAACAGTGAATAAACTGCTCCCGTAATGGCATGAATATGACCAAATCCTGGGAGTTCTGTGTAAAGCAGGCAGACAGATGGATTTGGGTGGACAAACCAACTCAGCGAAACCATATGATCTATTTAACTTAGAATTCATTGTGTTTGCCAGCGACGCTATCACGCAAGCACGTGGAGCCCGAAATGGGTCATTTTGGTAACGTGAACGGTTTCTTGTATACCTGTGCAACAATGCATCAAAAACATTTGGAAAATGAAGCCTGAAGGGCTCAAATGTCTCAGAATGACATATTCAGAAGTTTCTTTAAACTTGAGCTCCTGTGCAATTGAAGTGTTGAGTCAAATTTCGAAGGCATTTTTGAACACGATGACGCATCGTTGTGCAACAGGAAGTTATCGATAATAGGTGTAGTGGGTTAACATATAATATAGCAGGTCACCTAGTTAGAGGGGGAACAATTCAGTTTAGTCGTTGCCTTATGGCAAATGTGAAAATTAAGACGCATTCAAGTATTGTTCATATGTCTGTAGATAAGAAGAATTTTGGGTGGAACTAGAAGTTAAGCAAGTAGCGGTCAAAGCCAACTGCAGTTCTGAAACTGCTAACACTTGCATAGCTCAGTATCAACAAGATTATTTAGGGAATCATTTGAGGGATGCGGTAACACTCAATAATTGTGTTTAATGCGCACGTAAATGCTAACTGGTGTACGGCACTTGTCAACAAAGTAATTTGGCTTATTGTGCAAAGTGCATATTCCGTGAAGCATTCCGCTACTACAGCTGTTTAAAACAGAAAACATTTTGAAAGCGTAATCCAGAAAACTATCCAAGAAAGTCTGTGGAAACGCTCTCTGCCCATAATTTCCATGACACAACACCTGACTAAATACGGTTGAAAGGGCCGTGATAAAATACAGTGGGGAACTGCCATGTGGTGTTATCACAACGCTGCTACTGCAGTGCAGTGCACCTCATGGGCATGGCAGCGTTATTTATGATGGGCCCTGTTAAAATGTCTCTGCTCTGTGTGCCGCATAAGTGTGGCCACTCTAATAAAAGTAACAGAAATGCATGCAAATGAATAATTGGGAAAATGACTGCTGTGATGTACGATACTTTTTTGTGCATGGGCCTGTTGGTGTTTCTCGCGAGATTCCTCCCTTTCTGTGAACGTTTGTGATTGGGGTTGACACTTTATGTTGGCTCTGAGCTCGAGGCGACGCGCCACATTTCGTGCCTGTCACTGTGGATACGGGGGCCAGGCAGATGTCACGCGTTTATCATATCTGAGCGAAGCGGTGATAAACTAAAACAGCAGGCTCCACTCCCTAGAAATGGGCAGTGATCTGTGAACGTTTTCTGCTGTCAAAGCAGCAGTGAAAATTGCACCTCCCTCAGTTTCCCCTATACAACTGCAGGTAAAGGAAAGCACCAGTACAGTGGTTAACTGTTGTTCTCATTCACGCGTCGGAATGGTTACGTGCCTTTTGAATAATAGCCATTTCAACAGGTTAACGATGAAAGCTGGCGTTCTGCTATCGTCCTGGGTGATCTCGCCTCAGCGGAATGCAGCCTATGCGTCCATACTGTGGGTATTCTACATTGCCTATGAAAATAAGCCCGGTCTGATGTGTGAATCAGCCCATTGTGAGCAGAGCCATTGCTTCACACTGCTTTAGAACTGTTTATTTTCAGAACGTTCACGGGATGTGATCAATGACCAGCGCGGTGCGTGCTTTGATGGGACATATTGATAGTGGCATGGGGAGGAATTGGGAGCGCAGGGAACAGTAATGAATTGGGTGAACTCATTCAGTCATTCGTTACCCACAGGCTTTTTATTTCGGTCACTTTGCGGCTGTCGTGTTAATCATCGTTTGGGGCATTTCTTCACCTCCTCAGGAAAGGGTGAACTCCATGTTTCACATTTTATATCCAGTTTGTTTTTATTTGAAGAAGGCGCTATAGTAAGAATGAATACATTTGTGTTCTCAGCTGTTGTCCTGTGGTGTGCATGGAGGCTTATCTGCAAGTTGGCAGATTCATATTTTTGTATTGCATGTGATACAATGCAGATCATCGTTGAACCTTTATTCAGTAATATGTTCTTTTTTGACAAAAATGTCGTTTTTATGCATGTCCGTGGATCTGAAATAGATTTTTAGCTGCAATTTAAAATAAATAAATAAATTGGAAGCAGACCTACACTTTTCCCAGCGGTGGATTTGGAGAGTCAGAAAGACCTGAATGTGAGTGTAGCTCCCAGTGTCTCGCCTGCCTTTGTTGTCAGTGTGCGACGAGAGACTGGGACTTTTACAGCCAGCGGAGTGTTTCTGCAGCTGTGCTGCTAATGTGGCCCTGGGAACCAGAGAGGAAACGGGGGCAAGCGCTGGGGCCCAAGAGGAGGCGACCAAAGAGATCACCCTGCGCAGGGTTCATCTCTCATTCCCCCTGGCGCATCACAGCTGTAGTGGGGGCTCGGCAGAAAACGGGGGTCAGAGACGCTAGCTTGCAAACGTGCCGGTCTGAGACGGCTATAAATCCAGTGTCATTAAGTAAACCGTTTCTAAATGAAATCTGGATTTTAGTACACTCTATTTTTCAACCAAAAGAGGATTTAAGTGGAAACCACTCCTGAACCAAAATCTGGATTTTAGCGCCAAACCATTTAATGTAATGAATGATTTGAAATGTAAATGTCAGTAGATGCAAGTATATTATGGTTTTTATCATTTTTCTTGGTTTTTGCAGTGTCAGGGCAGGTATTTGTGCCGTTAGCCTCTGATGTGCGATTGTGTTTCTCCCGCCAGAGGGAGAGATGATGAATCAGGTGCTCCACAGCGTGTGAGTACGTCCCGGGTCCTGGTGTTCGGGAGACGGGACCTGTGGGAGTTTGTCAGGTGTTGGAGAGAGAGAGAGAGAGGAACTGTGTGCTTTGTGAGAGACGGCACAGCAGGGGGCAGAGTGCCCAGCGCACGGCCCCCGTCTGCGCGTCGCCGAGCGTGAAACAGGCGTGCAGGAACCACGTTTAATGCTCTGCAGATCAAAGGCGGCCCGGCCGAGTCCAGGCAGAGCTTTGTGCTCACGTTCTGGACGCGCTGAACGAAAGCCCAGCCCAGGCTTTGTGCTTCCTTTCAGCAGGCGCGCGGCGATGTGCCAGGGCTGCCTTAACGAGGAAATAAACCTCCGCTCCACTGCTGGCTACCGCTCGCTAACACTCGTACGTTTGACAAGTTTATTCTGCCCGTGTCTTAAGGGATTTCTTATCACGTTTAAAAAAAAAAACGGTTTTTCTCTGGGCAAAGACTGAAAAATATGAAATGTATTAACTATAAAATACTTTTGTTCAGACAAAAATGGACAAAAAGCTGTACTGTGATCAGGGGGGCTGCATTTAAATAACAGCAACAAGTGCTGTTTACGTGTTCAAGTGGAAAACGGGAGTTTTTTTAGTTTCCCTCGCGCGCAGGCTTCCCCCTTGCGCGGACTGAGGTGTGTTTGTTTCGGCTGTCGACAACCCCCCTTCCGGGGCCCCATCAGCGGCAGCATGTTGAGAGGGAGGGGAGGAGAGCCGGGGCAGGGACGGGGGACGGCCAGGGGGTGGGCCCAGCACTGTGAGAGCTGCTGCAGTGTGCACGGCAGTGCTATCCCCGAGCCGGAGACCTGCAGTTTGAAGGGAGGGGGAACGCAGACCAGGGTACTGCGGGGAGAGTGGAAAATGAGTAAACTGGGGGGAATCCACCACAGATCCCGCGCGCGGACGCTACACAATGGTGAGTGCGAGCGCGGCTGAGTTGCCGCTGAGTTTGCGGAGGTGTAAATGCGGCGCTCCAACGAGGTGCTAATGGGCTCACCTCAACGGGAGCAGGGGGGTGGGGAGGTTTGTTTTCCTGCATTGAGGTGCTGCCGCCCGTGATAGCCCTGGAACCAGCGGCGGTCCCTGAGCTCCGCTTTATATCCCAGGGAAAATACTGTCAGAGACAGAAGGGAAACACAGGAAAGAGTGGGGAGATTGAATTTACATTCGCAGACATGGTAGTTGAACAATGCTTGACCTGCGCTGTGTGTCTGTGTCTCTGTGTGTGTGTGTGTGTGTGTGTGTGTGTGTGTGTGTGTGTGTGTGTGTGTGTGTGTGTGTGTGTGTGTGTGTGTGTGTGTGTGTGTGTGTGTGTTTTGTGTGTGTGTGTGTGTGTGTGTGAGCAGAGACTCCTTTTGCAGACTCCTGCAGACTCCCTCGAGGTGGTTCCTTGCCGTCCTTGGGGGTTGGGAGAGACCTTGTTGAACTGGCTCTGAACTCCAGCTGATAGGCTCTTCAGTGCAGCTGTTTGGGGGATAGCGCTGCGCTCTCAGCACTCTGGGGAGAGTAGGTGAGAAGCGGGGAGTGTGTGTTTTATGGCAGCTCTGGTCATTTCTCCTGCACGTCTCAAGATGTTGCCTGAGAGGTCAGCCCTGCCCGAGTATCAGGAATAGTCATTTCCCCGGTTTATGTGGATGAAAAGGCTTGAGAAACCTGGCTTTCTGTAAAAAAAGGAAAAAGCCCAGATGGGCCGATGAACCTCTAGTGAGAGGCTTTGATTGTTCCTCTGAACTGTGGGAATATAAACCTGCTGTTCAGGGAAGAGGGAAGTCTTATCCAGATAATAAACCGCTGGAATACATTTCAAACATTTGAACATTGAAGGTATTTGGCTTTAATGCGTGGCACATTTTGTTCGATGCTAAATCTGGTCTGAAGAAAACTGAAAAAGATGATTGAATTTTAGGATTGTTCATTAGGCCCGGCCTATATATTTATGCAGACGCAAATTCCTCTGTCCTCCCGACGCAAACGGAGGAAGTCTGAAGCGCGGCTCGTCCAAAACCCTGGAGCCGGGCTCAATTGTCTCCAATCTCTAACAGACCGACTCTTAAGTAAGGTAACTGAAAACAAATGCTGTAATAAACTGGGAACGGCCTCGCTTTCAAAGGAGGTCCTGTAAGTTGCCATACACGCCTTTAAATAGTTCCCTTTTTCGACGGAGCATTTTTTTTCCTCCGCTCTTCTTTGGCTCTGACCCCGCAGATCTGATACAGCGCCATTCGGGCTCCTCCAGCGCTCTTTGCTAATGGCGCAGCTGATCTATCAGCTCCATTTGTCATTTCTCCTTTAATCTCCGATAGCGCACGATAGGAAAAACATTTCCTCCCCGCAGCTGTGTTTGAGACGGTTTTGTTTACGTCCCAAACGCGACTTCAGATACGTGTGATGTGTTACAGTTTAACTCCTTACGGCCTCCCCCATCTTGTTTCAGCGCATAGCGAAGACGGTGGAGTGTTGTCGTTACAGACAGTTACCTCAGGCTCTTCTCGGACAGCGAAGCGCCGTTAGAGACTTGTGACAAAGTGCCGTAGATTGTGCGGGAACAGGTCGTGAGCGGGAACGGGCCTTTGAAAGTGAAAGCGAGCATTTGTTCGTCAGGGGCTTCGGGTTGTCTCAGCACGAGCGTATGTGTTTCTTATGGAGCTGTTTATTGTGCCGAGCCGAGGAATGCCCTCAATATCCGAGGGTAAATCGAGCCCGTTCATGTTGTATATGAAACGTGATTGCATCAAATAAAGTGTAAAATGCATTCCACATGGCAAGGAATGTATACCCTGCACAGTACAGGGCCGAGAGGTGCTGTCGGACCGCTTTCTGAAATGAACGAAGCGTGACAGACAGCCCAGCCATGCTCTTTGGATGACGTGGGCTAAATTAAGTCATCGTTACGTGTCTTCGTTACCACGTTGTTCATTTAACATTGTCAGTCACAAAATCCCCTGTCGCGTGGACTAATGTATGAAGGTGTAACACACATTTTATAGGAGTGAGGAGAGAGAACCTTAGAGTTATGTATATAAGAGCTTTAGAAAGGCTGAATAGTGCAATTAAAGAAGTCTTACGTTCTTGTCATCACGTAGTAATCTGCAAATGAGAGCTCAGAGGCCAAGCAATGAGTAATTTGTCTTACACATTGGAAATAATTGGCATCCCTTGCCCGTGATCATAAAGCCACGAGAACGTACCGTGCAGTTTCCAGATGCAATGAGAAACGGGAACCGTGATGTCGTAATATAATGAAGCTTTCGCGCATGTGGTCGTCATAAAGATAAGACTAAACACTTTGGAGACGTGAAGTTTAAACTTCCAAAGTTAACATTGCTGAGCTTTTAAGTATATAAACACGAGCCGCCACTTTGCCAAAACATCAGATCAACCTTTAAATATTGTTTCAATTATCAAGAGAAACAGAGACAGAATTGGTGCGCAGTACATTCGTCTTAATTAAATGATGGCATGAATTGTTTGCATATCAGACTGGGAGTGTCACGTTTCAGGTTTCGCATGCAAATTCCACAACTGAATATAAGACAGAGTGCGTGAATCCCACCATAACATTAGAAAATGGAGTTCACCGTCCTTCTCTCACATACACAACCCCATACAACATGGAAATGTGAGATTGCTAAACGTGGCCTAGTATATTTAAGCAGCATCGATGCAGTGGTGGTATAATTAGCCAGGCCACTTGTGCACGTCAAAAAAGGCACACTAACACACTGACTCACTAACCCGCTTTTGTGCCAGAGCTATTGAACAGGCTGAGTGGATAATTCTGTTCTTGAAAGTACGCTTCCTTTGGCAGTTAGGGTAACGTGCAGCTTACAAGATTCCATTGTCTCTTAAGAACATCTGCAAAAGGAAGTGAATTATTGGAAAATGTCAGCCTCTTCATCGGATTGCTATTATCATTTTACAAGGTACACGCCGTGATATGTAAGTGTATGTTATGTTTGTTCATACACTTCATCGGCCAAGATATTGCTTCTTTTTACAAAAAATGTTTTTATTCTGAACACTCAAGGCACATCACCCTCTGAATCTGTCCCTCTGAATCGCCCTGCTTTAGATACATATCTGATCTGAATGCTTTAACAGGAAAGTGGTCCTCAAAATACTGTATGAGAATGCTGTGTGGAAAATGAATGGCTAAACGGAGAATGAATACCCCACCCAGTTGTTCGCCTCAGTGCCTTTAAACGGGTCATATTTCAGTCAGCTCTCCTCTGACTCATTAAAATCCGTAACCTATTTTGAAAGGGGTGAAAAAAACACATCTGCACGAAGAGATAAGAGTAGTTATCTGTGAACAGGTAGAGAAAAGAGACTCTTTTTCCCCCGTGGAACAATCTCCATACCTCGACACTTCTTGCGACTGACTTTATCTTGTTTTGGTTTATATTTTTTTCTCTTTTTTTTTGTTTTGTTTGTTTTTACTTCCATGATGATGAATTTGGCAGCGTTTCTGCAGTGATGGAAATAATTGTTCAGCCCCCATAAGTTCTTACGCACAGCTGCAGACTACGTGTGGCTGTAGGACAGGTTGAGATCAGTCGAGGCCTACCGTAGCGTGGGGGAAACACAAAGAGCTGTGTGGGGGGGAGCTGTGAAAGGACTCATGGTGGTAATTGTAAAAAGGTGTTGTGTGTGCTCAGGTTCTCCTTATGGTTGGTAACAACCTCCCCTCCCCCTTTTCCCTAGCAAAGGCCTGGGATTGAAACAACTCTGTGCCCTAAACAACACTGTGCTGGGTTGACTGGTGTACACATGGGGATTTATTTCAAGTCACCAAATTGTAAGATTGTAAATCGTACATGGGCACTCTCCCAACAAAATCCAGTGGGCATCCATCCGTGATTAGCCTGTGAACCCTTTCCCAGACACAGGGCCAGTTAGAGCAGACTGCTTTACTCCTCAGCCTCTTCAAACAGCACCTCAAGGTCACTGCGTCACTGTCTCTACACCCCGGCACGCATATGATAAATGACTCTTATTGAATTGATATGTTTTTAATGTGAACCGGGCCTCCTTGGTACACCCGTGCCATGTGTGGTGTGAAAGAGTGCTGTCTTTGAGTAGAGGGGGTTGGAGGAGTGCTGCACCAGTCCTATAGCTGTTGAGTGACACTGCTCTGACACCTCTGTATCAGCAGGGAGCTCTTAAAGGCCTGTTGTTGTTGCAGTGTTTCTGGGAAGGTGTGAAATGCTACTGGAATAATGAGAACAAAGGGGGCTGGGGCTGGAGGACAAGGGCAGTAAAGGTGACCCTGGCAGCAATCAGCCATTTCCCCTCTATCTTCAGTTATCTGTATTCACCAGAGAATTCAAAGTGGGCTTTTTTTCTTCCTCCGTCATGTCATTTTGGCTCTTCCACGTGATTTCCGAACCAAAAAGAAGGCCTCCTTTTTTTTTTTTTTTTTGGAAACCGTTTTGGGTTTGGGTACGATTTTCCAGGGTGTCTGACCTACATTTGACCCATAACTGCTTTGACTATTGTTACATTATGTTTCGTTGTCTCTTGGAATCCATTTGAACAATGAACAATCGCCAGGGTCCACACAGGAAATGGAGCTGAACCCGGTAGCAATATTCTGTTAAATCCATGCTTGGATTTTAAAGCAATTTTTTTTTCTTTTGTCTCATGACTCACCAAAGTGGCTTCAGCTGTAACAGCAAAGAGACAGAGCCACCCATTCTGCGCCTATATCTTTTCACGGTGTTTCATCTTAGCTTGCATGCTTATTCAAAACCTCCGTTTTGGGAACCTGAGCCTCGTCACCTTGCCCTATGTAACTGCAGTGCATCACTTGTAAAAATGTAAACTTTCATGCAAAAAGTATATTTGGCTGTGAATACATTTGGCAGTCAGCGTCACTAAACAGTTCCTGTAAACCGTAACCTTGCAGTAAAATGTCCAACCCCTTTTCGGGAATGCCCTCTATGTAAAAGGCCTTCTTTTGCTTGAGCAACGTTTTTGCCTGATCGTGTGTTTTCTGACTCATATTCTGTGCTTCCTAAGGCTTCTTTTGCCCCTGGAAGAATGCAAGGTATGAGTCAGGGACGAGAGATGGAGGAAAACGTCACACCTTTTTGATTAAAGCTGAGCCTTTCGGAGCTGTGAGGAAACGTGTGAGAAACAAGATGGCCGCACGTCGGGGCTTTTCTCTTCACCAGCTTGCACTGCCTCAGCCCCAGCTGTCCGCCATATTTAGCTGAGCAGGCTTTCTGATGCACATAGCAGCATGACCACACTGTCCAAACATAATAAAATCGGTGCACCCGCAATCAACGCACATAAAATGTGATTAGACTGGAGGCTGCGGATTATGTATTAATTGCAGTTATGAATCATGCAACCGATCATTATTCTTGAAGCCGGAATTATGTTGCAAATTGACATTTCCCACAGTGTTTCTGGTCTCTGCATGCTTCCGATTGGCTGACATTCTGTCTTTAGTGTTTACCATAGCTACTGAATACGCATCCTCCATCAGGGATTTGACCTGCATCTGTGGTTTTTATTAGCTCTGACTTTCATCTAATGATGAGTTCACATTAACTCATTTCCTCATGTCTGTATGGTTGCAAATAAAGTTATTCAAAGCATTACTATTGCCTTTTTCAAAATAAAGACATCGATGTTTGTCTACGTACATGGAATGAACTAGACGATTGTGCAGTTAAACCACATTACTGATGATTTAGTCACAGTGTCTAGCATTGATGAATCTCACAAACATAGTGGGACTACACACAGTACCTCACATTCAGATTAATAGGAACACTGACTGTACGTTTGTACGTTTTGTACGTTCCTTGCCATCATGGGTCAGAAATGATAATATTGAAGAAGAGGAACCTGAAGTGGAGGTATTAAACAATGGAGAAAGTCATGCTTTTACAGAATATGGGCTTTAATGTCAGGAGTGAGCTTAGCAAGCAGCCAACAAAGGATAGTTCTAAATGCATTGCTTGTGGATATGCATTATGCTAGCTAGCTAAGCACTGTTACTTGGTGCTAATATTAGCAGTGCAGTTAAAGGAGCTAGACTGGTGAATAGTGAACGAGATTACAGCATCTCTGTAAGTGTAGCACTGCTGCTACTGCTACACTACTGCTACTGCTACACTACTGCTACTGCTACTGCTACTGCTACACTGCAGCTAATGCTACAGCTACACTACTGCTCAGTCGTTTATAGTCCTCACAGTCTCCCTGGTCGCTTAGCTTGTGCACATTACAGGTCTCTTCCAACACACTGTCTAGGCCACCTAGTGTATGAAGAGAGCAGTCCTTTTTTGTTATGGGTGTCATGGGGTTGTTCTCATTGCCCCTTGTCCGGAAATAAGATTGTGCAGAGTGTGTGATCTGCACAGCCTGGTGAATAGAATCATTACTGTCGTTGAAAGGTCAACAAGCTCATTGTGCTGTAAAATAAAACATTTATTACCTTGACCTGGACTGAGATGTCTGCTGCTGTGGTACACACACAGTGCTGTAACACCCTTCCCTCTTGTCACATTAATGTTCTTGTTGTAGATAGAATGGATGCCAACTAAAGGATTAACGTTCGTCCCATTACAGTGCTAACACAAAGCTTTTTGCCAAACCCGTTTACTGAGTAATACCCAAAGGACGGCCCGTATTGATTATCTATTGAACTAAATGTAACCGTGAGAGATGGGATTAGCCATTTAATCTAATGGTTGTTTTTGTCATTTAGAGCTGCTCTGCTAAATTAGACACCTGCTTGATTAACAATGACTGCAAAGATTTTCTCACAAGAAGCTGTCGTATATACTGGGAACTGGTGTTTGGCACCGAGAGAGCCTGTCTGCCAAAAACAGGTCCTGCAAGACACACAACTCTCTCCTGATCTACAGTACCATGTTTACGCTGTAGGCAAGGCTACAGCTCGTCACAAGATGATGCCATTGTAGACGTTGCCCAGAATTCACAAATATGTTATGCTCGAGCAGGAAGGCTGGCGTGGTCTGACTACTCCGGAGAGTCTTAATGAGTCTCCTGGGGCTTGCTGTAGGTCTCCCACAAAACGCTAGAATGCTAGAATCCTTCATCTACATGTGTCATTTTAAACCAACAATATTTGAGTGTCCAATGTTTCACCACATAACGCTAGTGGATGTATGGGGAGTGGTGGGCTAAGAGGAATGAAATTCAGATGGACATTGAATGAAGATATCCCTTGGTTTGCATAGCCAACACAGGAAAAGCTGAAAGGAGTTCTTCCTCAAGAAGTCAAAGGACATTTGTGCGGTTTTGTTCCTCAACTCGTCTGATTTATTTTTTGCTTCCACATATTTGCGATGAGAAAACGTCTATTGTTTTTTTTCTTCTTGTGCAATTAGCTAAAATGCCCTTTCTGGTCACAGTGGATTTACAGCTGTACGACAGCAGACCGTGGAGTGGTTAACAGACTGATGGCTCTTTTCAGTCTGTCTACATTGTGCTTTGTCTCTACATTTGAATGGTAAGAATATTAAACTCAGCCTGTTTTTTTGTTTTTTTTAACGACAGCATAAGTTGTGCAATCGCTGAAACCGACAAAGAATATTTTAAGGAAGATCAAAAAAGTGGGCCAACACTTTGTTAAATTGATTATTTAGGTTTAAATACAAAGCCTGCTGTGTTAGGATTGGACAGAACCATGAATATTTAAAACCATTTCTGCGATTAGCTCCTGTTTTGATTCCATGCAAGGACGTTTTAATAAGCGTGATCGTATTTAGCTGCGATTTTGATTTGTTTATTGATTCAGTCGGGAGTCGACGGGAGGCGAGCGCAGCAAACTGCCTCCTTAGCTTCTCGCTCGGTACAGTGGAGGGCTAAAATGTAGCGCTAACGATCCATTGCATTATTCATCAGCCTGTTTGGTCGCGATGGAAATAAGACGTAATCCCCCAGTCGATGGGAGCCCGCTGTATGTGTGGCCCCTCTGAGGCTGATGGATGCTTTGTTGGCACCCCGTTTGGAGTCACGGGGGACATCCGAGAGACCCGGCCTCCAGGATCCGTTCCAGGACCGCGTTGGCCGCTTCACACCACGAGATGAATGCCCGCACTCTCCCAGAAGGGAATTATTTACCTGCAGCATTAACCGGATCTCACCTTTCCCAGGATTGTTCATCGCATTCTTCAGTAACAGCCGGGCGGTCTAATAATATTCAACTGACTACTTAATTATCCGAGGAGGGAAATAAAAGAATCCGTATTACCGCGAACCTTGAAAACGAAACCCTGTGTTTGTCGTGACCACTTATCCGACTGTGCGTTCACAGAATGCACGCGGGGAATAGGAAACCCGGGCCTTTCTTCATAATTGGTATCATTTGATCAGTCTAAAATGTCTGGTGAAAAGGCAACAATAGAGCGACACAGTCCTCAGGAGCAGCCCTTGGACTTGGAACGTCAACGGCAGCAGCGCGACATCAATGGGAGGAGAGAGGAAGCGAAAAGTGGACCGGAATAACTTTATTAAAATGTGCTGAGATCCCCTGGCAGCATCAAAGGGAGCCACGGGGGAGGGGGTGGGGGTGGGGGGGGGGGGGTTTGAAGGGCGCCTCGGCCCAGAGCCCTCTCTGCAGCAGGGGTCACGGGGCAGTCAGGGCCGCTCTGCCGGAACCGAGCGTCTGCAAAGACACACACCTGCGCAGAAGGAGCGGGGATCGGTTCCTGATCAAGGCCCCTGTCCCAGCAGATGCGCTCTCTCTCTCTCTGTCTTCCCCCCCTCCCCTCCTCTTCCTCCTTTGGAGGAAGGCACTATCAGGGAGCTGTAACCCTGTCTCCCTGGGAACCGACCCTAGCCTGCCCATTCATAGCCCACCATCTGAAATAATAAAAGCCAATGACAAATTGCACCCACTGAAAAAAAAAAAAAAAGAAGAAAAGAAGTGCGATTGGACGGCTTCGCTGACCGGGCTTAAACGACTTCCTGCAATTACCCAAAGAAAACATCTCTTCCGTTCAGTGCCAGAGAGCTCGTTTTTATTATCTGAAGTCTATTTGTTAGCCATTATAATAATGAACCAGAGGTTTTCAGTGACAGTTGTGTAATGACATGAGGCGTGCTGAACGCTCTTGATTGATCCCCGATATTAAAAAGTGCTCATATGTGTAGCATACTGTGTGCGCATAATCTGCGTTCGTATAGTTCTGTAAACACAAGATAAAAGATAGCAACGTCTTGTTGTGTTCAGTGTCATGGATGCATTTATCTGCCTCTGTCATGTCTACCCTTGCCTGACTGTCTCCGTTTACTTATTTATTTTTAAATTGTTCTGTATTGAATTTGCTTTTGTTATTGTGTTGGGACTTAGCGTCTCCCACAGCTGTATTTTGTTCAAGATGTGCTAAATAGGCTGCACTTCCCTACTGTCAGTCATTCCATTTTTCCACATTTTACTAAGCACCGGTTGGTAAAATTTTAAAAGAACACTGTAGAACTTAAACCGCAACTGTGTATTGGGAAAATATTTCCATTTTCAGTATCGGTTTCCTTATATTCCTTATTTCTTAATTCGGTATAATAGCTCACATTAAACGTGAAACATGTAAAGCATTCAACCGCTGCTATTGTGGGAAATGTTTCCCGTCAAGTGTTTAAATAGAATTTTGGCCAGATATGAAGTTCAATATTTTATGACAACATAAGTTGCAGGTATTAGCAAGTGCCTATCCGCCATGTTGACTCTAGCCCCGTATATGCAGGGCTCCGGTTTTCAAATTTGGATAACGCATGCCTAGCCGAAATAAGATATTTATTATTAAAACTTTTGAAAAGCTGCACTGCTGTAAATTTTTCAAACATTTACTAAACTTCCTGACCTCATTTTTGTAGCGTTAAGACACTGAGGATTTCAACATTGAAGGTATTGGTTTATTTAAGGGATTTACATTGAGACGGTACAGGAGATTGGACCCTGAGGGAGCAGCGTGTGTGTGTAATGGGTGTTGCGCTGTAACAGTGGCTGTAGGTGTGAAGGTTTGCACTTACATTGCGCCGCGTTCCTGGTCTGGATTAGTCCCCGGTCGCGGCTGAGCAGTCAGTCGGCCGGACACCGTGTAAGAGACGACCGCGCGGGAGAAATGTGTGCAGACAGCTGGACCTGTCATTGGGTTACTGGAGTATCCCGTGGGAACCCTGTATTTAGGACAAAGTGTAACCGCACGCCTGGCAGTCTAGTCTAATTCAGAGGGCGAGGGGGGTGTGCAGCGTGCGGCCTGTGAAGCCTTGGCCTTGTCTTCACGGGCCCAGTCGGGGCTAATATCTTTAACAGGCCGCAGACTCGCCCCAGACTCATGTTTCTGCTGCTCCCTGCGGAGTCCAGTTTCAAGCGGGGGTCCTGATTTTTAACAGGGCCTTTGGACCCAACAGCCAATTAGACCTGCTTCTGTGAGAACGGCTTTTTCCATTTCTGTTTTATGTTGTTTGTTTTTTTGGGGGGGTGGTGGTGCTGGTGTGGGGGTTGAAGAACTCTTTCCCTCTTGATGAGGTCTTTGTGTGAGAGGCCCGTTGCCCTGTTACTGATCCGCGCTCTTCTGTGTGCCCCGCCCGCGCAGGACTCTAAATCCCTGGACAGTTGCATCCAGAGTGCCCTCGCGGCGCTCTACCCGCCCTTCGAGGCCACCGCCGCCGCCGTGCTGTGCCAGGTGTTCGACGTGGTGGAGGGGACATACCGCGGAGACGGCCTGCGCTACCTGATCGACTTCCTGGTTCCGGCCAAGCACATCCTCCAGTGCATTCAGCAGGACGCCTGCGTGAGTACCGCCGCCCTCAGCCACGCGGCTGCAGCTACAGCTCAGAGGCCGGGCGGAGAAAGGCCTGGGTGGGATATTGTGGTGGCTATTTAAGAAGGAGGCCCCATATTGGCTCTGTCTAAAAGCCCCATCTTCAGTTATTGCCCCCACTCCCCTCCAGTTTCAACACTAACGTCATGGCGATCAAACCTCCCCCCCCCGGTCTTGGAGGAGCTATTTATACAACCCACTTAACCCTGAGAGGGTTTGCTCTCCGGTCATTGCGGTGCCCAGAACAGAACAGAGGTGGTTAATGCGTATTTACATTACACAGGTGCAAAGCCACAGCAGATAGTTCCCAGGTTGCTAATAGACCGAGAGGCATTCTTCAGAGGAATCTATGGGGTTTTCATGCCGTGTCAGAAGGACTATTGGTGCTGTCATCAGCGGCTTTTTCATCAGACCGGGGGGGAGTACCGCCTCTGATACCTTATCTGTTTACAGTGGGCCTCCACCGACGGCGGAGGTGTCATCCTATACGCACTCCCGGGCTTCAGAGCGTGTGAGGGAAATCAGCTCCTTCAGCCCCCGCTTTTAACACACAATCCATTACACAAATGAGCAGGGCGAGCAGTGACTCACCACATCTGCGGGCATTTCTCTCTTTATCTGCGGTCGCGCCGTACTCCGTCACAAACAGAGAGACGGGATGTTTAACAACGCTACGCTCGATAAACCTCTTACGTGCGTAACGCAGCATGCGCAGCACAAACAGTTTGCCTTGGCCGTAGGAACACTTCAAACGCGTCTCTTGGGTTTGAAGAGTGTTAAGCTGGGCTTTAATCTCCCGACGGGCTCTGAGGGAGGCTGTGAGTGGCGGACGGGATTCGGTGACCCCTGATCACGCTGATAGAAGGGGCCCGAGGAACGCTTCTAATCTCCGCCTTTGATCCGGCGTGAAGTGGATCCGACGCACAAAGGAACCGGTTTGTTGTCATATGAATCAGATGCGTTACGGACCCCTTCAGGCTCACGCAAATCGCGGAAGGGGTGGGAAGGGGGGGGTTAAGATTCGTTCTGGTGTTTTGCCCGGACTGGAAAACTACCTCTTTTTTTCTTCTGTAAATCCCCCGACGACGGTTTGTTTGCACATCTTTTGAGTGCACGGGGGCCGCCGTGTCTGTGCGCGTTTAGCTCCGGGAGAAGAGTTTGCCTTCCCCCCGTAGCGGCACGGAGCCCAGCACAGGTCCTCCACAGCGCGCTCCCTCTCGAATGTGGGGGTAATTGGAAACAGAAGCTGCCGCTCAGGCGCAGAAAGGCGTCTCCACCCGCCCGCCTCGGCCCTCCGCCCTCCGCCATGCCGTGTCAGAACTATTCCAGTTTCCACTTCCGAAGGAGCGGTGATCTTCAGCTGACCTGAAGTCAAGCCCTTTGAGGATGCGGTTCTCGTTGAACGGGAACTTAAAAAGACGGGACGTAGATGCTAAGCGACGCTGGGACCCGCGTGCGCCAGGCTACGGAAAAACTCCTTTGTCTGCCTGATAAAGTCATGCTTTGGTTTCAGTTAAGACTGGCTTGAAACTCCCCTGCCAGACTCCGCAGCAGGGCCGACGAAGCTCTATTAAAGACATAGGTGCATCCGCTCACCAAGAAAACCATTACAACATTTTCATTAAAGAAGAATAATCACCATACGAAAGCATAGAGTTTGTTCGTATGAATATAATGCAAAAGCTAGTGTTTGAGATGGTCAATGGGTAACGCACCAACACATGCTCTCCATTGAAACCGCCTCAAGGCCCTTCAATCTGGTTATTCATAGAAATGTATAAACTGGATTGCATCCCAGAAACATGTTAATTGTTGCCCCGTTTCAGCCTTTGATTAAATCCTCATTGCGTTGCCGTGCCAGTAGTTTCACGAGACGCATGTAATTGGTGACTGTTGTCTGTAGTGTCTGTCCTGCGGTGTTACAAGGGGCTCCATTGTGTGAACGCAAACTGCACTGGCAAGCAAAAAGGCAGTGCGCTTTCATATGGTTCGCCGTCGTTTGACTTTTCGACAAATTTGTCTTTCACTTTCAATATTTCACATCAGTCCTAACAAAGATTTAATTAATTTGGATGTCAGATGTGTTTTCCACATCTGCGTTACATATACAGCGCACATTTCATGTTTGTCGGCATGAGAAATGGTAATAAGTAAAACATTTTTTTTTAAAGAGCAGACAAGAATTTATTTGTGTTATTTCCATCAGTTTGGGAAATCTCAAATCTCTACTCATTTGCATTTTATTTGTGTTTAGGGTTGTGTTACTATGGTCCGGTACATGTTCTGATCACTTCCTCCTCTCTCTAGTTTCCGTACGATGGCTTCCTGTTCCGTCACGAAGGCTGGCCCCTGTGCGTGCACGAGAAGGTCATAATCCAGCTGTCCTCTCTCGACTGGCGCGTTCTGCGGCCTGGGGACTTCTACCTGCAGGTGGCGCCCTGCCCGAAGAGTGCGCCCCGCGTCCTGCTCAAGTGCCTGGCCTGGGACGGGCAGAATGTGGAGGAGCTGGAGGTGCCGGCGGTAACCTACACCACCATCTTCACCATGGACTGGCTGGACTCCATCAACCGGGAGCGGATGGGCACCGCGCTGGAGCGCTGCCTGCTCGCCACCGACGCCGACATCTTCCGGGTGCCCTGGGAGGATGTGGTGCACCCGGAGTTTGTCACCAAAGCCAAAAGCGTGGAGGGCGTGGCCACGACGGGCAAGGTCGGCGCCGGGGGGGACGTGCCCAGGGGGGTTCAGGACGGCCAACCCGAGGCGAAGGATGCCAGCCTTTCGGTACGGCGAGGGGGGGACGTCCCGAGCCAAGGGGGCGGCGGACAGTCGCGGACGGACGGCAGCAGCTGCCGGGAGGGGTCGAACCACGCGGCGGACGACTCGGACATGGAGGGGGAGTACGTCGAGCTGGTGGACATCACGCTGCCCCGCTTTTCCCCACAGAAAGGCTCTTTGACTCAGTCCATCACCCTGAATTACAAAAACCGAAACAAAACAAGGACTAGCGGGCACGCTTTACCCCAAACCCCAGAGCCCCCTCTGAAAGGCAGCACTTGCTCACGCGTTACGGTTTGCGCTAACCTCATCGAAAACGAGGCACCTCAGAAACCCTCGGACTGTCCCGTCATCTTGACCCCCACGGAGACGGAGGGCACGAGCGACGTGTTTACATCGAAGGGTACGCCGGCCCGTTCGGACGGCGCCGCCGATGCGTCCGCGGCCAGTGGATCCACGCGCGATCCCTCCGTAGCCGCTAGCTTACCGAAGTCCTAGCAGCGGCCACAGCTCGCAGCCTGACAGCTCTGACATTCCTGCAGATTTAAGAGATCCGCCGTCGAGTCACGGGGCCATCCCGCCCTCTGCCCAGGAATGCAGGGAGGTTCCAGGCAGGGCCGCGGGTGAGGGCAGCGGCTGTGATTCATCGCGCGGCCCGGGCGGCAACAGCCCTGACAACGAGCCGACAGGCCCAGAGCCCGTCCCCGTGGCGGAGAATCCGCAAAGGGAGGCTGGCGAGGGTGAGGCCCAGGAAGCGCCCGATAGCATGCCCCCTTCTCCCGCCCCGCCGACAGGTGCTCCGTTTCAGGAGGAAAGCCCCCTGTTTAGCGCGCCTGACGCACTGCCTTCTGGGAAGGCGGGGGGCGATCATCTTAAGAGCGGCCCCGCCGAAGCGGAGTCCGACTCCCCTGGGCACGGAGGCCCTTCGGCCGAACCGATCGAGGACACGGTCTGCGACTCTGTCGCGGAGCACGGTCCGGTCACGGCTCGCACGGAGAGCGAGGACAGCGAGGAGAGGCAGGTGGCTGCGGACGCTGGTGGACAGTGTGAGGTGGAGCAGAGCGCACAGCCCGCTGAGGGCAGGGACGCGTTAGAGCAGACAGGGAGAACACAAACAGGTACGTCAGAGGTCACACCCCAGCACTGCGCAACAACAGCAGCCGCCGCCGCCGCCGCTCAGGTGGAGGGCGGCTCAGCTGGTGGAGCAGGTGAGACGGGTGTGGTGGAGGAGGAGGAGGAGGAGGAGGAGGAGAAGGAGAAAGAGGGAGAGAGAGGGCGGATCAGCCGAGAGCAGCTGAGACCGAGACCGAGACCGGGGAGCGAGGCGAGGACGGGTGTGTGGAATGCGCCGCGGACGGCGCGCAAATCCCTTTTCACAACAGCGTTCCTGGTACTGAGTCAGGGGCGTCACATGGGCCGACGCTCCCGGCGGGCGGGGCCAGCGCGCCGCTCACTCAGCCGCCGGAGGACGAGCGGGGACCCAGTGTGGAGGAGCGGAGCACAGAGGACGTGTGCGCGACTGAGGCGCGCACACACACACCGCGGGCAGAGATGGCTCTGGACCTCAACGGAGCCTTGGAAGGGGGAGAGCAAGGAGAACCAGAGGAGCCTCACCAACCAGGTAGACTTTAGTTCCCCAAACCCACCCCCCTCCTTCCTTCCTTCTCTCTGCTCATCCTCCCCCCCCATATCGAATTCTCTTGTTTTCTCTGTATCCCAAATTCCTCTTCTCCTTCATACTCGATTTCGTTCCTTTTTCATATATAAGAGAACAGTGCGGCATTGTGTTCGTGACATGAGTGCTGTTGGCATTTTCTCAGAGCTCCTTCCCTTCGGAAGATCACATGAATTTTCCCATGATGGGGAAAGACCTCCCCTCCTGCTCACCCTCTTCTCCCTCATTCTGCTCTTGTACTTTGTTAAATATATGTGCTGCGGAGCAGATGCCTCCTGATTGAGATACAGCTGTAGTACGTTGACATGTTATACGGATGATCTTTTCTGCTTGTGATTCCACATCTCTGTCTTATTTGAAATGTAATGTAGTCAGAAAGTGATTGATTTGACTTGACTTGAGATGATTTATTTATGATCTAGTCAAGTTAATACAATGTAATTGCACTCCTCAAGTTAATAATTCCTTTTTTTTAAGTAATGACCTATGCCTCTATAGTTAGTTGATAAGACTATGGTTAAACTGTTTCCATCTCAGTTATTTTTCCTCTACATATTAATACCATAA